>CM042481.1:64926696-66126696 GCA_023621385.1 Quercus gilva
CCAAGTGATCTTTTCATGCTTATCTAACCTCAAGCCTTCATCAAGCTTCCGCCTTGAGTTTGAGGAAGAGTGTTAGAGATATATGTTAGACATATTAGCCCAATGTAATAGGCCCAAGCCCATTCCTACTTGTACTAGTAGTCTAGGGTTTAGTCATCTATATATACTCATGTTATGGTTCATTGTAACACAGGTTATTATATTACACTCTTATACAATAAAGATGTAGCCCTTAAGGGATTCCTCCGTGGATGTAGGTCGTCAAGGCTGAACCACGTAACCCTCGTGTTCTCGGTGTCCTATTCTATGCTTCTCCTTCTGCATCCATTCTAGCATATACACAACATGGTATAACACATCACGTTGCTAATAATGTATTTAACAATACATTGTTTGTTAGTTGATTTTCTTTCTTCTTGATTATATTATTGTATTTAGGCTTTTTTGTCTTATTTCAATCTTTGTTTGACTGGGCATTGTGTAGATTTATTTGCTAGTTTGTACTTATTGTGCCTGCACTATTTGGTTTTGAAAAATAGTTGAGTTAAGTTGACTTTCTTTTTTACACAGTAACATATTTGAAAGTTAATATTTATATTTATTTCTTAAATTTGGCTGGTTTTGAAGATTCAATTTGCTTGAATTTTGTTAAACACAGATGTCAAACAAAATTATTATGAATCTTGTTGTGGATCAAACCAACATGAATATTTCTGCAGTGATTTCTGAAGTGAACTTGGAGAAAATATCAAAGAATGGTGGGTGGACACTAGGGCTACTCACCATGTATGCTCAGAAAAGAAAATGTTTTCTACATATAATTTTGTGGGTAATGGAGAATAAATTTTCATGGGTAATTCTTCAACCTCTAAGATTGAAGGAAATGGAAAGGTTATTCTAAAGAAGACTACGGGCAAGTATCTTACTTTGAAGGATGTACTGCATGTGCTAGACATTCAAAAGAACCTTGTATTTGGCTCATTGTTGAGTAAGAACAGTTTCAAGTTGGTTTTTGAGTCTGATAAATTTTCACTCTTTAAGAATGGAATGTATGTGGGCAAAGGATATTTGAGCAATGGTTTGTTTAAGATAAATGTAATGACTGCTTTTCCTACTATTGATAATAATAAGAGTACATCTTCTGTTTACATGCTTGAGTCATCTAATGTATGGCATGGTAGATTGAGTCATGTTAATTATCATACTTTACATAGACTAATCAATTTAAATTTATTGCCTAAATTTGAAATTGATTTCGATCATAAATATGAAACTTGTGCCGAAGCTAAGATGGCTAGAGCATCTTTTAAATCAGTTGAAAGAAGCACTAAACCTCTAGATTTAATACATAGTGATGTATGTGACATGAAATCTGTACAAACTAGAGGTGGTAAGAAATATTTCATCACTTTCATAGATGACTGCACTAGATACTGTTATGTATACTTGCTAAGGAGTAAGGATGAGGCAATTGAGGCATTCATGCAATATAAGAATAAGGTTGAGAATCAACTCAACAAAAAGATTAAGGTTCTAAGGAGTGATAGAGGTGGGGAATATGAATCACCTTTTGGTGAGTTTTGTTTACAGCATGATATTGTTCATCAAACCACTGCACCTTATTCATCTCAGCAAAATGAAGTTGCTCAAAGGAAAAATAAAACCTTGAAAAAAATGATGAATGCAATGTTGATAAGTTTTGGTATACCACAGAACTTGTGGTGGGTAGCTATTCTTTCTGCCAATTATATTCTTAATAAATTGCCTAAAAAGAAAACCAATAAGACATCCTATGAATTATGGAAAGGTAGAATACCTTCCTATAAATTCTTAAAGGTGTGGGGGTGTTTGGCAAAAGTGGTGGTTCTTATTCCTAAAAGGATAAAGATAGGACCAAAAACCGTTAATTGTGTTTTCTTTGGTTATGCTCATAACAATACTGCATATTGATTTTTAATTTTTAAGTCTGACATTCCTGACCTGCATGTCAATACTATTATTGAATCCAGGAATGCATCATTCTTTAAAGAGATATTTCCTTACAAATCCACACAAGAATCAAGTTCTCATAAGAGAAACTTTGAATCTACGTCTAGTACCTCTCATGATCAAGAGTTGATGAAAGAGAGGAATGAGGTTGAGCCTAGACATAGTAAAAGGGCTAAAACATCAAAATTGTTTGGTCCGAATTTTCTAACTTATATGTTAGAAGATGAATCTCAAAGCTTCAAGGAAGCTATTTCTACTCCTGAGACGCCTTTCTGGAAAGAAGCAGTCAATAGTGAGATTGAATCCATCTTACAGAATCATACATAAGAACTAGTGGATCTTCCACTAGGTTGTAAACCTTTAGGATATAAATGGATATTCAAGAGGAAACTGAAAGCTGATGGATCTATTGACAAGTACAAGGCAAGACTTGTTGTAAAGGGTTACAAACAAAAGGAAGGTGTGGATTATTTTGACACATATTCACCTGTTACAAGAATAACATCCATTCAGATGTTGATAGCTATTGCAGCGTTGCATAACCTTGAGATACATCAAATGGATATAAAAACTGCATTCTAAAATGGTGAATTAAATGAGGAGATTTATATGTAAGAATGGCAACGAATCAGGTTCGAACCGGGTTTTTCCATATTAAAAAATTATAGTGTTAAGTGTCTGGTCTGGGTGCTTCTCCTTACTCTCAAGGCTCAGAGATTGAAATATTGTTGCATTCTTGCATCCACACATTCCCAAAAAAAAAAAAAAAAAAGACGGTCTTGCTATTTATTTATTTTTGTGTGTTAGGGTGGAATTGTGGATAATTTAGGAATTTTTTATTATATGAAATAAAACAATACAATAACACTTGAAACACCCGTTTGATTGGAGATTTTTAATATCATTGTTTAAAATGATGTGAAAACTATAGTTTAAAAAATACTGTGAAAACACGTGTTTACAGTATTCATAAAACAAAAAAATATGTTTGATACCATGTTTCAAATAACATATTTAAGTGTGAAAAACATAATTGCGTATTTGATGTGTGTGCAATTTTTTTTTTTTTTTTTTAAGTTGACAAGTAAGCCTCCTGGTTAGAATTGAAGAACGAAATTTTATGTGTTGTCTAATCAAGTGTGCCCCATGTTTTTCAAAATATTTAAAAAAGTACCATTGAGCAACGTTGTTTGAAATCTAAAAATTGGTAAAAAGAGTTTTCCAAATTCAATATTTAAACACCCTAAATTAAGCAACGTAACTCAAACATTTCTAAAAAAATACTCGTACCAAACGTGTTTTTTTTTTTTTTTTTTGAACCACAATTTTCAATGTTTAAGGTGTTGTTTGGATTTTGCCAAACTCAGTTAACAAAACTGAGTCTTATTAACTCATATCCCAAAAACCATGGGCCCCACATGGATGATGTTTGTTTGGCTTTTTTTTTCGGATGTTAACTCAGTTATAAAAACTAAGATTTTTGGGATTTGAGTTAAGAAATTTCGAAACAAGAAAACGTTGTTTTCAAGTTATTGAAATATGAGTTTTGTGGCAATATTGTAATTTCCTTCACTAAATGGGACCCACTGCATTGTCTTCTCTAATCACTTTGACTCTCTTTCTTTTTTCTTTTATTTTTGCTAAAACTCTCTTTCTTTTTTTTGATTCTTTTTCTTTCTTTCTTTCTTCTTCTCTTCACATCTGCTTCTCTGTTTCTTCTTTTCTTTCTTTTTTCTTTCTTCTTCTCCAACCCACTGCTCAGTTCTTTCTTTCTTATGAAATATGATTGCCATACCATATTTCTCTCTTCGCGTGACCGATTTGCCTCTTCGCATGACCGATTTTCTGTGAGACCGATCCAGGAAGAAGCATTTTGGCGGTGGAGGAAGAATTGAAAACAAAATTTCTGCCGTGACTAATCTGTGAGTTGTGTATTTGTGAGTTCCAATTTGTGTTGTTGAGATCTTTGTAGGTTGTAATTGGTGTTTTTGAGGGTTGTGATTGTGGGTTTGTGGTGTTCTGTGTGTTGTTGAGGGAACCAAAAAAAAAAACTAAAGAATAAATTAAATCAAAGAAAAGGAAGATGGGTTTGTGGTCACTCTGTCTGTAGTGTTGCCGACGATGGGTCTACCATGAGAACTTGCTAGTGGTATGGTGGGTTTGTCAAGGGAGGTGAGTTGATGATTTTTATGGGTTCGGGTTTATGCTTTAGGAGAGTAAAACAAAGCTAAAGGGAGAAGGGGAAATGAGAAAAGAGAAAAAGATGGGATGAAACCTTCCGCAGCAACTTTGCTCTGACCAAGTTATAGGTATGGGGCCACAAAATGTTGAAAAACTTGAGTGATGACAAGTTAAGTGAAGTGTGCCAAACAGGTGGGTGATAGAAATTTGAGTATTTTAAGTGATGAGTGATTAGTAAGGAGTGATGAGTGACGAAAATTGAGTGAAGAGTGATGAGTGATGAAAAAAAATAAACCAAACAGGGCCTAAATACTAAAAACTGTCTTTTAGAATCACATACCAAACAAGCCATAAGACTTCAGCTATTCCACCACAAGGGCATCTACCCTCACATAAACTCCTTACTCAAGATAAAAAAAGTGTTGACATTATTCCAACCTAGTTCTACACAGTCTAACACAAAGACACGAGTTTTCAAACTGAACTACAACATCATACTAAATTTGCAACTAATCAAACCCAATGTCTTGTTTTTGCAGACAAACCACTCACAAACCAAGAAACTAGCAAACTTTTAAGCAGAAGTCATGAAGAATGGAATCAGGTATACCCCTGTTAGAATGGAGAACTTGTTTAGGATAGAGTTACAGCCACTTCATTTAAACATCATTCTAAACTTGACATCTTTTCTCACACTCTTCGCTATACTTTCCTCTGTTTTGATTTCTCCTCCATGAACTCTTGAGTTACACAGAGACCATATTGATAGGCAGTAGCCCAAACCACTTTGTATAAGGAACTTCTGAGGCTCATTCATTTGATACGGGCAAACCCACAGGGGTGCCTATTTGGCCCAAGTGCATGGCAATTGCCAATAATAGGCATTTCTAAGATTACCAAAAATATTAGCAGTACAACATTTAATCATATTTCATACTGACACTCCTACCCAAGTATCCTATGTACTTCTTGCCTACTTGGCTGAAATTTCATCAGCAAATGTTACAAAACTGAAGCCGTCTGATAAGTTTTTCCTTCATCCTGAAGCAAAGTGCATTATGATATTAGTTTTATAAGAAGCCAACAACATATGGGCAAAACCTAAAAAGGATGTGATAAATGCTAATGTATAACAACCATATACAGCATACGCAATTACAGTAAAAAATAGATTTCCATGATGTGCAAATAGCATTGTTAAACAACCATGCAAAACATAGTAATTGCCGATGTAGAACAAGGTCAGGAAGTAGCACCAATTCCCAACTATTGAAATTTGTTACACCAATCTTTGTTTCATAGTAAAGTACAGAATTCTAGTTATCTATAATATGTGGCCTGCGACATGTAAAACAAGAATTCTTAATTGAAATATTAAAAGCAAGAGTGACAGTTTTATGCTATTTAATTTATGAATACTTTAGAAGGAATAATGGAGACCAGTAATTCACTTTTATTAAAAACAATTTACAATATAATTGGCACCTTAGACTTTAAAACATTAAATTCATCTAGCATTTTAGCAGCCTTGTGAAGAACCAAATGCAAGTTGTATTAAAACTAGTTGTCTATTCAATGAGAAGCACATTCAAGAACACAACTGTCAATATTTATAGCCTATCCATAGCCATAGTTTTGAAACCTGGACTGTTCAACGAATGGTAAAAGGAAGAGGTTTAAGTTTTTTGAGGTTTGATCGGGTTCCAACTGAGGGTGGACCGTAATGATGTCATAATTAGTTTAATAATTAATTAATATGAAACTAAATAAAATAACTATGAAAATGTTAACAATCTTAACAAAAACAGTATTTAAAGATGTTAAAAGTATATCTTGATTAAAGATTAGATGATATTTCTCATAATTTACTACAAAGATTAAATAAATATCCTCTAATTATTTAAAATATTCAATTAAATTTGCAATATACTAATATAATTAGCCAAAACTAATGCATTTAAAGTTTATTTCATTCATTCGTACCACACACAGTTAAAACAATAAGTTGCATTACATCGTATTATATTTATATACATTCAAAGGCCTTAAAAAAAGAAGGGTTAATTTCCCAACAACAAATGTCTTAGGGAAATCAATCCAAATGAACAAGAAGCTTCAAATGCAAACCTGTATTAATCTAAAAAAAATGCAAACCAAAGGTGGGTTTACATAAAAAATATTATGTTGCGTATGGTTCTTCCACTATCTTTGTGGAAATCCAGAATTACCATGTTTTAACACATGGAAGAATCTTGATGTTAATTCATATAGAAAGTGAATCACAGACCTGTATTTGACCTTTATTCCCAGCAGTGATATTTGAGATCGTCCAACAAGCTTTTTTCTTGATGTTTTTTCCTGTGATTTTGTGTAAGAAGTTGATAGAAAACAAGAGAGCACTTGGTTGTCAATTACAAACTGGAAAAAACATAGCAAAGTTACTTTGTTGCCATGTATAGGCAAAAAACACAGCACTTTAATTCAAAATGTATACTTGAGAGAGAGAGAGAGAGAGAGAGAGAGGGCAATATGGCTTGTTTATTAATTAATATGGTCTTTCTAATACATGCCTATCAAAGAAAATTTTTTTTTTACTGCTAATCCTAGTTCAACAACAGGAATCTAAAATATGACAGCATGTATAGGCAACAGAGCAAGTCTCCACCATTATCACAGATCACATATTCAAAGTAATACTAAAAAGTGGAGACACGATTATGCAGAGCAAAGGGCCAAAAATAGAAGTTACAATTCAAGACAGAATACTAAGAGTTTGTTTCGGATGTGATGAAATGTTCAGCTTATTTTGAGTTTTTAGTTTATTTTTGGTACTATTCATGAATCCCATTACATTTTTTTGGTATTATTCATAGGTCTCATTGTACTATTTAGCTAGCTTTTAACTTCTTTTTTTCCTACACTTTCAGCAAAAAGTTTTTAGTTTTAGTTAAATAAGCTATTCCCAAACGGACCCTAAGAAGTGAGGTAAATAACATTGCATACAAATAAGAAAGTCATAATTTCAAGAAACTATTTTAAGAATTGTTGGCATTTGTCCTGATGAGAGTCTAAGAATTTCTTCGCCAAAAAGACAATTCAAATAGACCTAGTCATTGGGAACCTTCACCAACCATAAGTGGAGCCAATAGCAATTCATCTGGCCCCATAAAAGAAAAGTGGGAAAAAAGAATGTAAGGATGATGATAAACTTCTGTAATAAACTGCAAACTTGTTATAACAATTGACACAATAAGCTACGATAAAAAAAGTTAACTCTTTTCTAGATTACAGGTGCTATGCATATGGGTGGAGAATCAGCAAAAACTCTAAAGAGCCTAAAGTATCATATTATATTTCTGTAGTTGCAGCTCTACTCTAAAAAATCATGTTATATTTTACCAAGAGAGAGAGAGAGGGAAACAAGGCAAGCAACTTCCAAAAGGAAGTTCAGAAAAATCTACTATAGAATTATAAGAGGTTAATAGAAAGAAAGTTAAGAAACCCATATCAAATCCTATCCAAAGCTCAGAAAAAGAAAATCAAATGATAAACACTAAATAGCTCTTGACATATAAATTCTGGATTTCCATAAAGAAAACATAGAAGATGTCCACATTTGATTAGAGTGGATATTATTTTTCTTACATGATATTATTAAGTCACATATAAATAAATATGGAATCTGTTAACTATTAGAAAAGAAGATACGACGGTTTTGTCCACAGATCTACCAAACCTTACTGTTTTCCTTGAGACTTCTTTCAAATTTTCATTCCATTATATATTTATTCAATTTTAAATTAAAAGGCCAAAAAAACAGAAAGGAACGAATTTAAAGACTCATGACACTTCTGAACAAATTGCAAATGAACAACTAATCAAGCCATTCTATATGCCATATCTTGCCACAAGTATTTTCCAACCAGTAACAACAATAACACAAGAATTCTTATAATTCTTAAAAGGCAAAAGAAGAATATTTAATGGAACAATAAGTTAATAGTCTTTTTTACATTGTCAGCATATACCTTCATAGATGACTGTAAAGATAAAAAAAAATTTCCCATTGCCATCAAGATATGAATTACAGGTCTCTCTATTTAGAATTCAATCCCCATTTAATTTCCAACATTGAAGAGCCATTGTGATTATGTAACCTTGGATTTAACAGTTTTAACTTAAAAATGCATAATTATGTACACAATACAAACACTGAATTTCCAACAACTACATCTCAACCTCAAACAAGACAAACTTTAAACCCAAAAACATATTCTTCAACTACTAAAGAAGTAGGTCAAAGAGGTGACAGAGCAAAAAAAACCACAATCAGAAGCAGAAAGTCATTAATATAGCAAAGCTTTGCATGGGTTTACCGCTATAATACCATGAAATAGGTGAAAGCCTGAAAACAAAACTCACATTCATTAATATAGCAAAGCTTTGCATTGCAGACAGACCCCCAGCCTGAGGCTCCACCTTGTTTGTCCTCTCAACCTGCTGATCGAACAACATCACAACCTTCTTCTCCATCTCTCAAGACCACTCAGGTACAACAAATTCACAACCTAAAATTCAAGAAAGCTCTCAGCCTACTCCCACTTCTACTCAATCTCCATCTCTCACAACCACTCAGGTACAAACAACTCATACTACAAATTCACAACCTAAAATTCAAGAAAGCTCTCAGCCTAGTCTCACTTCTACTCAAATCTCCATCTCTCATAACCACTCAGGTACAACCAACAGGTACAATGAATTCACAACCTACAGTTCAAGAAACCTCTCAGCCTACTCCCACTTCTACTCGAACCCCATCATCTGTATCTGAGCAGGAACCAAAGCCAGTAGTTATGTCTCAGCCACCATCACAAGAACCTCAACCAAAGGCATAACCTTAACCTATACATACCCCGTTAATGCAATAATAAAAAAAAATAAATAAATAACCCATCAAATGATGCAAACCGCAATTCAAACTCCAATCTTCTTCCATGGTTTCCAAAAGGTGATCAAAAAACACAATCATAACCCCATCCCTTCAAATCTTTAGTTATTTCCTGTACCACTTAATGGGCCCTGCTAGCCCATCTTTTGCTTCTCTCTCATGAAATTCACCTTCTCAAACCTCCAACCATCATGGAGCCTAGCTATGAAGCTATCAGCCTAGATGTTCACATCAGGGCTGGGGCAGAACATGGACCCACCAACACCAATACCAGCACCAACAACAACACCATCATGAAATTCAACCCAATAGCCCTCATGACACTAACACAAGAATTCTTATAATTCATAAATTCCTCATGCACAAACAAACATGAAGCTATATTAGCTAATTCACAAAAAAAATGGCAAGCACCAGTGCCAAAACTCTATAAACAAAATAGTGTTTTTATTTGTTGCAATGAAGTTTTCAAAAGAGAAAGACATATTTGATTGTAAATCTTAGTTTTCTTTAAATTTAAAAATAAAAAAAAAAGTCAAAGAGATGCTTCAACAAGGAATTGAAAATTTGATACCAAAGCATTATACCAAAATTTGCCAGTCACTGCAATGACTTCGAGTATGCCTCTGACCCATTCAATTCTATGCCTCTACAATCTCAATTGTAAACAATACACCAAATATAAACACATATACAAACAGAGTATGAACATTTGTTAAACACTTTAATAGTTAACGAATTTGAAGGGAGAGTGAAATTCAGAAGGAAACCCTAAGTTTTGAGAACTAGATAAAAAAGAATAAATTTATTGAATCTAAAGCAAAGTGAAATCAATTTGATGGCAAGGAAAGCCATAACTCTGTTTGGTTGCCGAGAAAAAATAGAAAGGTTTTCTTAGCAACCAAATAAGAAAAGCAAAGTAATTGCAGAGAGAGAGAGAGAACTGATTCATACCTTATCAGAGGAGCTGAAATCACCGCGTATTAAAGTAGAAAATTAAAGCTTTTATTAACATTTTTTAGTAACCATGGATAAAAATATGTTGAAAAACTCAAGTTGTTTGTAGTGCAAGTAGCCAATAACACATGGGCAAAACTCGAAAATGATATAATAATACTAAAATATAACAATAATATACAGCATATACAAAATCAATTTCCATGATGTGCAAATAGAAACGTTTAAAATACATGCAATCAATTAGTATCAAGAAAGGTTATTACTTTGCAATATGCAGCCCTGCATGAATTTGGCAGAATATCTCATTTCTTTTCCAATAGGTGTGACCACTAAGTTTTTCATCAAATGTTCATTTTCCGTCTTGTAGTCATATCTCAACATCTTGATTTTGGCTATTACTAGTGTAGCACAATATTGAATTTGGTATATAGATAAGGTGGTAAAAGCATTAATCTGCAAGCAAACCCATTCAAAACCTTAAACAAACCCAAGCTGGTTTAACAACACATGTAATTACACTTGGCATGGCCATGGTTTAAGCATTTAGAATGAAGTTGTCAAGAAAAAAAGTTGTGGTAATATTTTCATTGGCTAACTATTCTGACCATTCTTAATTAAACTAGATACAAATCAGCTACTTTTACCTTAGAAAGATACACGTCCAAAACATGGCCAAATTGACTGAAATGCGACCACACATTATCAACTCTAGCTTCAATTGCAAAGCCATTCTGCCGTAGATCGTCGTATATCGTCGACCAACAAAGATGAAGAGAGAGAGGGCGAGATTGAGAGAGGGTAAGCGATTGAGCTTTCTGCCATGGACAGAGCAAGCAGGAGAGAGAGAGATTGGAGAGAATGTTTTAGATCAAAAACCGAAACAACCAAACAACCAAGCCCGAACAGACATGAGCCAACAACCCAACCTATCACAATAAAGCCCAGATTGAAATTTAACCCAACTCAAGCCAAGCTCACAACAAAAATATACCAACAGCCTAACCCAAAAATACTTCTACTATATAAAATTCCCAAACCCAAAATCAGAATTTCCTAAATAATAATAATAATAAACTCCATGAGCACATAAATAATTAGAAAATTACTCCAAAACCCCTTGACATCACATAAATATTTAATTTTAGATATGTTTTCAAGCATTTTTTTTTTGTTGGTACATAATTTTTAAACCTAAAATAAACATAAATTATGTCTAAAAATATTTAAATTCTACATAAAAATAAATATTAAGTAATTAATTAATAGCCGTACCCTAGATGTGTCAGACCCTAATGTTTCAAGAATTGTCATACCCCTATACCCGTACTCATACCCGAGTCTATGCAACTTAGCAGTCCTCCTCCTCCTTCTCCATTGCTTTTGCTGAGCGCCGACAACTTGGTTGTGTTGACCATAAAACCAGTTGGGTCCCGCATAAAGTAAACCTATAGCCTTCAATTCCAATGGCACACCTTCTACCCAAGTATTTAAGTTAATAGTATTTTGTACATTGTAAGCATATACCTTCATAGATGACTGTAAAGATTAAAAAAAAAAAAAAAAATCCATTGCTATCAAGATATGGATTACAAGTTTCTCTATTTAGAATTCAATCTCCATTTAATTTCCAACATTGAAGAGCCATTGTGATTATGTAGCCTTGGATTTAACAGTTTTAACTTAAAAATGCATAATTATGTACACAATACAAACACTGAATTTCAAACAGCTACATCTCAACCTCAAACAAGACAAAATTAAACCCAAACACATATTCTTCAACTGCTAAAGAAGTAGCTCAAAGAGGTGACGGAACCAAAAAAAAAAACCACAATCAGAAGCAGAAAGTCATTAATATAGCAAAACTTTGCATAGGTTTACCGCTATAATACCATGAAATAGGTGAAAGCCTGAAAACAAAACTCACATTCATTAATATAGCAAAGCTTTGCATCGCAGACAGACCCCCAACCTGAGGCTCCACTTTCTTTGTCCTCTGAACCTGCTGATCGAACAACATCACAACCTTCTTCTCCATCTCTCAAAACCACTCAGGTACAACAAATTCACAACCTAAAATTCAAGAAAGCTCTCAGCCTACTCCCACTTCTACTCAATTGCCATCTCTCACAACCACTCAGGTACAACAAACTCATACTACAAATTCACAACCTAAAATTCAAGAAAGCTCTCAGCCTACTCTCACTTCTACTCAATCTCCATCTCTCATAACCACTCAGGTAGAACCAACAGGTCCAATGAATTCACAACCTATAGTTCAAGAAACCTCTCAGCCTACTCCCCCACTTCTACTCAAACCCCATCATCTATATCTGAGCAAGAACCAAAGCCAGTAGTTGTGTCTCAGCCACCATCACAAGAACCTCAACCTATACATACCCCGTTTAATGCAATTAAAAAAAAAAACCATTAAATGATGCAAACCGCAATTCAAACTCCAATCTTCTTCCATGGTTTCTAAAAGGTGATCAAAAAACACAATCATAACCCCATCCCTTCAAATCTTTAGTTATTTACTGTACCACTTAATGGGCCCTGCTAGCCCATCTTTTGTTTCTCTCTCATGGAATTCACCTTCTCAAGCCTCCAACCATCATGGAGCCTAGCTATGAAGCTATCAGCCTTGATGTTCACATCAGGGCTAGGGCAGAACACGGACCAACCAACACCAATAACAGCACCAACAACACCACCATCATGAAATTCAAACCCATAGCCCTCATGACACTAACACAAGAATTCTTATAATTCATAAATTCCCTATGCACAAAGGAACATGAAGCTATATTAGCTAATTCACAAAAAAAAATGGCAAGCACCAGTGCCAAAACTCTATAAAAAAAAAAAAGTGTTTTTATTTGTTGTAATAAAGTTTTCAGGAGACAAAGACATAATTGATTCTAAATCTTAATTTGCTTCAATATTTTTTAATTTTTTATTTTTAAGTCAGATAGATGCTTCAACAAGGAATTGAAAATTTGAAACCAAAGCATTATACCAAAATTTGCCAATCAATGAAATGACTTCAAGTATGCCTTTGACCTATTCAATTCTATGCCTCTACAATCTCAATTGTAAACAATACACCAAATATAAACACATAAACAAACAGAGTATGAACATTTGTTAAACACTTTAATAGTTAACAAATTTTTTATCTAGTTTTGAGAACTAGATAAAAAAGAGTAAATTTATTGAATCTGAAGCAAAGTGAAATCAATTTGATGGAAAGGAAAGCCATAACTCTGTTTGGTTGCCGAGAAAAAATAGAAAGATTTTCTTAGCAACCAAATAAGAAAAGCAAAGTAATTGTGGGGAGAGAGAACTTATTCGTACCTAATTAGAGGAGCTGAAACCACTGTGTTGAAAGAGATGAAGAGCTCTGTGATTGCCATGATTGCTGAGATCTTGTGCTTTGAAATTTCCATGATTGAGATCGAGGGCTATCAAAATTCAGTTTGGAATTTCTGAGTTTTGAGAGAAAGAGAGAGACTGTGATGTACCGTAGAAATTGTATGCTCTATAAAACTTTGATTATAAAGTTCCTATTTTCAACATTTGCAAACCATTACTGAACAATTTAAAACTTTTTCAACATTTAGAAACCATTAACTTACTTTTTCCACGTTGATCAAGCCGTTGATATAACTTTTTCCTATCTAATTTTTTTTTTACCCTTTTTTATCACAGATAATTTTTTTAAAACACTTATTTCAACAGTTATGCTAACTGTGGAAATAAGTATGCTAATTTCCTTGCTTTTACCCCCACAGTTGTCCATAGTTGTGTACAACTGTAAAAAATTAAAGCTTTTATTAACATTTTTTAGTGACTTTGGATAAAAAGATGTTGAAAAAACTCAAGTTGTTTGAGTGCAAGCAGCCAATAAACATATGGGCAAAACTCAAAAAGGATATAGTAATACTAATATTTAACAATAATATACAGCATATGCAATTATAATACAAAATCAATTTCCATGATGTGCAAATAGAAACGTTTAAAATACATGCAATCAATTAGTACCAAGAAAAGTTATTACTTTGCAATATGCAGCCCTGGATGAATTTGGCAGAATATCTCATCTCTTTTCCAATTGGTGCTACCACTAAGTTTTTCATCATATGTTCATTTTCCATCTTGTAGTCATATCTCAACATCTTGATTTCAGCTATTACTAGTGTAGCACAGTATTGAATTTCGTATACAGATAAGGTGGTAAAAGCATTATTCTGCAAGCAAACCCATTTAAAACCTTGAACAAACCCAAGCTGGTTTAACAACACATCCAATTACACGCTGCATGGCCATGGTTTAAGCATTCAGAATGAAGTTGTCAAGAAATAAAGAAGTAGTAATATTTTCATTGGCTAACGATACAAATCAGCTACTTTTACCTTAGAAAGATACACGTCCAAAACATGGCCAAATTGACTGAAATGCGACCACACATTATCAACTCTAGCTTCAATTGCAAAGCCATTCCGCCGTAGATCGTTGTATATCGTCGACCAACGAAGATCAATCAAGAGAGAGAGGGTGAGATTGAGAAAGGGAAAGCGATAGAGCTTTCTGCCATGGAGGCATGGACAGAGCAAGCGGGAAAGAGAGAGGGAGAGAAAGAGAGAATGGAGAGAATGTTCTAGATCAAAAACAGATTGGCTCAGTTCCATTTACCTTTTAACCCAAACAACGAAGCCCGAACAGACATGAGCCAGCAACCCAACCTATCACAATAAAGCCCAGATTGAAATTTAATCCAACTCAAGCCAAGCCCACAACAAAAATATACCAACAGCTTAACCCAAAAATAATTCTACTATATAAAATTCCCAAACTACTACTACTAGTAGCAGCAGTAGTAGTAGCAGCAGCAGCAGTAGTGTGGTAGACTACTACTACTACTACTACTAATAATAATAATAATTATTGTTTCTCAAAAAAAAAATATAATAATAATAGTAATAATAATAATAAACCCCGTGAGCACATAAATAATTTGAAAATTACTCCAAAACTCCTTGACATCACATAAATATTTAATTTTAGATATGTTTTTAAGCAATTTTTTTGTTGTTACATAATTTTTAAACCTAGAATAAACATAAATTTTGTCTAAAAATATTTAAATTATACATAAAAATAAATATTAAATAACTAATTAATAGTTGTACCTCAGATGTGTCGTGCCCTAATTTTTCAAGAATTGTTGTACCCCCATACCTGTACACGTACTTGTATGCGTACTCGAGTTTGTGCAACTTAATATTCCTCCTCTTCCTTCTTCACTACTTTTGCTGAGCACCGACAATTTGGTTGTGTTGACCATAAAATCAGTTGGGTCCCGCATGAAGTAAACCTAAGACTTTCAATTCCAATGACACCAGGGAAGATCAAAAGCTATAGGGAAGCTAAGTATCTGCAAATGTATGGGATAGTTAAGGTTTAGAAATGGGTTTTCAAGGAAAGTGGGTTTAGATTGGTTAACTATCCATATATTGGTTGTCATTATTGTAACAACAATGGGCATTTTAGTGTTAAGAGGTTTATATGATGAGAGTGTAAAGAGAATAACACAATATATACATGGAAAACCCTTTTGCATAAGCAAGAAGAGTGAAAAATCACAGGTGAGGCAGGGAATCCTCTACCTCTAGCCACTAGTATTACAGATATTGGAAAAGGGTGAACAATGAACAATATCTCATAGTGGTAAATTGTGCTTTTTATGGAAGTCAATCCCCCTCTCCTTTATAAGCCAAGGGCGGAGGTGGACCCCTTACAAATGCTGAATCCTTATTGGCTGTGAATACAAAAGGTATGCACAATAAGCTAAAGTAGAGGAAAGGTGAAAATAACCCTTAACATCCCCAAAATGACAAAAGGTATGCACAATTAGCTATCAAGCAATAGTTCCACATGAACTTCTTGATGTTGCCTAGCATTTCAATGAGCACGTCTAGAAGCCACTTGAGCATACGCCATTCCCCACTTATCCATTAGTCCGTGACTACAATAAGAAAAGGGAATTGTACCCTCCGCATAAGCTCAGAACTCTGGCATTCTTCCCCAAAACAGGGAAGAAAATACAATGAATCTAATCTAAAGAGCTCACAACCTCGATTAGCCACTACAATCAATTATATTATGCATAAGTGTTTGTAATGTATGTAGCCACAAGCGATGTACTACAACGAATTACAATTAGAAAAGGGCTGCTCTTCAGACCATTTTTGTAATGGTTTATATTATCAACAAAATACTAGAACAAAGCACGCAAGAAGACATTTGGATTAAAAAAAAAAAAAATTTCCCGCAAGTCCATTTCTTTGGAATTCCAATCAGAGATAAATCCTTTCAACAATTTGCATCTACAGTGAGCAATAAAGAAAGTGTATCATTTTCAACAAAATCTCTTTGACCTTGGTTGAAGTAGTATAAAGGCGAAATTGATAAAGTGGTGGATGTATATCAACAACCAAATTTTGCCAGCAACCCAGCTGGATATGGATGTGCTGGATGAGACCATCTCAAAGGACTGTACTAGTTACAAAGCTTCATCTATACACTCCTTAAAGGTTGTTGTATATGCAATTGAGATGTTAACTTGCTTCTCTCTTCCATTACCCCATTATAATATTAGCAACTTGCTTTCCAACAGAGATGTTAGATCCGACCCTGATATTTCAACACCTTAGCTGTGACATTCTTATAAGGCTTCTTGAAAACATGACAAGCAAGCTTCAAATATCCATTCTTGGCATACATATCCACAAGCTAGTTTGAACTACAAAATCCATAGGAAGATCTTTCAGAATCAAATACCCATGAAGAAAGGCCCAATTTTAAGTCCCCAAGATTTGCACAAACCTGTGTGAACCCCACCATCACAACCCCATCTTCTTCCATTCCCTCCTTTTCCATTCACCTATACATGTTAAATGCTTCTATTGGCAGCCCGCTCTTTGCAAACCCACTTATCATAGTTGTCCAACAAACAAGATCCCTTCTCAGCATACTATCAAATACCACAATTGGTTCATCCATCTTCTGACACTTTGCATACAAATTCAAAACTGAAGACCCAGCAAACACATCAAACTCAAACCCACAATCCATTGCTTTACACCAAAGTTCCTCCCCTGTTTTCAAATCCGACAACCTCGTACATGCCTTGAGGGTCACTGTGAAAGTCAAGTTATCGTTACGGGTCTAACACCTTCCAAGATCATTTGACGATATAGATTTAGAACTTCATCTGGGTACTCATTGTGTGAATTGGCTATTATCATGACATTCCATGCATCTATGCCTCTTCGAGGCAATACATCAAACACTTTTCAGGAAACTTCAATGTCGCCTATATTTACACATGAAATATACTTTGGAGCACAATGCCCTTATTTACCAAAATACGGTGAGCGTATAATATCAGATAATTTAATTAGAAAGAATGTCTCCTTGCTCAAACTACCTTGATTAAATTTAATTGTCTAGCAGCTCAAATTCAATAGCTAAGAATTTCCTGAAGAGCTAATGTGACAAAGCCTAATCCATGAGAACAAATACATGGGCTATATAAATAAATCTTTGGCAGGAGACTAGGGGTGGATGACATACCAGTAACTTAGAAATGAAGCCAGCAATACAAGCATAGGAGATGTTATTCTACCATTCATTTTCCCTTGGGATCAATGGGTATTCACTTCTAGGTTGAAATTCCACGTCACAAATTCCAGTTCTTGTGAGTCTTGCTTCACCAGTCCATCACAATTTTGCTTTATTATCAAATAAAAAAGCCATTTAGTGACAAAGCCGACACTGTCAAGCTTGGGCAACAACTTTCATTTGATATTCACTTGATAGCAGAGTATCCCTCTACTGCAAATATTCTGAAGAAATAAATCAATTATATAGCTTTTCTCTTTTAACTCAATAGAGCTAACTTGTCATTTAAACACAAACATCAAGGGTTCTAGACAAAGTTTCATCCTTATATCAATTTGTTTAACTGAAAACAGAAAATAATGATATTTTGTAAGTTTCTTATATTGGGATCCAAACAAACAAGTCAGAACTCAGAAGGAGCCTAACTCTTCCACTGTTTCAGGCCTAATTCTTGGGCAAACCATCACAAAATCCAAATACCAAAAAGGGAAATTTCTACAGCTTTCTAATCAACCAAACAATGAATGGGTGGTGTGGTGTGGGGTCAAAAAAAAAAAAAAGTGGGGTCCTTTAAATTTTAAAATAGTTGTAATAATTTCAAATGATAAAAAAAAGTTCTCTCTCTAAACATAAGAGACCAGTTGCACTTAAAGAAGCAATTTTATCACCTTTGCTGCAATTTCAACTCACACGTAAACCCCCAAAGCCCCCACCGAATGCAATACAATTAATTAAAAGAAGCAAAAGGAATACTCTCTTGAATCTAATTTCAAAACAGGGTCCAAAATTTCTTCTTTACATTTGATTTTACCATGCTGGAATGGCACGCATCCATTGCATGGAAAGTTGCAGTAAATTCTATAAAAAGAAAGCAAAAACAAGAGTGACAAATTTACCCTTCATACAATCTGTTGCGACACTTTGTCCTCGCCAACTAGAGTCCAATAACTTCTTGTTATCAACTATTAGAAATTGGAATCACAAATTAGTTACCCCTATATATATATATGGCCCTTGTCACAGATTAAAATGAAAATTAAAGAAAATGCAAGCATATGCCAAATGAATATTTAAAAAAGAAAAAATTAAATAGGAAAGAGGGGACTTAAAAAAAATCAGGAAAAAAAGTTTATCAGCCATACATATTCATGAAAGCTAGCAAATCCAAATTCACTAGGATTCCTCTTCCTCTTCCTTGCAATCATAGTCACCTTGTTCTTGTTTGCTTGAATTCCCAATCCAATTTCCAAAACGTGGAATGAATCTCTCGAGATTGAGAAAGGGAAAGCGATAGAGCTTTCTGCCATGGACAGAGCAAGCGGGAGAGAGAGAGAGAGAGAGAGAGAATGGAGAGAATGTTGTAGATCAAAAACAGATTGGTCCAATTCCATTTAGCTTTAAACCCAAACAACCAAGCCCGAATAGACAAAAGCCAGCAACCCAACCTATCACGATAAAGCCCAGATTGAAATTTAACCCAACTCAAGCCAAGCCCACAACATAAATATACCTTAAGCTCTATTTTTCTTAATACAACAAACTAAAAAATAAATCAAACAAAAAAGTTGGGTCACTTTCCCAGTTTCCCTTCCCCCTGTTTCTTAATACATTATTCTTATTCATCAAACCAAAAAGTTGCATTAGTTTAACTATTGATTTAATTGCGGTTTTACTTCACATATGTATTCAAATATAACAGCATAATGAATCAAGGTCTATTGTATTCAACAAGAAAACTTTGCAAATAATTTCATCGCCTGAAGCTACCTATTTCTATAAAAACTAATTAGAAGAAGCAAAAGGAAAAATCTCTTGAATCTACCTTTGAAATGATTGATGAAGTGAGGAAAAAAATAACACAAACACATGGTTGGCCTGAGAGAAGGCAACCTCTCTGGTGAAAAACAGCCCTAATTTTCTTCTTTCCTTTTGAATACCAAGAGAGCAACAAGAGTATCTACTTTACTCCCACAAAATTAATAATCATGAGTGTGCTATCTGTTGCACATATCTTCTTTCATCCAGACAATGCCACAGTTTCTGGGGGAATGGGCAAACTAACAGTGAGAGGGGTAAGTATGTAGTAAATTAGGCAACGTTTTAAAGTTTTAAGAAAAATAGCATCTCGAGTTTTAGAAACTCAAGATCTATATTAAAACTCGAGTCCTAAAGACTCGCTTTGCGAGTGTTTTGCTGGTGACCTGGACTGAAAATGCCACATGGATCTCGAGTTTTAGAAACTTGAGTTCCATGAAAAAAAAAATTTAGTGTGATCGCCCCTATAGTGGCGTTTTTAAGTTTTATAGTGACGTTTTAAAGACTTATAGCGGCGTTTTCCTGCAAATTTTTTTCATAAGTGATCAGTACCATGTTCAGGGAGCTCTATAGTGGCCTTTTTAAGCCCTATAATGACGTTTTAAAGCCCTATAGCGGCGTTTTCCTGCAAATTTTTTTTATAACTCCATTTTTAAGCCCTATAGTGACGTTTTTAAGCCCTATAGCGGCGTTTATGGAACTCAAGTCTTTAAAACTCGAGTTCCACGTGGATTTTTTTTCCACATCACACCCATCCACTTACAAATCAAGACTTAAAAACTTGATTTTTATCTTAGAACTCGAGTTTTAGACACTTGAGATGCTGTTTTCACACATTCTTTCAAAACTGGGCAACTAATGATATTGTTAGATATTCTTTGTTATTTGGCAAGGGTGTCCCACAATTTCTCCTCACCAATAAACTACAAAGTCCAACAACTTCATCGTATCCAGTATGGGGAAACTAGCAGAAATAAGAATCACAAATTACTGAACTTAAATGAAAGCATATATGCCAATGAATTTAAAAACAAAAAATGAAATATAAAGTTACAGAAAAAAATATGTAAAAGGGAGAAAGATATCAGTGACTTACAAAAAATTCAACTATACAGATTCATCAAAGCCACCACTTTCACTGGGATTTCTCTTCCTCTCAATCAAAGTTACATTGTCCTTGTGTGCTCAAATTCCCAATCCAATTTCCCAAATGTGGAATGAAATTTCAATTAGAGTAGATGTACCTTCTCCATTGGTTCCATTCTCATCCCTATCATACCCATCATGGCTTTCACTCAGTTTTTGTATCTTTTGCTGAATCTTCCAAATCATTTTCATAAGGAGTGATGCTATAGCTGCTGCTGCTGCACCCACGCATAGTTTGGTTCAGATCTTCAATGTCTTGCTCATACACCCAACGGGCCCCGCATTTTGTAACCTCTAATCCTAGGCCTTCGGTTTCAAATCCAATCTCAATTTGTTAGAATGTATGTGTGAGTATGTTAATAAAAGGATGGTATGTGTTGTGGTGATGCTGCATATGGAGTGATGGTAAGGTGAGTGTGTTGGTAGCTGATGTGGCACGCAAGAGTAGTTGATGAGGTGGGCAACAAGAGGTGCATCAGGGCAGCAAGAGGTGCATCAGGGGGTGCTGTCAAGGGTGCACACTGATATGTGCTTAGTTGGCATTATATGCTGAGCTGGCACTAGTGATTGTACCAAATAAGGGTTAGTCAAATACGGTTAGTTTGTTAGATTAGTGACAGCTGGTTGACAATTGGCTTAGCAGTTAGGCAGTTAGAGAGCAAGGCTTGGAGAGTGTATTAAAAGGATGGGAAGAGATGAACTTGTATCAGAAATTCATTGCTAATTCCAATTCTTTAATTCTCATTTCCAATTTCTCTACTCTGTTCATAACTTTCTCTGTTCTTGGAGGGTGGGTTGTCCTCGAATTCAACCAGTCAACAAACTCTGTTCATAACATTTGGTATCAGAGCAAGGCTTTCCTCGGCCATGGCTGAAACACGTTCAACTACTGCTGCGATCCAGGAGGCTCTAGCTTTACTAAGAACTTCAAGTGATCACCATGAGAAGGAAATTCAAGAAATGCATAGCCATCATGATAAAGAAATTCAAGAAATTCGTGTTATCCAAGGAATACATACACGTACAATGAATGAGATGAATCAGCAATTAGCAATCCTGGTGCAGAGAAGTGGTTCTGATCAAGGTGGAAGACCTCAGTCCCCAACTTTTGGTGAAAACAGGAATGCAGGTTCATCAACAATGGCTATGACTCGCACAGTGAGATTGGAATTTCCAAGGTTCTATAGAGAAGACCCTGCTAGTTGGATTTACAAGGCCAACCAGTACTTCAGGTATTATAATACACCAGTTGCTGAGAAATTGATGCTAGCTTCGTTCCATATGGATGGAGAGGCTCTAATATGGTTCCAAGATAGTGAAGAGGTAGGTCTTTTCTCGGATTGGGAGTCATTGATTCAAGCTTTGCATATTAGATTTGGTGCTACGGCTTATGATGATCCTATGGAAATGCTTACTAGATTGAGACAAACTACATCAGTGTTATTGTATAAGGCCCAATTTGAGGTGTTGTCCAATAGGATTAAGGGCTTATCTGTAGCTCACAAATTAAGTTGTTTCTTGAGCGGATTAAGAGATGAGATAAGGCTGCCAGTGAGGATGCTGAATCCTAAGTCCTTGAATGAGGCTTTTGGTTTAGCAAAAATTTAGGAAGAGTATAATTGGAGTTGCAGAAAGTTTTCCAAGATTCAAGGGGATCAAGGAAAGCCTTCGATTCTGGGAGCTCCTCCAAAAGTTCCTCCCCTGTTAGAGACTAAGCCAAGGTTACCTATTAAGAGGATTTCTCCTGCTCAAATGGAGGAAAGGAAGAAGAAAGGGTTATGTTACAATTGTGATGAAAAGTGGGCTCCTGGCCATAAGTGCAAAAGTGCTACGTTATTCTTGTTGGATTATGTAGAAATGACTCAAGAAAATGCAAAGTCTGGGGTTCACCTAATTGAATTGGAGGGAAATGGGTGTACAGATCAGATTGGACATGTTGGAGAAGGTCAGGAAGATGCAGAGATTACTCTCTATGCATTAAGTGGCACTCCTACTTCAGGAACGATGAGAGTCAAGGGAAAGATTAATCAGAAGTCCTTTGTGATCTTGGTTGATTCAGGGAGCACTCACAATTTCATTGATGCTGTGCTGGTTTCACAGTTACATATTCATATAGATACTTCTCAAATTCTGGAAGTGAAGGTTGCTAATGGTGAGGTAATCAGAACTCAGGGTGTTTGTAAGGCAGTCCCTATCTTCTTGCAAGGAGTGGAATTCTTGGTACACTTACATGTGCTCTCGATAGGGGGATGTGACTTAGTCTTGGGCACTCAGTGGTTGGAAACATTGGGAGTAATTCAATGGGATTTTAAATTGCTCACCATGAGTTTCTTTTATGGTCATAGGCCTGTTCAACTACAAGGGTTGAAGAGTGCTAAATCACAAATGCAAGATGGTGATAATTTTTTGAAACAATCAGTGAAGAAAGGATTGATCCTCCAGATTTCAGTTCAGTTGCAGTCTCAATTGTTGTCTGCAGAAGGACAGTCACCAATTCCTGAAGCTATTGCTGCTGTGTTAATGGATTACAAAGCTGTGTTTGCTACTCCTGAAGGTCTACCTCCCTCAAGAGATCATGAACATTCTATCACATTGAAGGAGGGAGCTCAAGTTGTATCTCAGAGGCCTTACAGGTACCCCTACTATCAAAAAAATGAAATTGAGAACATTGTTAAGGAATTGTTGTCTGTGGGGTTTATTAGGAATAGTAGCAGTCCATTTGCTTCACCTGTTCTTCTAGTGAGGAAGGCTGATGGCTCTTGGAGGATGTGTATTGATTATAGAGCCTTGAATCAAGAGACCATTAAAGATAAGTATCCCATACCTGTCATTGATGAATTGTTGGATGAACTATTTGGTGCTACTGTGTTCTCTAAATTGGACTTAAGATCTGGATACCACCAAATTAGGATGAAGGAGGAAGACATTCCAAAGACTGCCTTTAGAACTCATGAGGGTCACTATGAGTTCTTGGTAATGCCATTTGGTTTAACCAATGCACCATCCACTTTTCAATCACTCATGAATTCAGTTTTCAAACCTTACTTAAGGAAATTTGTTTTGGTGTTCTTTGATGACATACTTGTGTATAGTAAGGATTTGGCTACTCATGTTGGACATCTTAAATTGGTGTTGGAAACTTTGGTGCATCATCAATTGTATGCCAAACAATCCAAGTGTGTGTTTGCTTTTAAGGAGGTAGAGTATTTAGGACATTTAATTTCTGGTGAAGGGGTGAAAACAGACCCAAGGAAAACTGCTGCTATGCAGCAGTGGCCGATTCCTCATGATGTGAAGGCCTTGAGAGGGTTTTTGGGGTTGACTGGATACTACAGGAAGTTTGTGAAAGGGTATGGTTTAATTGCAGCCCCTTTGACTGCTTTATTAAGGAAGGATTCATTCACTTGGACTCCTGCAGCTTCACATGCATTCCAAGTACTCAAAGATGCTATGTCTAATCCACCAGTGCTAGCCTTACCTGACTTCACCAAACCGTTTGTTGTGGAATGTGATACTTCTGGGTTGGGAGTGGGTGCTGTCTTGATGCAGAACCACAGACCCATAGCTTTCCACAGTCAAGCTTTGAAGGGCAAAGCACTTGCCCTTTCCACTTATGAAAAGGAATTATTAGCTTTAGTGGTAGCTGTGAAGAAGTGGAGGCCTTACCTTCTTGGAAACCCTTTTGTAATCAAAACAGACCACCAAAGCTTGAAATATTTGCTGGAACAGAAGATTGGTACCCCTGCTCAGCAAAAGTGGATTACCAAATTACTTGGTTATGCATTTATAGTCGAGTATAAGCATGGTAAAGAAAACTTAGTTGCTGATGCACTTTCCAGAAGAGAAAATACTGGAAATGTTGATGCTGGTTGCAGTGGAGTTGGTACTCTATGCATTATCTCCTTTCCTACTCCTAGTTGGCTTGATGATCTCAAAGCAAGTTATGTCAATGATCCTGTCATTCAGCCAACAATTCAGGCCATTAAATCAGGGCAGAATGTTCCATTAGGATTCACACTTTGTAATGATTTGTTGTTTTACAAGGGTAGACTATACTTGGGAAGTTCAAACCAGTCCTTGAAGACTCTTGTCTTGCGGCAAGTACATGAGAGCCCTTTAGGGGGTCATTCTGGATATTTAAAGTCTTTCCATAGACTTAAGAAGGACTTCTATTGGTCTGGAATGGGGAAGGACTTGAAGACTTGGGTTAAGGAATGTGATGTCTGTCAGAGGTTGAAGAATGAGACTTGCTTCCCTGCTGGATTGTTACAGCCCTTGGTCATTCCAGATAGACCTTGGCTTGACATTAGTATGGATTTCGTGGAAGGGCTGCCTAAATCTCAGCAGAAGTCAGTGGTGTTTGTGGTTGTGGACAGATTCACCAAATATGTTCACTTCATTCCATTGGCACATCCTTACACTGCTGCTAAGGTGGCTCAGCTGTTCATGCAATTCGTGTTTAAGTTACATGGACTGCCTTCCACCATTGTAAGTGACAGGGACCCAGTATTCACCTCTAAATTCTGGTCTGAATTAATGAAGTTACAAGGTATTAGTTTAGCTATGTCATCTTCTTACCACCCCTAAACTGATGGCCAAACTGAAATTGTGAACAAAAGTTTGGAACATTATTTGCGAGCTTTTGCAGCTGACAAACCTCATGCTTGGGTGGACTGGCTTCCCTTGGCTGAGTTTTGGTTCAACACTAACTTCCATTCTTCCCTTAAGTTGACTCCATTTGAAGCTTTGTATGGATATCCTCCTCCTAAGTTTGTGGATTATGTTTCAGGAACTACAAGGGTGGCTGCTGTTGATTCAATTCTGCAGGATAGGCAGCAACTGTTTTCATTACTCAAGCACAATTTGGTGGCTGCATAAGAAAGAATGAAGTGGTTTGCCGATAAGAAGAGGGTGGATAGGTAATTTGCTGTGGGAGATTGGGTGTACCTTAGACTGCAACCTTACAAGCAGTCCTCCATTCAGTCCAAGAAGTTTGGCAAGCTAGCTCCTCGTTTCTATGGACCCTACCAGGTTGTGCAGAAGGTGGGAGAGGTTTCCTATAAGCTTGATTTGCCTGAAGGATCTCAAATCCATCCTGTGTTTCATGTCTCCAATCTTAAAGCTAAATTGGGTGCTCTGGTGGTTCCTAGGCCTTCTTTACCTGCTGTGACTGTGGATCAAATTCCTAACCCTAAACCAGTGGTTATTTTAGCTACCAGGTCTCATCAGCTGAGGAGTAGATTGATCACTCAGGTGCTCCTGCAGTGGCAAGATGAAAGCCAGGATGATGCTACTTGGGAGAATCTTTTTGAGCTGCAACAGAAATTCCCTCACCTTGTGGGCAAGGTGTTTTGAAGGGGAGGCAATTGTTAGAATGTATGTGTGAGTATGTTAATAAAAGGATGGTGTGTGTTGTGGTGATGCTGCATATGGAGTGATGGTAAGGTGAGTGTGTTGGTAGCTGATGTGGCACGCAAGAGTAGTTGATGAGGTGGGCAACAAGAGGTGCATCAGGGCAGCAAGAGGTGCATCAGGGGGTGCTGTCAAGGGTGCACACTGATATGTGCTTAGTTGGCATTATATGCTGAGCTGGCACTAGTGATTGTACCAAATAAGGGTTAGTCAAATACGGTTAGTTTGTTAGATTAGTGACAGCTGGTTGACAATTGGCTTAGCAGTTAGGCAGTTAGAGAGCAAGGCTTGGAGAGTGTATTAAAAGGATGGGAAGAGATGAACTTGTATCAGAAATTCATTGCTAATTCCAATTCTTTAATTCTCATTTCCAATTTCTCTACTCTGTTCATAACTTTCTCTGTTCTTGGAGGGTGGGTTGTCCTCGAATTCAACCAGTCAACAAACTCTGTTCATAACACAATTTGACTGAATCCACTAGCATCTACTTGACTCCAATTTTCTTTCAATTCCTGATTGAATGATTTATAGGGATAGTAACCCAGGAAAAGATGACAACATTCAATCTTACCAAATTCTTCTGAAAAAGGAAAGATAATAGCGTCTCTTTCATAGCTGTCAGCTTTCAAGTAACACCGAAGCCAATGCGTAGCTTTATAACTTCCCACATCATCTAAATGAAGTTGGTGAAGCGGATGATGTTGGCGGAGTACAAAAACTGCACACATACCAACTCCCTTCAATTTATCTGAAGGCACTTGCAAACTCACTGAAGTTCCCACACTTTGATGCCTAAACCATTTCGGAATTTCTCTTTGAGGGATTATAATATCATAAATGGTTTCATCTCCCTGAAACATACAAAATTACAAAATCATTATATTTAGAACCTCACAAGCAAGAGAAAGAGAGAGAGAGAAAGAGAGAGACCTTAAATTGACTGTATTGTCTTAGTGTTGTTAAAAATATGTCATCATAGTCTTCATTGTTAATCAATTTAACACAATTAAGAAGACAGAGGAACTGACAAGGACCATCTTCAGGTCTTAATGGTAATATTTCCAGTGAGGTATAACCATCTGCATCAATACGCCTAATATTTAATGGAAGCTTTGGTAAAGATCGAAGATGCGTGCAACCACACAGACGAAGATTCTCCATATTAGATAGTCGAGTGGTACTCTCAGGAAGGCAAACAAAATTATTTCCCCTAAGATCTAATTCTGTTGAAGAGGACAAACAACCAAGATTATCAGGGATTGCCCGAAGATTGCAATAACTTAGATTCAATTTTGTCAAAGACCATAAATCAGAAAGAGAACGCCCTAACATGCTCGTGGGGTCTACTCTTCTTTTTCGCATTAAAGGCAAACTAATGGGTTTATTTGATGATATAGATGATAAGCCTTCACATCCACGAAGAGACAGTACTTTGAGATTTTTTAAGAGAACCAACGAAGAAGGTAATTCTGTTATAGCAGTTTCACTCACATCTAGCTTCTCAAGACCTTTGATATTCCTCAAATTCTCTGGTAGTTCATTAATTTTTAAGCAGCCGGACAAAGTGAGAATTTTTAGAGACGTCAAACAACAACAAACATTTGGAAGACTTGAAAGGTTTTTGCAGTCTCTTAAATCTATTTTAGTAAGGCCAGTTAAATGCTCCACTGACAGTGGTAGTTCTTTTATGGCAGTCTTGTTCAAGTAAAGTTCCAATAAACTTGACATATTTCCCTCAACTTCTGGAAACTTCTTTAGTCTTGAACAACCAGAAAGAATAAAAATTTCAAGAGATTCCAAGTTGATCTTGGGTGGAAGGCTCTCAAGGCACTTGCAACCACTTAGATCCAATCGAATAAGCCATTTGAGATTTCCAAGAGATGCATGAATCTTAGATAGTCTTATACAATGTTGAAGAATCAACTGCTTCAAATTTGGGACTCTACTGAAGTTCAAGGTCTTGATCAAGTTTTGAGAGTCACTGAGGTCTATAAGCTTTAACTCATCTAAAATCTGTTGTAAACCAATAAATAATTAGATAAAGTCAAGCCTTAATGAAAAGGAATATAATACACATTTGCATAAGTAATAATCTTACCATATTTCCTTTCCATAGTTGTTTGATGCCGCTATAATGCATTCTCAATTCAACAAGTTTGCTTGGTTGGAAATTGGTTGGTATGCATTTTAAATGATATCTGTGCCATTCAATAACCCGTAACTCATTAGAAAGATAACTAAGCCCTTCTGGAAGTTGCACCTTCCCCTTATTAAAGTCTTTTGGAAGTTGCATAATACCATTTATGAAGTCTTCTAGAGGTTTCTCATTACCAATTTTAAGCAATCTCAAATTTTTCATCTTTGAGAAGGCTTCAGCACTCAAGTGTTCCACTTTTTGAATAGGTAGGTTTAGCATTATGCCTTCAACTGCCTCTATTCCCTAATAAGCAAAAACAATGAATTTGGAATAATTGGTAAATTCTTAGAAAATTTTATAGAAACATATATACTTCTATAGTTCAAGTTTATACTAGTTAACTTACAGTTTTATTCTTCAATACATGAATGATATCCTTATAAATCCATAATCTACTACGTCCACCAGGCTCTTTAGGGGATTCGCGACGAACGATATCTTGACCCATATCTTGCAGCAAATCATGCATCCACAAAATTCCGTTGTGATCAATCATTATGAGAGATTTGTCTATAAGAACACCAATATTGTAATCTAGATAATAACAAAAACTTTCCAGTATATCTCTTATGCAATCTTTGTTCTCTCCTTTGAAAAAACATGCAATATCTAGAAACAATCCTTTTTGCGAATCTGTAAGCCCATCAAAACTTATTTGAAGTATGTCCAAGATGTTTCTATCAGGTTCTTCTGTTAGTTTATCTAGGGCACTTTTCCATTCA
Source organism: Quercus gilva (assembly GCA_023621385.1). Classification (NCBI taxonomy): domain Eukaryota; kingdom Viridiplantae; phylum Streptophyta; class Magnoliopsida; order Fagales; family Fagaceae; genus Quercus; species Quercus gilva. Next base: position 64,955,756 of record CM042481.1, read on the forward strand.
TTCATTCTTTTAGCAAACAACGAAGAACCTAAAACTTTAAGAGCTAAAGGAAGGCCTTTAGCATAGTTCACAAAGTCCTTAGACAAATCCACATAATTTTCTTTAGGATAGGGTTTCTTAAAAGCGCTCCAACTAAAAAGCTCCAAAGCTTCATCATCATTCAACCCCGTAATGTTATATACATCATCCACTCCATTTCTTTTCAAGAATTGACTATCTCTACTTGTTAGAATAATTCTACTCCCTGGACCAAACCAATCATGTCTCCCTGCTAATGCTTTTAGTTGTTCATCTCCATCCACATCATCAAGAACAATAAAAACATTTTTATTACATAGTGTATTCCTTATAACATTGATTCCCTCACAAACATTCCATATATTTATTTCGCTTTCCATGAGGATCTTAGAAAGAAGTTGTTTTTGTAAAGGAACTAGACTGTGATTTTTAGTTTCATCTCTAACATTGGCAATAAAGCTACTAGCTTCAAAGTTACCAGAAATTCTTCTATAAATTTCCTGCACAAGAGTTGTTTTGCCCATTCCGCCCATCCCACATATCCCAACAAGGCGAACATCCCCCAATTCTTCACTTAAGTATGAATCTAATATTTCCTCCACACAAGAGTCCATTCCAACAAGGTCCTCAGAAGCACATAGGAGTTTGTGATACAACTCACTAAATATCCTTGCAATGATTTTTTGGATAACTATGGATTCATGCCTGCAAAGAAATAGCAAAACAATCATTTTGATGACATAAAGCTAGCCATATGTAGAGACAAAACATTCATCATAAACATAATCTTAGAAATTCATTACTATGTATTATGGGGGGAAATTTTAGAGCTATTAAGGGCCAAATTTGTTGCAAAGTTGTAAAGTATATACTTTGCATGACTAGAATCTAGTCCTACTAGGATTAGAATAGGGTTAGTCAAGGTTATTCTACAAATAGTTAAATACTCTCTTATCAGGTGGCCTAGTAAAAAAAGTAAGTCATAATAAATAAATTATTAAAAAGAAAAAAAAGAGTTGACCATAAATAGCATTATTTCAAAGAAATTCATATTAGTCTGTTAAATTCCATCCAACAAGATTAGCAACTTTTATTAGAGTAACTTTCCACATTTGTACATTTTCTATGTTATCCTTGAAACTCTCTTCATGTGTAGCAAAGGCTTCTCCAAAAGCCCCCCTAAGATTTCACACATCACTAGGATCTACATATTGAAAAACAGGTAGAACTACCAATCTTGTCTTTTCCATTCACTCAACAATCTTTGTTAGTTAAATCAAGCACCACTTTAAAGAGGCATAGTCTCTTGATAGAAAAACGATAGCAAACCTCGATTCCTCTATTGCTTTCAAAAGCTTTGGGGCAATAGATGTTCTCTGCTTGAGTTTTTCATCGTCCCTAAAGGTGGAAATGCTTTTTTGTTTCAAACTAGTATACGGATGGTCTGTAAATTTTTTGCGAGTGTCTTCACCTCTGGAACTGAAAAATACATTGTATTTCCATCTCATGAAGAAGAAGAAGAGATGCAATCCGATTTTATAAATGCCCTTCTAATTGCCCTATAATTTAATTTTAGGCATCCTTAGATTATAAATGCAATCTAATTTTATACCAATCATCCTTACAATTATGCTCTACTTTTGCATCAATTATTTTTATATTTAAATAAATGAAAATATAGATAGATTGCATTCAAATTTATTTAATGTTTATTGTGTGAAGTCCGTTACTTTTAAGGTATATACACACACACACACACAAGAGAGAGAGAGAGAGAGAGAGAGAGAGATGCCCTGCTCTATTTTGGACCTTAACCTAAACTTTTTTTTTTTTTTTTAGAATACTAAGTATTTTAACACACATACACACAGGAAGAGGGAAGAAGGTCTTAAAGAAACTGACAATGGTGTATATCTAAAAGAGCATAACTCTTGAATAAAACTTAACCTAAACTAGGTGACACTAATGTAAGAGTAAGTGAAAATAAATGGTTAGTTTAATTAGGATACATGATTAATGGTTATTATATATATATATATATACACACACACACAAGCAAAGTAACTAGTTAATCATAAGTTTTTGTTAAATTTTTTATATGTATTTGATCATAAGTTAGAGTAACTTAAAAGCTAAGTCCATAAATAAAATGTTAGGTCTTTAATTGAATTTCATGTGGGTAATTTAGTAATTTCACTTGGACACCTCTCTAACCAATCAAATGTAGACATATTTAACACCAACATATCATGCATGGTGACACATTTAAAGTCAGCCACATGGGCGGCCATGCAAAGGCCTAAGAGCATTCTAATTTCTACAAATGAGCAACAAAAATAGATGGAAGAAATAAACTCTCCAAGCTCTCTCTATGCTCTCTCCCTCCTCACCTCACGGTTCCAGCAGCTCTAAAGGTGGCAAATATCCATTTCTTCTCAAAGTTCTCCTCAAAGACTCAAACTAGAGTAATTCTTCTACATTTCTCTCAAAGAACCGAGCATAGGGTAAGGGGAAAAATCCAAGTTTTTCACTCAGTAATCCATGTAAACTTAGTATAATGGTTAGCTTGATGTGTGGGAAATCTCTTTTAGAAACTAATTTTAAATTGGATATTGTTGCAAATTAAAGTACTTATGAGAACCTACATGTGGGTAGAAAGTTTTAAGGACCTAGCTTTGCATGTGTATAAGATTGAAGGAAACAAGAGTTTAAATGGTGGGTTTTTGTTAAATTCAACTTATATAATGCATTCTTAAAGATTTGTTACTGATTTGGGGATTGTTTGAAGGTGGATTGGGTTCTTACTGAAAAATATTGCATGTGATTAAACAATTAAGCAAAATTATTGGGGGGGGGGGGGGGAGTGGTTTGGCATTTAGCATCAATATTTTAACAATTTTTCTTAGTTGCCAAGTTTTTGAAACTATTTTGTAATATGTCTTTGGTGACAAAACTCGAGCTTTTAAGACTCGAGTTCTAGCGCTGGCATACAGCTAATGTGAAACAATTTTTTCATGTGGATCTCGAGTTCTAGTGCTAGCAGACTGGTCTGAGAGACTCAAGTTCTATAGAAGGAGATCTAAATAAGGAGGAGGAGGAGGAGAAAGAAGAAGAAGACGACCCAAAGAAAGAGGAGAAGACCTAAAGAAGAAGTAAACCTGAAGAAGAAGATGACCTGAAGAAGAATAAGAAGTAGAAGAAAACATATATGGAGAACGGTAGCAACTCAACTCTTAGAGACTTAAGTTTCATGTGGATTTTTTCTTCCACATCAGATTACCACCACATGCAACTCGAGTTTTTGAGAGTTGAGTTTCATATTGAACTTGAGTTTTAGAGCCTCAAGATGCTAGTTTACTAAATAGTTTTGTAAACTTGACAACTAACTAAATGTTCCGAAAATAATGCTAAATGCGAAAGAAATCCAAATTATAGTTAGTAATTAATGCAGTGTTGATGATTAAATTTTAATTCTATGCCATATTGATTAAAATGCTTAATTGGTTGCCTATTAATATATTTTAGCATTTCTAGTGCAAGTATAAAAATTCCCACATTAAAATAAGACCATTTGCAATTATTATATGATATTGTGTGTAAATATGTTAAAACTATCACTGTGACAGATTCTGTGTTTACAATAACATGAAAAAGTTGGATTAAATCAAATTCTATGAATTTTGATGCTAGTGGTAGTTCCTATTGAAAGCTAATATACATAAGGTCGTAATGGAATTGGTCTCATAGCAATTGGATGAGTATAAAAATAACAATGCAATTTCTAAGTTGACTGCAACTCTATTAGGGCATATTCAAGTATGCTGGCTTGTATGATTTTTGGTAAATCATGGCTATATGACTTTTCTCTGAAGATTTTATGAGATGTACTAGAATTTTATAGGTGTCACTCTGTAAATGTCATGAAAACAAGATGTGATTTGATAGCCCATTGAAATCTTGTAACTGAAATATAGGCTGCTGGAATAGGTAGTCAACAGGAAATGTACACCTAACTTTGAGGATTTATTCCTAAAGTTGTGGTTTGGGGTAATTATAGGGACTCCTAGGAACTTAGTTAGGATAAAGAATGAGAAGGAATGGAAATCTATGGGAGTTGAAGCTAAGTTGTGAAATGAATAACCTTTATAGGCCAGAATGGATACTAAGTAATAGAATATCCATCCTTTGATCTAGGGACAAGCCAAGACCGGTAGGTGACTCCACTGTAAGCTTTGAGACTTCAAAGTATCTGCTTCAAGGTAAGCGAATGTGCCATGAGGGTTTGGTAACCCATGTTTTCCTAAGGGTATTTATTATGTAATAAATGCTTTTGTTTAAACACGTTTTGAAATTGTGTTTACTAATGAGAAATATGCATGCTTTAGTAAAGTTATTCAAAGGTTGTATGTTAATACACGAGAATAGAAACAAATGAGTTTAATAACAAAGCTATTGGTGTTTATGCTTATGTTTCAATGAAATTATACCTATTTTATGAAAAACTATACAAACTGTTTTATAGTGAGTCATGAAAGGTAAATCATGTGTATATGAAAGATGTTCTAAACCCTCTTTTGAAAGTAAATAATTTTCAAGAAATGAAAATTATGGAAAGCATGGAAACAAAGGAATTCTAAGAAAAGAATGTTTTAGAAAGCAAATGAATTTCAAACAGAAAGATGGATCCAGTCATTGTAACATTGTACTTGGCATATAGGTCAAGGAGTACTTGATATAGAAGAAAAATGTACCCAGATGTTTGTACCTGGGGAGTACTTGAAATAGAGTAATATGACAATTGTACCCTGATGTTTGTACTTGGGGAGTACCTGGCACAGAGTTAGATGAACCATACCTAGATGTTTATATCTGAGGAGTACTTGGTGTAGAGTCAAATGGCTAGCCGTAAGGGTCAAGTAGTTTAGTTTACAAAATAACTTAGATGATTATGATTCAACACTTTTTATGATCTAGTAGTTTTACAGTATGTTTGACACTATGACAGTTTGACTTTAAATTCATGAGTATCACATTTTATGTTCAGTTATGAGATTTGCACAGGCATTTTTAGTGCATGTGAGTTATGATTGTCATTAATGGTTTATGAAACCCAAGTTATATGTTTAAAGATAATGCTTTCCAAAACCTATGATTTCATGTTATGTTTCTCATAGGGGACTTTTAACATGCTATGCAGCTTATGATTCGTGTTTCCATAATGAAGTTGATCAAATGTTATAATTCAAGAAAGTTTATATCATGTTTTATGCAAATTCATGAAACCATTCTAGCATGAGCTCAGTTTGTAAGCAAGTCATATCCGTGTGAAAATTATTTTGTTTATAATGCATTCCATGCATGTTATTAAATGCTCACACCACACATCCTTACCGAACAAGTGGAACGCTCACCCCTTTAGCATTTTTAGTTAGCAGGTACCCTTTTGCAGTTCAGAGTAGAGGCTTAGTTTTGAGATAGTACATACGTACGGTTAGCTATTTGGTAGAACAAGTTAATTTAGTTCTGTAATGTAACTCTGTTGGGCAGTTTATTGTGAGGTTGTACCAGACATTTCGGGTTGTAATGATACTTATGATGATATTAGTCTTTCATAGTTATGCATTTTGGAGTTAATGTAAACTACGGAGATGCAACAGTATGTATGTGATGTTATCACTTCCAATAGTTGGACTAAGTGGTCCATGTTGTGAGATCAGGAAATAAAATTATAGCAATTTGTTAAAAGAAAAAGAAAAAATTCATAGTCAAGTTAGTTGGTTCGTATTAATATTAGGCTTAGGGTTGGTATTATCATGCCAGTCCGATTAAATACATGGTTTGGATTTGGGTTGTGACAATATATATATATATATATATATTGAATTGTGGATATTGTTAATTGTATGCATGAGTTTTAAGCTAGTATAGTATAAATAAAGGTGAAAAGGCATTCAAAATACAATCTTAGCTTCATGCAATAAAAAAAAATGGAATTTGAAAATCTTAGGCTATGTTTGATAACAATTTTTGTTTTTTGTTTTCAAAAACTTGTTTTTGAGAATAGAAAGAAAAAACAATTTTCTTATATTTTCAAAATAAAAAACATGCTTGGTTAGTTGAAATGAAAATATAAAGTCTTGCGCGAGAGAAGAGAGCGATAACAATATTGAAATTTGTTGTTACTAGGATTCGAACTTTAGTGCTAACTCATTAAATGGGGTGAATTCATTAAATTAGGCTCGTGTTTTCATTGGGTTTTCAAAAATAGAAATTGAAAACAACCATTTGCCTATTTTTAATTTTCTTCATAAATTGAATTTTGAGAACAATTTTTGTTTTCTATTCATCTTGGGTTGTCAAACAAGTTTTCTAGTCTAAAAAATAGAAAACTATTTTTGAAAATAGAAAATAAAGAAAAAAAACGGTTACCGAGCATGCCCTTATAATATAGCACTATAATTGAGGTTTAATTTGTTTAGTAGATCATTTAATCTAAGTGTGAACTAAATGTTTCTTTATGACTAACACAATTTAATAAGTTTTGAGTGTTCTGAATTTTATGAAATCATTTTTTACACATTTCTTAGATTTCTATGTCATACTCCTTTTTTAATTTTCTTAAATCTTCACAGTAAGAAAAAAGTTATAACAAATAGACCAATTGATGTACTTGTAGCCCCTGATGTCTTTAATGGAAACATCGCCCCTCCCTAACAATTAAATTATTAAGAAAAAAATTAACTACTCCTCAATGAGTCATAGTCATGGTTGTGGGCAGTTTCAAATCATATCAATAGTCATTTAAATCGAAATTTACATTTTCAAAATGTTTCTCATTTCTTTTTTCCAAAATGTAATTTGACAATTGCTCAGATTTTACAAGATTCTTGGTTTTTATAATTACTTACTAAATTCTTCTTTTTAACTTTCCCTTAATATGTTTTTCATTTTTTATCTTCACCATTGATCTAACTTCTATTTTATTTAACTTTTAGGTCTTCATGTTTATTTGTAATTTTTTGTCTACAAGATCTAAGTTTTTTTTTTTTTGGGAAAAAGCATTCCCCTTTTTGTCTACAAGATCTAAGCTTTTTTGGGAAAAAGCATTCCCCCTTATGTTTGGGTTATTATTCACAATTTGCCCATTTATCTCTAAAACCAATCAATTTTCCTCTTTATATTCGGGAAATGAACAAATAGTTTCAATCTGTTACTTTCTTAATTAAATTCCACAGAGTTTTTTTCAAGAAGTTATTAGTTGTGCATCACAAAGAAGAGAAAAAGTTGAGAAAAAAGTTAAGAATTGTATTGTTATTTTCTTGAATTGTATTTTTAATCATTGTGACTATGTTGGATTTAACTAAAAAAGTAATGAATTATAGATATTTGATTATTTTCCAAACATTAAAGAAAGAATTGGTTGGTTTCAAAGATAAGAGGCGGAATTGTAAACTACCCAAACATAAATAGCAGAAAATACTTGTTTCCCAATTTTTAATGATAATTCAGTAATTGATTTATAAGGTAGATAGACCCAAATGAGGAATAAAAAAATAGGAAAGAAAGATGCATGTATTATACCTATTAGGTCTCTGCTAGCTAATTTGATGACAAAAATATTTTTGTATTTTGTTGATCTTAATTTTAATATGTTAATGTAGTTTGTGGGGTTTTCGTTTGTATTGGGATGGTGAGGTGAAATTGTCAAAGAGCTTAAATGAAAGTAAGTAGTTGAGGTATTTTGCTCCTACGAACTTCACAGCAATTAAGATGCAAACTTAGGGACAAAGTTGAATTTGAAAAACAATTAACTAGTGTGTTTGTCCCTCTCTCGTACAACACTTTGGAGGGGCGAACTTTTAAAAAACTAAGACAAATCTGTTTATGGACAAAGTTTAGTTACAAAATTGGTTATAGTTTTAGGCTATATCCTTCCTCAATATCTTTTTATTGGAGGTGAATTTTGACAAATTTACCATTAAATTTCATCTTTTTCATATATCTTCTATGCTTGTAAAATTTCTAGAAAATTAAAAATCAATAGTTATGTCATCATTAAATTGTTTAAATTGCAAGTTTTTGTAGTTTAGAATTATGCATAAAATATAAGCTTGTAGATCATATAGTAAATTATATCTGATTGACACACAATTTGACATCTGTATTAAGAGTGTAAAGAATATACAATTCAATGGTTAGATTTTCAAAACATGTAGTTGCGAGAGGGGAATTTGAGGATGGCAGCTCTGCTAGGCTATGCTTGAGGAACGTACATGCTTAACTGAATGGTCACGGACTGTGTAACCTGAGAGGGATAGGAAGAGGAACTTGGTGGCCAAACCCATAGCATCCGAAGAAACCCCTCGGATATGGGCCTCTTGAGGTAGACAAGATGCACTCCACCCCAGATTAGGAGGCATGAACCGAGGGAAGCAACAATAGCAGGTGTCTGTAAAGAGGAGAAAGAAAACTTTCTAGGGAAGCATCCATCACCTCCAAATCAAATGCCCTGCAACCACTATGTCAACTACATTAATGACTAAATGACACCTGAACAGTGTCAAGACAACCTGTATTTCACTCATTACTTCCTCCAAAAGTGGGATGGGACAAGTATCTGGTGGGGAAATCAACCGCCCTCAATGTGGAGGGTTAGGATTAAAAGGAGGAGGGATCCAATGCACAGGGATCGAGATCTAGAGATAAGGGAGAGAAAACACTCAAATTTGTAACCTCTAAAGTGTAACAAGTTTTCTCAGCTAACCGAGGATACTGTTAGGTTCTAAGTAATTAGGAACTAATGTATTAGAACTTCATTTTGTATGTTGGCAAACCATGATCAAAACAGTTTTTAGTCTTGTTTAGACTTGCTCAAAGTATAGTCTTTTTATATAAAGTTGGAATCGAGTTACTGCAGAATTGAGTGTGCAATTCTGTCTGGCTCGATTGATCGAGAATTCGACTCGATCGATCGAAAGTCATGCAGATTGTTTTTTTTGTAGAATTTTCAACTCAGCCTTAAGCCCATATGACGTGTAGGATTTTATGTTTTGCCCTAGGTATAAAAGGGAAACCCTAGCCACGTTTTAGAGGTTGCTCTATTTGCTGTGTGTGTGAATCTCTTGTGAGATCTGAGAGGTGGTTGCCTTCACACATGCTTAGGATTATCAAGAAGGAGACTTCATTGAGAGTTTAATGATCATTCAGTTATTGCACTAAAGAGCTTAAAGATATACAAGTGGGAGTGCTTGTACTTGCTGGAGAATCCAAGAAAGAAGGAGTCTGTGGTCTCGGAGCTTGCACGTGGTCGTGTCAGTAAGTTTTCTACATGAGGAAGCAATAGGATGTTAGTGGTCTAAGTTGCTATTGTAAAACTTTGATTCTTCCATAGTGGATTCAGTTTTACCTTGAGGATAGCTAAGTTAAATCCTCCCCAGGTTTTTAACGGTTTGGTTTCCTGGGTTTTCATATCGTGTGTTCTTTATTTTTCGCACTTTGCATGATATGATTTATATGTGTTAACCTAGAACTTGATAATTTAACTAAGTTAATCACTTGGCTAAATAACTAGGTTAATTTGGTTGTGTTTTAAGGGGTCTAAAAACGTACAGACACATTAATATGCCTTTTTACTCTTGTTTTGCTTGTTAAATTTTACCTCTTTCCATCTGGACCTTATCTTTGACTTCATCCCATTAGATAGGAAGTCCAAGTGTTGGTCCACTATTCCCAGCTCAACAAATTAATTGTAGTGGGCTTGCCTCCAAAGCACATTTTTCCTTTTTGGGCCTTTGCATTTGTTTTTGCCCCACACAGTTGTAATGTTTATTTTACTGAGTAAACCTTAGAGAACTCATAAACCTTAGAGCTTAAACCTTCATCATTCTCTCTACCTTCTCCTTCTCACAATTGCCAATTCTATGAGAGGAGCTTAAACCCATCACACACAAATTAAGCATCCTTTACAGAATTTTTGTTAATTTGAGCTTGGGTGCACACATAATAGCCAAGGAGACTTGGAGATTACAATTGGAGCCCAATTGTGGACTTAGTGACTAGAGGAGATAAAGGACTTAAGGAGTTGGTTGCAAGTAGGAACTTGGAGGGCTCAAGTGCGTTGTTACTTCATAGGTTGGAGGGCTTTGTATGTAAGATGAACTTTAACTGTTTTCTCTAGTGAATTGTTTTGTGGTGTGTCATGATGGAGAGGTTTTTCTACCTGGGTTCCTTTTTGTCAACACATCGATTGATTTTGTGTGATTGTGATTATTTTGTGTTTATCCATGCATGACTAATCACTTAAACTATTGGGTTTTAAATTGTACAATTAGCTTAAAACCAACATTAGCTATAAAACTTGGATCAATCTAAATCACTGATTTCTCAGTTCCAAATATATGTAATGATCTCTCTCAAGGAGAATTTTTCCTTTTGGCTATATATAACTTCTTTAACCTAATTTTTATTAACAAGGTCAGGTTTTTTTTTTTTTTTGGGTGGGCGGGGGGTTTGGTGGGGAGAGAGTTAATAAGGTCACTTGATAATACAAAAATACCAACAAAAAAAAAAAAAAAAAAAACTGTTGGTAAAAATAATATGGGTATGAACGTATGAGAAATCAACCACAAAAAAAGTATATATGGGATTAGAACCTACTTATTATAGACTTTGGAAATAACTACTGATTAAGTAGATGTCTAAACAAATTTGTACTGTAATGAGTCTTGTTACGCTTTTGAGATAAATAAGTATTAGACATTTTGAACTAAAAGGAGGCAAGAATTTGATTTGAGGCATTAAGGGTCAACTATAAATACCGAACAAATCACTTTAAAGAATGCGGATTAATTGCTAAATTTGTGACTTAATTTGTATATATTGAGTAAATCACTAATATACATATACTACCATGCTTCAAACTACCCAAAGTTTCTTCAACCAGTGTCCAATTTGATATTATAATGTCCTAAGTTCATAATATACATACAAAAGATAAACATAAATTTTTTCTAGTTTGATTGACTAGAAAAAGTAAATAAATAAATAAATTTCTTGTTAGTCCATGGGAAAGTCGGCAAAATTTTAGCGTAAAAAATTACAATATTGATAATAGTATGATTTAGCAAAACAAAAAGATAATAGTATGTACAAAATTACTCAAGATAAATGTTACCTATCATGCAAATGCCAACTAGATATATGACCTAAGTCTTTCAAAGCAGTTTTCCATGCTTGCACATCTTCTATGTTAACCTCGGTATCTTCCTCATGTTTAGCAAACGCTTCAGCAAGAGTGCCTCTCTGGTTCCTTACATCAAAGGGATCCACATGATAAAAGACGGGCAAAATTGTCAATCTGGTCTTTTTCATGCATTCAAAAATTTTTGCTAGTTCAGTTACACCACCTTGAAAAAGCATAGTTTGTTGAAAGAACGATGATAGCATAGTTGGACTCTTCTATTGCTTTTAAGAGTTCTGGAGAAATATACTTTCCTCGCTCAAGTTTTTCATCATCCCTAAAAGTGATAATACCCTTTTGTTTCAAAGCAGTATAGAGATGATCTGTGAAATTCTTGCGAGTGTCAACACCGCAAAAACTGAGGAACACATCGTATTTCCATTGAGGGCAAGAAGAAGAAGAAGATGATGAAGGAGTTGAAGAGGGGGAGGAGGAAGTTGCTTGAGTGGCCATGGAAGCAATTGATAACTTACTAGCTTGTTAAGCGATATGTACTAGAGAGTGTTGCAAACTTCGAGAATGGGAGCAACAATAAGAGACTTTAAGTTTCTCTAGCAAGGCTTTGGGTTGGTGATATATGCAATCGTTTCCCTACTTTCCCCATCTCGAACAAGTAGTCAAAACAAGTGAACTTCTAGCAATGAAGTTTCCCACTATTTGTTTACGAATGGGGAAAACTTCCAAGGCAAAAATCTCACTGAGTGAATTTAAGGTCATCACTCTCGAGAATCCACTATTATCATAACAAGCAGTTACAAGTAAAGGAATCACAGTACCTTATACCAACCTACAATTGAACCCTTACCCCAATACATAATTGGACTTGTTCTGTAGTGACAATATCTCATTTTCAATGCATGGCTCCTAGTACGTGACTAACCAATCAATGTACGAATCCAAGTACATGACTAACCACCAACTTAAGAATGATGTTGGTTGCAAAGTTCTTTAGTTTATCAACACGATGAAGATCACAAAGCTCCTTGGTTACAAAATCCTATGGCGTACAAACGCAGTAGCTTTTTCAAGAGAAAGATGAACTAGGGCAAATTCTATCTCCAGTCACAATTTGTTTAAACAAAACTTTGCATCAAGTTTCATCCACTTGCATCACTTGAGGCGGCCCTTAAAATAATCATTATATATGTCTAGGGTTGTGAGAAAATGAAGCCTAAACATGTATACACGAATATGTGTGAAATCAGATTTGAAAAACTGATTTTCGTAATTCTCGATAGATAGGTTATTTGTCAAGCAGCTGTTGAGTATCGGGCTAAACTGCCTTTTAAACCTCGATAGATACCATTTGTTGAGCTTTAAAATCTAATACTTCTTCACTTGATTCTTGGACAGATTTGCATGGCTTTAACACTTGGACTTGAACTCTTGTTCCTTGAAGTATTAAACTCATCCTAAATCTACCCAAATACAAGTAAAATGCGTTTTGTCATAGGATTAGCCAATTCTAAATGACATATGTTCTTAACATGATTTACATATGTCCTAACAGTTCTAACCATGCCGGACAAGTTAAGTTAGTGACATTTCACATTTGTCATTGTTTTTTGGACTTTCAAACCCAACTAAATTTGTTGTTTTTTCACTTGTAGCTATTTTCACATGGGCTCCATTTGTGCAGACTTCCATGTGCTTGCACAAGAAAATACCTGAAAGCTATCCAAAATAAAAGAAAAAGAACACACTCACACATATGGAAGAGGAAGACAAGGGCCACTTTCACAATTGCACTAACTCAAAAAATCACAATTTATCAAAATGGGAAAAAGGGTGATAAGTTGATGTAAAAAATGGTGAACAAGTTTCTACCCTATCGACCACGTAAATATATTGTAAAATTGAGTATAAAATTGAATTTATACTTATATTTATTTGAATGGATTACTTGTGAAGGCCAGTCCCTCTCTAGGTTATTTTTGTTAAATAATACTCTTTAAAAAAAAAATAAAGGACAAAGTTTGTTTGTAGATAATGACTACAACTCCTACTGAAAAAAATAACATGTTAATATATTTTGGAAATCTAACTGTTGGACTGCCTGTTTTTCATGTTCTTAACATGTATATTAAATTTTATGTCAATTAGATGTTATTTACTATTTGATTTGTAAATTTATTTTTAATACATAATTTTAGATTACAAAAACTTAAAATTTAAACATTTAATTGATAATATAGCTATTGATCTTTATTCTTTTAAAAAATTTGCAAACATGAAACATATAAGAAGAAAATGTAATCAAACCACACATTATTCAAAATTCACATCTAATAAAATAATAATTAGTGGAGTTATAGCCTTTGGCGAACTTTTTCCTAAAATAAAAAGGAAATGGCTAGTAAGGCAAAACTATAAAAATGAAATGATATATGTACTTCTATATTAATCAAGTGGCCATCCACTCTATAGCTATAATTTCTTCAATACAATAACACAGTATGCTATTATACCAATAAATGTGGTGATCTTAATAAAATAATACCTTGTAGAAAAGAAGAGACAGTGGATTCTAGTAAATTGGAAAACGCGAGGAAGTGGAAGGCCCCTGCATACGGAATCTAACTTAAAAAAAAAAAAAAAAAAAAAAAAAAAAAAAAAAAAAAAAAAAAAAAAAAAAAAAAAAAAAATTTATATGAGGGACCCTTCCTAACGTGGCAGATGGGTCAAAAGTTGATTTTGTATGACCGATCAATTAATTTTTTATTAGAGTGGGCATCCCACTATAAATTGTCGCATAAGGTCTTTCTTCCTTCTGCTTCTTTTTCTTCTTCTTCTTCTTCTTTTTTTTTTTTTTTTTTTTTAATGGGAAAAGTCTTTCTTCTTTATCAAAATCTACACTTCAACTAATATATATATATATATATATATATGGTAAACATACTAACTTAGATGTCAGCTTAGTGTTATGGCAAGTGCCATCCACTAAAAGCAATTAGTCGCAATTGAGTACAAAAATCAATCTCTTCAATAAATTGGAAGTATTTAAGATGGTATTCTTAGGGTTATAACTTATTATACGTGATATATGAAGATGCATTTCAAGATCATATAATACAATGATCTTTATGATTTTTAGTTTCAAAAAATCCCGCCTCTAATTGTATTCTAAAGCAATATGTAGATTTAAGAAATGATTCGTTTTATATCCTAGCAAGCTACTACGTGCACCATGAATATTACTTAAATAATTATAAGCTATACCTATACCAAGTACCAACATTCTCACTCCAGCAAAAACAAATAGCAAATAATAATAATAATAATAATAATTTTTTTTTTTTTCAAAAGAAGAAAGAAAAAATTAGTGGAAAGTTTCGTCTTACTTATCTTTCCTCAGTCTCATCATTTCGTCAAAAAAGAATAAATAGTGAATTGATAATATTGGAAGTAGCGTGAAGTGAACAACACTACACAAAAGTTTTAACTTTTTCCTTGAAAGAATGAGTCAATTAATGTATCTCCAAGCAACAATTTGCAGTGCCTTAATTTTGATAGATAATATATTGACTTCAAAGACTAACTAGCTTGTCTGCAAGTCCTCTTGACAAAAGCTTTTGTGAATGTAATGAAACCTCTGCTCAATTTTCTTCCCCTGTCAATTTTCATCCTCCCTCTCCGCCTTATATCCATACATACCTCCAATGACAAGCTCCTTTCTCTTTATGAGATTCTTCAGCTGTCTTAATTGGTGGGGTTTTGGAGGTATCATGACTGGGCTGAAATTTATTAGCGTAAGAGACGGGAAATTAAAGTCATGGATACTTAAATTGGTAGTCAATTTCCTAATTCTTGAAACTGGGCCCTCATATTTACCAAATCCATACATGAGAAGCTGAGGGGGAAAATATTGGGCCCTCATATTTACCTAATTAGAATAATGTTTTATAAATTTGCATTAATGTTTTAGTTCCAAAATTCCAATAGTAGAAATGATAAGGCCTATTTGGTCGGAGGATTTTTGTTTTTATTTTCAAAATAATATGAAAACAATTGAAATTAAAACTAGCTTTCACATAATAAATTTTACATTATATGTGTTTGGCTCTCACTTTTAAAAACAATTTTCAAATTACTAAAATTAAAAAAATTAAAAAATTATTTGGGGGACCATTTCTATTTTTGAGATTTTTTAAAAAAAATCAAAAAGTAATCTATAGAATTTGTAGATTACATTTTTTTTTTTTAATGATAAGAGAATAGAGTTTATGTACCTTTTTTTTAATAATGAAATTTGAAGTGAAATTATATTTTTTTGATAAAGATAAGCTCTTTAATTTAAGAGAGGGGTCCACATTTTCAATTTATTACTCTTACAAACATGCCCTAAGATTTAGTTCTATATTTCCAATGTACTGGAACGGTACCCCTCTTTACACTTTTTAAATGAAATTTAGTTGCTTTTTAAAAAAAAAGGCAAAATTTTTTTTCATCTTTGAAACATAATCAATGTTTTTCATCTCTAAAATTTAAAAATTTCTATTTATGTCCTTGAAAATTTAAAATGTCTGTTGTGGGGGTAAAAGCCCAACATCAGGTGTTGGGCTAGGGCCCAATTTGAATATCACTATGTGTCCTAAGAGAAGAAAGTGGTTAGGAAGGAGCTCAGATGGAAGAAGTATACCTGGAAATGAACGAAGAGGATAGTCCGAAGAGAACCCTAATAGTCCGAAGATGTCATTCTCCTGGGACACCAAGGGGACTTGATCAAGCAAGTATACGGAAGGTTTGATTGATCTTTCCAACAACTTCAACGACAAGGACAAGCTATGGGCATGCCTGGGGATGATAAGAACGGAGAAATATCTAAAAGGAAAAGCTGCTACCACTGTATTTAATGCACTGCAGCAACTTTCTTAACCGCATTTATGTGGAGAAGACCCCTGAACAGTGCAATCTCAGCTACCACCACTCACGGAAAACTAAAGCAGATATCTGATGTGACATATACTCTAGTGAATACTTAGATGAAGAACAGGTGTACGATGAAGATGAGGGAGAAGAGGAATATATAAATGTAACAGGCCTCTAAAGAAAAGGGGAGGAGGAAAAAATCTAGAGAGAACTCGAATTGTATTCACCTTTCAATCAATAACAAGTCTCTTCGGATTTGAGTTTACTTAGCTTTCAAGTATGTTTTTATGTTAGTTCATCCTAGCTCATCAAGGTTAACCGTTGCTAGATTCACAATCAGCTTAGCTTTTTCACCCACTCCCTACAAATTCATTGTTCTGGGTTCGTTGGACTCATAATCCTGACCTTTTGGGCTAGGGCCACGAAATTTGGACCCTACACCTGTGATTTTGTAATTTCGTCCACTTTTGTTACTTAGTTTTTATTAGTGTGGCTAACATGTTTTAGGGATGGAAATAGAAAATGAACTAAATTTCAGAGACAAAATGAATATAATTTAGGTTTTATTTTTGACCCTGGAATATCATCAAGGTTATAATTTTATCCCCTCTGTCAAACATGTTGGCAAAAAACTTAATGAGAGTGGACCAAAGGATGAAAAGAACATTTTAAAATTTAAGGATGAAAATATAGCATGGGCTATATTCCAAGGACAAGACGGATATTTTAACTGGAAAAGAAAAAGAAACAGGTCTAGTACTAATGCTTTGTTCCTAAACTATTATAAGATTAGTAAAGCATTCTAATTTTTCTAACTAAAACAATTAAAGCATATCAATTTGGTTTTTTCTTTTTAATTGTGAAAAAACTGGGGTTGTTTCTAAATTTATATCAGATCAATTTGTTGATAACCTCCTGTATCCATAGTGTTGGAAATTGGTCTCAAGTTCCTAGGGTAGTATTATTGAAGCTATATATATGGGTTTTGGTCAAAAGCTACAAGGGATCAATGACACAGGGAGTGTGTGTAGTGAGCCTTTTGGTTGGAGTGTATCTGCAGTAGCAACAGTTTGTACCTCCCGTGAAGTTTGTAGTAAATCCTAGGAGTATTCCTTCCCTATAGTACGGTGGTTTCAATGTTGTCGAGTTTGGGATCTTGACTAGCCTGGTTCTCTTAATGTGATTCATTTATAAGTTCTGCTCGGTGATGTATTTTTTTTTTTTTTTGGTAAACAACGCTTGGAATTAACTAACGAACAACAAGTCTATTATAATAAACAAGGCCAGCTTTATCTCTAGCCAGAATTTCAGCCATCACATCCGGTGGGTCAAACAAAAAAAGAAAATCAGTTACATCAAGATCAGCTCCCATCCTTGCAAGCCGGTCAGTGCAGCCATTTGCTTCCCTGAACATGTGCACCACCGAAGAGTTAGGGAATGTCTGAATCAGGTCCCTACATTCAGAGAGGAGAGGTTCAAGCATTAGATTGATCATAGAAGGCGTTGAAACAAGCTGAACAATAAACTCGGCATCCATTTCAATACAAATGTTCTCAACCCCCATATGCTTTGCCAAGGTGAGCCTGTCCTTCAAAGCCCAAAGTTCTGCCACCGTGCTCGAAGTGTTGCCCAGCTTCCTAACAAACCCGCCAATCTAGTCCCCACTGCTGCTTCTCAAAACACCACCCCCACCAACCTTACTCGGGTTTCCATGCATAGTTCCATCAGTATTCAGCTTCACCCAACCCATAGGAGGCTTGCTCCACTTCACTTGTACTTGCACTCTACTCGGTTTGTTTGGTTCATTGGGAACAATTGCAAAGTACTCCACACCTTTTTTAAGGCATAAAGAACTCATACCCTCTGCTACTCTCTCGGTCTGAAATATGGCTTTGTTTCTATGCAGCCAAATAGTCCATATTACTTGAGGAAATAGAATTTTCCAAGGTACATAAGGTCTCAGGTAGCTGATGGAAGTCCCACAAAACTTCTTTAACCAATCTTCCAAATTCAAACCAAAGAAATCATGGTTGTTCTCCTCAAAACCTAGCTCTTTCCACACAGATTTAGCAACCTTGCAGTCCCTAAGTGTATGGATGATAGATTCAGCCCCTTCATTACATAAATCACACGTTGGGTCAAGGTATAACCCTCTTGAACTAAGCACTTCCTTAGTAGGTACGCTGCGATGAGTGCATAACCAAATAAAAATTTTATTCTAGGAGTTGTATGTGTTTTCCACACCCAATGATGAGGGCTAGTGACTGAGTTCAAGAGATTAAACCCTTTAGCTATGAGATACGCCGAATTAAGGGAGAATGAGCCATCTTTAGAGAAGGCCCAAATAAGCTTGTCAACAAGGGAAGTATTTGCTGCAATGGGAATACCTTTAATTTCTTGAAGGATTCTATTAGGGAGAACGAAAGATAAACAATCTACACTATCTATCAAGCTCTTGGCCGGGAGCTTGTCTTCCCCTTCATTCAAAGGGCCTTCAATTTGCTGCCGGAGTGGTCCAGAAGGGAGCCAGAAGTCAGCCCAAGCACTCACACTTTCTCCGTTAGCAATAGACCATTTTAGACCCTTGTTAAAGATAGCCCCTCCCTCCTTGCAAGCTAACCAAATTCGAGAGGCAGCTTGATTCCTAGAATTTCCCCTCAAGCGCTGCATGGTAAGATATTTGCAAGTAAGCATTTGAGCCCATGGCATTTCTGGGCTGGAAACAATCCGCCAACAAAGCTTAGCTAATAGAGCTGCATTCCTTGCATTTAAGTCAAAGATCCCAAGCCCACCCAAGCTAATTGGATTTGTGACCTTCTTCCACCCCAAAAGATGCATTTTCTTCTTATCCATAGTAGATCCCCAAAGGAAGTCTCTCACCAATTTGTTTACCTCCTCACATACCTTGACAGGTAGTTTAAGACACTGCATGAAATATTCAGGTATGGAAGTCACCGCTGCCTTGATGAGTACAAGCCTCCCAGCCGGCGATAGGCACTTGGATTTCCAGCCATCCAGCTTGGCTTGGACTCTTTCCACTACAAAATGAAAGTTATTCCTTCTCCTTCCCTTGTGGATTATTGGGAAGCCAAGATACTTCCCAAGATTGTTAGTTTCCCCAATCCCAGTCAGGTTCACAATATCCAACTTATCCTCTTCGGTGATGTTTGGCGAAAAGAATATTTTGGATTTCTCCATGCTGATTTTTAGGCCGGAAAGCTTACAAAAATCATCCAAAACCTCCATAACAACCTCCACATTTCTCTCATTAGTTTTGGCAAACAATAGGAGATCATCAGCAAAAAAAATGTGGGAGAAACCAGGACCACTACGAGATGCCTTGACCTTCTTCCAACACCCCTCCTCACACTTCAAATTAATTAAGGTACTCAAGTACTCCATACAGAGGATGAATATATATGGTGAGAGTGGATCACCTTGTCTCAAGCCACGGGAAGGGCAAATTTCACCAATTTGATCCCCATTAAAAAGCAAAGCAGCCGACGTAGTAGAGATGCAACTAAGGATAAGCTCCACTGTGTCCGAATGAAACCCCAAACTCACAAGCATACTCCTCACAAAACTCCATTCCAAACGATCATAAGCCTTCTCAAGGTCGACTTTGATTATCATGAAACCATCCTTCCCTTTTTCCGCTCAATTGTGTAAACTAATTCTTGAGCAATGATCACATTATCGGTGCCTCTTCTACCTGAGATAAAGGCTGTTTGGGAGGGTGAAACTAATGAAGGCATGAGATGTTTCAGTCGATGGACAAGAATCTTAGTCACAATTTTGTAAATTGTGTTACAAAGGCTGATCGGCCTGAAATGGTTGATGGTTTCTGGACCAAGTTGTTTTGGGATGAGTACAATCAAGGTTTTATTAAGATGCTCAGGGATTTTCTTTGTAGTAAAAATTTTTTTAATTTCAAATTTCATGGACTCTCCCACTATTAACCAAAACCTTTGAAAAAAGCCGGCATGAAGGCCATCTGGCCCCGGGGCTTTATAGGCTTTCATGGACTTTAGTGCAAATAGGATTTCAGCATCAGAGGGGGAGGCAGCCAGGTTGAGGGCTTCCGACTAAGACAAACAGTGCCCCCAAACAGGAGTACGGTCAGGGATTTTGAGGCATACCTCCAGGTCCGTTTTGTATAACCTTGTGAACCCATCAATAAAGATTTCTTTCACCCTGTCAATCTCATCATCCCACACACCATCAGGTTTTAAAATTCGATTGATCCTATTCTGGCTCCTACGAATGAGGGTGGTCCGGTGGAAAAAAGTTGTATTTCTCTCCCCTTGGATTAACCAATTAGTTCTTGCTTTAATCCCCCATAGCTCTTCTTCCAAAGTCATAATTTTCCCCAGCTCTTCAGAAAGCCAAGAATGCAAGTTAATCATTCTCTGACTAGGATTAAGGGCCAAGGCTTTCTCCACACCACCTAATCTAGCCAAGAGATTTTTTTTTCTTCCAAAAAATGTTCCCAAACTCCTCTCTGTTCCACATTCTAGCTTTAAGGGTGAAGGAACTGATTGCACTTCTGACATTGTGTTGATTTCCTTCCCAAGCATCACGGACAATAGGAGGGAAGCTTTCGTGGCTTAACCAAATCGGTTGGAACCGAAAAGGCCTTTCACCAGTACAATTAGGAGGATTATCCAAGGCCAAAAGCAGGGGGCAATGATCCGAGTTAATACGCGCCAGGTGCTTGACATTAGCCTCAGGGAAACAAGACTTCCAATTTGGGTTCGCCCAGACCCTATCCAATCTACCTTGAATTAAACCAGGGAGGTCTCTCTTATTAGTCCATGTAAACTTCGGACCCGTGAACCCCAAGTCAATTAAATTACAATAATCCATACAGCCAGTATATTCCTCAACCCTCCTTCTACAAACTCCATTACCACCCATTTTTTCTTCACCACAGACAACATCATTAAAGTCCCCCATGACTGCCCAAGGGAGGTTATGCCTTTCCGACAAAATTTTTAAGTTTTCCCACAATAAGCACCTCTCTCTAAAACGAGGACTACCATTAATAGAACTTAAAAGCCAGGATTGAGCGTGAGAACTAACCTGGACAATGGCATGAATCTCCTGCTCCGTCGCCATCAGCACGTCCATGGAAACAAAATCAGAACACCAAAGGAGCCAAATCCCACCAGCATGACCAATGGTTTCCGTGGAATAAGCCCCATCAAAAGGCAGTCTTCTAATGATCTCATCCGCCCTAGGGCCATCAATTTTGGTCTTCGTAATCACAAAAATCACTGGTTGGTGCCATTCGACCAAGTCCATCACCGTCTTTCTGAAAGTGGGCTTCATTGCCCCTCTACAATTCCAGATTAAAATATTCATGATTGGATTGGGGGATATGCGAGAATCACAGCACGTCGGAGATGGCACCTCCCCTGTCTCCCTCAATTTCCATGCTTGTCGCAGCTCGTTCCGCTCCCTGATCACACTTGGCTTAATGCTTAATCCTTTTTCCTATCCATCCAAGCTTGGTTTTTGTTTGAATCTTCATGAATAGTGAAATGGTTGGTACCTTTGTCCATGGATTTGTTAAGTGAACAAAGTATACCATGTGTTTTGTTTCTTATGTGTTCCTATTTTGTTGAATTCTCTTGATTTCCATGCTTTTTCTGGCAGGACATGGATGTTTTTGCTCTATGTTTTAGAAATTTAGTTAATATTAATTGTATGATTTGGAAATAGAGGCCAGAAGCAGTAACCTGAGTAACGAAAGTCATGAATTTTACCATGTGATATTCTCTCGCTATGCTATGTCATGTCACATGTGCAGTACGCTATTTTGTATTAATGAAATTGTTTTAGATTAAATGAACAAATTTATTTTTTACGAGCTTAATTATTTAAGACAATTGGTAATTTATCATGGTATCATTGGGTCATGTCGGGTGGGGTTGTGGATCTTATAGCAAGTTGGTCAGGCAGGAGTTGTAGACTCAACTAAATTGCTTTGGAGTGTGATCTCTCATTGTCTTATGTGGGTCATATGGAGGGAGAGGAGTACACATACTTTCGAAGGAGACGAAAGGTGAATTCATGAGTTAAAAGCTTTTCTTCCTTCAGACTTTGTTAGAATGGGCAAATGGTTCGAGTTTTATTACCTTCATGTCTCTACTTGACATGCTTGATTTTTGTACCTTCATTACTGTCTCATTATCAATATCTAAAGTAAAGTTTCAAGAAAGAATAAATAAGAGAGAAAGAGGGAGGGAGGGAGAGAGAATAATCAGTTTTTTTTTTTTTTTTAAGAAAGAATGTGAGAGAAATAGGAAATTTATATAAAAGAAATTGAATAGAAGAATACTCCAAAGAATATGTATAGTTGCAAATACCAAATTATCCAAGTCATGCTATGTAATAGATTAACATTATATCATTATACATTATATAATGTCATAGGATAACATCTATTAATCAAAGAAAAAGAAAAGAAAATATAACAAATTAAAACACAACTAAATCACATCAACCCAAAATAGAGCTCAACACAAAAACTTATCAATCTAAAGTAGAGATGCAATATAGAACTAAAAATCCACAAATAAAAATGAAAAGAGAGAGAGAGAGAGAGATTATTCACTTTTTTGTGTGATCAAAATATGTATTGAATGAAAGAAAGAAAAACAAAATTTTATAGTAAATAAAATAAGAAGAAGAGGAGTAAAGTAAAAGTAACATGAAAAGATGAAGGAATTGTAACATTAAGGTATAGAGTAGTTCACATTAAAAAAAAAAAAAAAGAAAAAAAAAGAAAAAAAAAAAGAAAAAGAAAAAGAAGAAGGAGGTATAGAGTAGTGGAGAGATGAAAAGGTAAAAGTGGGGGAAAATGTTGGAGGAAGTGTAATTGTAGGGTGATAAATTAATAAGGAGAAAAAATTTTAAAAATAAGAGAGAGTGTTGAAAATAGGTGGATGATGTAGCTGCTGATGTAACTCAATAAAAATGTAGCAACAACAAAATCTACACTTCAACTTGTATATATATATATATATATATATATATATTTGGTAAACGTACTAACTTAGATGTCATCTTAGTGTTATGGCAAGTGTCATCCACTAAAAGCAACTAGTCGCGGGATTGAGTACAGAAATCAATCTCTTCCATAAATTGGAAGTATTTAAGATGGTATTCTTAGGGTTTTAAATTATTATACTTGATATATGAAGATGCATTTCATAATCATATAATACAATGATCTTTATAATTTTTAGTTTTGAAAAATCCCGATTCTAAGGCAACATGTAGAATGATTCGTTTTACTTAAATCTTCATCAAAAAAAAAATGAGTAGTACTTAAATAATTATAAGCTATACCTATACCAAGTACCAACTTTCTCACTCCATCAAAAACAAACAGCAAATAATAATAATAATAATAATAATAATTATTATTATTATTATTTTCCAAAAAAAGAAAAGAAAAAATTAGTGGAAAGTTTCGTCTTACTTATCTTTCCTCAGTCTCATCATTTCGTCAAAAAAGAATAAACAGTGAATTGATAATATTGGAAGTAGCGTGAAGTGAACAACACTACACAAAGGTAAAACTTTTTCCTAGAAAGAATGAGTCAATTATTGTGTCTCCCATCAACAATTTGCAGTGCCTTAATTTTGACAGATAATATATTGACTTTAAAGACTAACTAGCTTGTCTGCAAGTCCTCTTGACAAAAGCTTTTGTGAATGTAATGAAACCCCTGCTCAATTTTCTTCCCCTGTAAATTTTCATCCTCCCTCTCGGCCTTATATCCATACGTACCTCCAATGACAAGCTCCTTTCTCTGTAGGAGATTCTTCAGTTGTCTTAATTGGTGGGGTTTTGGAGGCATCATGACCGGGCTGAAATTTATTAAGCGTAGCAGACGGGAAATTAAGTCATGGAGACTTACATTGGTAGTCAATTTCCTAATTTTTGATATTGGGCCCTCATAATTTCCAAATCCATACATGAGAAGCTGAGAGGGAAAATACTGGGCCCTCATATTTACCTAATTAGAATAATGTTTTATAAATTTGTAGACAATGTTTTAGTTCCAAAATTCCAGTAGTAGAAATGATAAGGGCCTATTTGGTTGGAGAATTTTTGTTTTTATTTTCAAAACAGTATGAAAACAATTGAAATTAAAACTAGTTTTTAGATAATAAATTTTACATTATATGTGTTTTGTTCTGATTTTTAAAAACAATTAAAATAAAATGTTTGGAAGACCATTTCTATTTTTGAGATTTTTTTTTAAAAAAATTTAAAAAGTAATTTATAGAATCTATAGATTACTTTTATTTATTTATGATAATAATAAGAGAATAGAGTTCATGTATTTTTTTTTTTTTTTAATAATGATAATAAGTTTCAAATTTAAAGTGTGACAATATTTTTGTTATAAAGATAAACTCTTTAATTTAAGAGATAGAAGAGTTTGGACAAATTTGTGTGGTCTACTATTTTGAATTTATTACTCTTACCAAACATACCCTAAGATTTAATTCTATATTTTCAATGTACGAGAATGGTACCCCTTTTTTGCACTTTTTAAATGAAATTTAGTTACTTATAAAAAAAGGCAGAAAATTCTTTTCATCTTTGAAATATAATCAACGTTTTTCATCTCTAGAATTTAAAATTATCTATTTATGTCCTTGAAAAATTAAAATGCCTGTAATTTTGTCATTTTGTCCACTTTTGTTAAGGCTTTTGTTAGCGTGGCCAACAGAATACATGTTTTAGAGATGGAAAAAGAAAATGAACTAAATGAAAATGAACAAAATGAATATAATTTAGGTTTTATTTTTGACCCTGAAATATCATGAAGGTTATAATTTTCTCCCTTCTGTCAAACATGTTGGCAAAAAACTTAATGAGAGCGGATGGAAGGATGAAAATATAGCATGGGCTATATACCAAGGGCAAGACGGATATTTTAACTGGAAGTCTGGAAAAGAAAAAGCAACAGGTCTAGTACTAATGCTTTGTTCCTAAACTATTACAAGATTAGTAAAGCATTCTAATTTCTAACCAAAACAATTAAAGCAAAACTATTTGGTTTTTTCTTTTTAATTGCAGCAGCAACAGCTTGTACCTCCTGTGAAATTAGCACTTGCCCCGGTTCTCTTAATGTCTGCTCGGTGATATATTTAATTGGTTGGAATTGGCTTTATGCTTAATCCTTTTTCTTATCCAACTAAGCTTGGTTTTTGTTTGAATCTTCGTGAATAGTGAATTGGTTGGTATCTTTGTCCATGGATTTGTTAAGTGAACCACGTATACCATGTGTTTTGTTTCTTGTAAGTGTTCCTATTTTGTTGGATTCTCTTGATTTCTATGTTTTTTTGGCAGGACATGGGTGTTTTTGTTCTATGTTTTAGAAATTTAGTTAATATTAATTTTATGATTTGGAAATAGAGGCCAAAAGCCGTAACCTGACTAACGCAAGTCATGAATTTGACCATGTAATGCTCCCTTGAACTTGCACGTTATGTTATGTTATGTCACATGCGCAGTACACTATTATGTATTAATGAAATTTTTTTAGATTAAATGACCAAATTCACCATTTTGTACTAGTTTAATTATTTAAGAAAATTGGTAATTTGTCATGGTATCATTGGGTCATGCCATGTGGGGTTGTGGATCTTATAGCAAGTTGGTCAGGCAAGAGTTGTAGGCTCAAAACTAAGTTGCTTTGGAGTATGATCCCTCATTTTCTTATGTGGGTCATATGGAGGGAGAGGAATACATGTACTTTTGAAGGGGGTGAAAGGTGAATTCATGAGTTGAAGCTTTTCTTCCTTCAAACTTTGTTAGAGTGGCCAAATGTTTCGGGCTTCGTTACCTTCATGTCTCTTCTTGACATGCTTGATTTTTGTACCTTCATTATTGTTTAGATTTTTTCTTTGTTGTCTCTTAGCACACTGCCTGTGTGCCCTGTTCCTTTTTTTCTTTTTGACCTTTTTCAATTTCAATGAAGTTTATTACTTATCAAAAAAATTTATCATTGTATCAAAAAAAAAAGGTTTTGGATTCAAATCTTGTCTCCATCTTAAATCCCATTTATAGAATTCCCATGTGTTTGGCCCCATTTAATAAGGCCAGTTTAGGCCACACGGAAGGGGGAGTGTTAGATTAAATGATTAATTCACCATTTTCTAACAGTTTAAGTTTTTAACACAATTGATAATTGATTAGAAATGGTGATGTAACCATGAATACATGAGGATATACTTTGTATTTTCCACTTTTGTAGGAAGTGTTCCTGTGTTGCATCAACAATTGATAATTGATCAGAAATGGTGATGTAACCATGACTACACGAGGATATACTTTGTATTTTCCACTTTTGTAGGCAGTGTTCCTATGCTGCATCAACTTGAAGTGTGAATAAATGGAGAAGTTTGAGTTAAACTTAAAACCCTATAAGATAATCAAACTCTATTTTATTTTATATCATTAAGGCAAGCCAAAAATAAATTTCTCAAGTAAATATATGATTGTTTTATATTCACTTCAAGCAAATATCATTGCACTAAATTAACAAGTGATTTTATTTTTGAGAGAAAAATTAATGAGTAATTTAGGATCAATTTATTCCTTATAATTATTTGAACTTTCTAAAAAAGGAAAAGAAAAATCTTTTCTCAACTATGTAAATTTGATTGCTATTTCTTAGTATTATCTGCTGTTCCACAATTATTATATAAATTACCTATCACTCTTTTTATTTATTTATTTTTTTTTTCTCTCTTAGAAACTGAAATTCAAAGAGAAACTATTGCTTCTATGATTGTCTCTAATAACAAAGAGTCTATACCAGCCAAAGTAGCTGCACCTTGACTTACATTTCCCACTTAATGCTTTCATCTCCAAAGTATTGATGTTCTTTCATTCATGTCTAACCATGTCAAAGGAACTCTTAACTGTAATGGTTACTGAAGATGAAAAATATAGGTTGACGGATCCCCATGAAGTGGGCCTGACGATTTCTCATCCATGGGCCGATGAAGGACGGGTCCATTGCGTGCAAGACCTGTTGTGGACAGAACCATCATGAACGAACACAACATAGACAGATCAATTATCCACGTGATAGTCAGAAACCCTAGATGGAAAACACTTGTGGCGCACACCATAGAATCCTAAGGTAAATAGAATCCTAGCGCAAAGAGGATTCCAGAAGCTGCGCACATTAATGAAGATCTCTATAAGAAAAAGACTTGTCCATCACGTTTAAGACTACTTAAGAGGATTCCTATAGGAAAGGACTTCAACTCCAAGGAAAAGAAGTCAACCTTCAACTACTATAAAAGCCCCAATACCCTCACAAATCAAGGTACGCATAATTAACCCCTCTCTAGCATTCTGGAGTTGTGAGAAGTTCTAACTTAACCTTCGGAGGGTACTTGGTCGGCACCACACCGGTGCTCTCTGTAGGTCTTCTATTTTTGTTGTGCAGGTGACATTTCGAGTGTGCGAGTATCGTGTGACTCACTGGTGATTTTTCGGCTTCATTAGTTGGCATCGTCTGTGGGAATAACTTTGCGATTTGTAAGCCATATTATCGCTTCCCCAACAAAAAAGTTGCATGGTGCTAACTCACTCGATGGCAACTACCAACAACATCCAAAAGGAGGAACCACCCATGATTGCCCTCGAGAGACGGGTCTAAACTCTCGTTACTGCTGTGGAACGCCTCACCAAACAAAACCACAACCTGGAAAAACAGTTGCGCCAGAAAAATGCAGCACCAAATAATCAAAGGGAGGACCAAGAAGGTACTAGTGTCGAGCGAAGAGACTGAGAGGGGCCCGAAGGTAGCAACGACCCAAGCAAACTGGAACGACAAAATATGAGCCTCCCATCCCTCATGGATATGGCTCCACACCCTATTGTCACAGAGATGCAGGCGATGAAGGAACAGATGGAAGTAATGATGAACACCCTCAAGGGACTAGTGTCCAGCGATCTTGACGACCTAGTCAATCGAACCGACTCACCGTTCACTGCCCCCGTCAATTCCTTCCCCCTTCCACATAAGTTTCGCATGCCGCACATTGATAGTTACGACGGGGTCAAGGACCCTCTAGATCACCTAAAAACCTTCAAGACTTTGATGCACTTTCAAGGGGTAGCAGACGAAATCATATGTAGAGCCTTCCCTACAACGCTGAAGGGCCTTACCACGGTATGGTTTAGTCGACTGATGCCAAACTCCATCAGCACCTTCAAGGAGCTAAGCGCTCAGTTTACTACACACTTTATTGGAGGACATAGGTATAAGAAGTTCACGGCGTGCTTGATGAGCATCAGGCAGTAGGAGGATGAGACACTGAGATCCTACATAACCCGTTTCAATAAGGAAGCGCTCTCGATCAATGAAGTCGACAATAAGATACTTGTGGCAGCCTTCACAAATGGGTTGCGAAAGGGTAAGTTTTTGTTCTCTTTGTACAAAAACGATTCGAAGACCATGTCGAAAGTCCTCTACAAGGCCATTAAGTACATGAATGCTAAAGATGCACTGCTGGCTAGGGAAGAAAAACCCAAGAAAAGGGAGCGACAAGAAGACATACGGCAGGACCAAGGGCGGAAGAAGTTAAGAACAGAAGACAGAAGAGATGAAAGGTGCTCTAAGCCCCCGGGAGGGAGGTTTACAAGCTTCACCCCTTTAATGCCCCGATAAACCAAGTCCTAATGCAAATTAAGAACGAAGGGGCCTTAACCTTTCCTGGTAAGCTGAAGGGAGATCCCAACAAGCGACCTAGAGACAAATATTGTCGCTTCCACCGTGACCACGGTCATGACACAGCCGATTGCTACGACTTGAAGCAATAGATTAAGACCCTTATCATACAAGAAAAATTACAGAAGTTCGTCAGTAAAGAAAAAGCGGATCCACCTCCTTAAGAGCTGCCCCCCCGACAGGATAATGAGCGTCTTAGACCCCCCGTTGGAGACATAAGGATAATCGTAGGGGGAACAACAACCACTAGGTCATCTAGAATGGCCCGGAAGACCTACCTGAGGTTGGTCCAGAACGTCCAGTTGACAGGGTCCATGCCGAAAATAGCGCGAAGAGAAAGCCCCATCATCGGGTTCTCGGAAGAAGATGCATTTTCAAAACGTCACCCACACCCAAAATGTTAGTCCTGACCCTATTAAATTACAAGCTCAAATGTGCTCTCTCTCTCTCTCTCTCTCTCTCTCTCTCTCTCTCTCTTTAAAAATAAATAAATAAATAAATAAATTGTCATTGAGGGACAATGGGTTAGCAAATTCCCCATCCTCCCACAGGTTGAAAACTAGAACCCAATACCTGCACTTTTAAAGGGTTAAGATCATAAAAGGAGTTCATCATATTATCAAACATGGTAATTTAGTTTTAAAAGAAAGTGTAAAGATTCAAGAAAATTAATATAAACATCACCATCATGAATTAAAGTGTCTACATATACGATGCGGAATCCTGAAAGTGGAAGACTGTCGAGAATGCAACTCTTAAACATTATCCTACCGCTAAGTTTATAGATTTAATAAAGAAGTGCCAACTACATTGCAGGTATCCTATGAGATTTTACCAATACCAATCAATGATTGCTGCTAAAATAAATCAAGATATTTATGCTTCAAGAATTTATCAAAACAAATTCAAGATATTAACATTTTTAAAGTTGAGTTTAGATTTGGAATCCAAAATGTTCTTTTTCATTTTCTTTGGTGCTCATTTTTTAATGTGCCTATCAAGGTTGACAACTTGTGCATATTAACTGAGCAAGAAAATCTGTGTAATGCAGAGAACTTAACTTCTTTTCTTTTATATTGGAGATCCACATCTACAAGCTTTGACTTTAATGGCACTTCCTCACTGAGTTAGAGTAATGTGGAGGTGTAAGTTATGGGTTTAATATCCACAAGGTGTGTGAGTAACCTACCAATAAAGAAAACTCCTGGCTCCACCTACACACACAAAGCAAGGAAAATTCCTGGCTCCACCTAATTGGAGATGAGAACTGACACAGGGGCATAGCTGACATTACCAGCAGTAATGGCAACACGCCTGCCCAAGCAACCTATGTACTTTTTGAGAACCATATTGGGCTGAAATTTCATCAGCAAATGTCATATAACCAAGCCCTCTATGACAAGTTTTTCTTTCAACTTGAAGCAAAATGCATC
The DNA here is from genome assembly GCA_023621385.1 of Quercus gilva. Taxonomy (NCBI): domain Eukaryota; kingdom Viridiplantae; phylum Streptophyta; class Magnoliopsida; order Fagales; family Fagaceae; genus Quercus; species Quercus gilva. The sequence continues at coordinate 64,986,091 of CM042481.1, forward strand.
ATGTTATTAGTTTGAAGCCAAAACATAAGGGCAAAGCCCAAAGAACGTGTGAAGGATACCTCTTGACCATGTATCAAATGTTTATGTCAGGCAACCCAGGCTAGGCCAGGCAGGTGAGAATCATCTGCAAAGGTCACAAACCCAAAGCCTCTATGACAAATTTTCATCACATCCTGCACATACCAGAACAAAAGGCATGAGTAGAAAAAAAAGTTAGTTAAAACCGTCAAAATTATACAATTGTATTACCCTGCAGGAGACCATAACCTTGAAGTTGAACACCACATGCTAGATCAAAGAATCAAGTTGGAATCACTAGAGATGCGTAAAGGTTTCCAAATATATCAACAAATATATTTTCTCATTTGGACTACTTCAATACTACAAAGACATTTCTAAAGGTACTTAGTATGCAACAAAAAATTCTCTTCCAGTCCTAGATTGGTTTTTTTTTTTTTTTTTTTTTTTTTTTTTTTTTTTTTAATTCAAGTGCAAAAGCATTCTTTTATAGCTTAGTTGACCATAACTTTTTTTTAAAATCAACTACCAAGTACAGCCAAGTTTAGAGGGGATATTACAGAAATACTATGTAATGAAAAATTTTCCAAAATGCAGAGAACATTTTTTTTTGTACCTACATTTTCTATAAATATAGACGGATTGATAATTGGGAAGCAGAGTTCAAATGTGCTATAAAAGCCATGCAAGGAAGAGGCTTTACACCTACACTTATAAAAGTAGCCTACCTAGCTAAAATCTATCGTATATAGAAGAAAATCAGAGATGCCATGCTCAAAATTCCAAAGATGAAGAAGCCATTTTTGAATTCATAAAGGATGCCATAAGATTTGGCTTCGTCTCTTATTTTTATAATTACTTTCTGCAGCTTAAGCTGCTTGTTTTTCTGTTGTATTAAAATGTACACTCATTATTCCCAACCCAAAAAAAAAAAATAAATGAAAAATAAATGGTTAAGCTCGTTGATACCTAAGTTCACTTTTGCTCTATATTATTAACCTATTAGGTTCCAGATAATACCAACTTTGGACTTTGAAGAAATTAAGGTAACAATAAGTTTCATTTTTCAAAAATAAAATCTTACTTAGCGTGTAAATCCCGTCCAGAAATGATCTTTGTTAGTTCAATCAAGCGCCAACTTGATGAAGTGTTATCTCTTGAGAATGACAATAATGAAATTAAGTAGAGGGGTGCGATTGAAATTAAGTGAGTTGAGAGATTTAGGAAAAGGAAATAGAAGCGGTAACTGAAAAGTGCAAGAATTTTATGAGGTTCTTGAAATGTAATTCACAGATTTAGGAAATTGCAGTTCACTGACCCGGCCCTCTGTCCATGCTGCCACAGTTACTTCAGAACATCTTATTCAGCAGAATAAACACAACAAAAGTAGAGGGAAAAGTGAAAACAAACCCTTAGCATCCTTGAAATGACAAAAGGTATGAACAATCAACCATCAAGTGTTCCAAAAGAACTTCTTGATGTTGCCCAGAATTTCAATAAACATGTCTAGAAACTTGAGCATATGCCATCCTCACTTATCCTTCAGTCCATAACAACAAGAGGAGAAGGCAATTGTACCCTTTGCAAAAGCACAGAACTCTGGCATTCTTCCTCAGAACAAGGAAGAAAATACAAAGAGTTTTCATCTGAAGAGCACACAACCTCAATTAGCAAATACAATCAATTATACAATTATATGTGTTTGTATGTATGTAGCCAAAGTGTGACAAGCGATGCACTAAAATGGGTTACCAGATACAATTGGAAAAGGGCTGCTCTTTGAACCATTTCTATAATGGTCTATATTCTCAAGTAGATACTGGAGGATGTGAACTTTATCAAATAAAAAACACATGAAACCCCTAATTTGTGTTTATACTCCAAAATTTGCTTTTGTCAGAGAATCCATGTTTTAAATGTCAAACCAAATAATATCTTCAAAAATTTTGGATTTTCATGCAGCAGAAATAAAACCCACCATATTATGATTTATGAGATGAAACAAAAAAAGTGTCGCCTTTGACACTAGGAGCAAGAGAAATGGAACTAAAAAAGTTTCAAAAGGATTAAATACTGGAGCTGTTAGAGGCAAATCAGGCTTGCTGATGCAAAGCATGCAGGAAGACGTTTGGATTAAAAAAAATCCCCCAAGTCCTTCTTTTTGGCATTTCAATCATAGATAAATCCTTTCGAACAATCTGCATCCACTGTAAGCAATAAAGAAAGTGTATAATTTTTGACAAAAGCTCTTTGAACTTGGCTGAAGTATATAGTATAATGGGGAAATTGATAAAGTGAAGGATGTAAATCAACACCCAAATTCTGCCAGCAACCTAGCTGGATATGGATATGTTGGATGGGACCATCTGGAAGCACTGTATTGGTTACCAAGCTGCATCTATACACTCCTTAAAGATTGTAGTATGCAATTGAGACGTTAGCTTGCTTATCTCTTCCATTTCCGCCATTATAATATTTGGAACTTACTTTCCTGAAAGATTTCAGATCTTACCCTCATATTTCAACACATAAGCTGTGACAAATACAGAAAAGGGAAAGGAAATCTATGCACATCAAGCTTCACTAGTAGTCACCACATGAGCAGATCCCATTTTTGAAGTGATGAAATCACTTCACATCCCTCACAACAATATTTCTGTTCACAATTTTCATAATGAACTTGGTTGCTTCATGGTAATCCCCACACACCCTAAGGTTATTTATGATCAATAATTTGGTTCCTGGCCCCATGTTTAAGAGACCATAAGCAATAGCAAACCTCCACTGTGATTACATAACTTGTTTTTTTTTTTTTTTGACTTCCTCATCAAGGGAATGCAACACAGATTCAATCTTTGGGACATATCCAATAGCTCTCATTTCATGATCCAACTTATCCAAAAGTTGCATCATATTTTCATATTGATAATGGATCTTATCTTCCACAAGAAAAGCATGAAGTTTCCCTTTCACTTCTACTACACTATACCCTGGCACTTTCTTCATCCCTGTCTTTTTCATGATCTTTCTAACACTAGCTACATCATCCCACTCCCTCGCCTTTGCATAGTAGTTTCAGACCAAAGAATAAATTCCCAAGTCATCCTGATTTAACTCAAGAACCATCTTTGCGGCCATCTCTCCAATAAACAACATGTTATTTTTGCAGCAACCTGCCAGGAGAGCAACCCAAACAGCAAGCCTCAATTCAGCATTCATGGAATCTATTATCTCACAAGCCTTTTCAACTTGACCTGTGCAAGCCAAAAGATCAACCATACAAACATAATGCTTTTCAGTTCGAGGGACCTTATATTCACTAACCATGTGATTAAACAAGTATTGGCCTTCTTCCACAAGACCTGAGTGACTGAAGGCTGAGAGAATGGAAGAAAAAGTAGCATGATCTGGTTTTTGAATTGTTTTTGTCGTTTCTAGGAAGAGTGATAGAGCTTCTTTTCCATGCCCACGAATTCCATAGCTGGTTATCATTGCATTCCAAGAGATTGTGAGCCTTTGCAATTTATCTGATCAAGCAGAGTGCATGCCCAAGAAAGGGCTCCACATTTTGAATACATGTTAATCACAGCAGTACCTAAAACTTGATCAAAATCAAGCCTTCTCACAATATATTTGTGTAGATTTACCCAATTTTGAAAACCCAACTTGTGAACATGCTATAAGTGCACTCAAAAGACCCACTAAATCTGGTCTGTTTCCATAACCCTGCATCTCTTATAAGGCATCTTCTTGAAAACACAACAAGCAAGCTTCAAATGTCCATTCTTGGCATACATAGCCACAAGGCTAGTTTGAACTACAACGTCCATTTGAAGGTTTTTCAAAATCAAATACCCATGAAAAGGCCTACAATCATGTTAATTGGGATGCCTTGTTCTATCTGTTGGATAGGATGGGTGTAATGGTGAAATGGAGGGTGGATTAAGGCATGTGTCACTTCTGTCCAATTTTTAGTTCTAGTGAATGGATACCCTAAAGGTTTTTTTGGAAGCTCACGGGGTTTGAGACAAGGTGATCCTTTATCCCCTCTCCTTTTCCTTTTGATTATGGAGGTCTTAAGCAGGATTCTAAGAAAGACTAAGGAATGTGGTCTGATTCATGGTTTTCATGTGGGACCTGTGAACTCTATTGGTGTGCGCATTTTTCATTTGTTGTTTGCAGACGACACTATTTTATTTTGTAATGCTTCTAGGGAGTAGCTGCTTTCTATAAGGTTGGCCTTGTCGTGTTTTCAAGTTTTCACAGGTTTGAAGGTTAATATGGGTAAAGGTGAGATTGTCCCCATTAGGGAGGAGAATAATCTGGATGCTTTGGCTAATAGCCTTAGTTGCAGGGTGGGTAATTTGTCTTTGAAATACTTGGGGATGCCACTTGGTACTTCATTTAAGACAACTTCTATTTGGAATCCAATTCTAGAGAAGATGGAGAAGAAATTATCGGCATGGAAACGCCTCTATTTATCAAAGAGTGGTAGGCTCACTTTATTGAAGAGCACTCTTTCTAGTTTTCCAACTTATTTTTTATCATTACTTATTATTCCTAAAGTTGTGGCTGCTAGATTGGAAAGAATCCAGAGAAAATTTTTATGGGGATCTTCTAAGGGGAGTTTCAAATACCCTTTGGTGGCTTGGGACAAGGTTTGCTCACCTATTGAAATGGGTGGATTGGGGATAAGAAATGTAGTGTCCTTTAATCAAGCTTTATTAAGGAAGTGATTGTGGAGGTATAGGCATGAAGTTACTCATCTTTGGCGGAGGGTTTTATCCACTAAATATGGGGAGGGTAAAGGGGTAACTAAAATTTGTAGGAGGGCTCATGAGTGTGGTTTGTGGTGTAGTTTTAGTGAAGGGTGGGAGAGCTTCTCTAAGCATTTTTCTTTTGTTGTGGGTGATGGTACTCAAATCCTCTTTTGGCATGATTGATGGGTTGGGGTTGATCCCCGTAAAATCCTCTCCCCTGAGTTCTATGTGATTTCGACAAACAAGGAAGCTTGTATCTCTGATGTTTTGTGTCAATAGGAGGGGGAAAATGTTAGATATTGGAACTTGAGATTTTATAGGGATTTTCAAAACTGGTAGCTTGCTGCATCTTTTTCTCTACTTGGTTTTATTTAAGCTCATCTTCCACAGGGAGTAGGTTGCGATTCTCTGTGTTAGGGCCTTAATGGAAGTGGTAAGTTTGATACTCGTTCCTTTCATAATGAGTTAAGGGAGGCCCTCAACTCTATTTTCCGTTGGAAGGGCATTTGGAAAGCAAAGGTTCCCAAAAGGGTGGCTTTTTATTCTGGACAACAACCCATTATCGCATTCTTACTTTGGACAATCTCATGCTTAGGGGTCGCTCTTTGGCAAATCAGTGTTGCATGTGCCGGTGCAATGGGGAATTTGTGGATAATCTCCCTCTTCAATGTCATGTAGCACATTCTTTATGGGTTTTAATGCTTTAGGCTCTCGGTATTCAATGGGCCTTGCCTAGCTCTGTGGCAAAATTATTATTTTGTTGGAGTTATTGGCTTGGGAAACATAATTCAAATATTTGGAATTTAATTCCAAGTTGTTTGATGTGGACTATTTGGATAGAACATAATCTTCGTTCCTTTGAAGATTCTAAATTTGTGTTTTTTAATGTACAATGTGTATATTGCAGTCAATTAACCTTAACACAAGTTCTTCTCAAAAAAAAATCTTAACACAAGGAAAACTTTCAAGGTTCATACAAATAACTCTATGCAAGTGCCAATTCATGAAAAAATGTGAAAGAATGAAAGAAAGGAGGTAGAAAAAAAAAAATACCATAGGTAGTGCCATTCAAGTCGAGGTTAAAGATGTCCACGGTGGTGACTGATTTGGCTGAGGAGAGTGTCCACATCTGATAAGTTTGGATTCATTAGGACATCAGCGAGAATAGAATTTTCTAGTAGAGCAATGAACTTTGAGTTTAACCATGCCTTCTTCATGCTATTGCTTCTATGTTTTTGATAGGTTCACGCTATTGCTTTTGTATACATAATCTAGTACTAATAGAAGTGAAGAAGAATGAGAATAGGAGTTAGGCAGTGAAAAAGTCACGTGTGAGGGTGAAGACATAAAGCCTAAATGTGGTACTGGTACCAACAAGCTAAATGAGAAGCATTCTGATTCCTTTTTAAATAAGCAGGACACATGGAAGAGATTCAAACTTTTCAAAAAAAAAAAAAAAGTAATGCATGCTACCATCTAACACTTAGCTGATTTGGAACTGTAAATGAAGATAACTTTGTTTCTTTCTCAAAGAATGCACCACAGTGGAAGAGGCATCTGCAGCCACCATATCATTCGCAATAGGAGCAGCATTCTCTAATACAATCTGCAAGAAACAGAATTGATAAAAAACTAGTGCACCAACAATAAAATGAGAACAAGTTGTTTTATTATTGTCTTCAATGTAATGACATTCCATCCATTATAGGTCCTGTATACTTCACATGTTCAATTAGATTAATAGAGTTTTCTTCAAATTAAAGTGAAATTCAAACCCAACAGAGATTGCACAAAGAAAAACGCAACAGGAATTTACAAAAGCTTTCACTAGATTAATTAAGTCAGACTACTTCTTCTTTCTTATATTTCAAATTCCAACCAACTGGGACTAGCCAATTAGGCCAGTTGATTTCTAAGATTCTGCTTCCATTACTAGAACTACAATGAGTCTTCAATCACAAGTTGTCTTTCTTAAGTCAATTCAAGAGTTGCAATCAGATACAGCAACATGGTATAGGGATTGTGGAGAAGTATTTATAACTATCACAATACAAGTGCCATATTCACAGAACATAGTGACCGTAGACTAGATCAGCCATGTTTTCTAAACTTCACCCACACCCAAAATGCTAATCCTGACCCTTTTAAATTCCAGGCTCAAATGTGCTATCAACTCTCTCTTACTTATTTTAAAATGAAAAATGTGACTAAGGGACAATGGGGGAGCGATTCCCCTCTCCTCCCACAGGTTGAAAATAGAACCCAATTCCTGCACTTTTAGAGGATTAAGATCATAGGAGTTCGTCATATTATCAAAAATGGTTATTTAGTTTTAAAAGAAAGTGTAAAGATTCAAGAAAATTAATATAAACATCACCATCATGCATTAACAGTGTTGAATCCTAAAAGTTCATGAAACCTAACAGTAAATCAAGATATATATACTTCAAGAATTTATCAGAACAAGTTCTAAATATTAACCATTTTTTAAGTTAGGTTTAGACTGGGAAATTTAAATGTTCCTTTTCATTTTCTTAATTTTTTAATGTGTCAAGGTTGACAACTTGTACATAATAAATGAGCTATGAAAATCTGTGTAATGCATAAAATTTAACTTCTTTCCTTTCTACACTGATTGGCTTCTGTGTATACATAAACCAGTAGATCAACATCAACAAGTTTTTCTTTCAACCTGAAGCAAAAATGCATCATGATATTAGTTTCATAAGAAGCCAAAGAACTAAGTGAAGGATGCCTCTTGACCTTGTATTAAATTTTTGCGTCAGGCAACCCAGGCAGCTGAAGAATTATTTGCGAAGGTCACAAACCCAAAGCCTCTACGATAAATTTTCTTCACATCCCGCACATACCAGAACAAATGGCATGAGTAGAAAAAACGCTAGTTAAAACCGTAAAAATTTGAGGGCCACAATGAAAGTTGAGCTATCAGGTCTTACATCGTCCAAAGATTATCCTATGATAGAGACATGGAACTTCAACTAGGTACTCTTTACGCGAATACGCAATGATCATGGCATTCCATGCATCTATGCCTCTTTGAGGCAATACATCAAACACTTTTCGGACAGTTTCAATGTTGCCCATATTTACATAGAACACGATGAGTCCACCATTGGAGCTTCCGTGCTTGAAGAGACTGGTCAAGAGCATGAGTGCATGGGTTTTAGCAAATGGGTGCTTTGCGTTTACAGGCTAATTAAGAGGAGAGGTATAAGACGCTTTGGACATGAAATGCTTCTCTTATGGTGATGTGAATGTTGACAGGAAATTGGTGTTTCTCTTTATGGTGATGTGAAAGCCAAACAGCTTCAGCAAAGTAACAGTCCCAAAATAGGTGATTACGCGATTCGGCTTCATCATTATACAAATACAACACACATGATAAATTTTCCTGTCAAACAATTTGGTGTGATTGACCTCTCCAAGTAAAATTCGAAGAAGGCCATATCTTAATTTTTTTTTTACTTTTGAAACTTTATTAAGATTTTATAATTTACTACTTTTTTTTAACTTCAACTTTAAATTGTAATTTTAGAAAGGCGAAAAGCACATTTTAGTCTCTACATTTTCAGGCGATTCTCATTTTAGTCCCTACATTTTATTTTTACCGTTTTTAGTCCTTATTCTAAAAAATGTTATCTATTTTAGTCCTCCCATCAGTGCCCTAACGGCAAAATCCTAGGTGGCAGACGGAGTGCATTGCTGGCATACTAAATGCTGACGTCAGCATTAAAATAATAATATAATATATTATTTAGCATTTTAAAAATGCCACATCATTTTCTAAAAACAAAAAATAATTTATGAATTTTAACTAAATGAAAAAAAAAAAAGAAAAAACAGAAATAAAAATAAAAAATAATATAAATTGAGATCTAGCTTTATTTTGAGTAAGAACATACAAGAACATAAACCTACTCATGGTTTTATTTGCAACCAAACACAATATCAGCTAAAAACCTTTATTATCAAAAATATTTTTTTTGATACAGTAAAATAAGTAAATAAACCCAATCAGTGTTTATCAAAAATTTAGTACCCATTGTTCTTTCCCTGACATCAGAAACCCAGAAATTATAAAAAATAAAAAATAAAAAAAAAAAATAAAAAAAAAACTGAAGTTGTTCTTCGTGTTCTTCCTAGACCCAGAAATTTTCTTCATAAACAAACACACACACACAAAACCCATAAAAACAAACAACTCCACGTTCTCTCCAAAAAAACAAAAACATGAAATCAACGATCAAACGAGACAGCAACCACTCGAATTCGTAGCCGCCTGAGATCATTTGCTTTGCTATTTTGCTCAGGCCGGAAACGACGTCGTCGGAGTATCCGAGGAAAGCCTCCGGTTCGGCGGATTCGGATTCGGACTCGGCGGTTTTCGATTCCTCAAGAAGGAACCGAAACTCCTCTTCCAAATACGACATCGCTCACTGTTGAATCCCTCCGATGCGATTGATCAGAGAGCCACGAGACTCCGATTTCTCCTCCTCCAGTTTCAGTTCCCGAAGCGATTTCGTCAACTTGGAAACCCGATCCAGAGACTCGAGAAACGCCGAGTCCTCATCGAGAACCTGGCACCACTTGGCTCTTCCTTCGCTAGAAACCCAGTCAGTTGTTTGTTTTTATGGGTTTTGTGTGTGTGTGTTTGTTTATGAAGAAAATTTCTGGGTCTAGGAAGAACACGAAGAACAACTTCAGTTTTTTTTTTTTTTTTTTTTTTTTTTTTAATTTCTGGGTTTCTGATGTCAGGGAAAGAACAATGGGTTAAATTTTTGATAAACACTGACTGGGTTTATTTACTTATTTTCCGGTATCAAAAAAAACATTTTTGATAATAAAGGTTTTCAGCTGATATTGTGTTTGGTTGCAAACAAAACAATGAGTAGGTTTATGTTCTTGTATGTTCTTACTCAAAATAATCTCAATTTATATTATTTTTTATTTTTATTTCTGTTTTTTCTTTTTTTTTCATTTAGTTAAAATTCATAAATTATTTTTTGTTTTTAAAAAATGACGTGGCATTTTTAAAATGCTAAATAATAGATGGGAAGGACTAAAATAGATGGCGTTTTTCAGAATAGGGATTAAAAGCGGTAAAAATAAAATGTAGGGACTAAAATGGAAATCGTTTGAAAATATAGGGACTAAAATGTGTTTTTTGCCTTTTAGAAATTGTTGAGTTTAATTTGTTACAACCCTAAACTGTAGGGTTTAAATTGTAATTTTCCTTAAATACAGTGCTTTTTAGGAGGGGGCTATAATAATTAATAAGTAAATTAAATTTTAAAAGCATTCACACCCGGTTTTTATAAAAAAATTTCATTTTACTATCTCAAAAACTGTATCATTTCATAATAAACCCAATATTCTAACTTTTATTTTACCGTATTACTCATTAAAATAATATAAAGTAAAATAAAAATAATATAAAAATATTTCTCTTTTTTCTCTCTAATCTCTATTTCTCTTATTACACATTAAAAAAGTATTATTTAGTTTTACAATTGTGCTATGGTATCATCACAAATTTGTGATGATACTATAACATAATTGTAAATTTTTTTGGGTTTACAAGTCCGAGTAATGGGGTTTTTGGAACTTTGATACTAAAAGATACCAACATATGGCATTTGGAAGACCCAATGTAAATGCTCTAAAAGGGAAGAAATTATAGAGTCCTCTGGTGGACCACGTCACTTGTCCATCATTCCACTAAAAAACTTCCACTTGTTTAAAATTACTGAGTCAGTGATTAATTTTTGTTTAAAAAAATTTCTAACTAACAATTTTAAACAAGTGGAAATTTTTTAGTGGAATTGTGGATCACGTCACTTATCCACCACGTGGATCTTATAATTTCTCCTAAAAAGAGAGTAGGAAATCTAACCTATTAATTTTTAACTATATCTATATTATAAATATACATACACACACAAACACATTTTAAAGGGGGGAAAATAAAACAATAGGGTCTTACTAGTCTAAACGCGTTTCCGTTCTGACTCCATTCTCATTTGTTTGAGAAATTATAAGGTTTTTATCATGGGCAACTAACGTAATTCACCATTCCACTAAAAAACTCTTATTTGTTTAAAATTGTTGAGTTAAAAAAAAAAATTTTAACAAAAATTGATTACTAGCTTAGGAATTTTAAACAAGGGGGAATCTTTTAGTGGAATGGTGGACGACAAGTGACGTAGTCCACCATAAGATCTGTATAATTTCTCCATTTGTCCGAAGAATGGTAAAAATAAGTGAAAACATTTGACAATTCACAAGTGAAGTGTCTCTTTGGGAATAGTTTATTTTACTGAAACTAAAAACTTTTCGCTGAAAGTACTATAAATAAAGCTAAAAGGTAACTAAAATAATAGAGTGAGATCCATGAATTGTAGCAAAAAGTGCAATGAGATTCATGAATAGTAGCAAAAATAAGTTGAATAGTAAAAAAAGCTGAATTTTTAAGCAATCTCAAATGCACATGAAGTGAATGAATGACAAATGCACCGTCAAACATTCACTGTCACAGAATGTATTTGTTCAGTTGTTCTGAAATTTGTTAGATGGGTCATGGGCTATTTAAATAAATGTTTGGCAGGAGACTGGGGGTGGATGACATACCAGGAACTTAGAAATGAAGGCAGCAATACAAGCATAGGAGATGTTATTATACCACTCATTTTCCCTTGGGATCAATGGGTATTCACTTCTAGGTTGAAATTCCACGTCACAAATTCCAGTTCTTGTGAGTCTTGCTTCACCAGTCCATCACAATTTTGCTTTATTATCAAATAAAGAAGCCGTTTAGTGACAAAGCCCACACTGTCAAGCTTTGGCAACAGCTAGCATTTGACATTCACTTGATAGCAGAGTATGCCTCTACTGCAAATATTCTAAAGAAATAAATTAATTTTATAGTTTTTCTCTTTTAACTCAATAGAGCTAACTTGTCATTTAATCACAAACATCAAGAATTCTAGACATAGTTTCATCCTTATATCAATTTGTTTAACTGAAAACAGAAAATAATGATATTTTGTAAGTTTCTTATATTGGGACACAAACAAACAAGTCAGACCTCAGAAGGAGCCTAATTCTTGGGCAAACCATTACAAAATCCAAATACAAACCATTAAAACTTTGCATGGAAAGTTGTAGTAAATTCTAGAAAAAGAGAGCAACAAGCAGAGTGCCAAATTTACCCTCCATACAATCAGTTGTGACACTTTGTCCTCGCCAACTAGAGTCCAATAACTTCTTGGTATCAACTATTAGAAATTGGAATCACAAATTAGTTAACCCATATATATGGCCCTTGTAACAGATCAAAATAGAAAAAGAAAATGCAAGCATATGCCAAATGAATATTTGAAAAAGAAAAAAAATAAATAAGAAAGAGGGGACCTACAAAAAAATGAGAAAAAAAAAGTTTATCAGCCATGCATATTCATGAAAGCTAGCAAATCCAAATTCACTATGATTCCTCTTCCTCTTCCTTGCAATCATAGTTACCTTGCTCTTGTTTGCTTGAATTCCCAATCCAATTTCCCAAACGCGGAATGAATCTCTCGATTATATCAGGGAGTACTCGTATCCTCTTTGGGTGTGGTACATCTACTTCATTAGAGGTACCTTCTCCCCTAGGTCCAGCCATATCTCCATCAAAGTCATCACGACGACTTCGTCGTTTAGTTTTGGCATCTTTTACTGAATCTTCAAAATCATCCTCATATGGAGTGATGACGTAGTTGCTACTCCCAACCTTAGTTTGCTTAAAATCTTCAATGTCTTGCTCAAATACCAAACGAGCCCCACATTTAGTAACCTCCCAGCCTGGATCATTGGTTTCAAATGTAACCTCAATTTGGCTGAACCATTTGCATCGCTTTGACTCAATCTTTCTTTCCATTCCTTATCGAAGAAATTATAGGAACAATATATCAAAGAAAGGTGATTCGTTTTAAACAAACCTAATTCTTTAGATATATCTAGGCCCAATTGATAAGCTTCAAATCCGTTGGCTTTAACGGAACACCAAAGCGAAGGCAGAGATTCATCAAATGCAGAAGCCTGATCAAGTGGATGGCGGAATACGAAAACAAAGCATGTGGTGATTCCCAAAAATTTGTTACATAAATGTTAAGGCACTTGCAATTTCTCTGAAACCAGAAAAAATAAATATATAAAAATCATGATGCTTAATTAGAACTTCACATGAAAACAAACACACAGAGAAAGAGAGAGAGACCTGGTGATTAATGAAATAGTGTCTTAACATTGTTGACAACACGTCTCCATAACCTTGATTCTCAATTAATTTGATGCAATTGAGAAGATCAAATGTTGGACAAAAATCATCATCTGGTCTTATTGATAATGTTCCCAATGAGGTACAATCTCTTGCATTGATATTCTCAATACTTAATGGAAGCTTCGGCAATGATTGAAGACTCGTGCAATAATTCAATTCAAGACCTTCCAGATTAGATAGTTGAATCATACTTTTAGGAAGGAAAACAAAATTATTTCCTTTTAGATCCAACTTTGATAAAGATGACAAACAACCAATAGCATCAGGAATTGTTTGGAGATTGCAATAACTTATATCAAGTTTAGTCAACGAACATAAGCTTGATAAAGCATGCACTAAAATGCCCATTGGATTCAGATCTAGACTTCTTATTACCATTAAAGGCAAATTTAGGAGTTTAGTGGAAGATTTAGGTGATAGCCCTTCACATTGACGAAGAGACACTACTCTAAGATTTTTTAAGAGATTGATGGATGCAGGTAGCCCTTTTACAGCAGTTCCACTCACATCTATCTCCTTCAAGCCTTTGAGATTCTCCAATGTCTCTGGCAATTCATCAAGTTTTGAGCAGCCAGATAATGTAAGAATTTTTAGAGACATCCAACTACAACAAGAATTTGGAAGGCTTGAAAGATTTTTGCAATCACTTAGATCCAATTTAATAAGACCACTGAAATGCTTCACTGATAATGGTAGATCTTTTATAGCAATCTCATTCAAATAAAGTTCCGACAAACTGGACATATTTCCCATAACTTCTGGAAAGTTTTTTAGACTTGAACAACCAAAAAGAATTAAAACTTCAAGAGATTCCAAGTTGATCTTGTGTGGAAGGCTCTTAAGACACTTGCAACCATTCAGATCTAGTTGAATAAGCTGTTTGAGATTTCCAATAGATGCATGAATCTTCGACAATTTTGTACAACCTTGAAGAATCAATTTCTTAGGATTTAGGACTCTACTAAGGTTTGGGGTCTCGATCAAGTTTTGAGAGTCACTTAAGTCAATAAGTTTTTACTCATCTATAATCTGTTATAAACCAATAAATAATGAGATAAACTCAAGCCTAAATGAAAAGGAAGAAAAATACAAAATTGAATTAGTGTAAATCTTACCATAATTCCTTTCCATAGTTGTATGATGCCGCTGCAAATGCATTTTCAATTCAACAAGTTTGTTTGGTTGGAAACTAGTTGGCATAAATTTTAAGGGATATTTATGCCATTCTATAATGCGCAACTCATTGGAAAGATAGCAAAGGCCTTGTGGAAGCTGCAGATTACTAATTTTAAGCAATCTCATTTTTATTATCTTTGAGAAGACTTCAGCATTTAAATGTTCCTCTTTTTGATCAGATATTTTTAGCATTATGGCTTCAACTAACTCTGTTCCCTGATAATCAAGAATAAATGAAATTAGAATAGTTTACGAACATTTGAAGAATTTGTGTGCATGTGTGTGTGTGTGTGATTCTCCAAGTTTAAGGTAAGATTTGTTAGCTTGCAGTATTTTTCTTCAATACATGAAGGACATCCTCATACATCCATAACCTACTACGTCCACCAAGCTCTTTAGGGGATTCACGACGATCTATTTCATGGCCCATTTCTTGTAGCAAATCATGCATCCACAATTTCCCTGATATACCAATGGTTACGAGAGATTTTTCAACAAGGATATCAATATTGTAGTCTAGGTAGTAACCAAAACTTTCTAGTACATCTCTTATGCCATCTTTGTTGTCTCCTTTGAAGAAACATGCAATATCTAAAAATAGTTCTTTCTGCATATTCGTTAACCCAAAACTTATTTGAAGTATATCAAAATTTTGTTATTAAGTTTTGATTTTAGTTTATCTCAAGCAGTTCTCCATGCATCGATTCTTCTACCAAATAGTGAAGAACCTAAAACTTTAAGAGCTAAAGGAAGGCCTTTAGCGTAATTCACAAAATCCGTAGACAAATCCTTATAACTTTCTTCAGGATGGGTTTTCTTAAAAGCATCCCAACTAAAAGGCTCCAAAGCTTCATCATCATTCAACCCCTTAATTGTACATACATCATCCACTCCATTTCTTCTCAAGAAATGACTATCTCTACTTGTTAGAATAATTCTACTCCCTGGACCAAACCAATAATGCCTCCCTACTAATGCTTTTAGTTGTTCATCTCTATCCACATCATCAAGAATAATAAGAACCTTTTTATTATGTAGTGTATTTCCTATAACATTGATTCCCTCATGAAAATTCCATATATCTATTTCACTTTCAATAAGGATCTTAGATAGAAGTTGTTTTTGTAAAGAAAGTAGACCTTGATTTTTAGTTTCTTCTTTAACATTAGCAATAAAGCTGCAAGCTTCAAAATTGCTAGAAATTCTTTTATAAATTTCTTGTGCAAGAGTTGTTTTGCCTATTCCACCCATCCTGCAAATCCCAACAAAGCGAACATCACCCAGCCCTTCACCAAAATATAAATCTAACACTTCCTCCACATGGGATTCTATTCCAACAAGGTCCTTGGTAATGGTACTTTGGAATACTAGATTCAATTTGCTAAATATCCTTTTAAGGATTTCTTGGATAGCTATTGATTCATGCCTACAAAGAAGATAGTAGAACAATAATTTTTTTAACTATACGATCATATCATATATAATATTTTAAAGTGGAAGCACAATCAAGAATCCAAATTAGATTCTAATTACACTATAATTTTGTGTCCTATTATTTGATGCCAAGTGTGTTTAGAATGCAATCCAATTATATGTCAAGTGACCTTCCAATTATACTCTAACTATGTGTCAATTATATTTAAATGCAAATTCCAATATCTAAACTTATAAAATATAAAAAGATTTAATTCAAATTTATTATACTTCTATGTAATACCATGAATTTGTTCAATGATACAATCTATTATATACACACATACATATATATATATATATATATATATATAAACACACACTCACACAAACATACACAATGATGTGTGTATGTATTGCATCCTTGAATTTGCATGGGTTATAAACTTGTGTAATATATTACATTGAAAGAACAGCCAAGAATCCATACTAGATTTCAATTGCACTTGAATTTTGTGCCAAATGTAAATGTCTTATAATTTGATGTCGAGTGCCTTCAGATTTTTTTGCACTCTAATTCTATGTCAAGTGGTCTTTCAATTATACCCTAATTTTTTGTTAATAATTCTATTTCCAAATTGATCCATCTAAACTTTTAAAAAAATATAAAACAGATTCTCCATTTGAATTTATTATGCTTTTACTTAACTTATCAATGGTATAGTATGTTACTTCTTAGAAAGGAATGTTGCGTGTGTGTATATATATTTTATTGTACTTGTGCACATGCATGGATCATAAGCCAATATATAATAAATACAAGAGAGTGAGACACAAACCTTCGTTCAATAGAAGCTTATGACATAGCAATGTAACTTAGGTTTCATTTGTTTGGAACATCATGAGAACTTAAAAAAAAGGCTTGGTACATCATATAGACTAAGTGAGAACCATGTGTTTCCATGTGACTATCTTAATCTAATGAGTTGATATCTAATTTTTGTTGTTGATAATTTTTTATAGCTGAGGGAAGGGAGATTTGAAGCCTACATATTTTCTTTGGAAACAATAGGAAGTGTTAGTTGAGTTACAAAGCTCTTGGCTAGTGTGCCTAATTTTATTAAGTCATTTGTTGTATGTTTCTTAGATTTCTATCTTTGTACTCATTTTTTTTTTTGCTTTTATTCTTTACAGTAAGAAAAATTAAAATAGATATACTAAATAGACCAATTGAAGTGTTATTGCATTTAAGCATTAAAATAAAATAAATTTTTTTTTTGTTTTGTTGATACAAGATATAAATTCTATTGTAGTTTAATCTAAGTGTATATGTATGTGAAACTCCCTCCTAGAGACTTAAACTCCCGACCCTTGCCCTTCCACACTCCATAAGCACTTATACTTGTGGAATGACCATCGCACTAAGGGTGCGGTGATAATAAACTTAATTTTCAATCAAGTGAAAATTATAAAAAGGAAAGAGTCATTAAAGTGAGGTTATCTAAAATAATAAATTTTACGTAGGTTTGGAGATATGCTTGAAGGCTATATGAAGTGATGCATTCGTCATTTACATGCCAAGATTGAGGGAAAAAGAGAAAAGTAGCTCTTTTTCTTCTTTCTTTTCCATTTTTGAGTACTAGGTGGGGTTTAAATTCCAAATTTCTTATTCAACAACAAGAAACTTTACCACTTAAGCTAATTTGAATCCATGCTACCTCCAGGCAAAACAATTAATTAATGTTAATTAAATAGATGTCTAAGATTCCTTCTAAAAAAAAAGTAGATGTCTAAACACAGTTGTCCTGATCATGGACTGGATCTGAGTCTTGTTATACTTATAAGATACATAAGGAAGTATTAGACATTTAGAACTGAAAGGAGGCAAGCATTTGAAATGAGATATTAGGGGTCAACTACAGCTAGGAAAGCTTCTTTGACTTGAATCACTTATAGAATGCGGATTAATTACCAAGTCTGTGTCTTTATTTGTCCACATTGAGTAATTCAGCAATAGCTAGGAAAGCTTCTTTGACTTGAATCACTTAAAGAATGCGGATTAATTACCAAGTCTGTGTCTTTATTTGTCCACATTGAGTAATTCAGTAATAGACTACTATGCCTTAAACTATGTACAAGGTTCTTTGAGGAAAAACTGAAATTTTCTTTGATTCGATTGGACAAGAAAAAGAAACTAAAATTTTTCATATTAAATGTTAATCTAGGGGGAAGTGAATAGTTTTAGAGAGTACTGTAAGGTTGAATTTAATCAACCATCTTGTTGGCTTTATTCCGTGCCAAATTTATTTGTATTTTAGCAATTAATAACCCTGTATTTAGGTGAGATTTTTGTAAGGGTAGTGTGTGAGAAGATGTAAAGAAATGCTCAAGTTGTGCAAAGATGCAGAGTTTTGCAGCTAGAACTTGCGGGTGACTCGCAACTGGGAGCCGCCAACTACAGGCACGTGAGAAGTACACGGGGGAGGTGAAGGGTCACGCCAGCTGTCTCACTACAGGACAAAAGTTCCAAGCTGGCCAGGCCGTTAACTCACGGCTGGATCTCGCGACTCAGACTAGTCGTGAGGCCAAGCCGCCAAACCACCTGTTTGGGAAAAACTGACTCTTCGCACTCCTTTCTCACCCCACTATATATAGACCCTTATACCCACCAAATGTAGAGAGCTTCCAGAGAGAATTTTGTGAGAGAAACCCTAGAGAAAAATAAGATTGATTCATCCACAATCTTTACCTTAGAAACTCTTCAAATTCCTCTACTCTCTTCTTCTCCATTATTAAATCCTTGAGAGGCCTTTAGCCAAATCCTTTTCTCACCATACCCATATCCGTGAGAATGTTTATTTGGTGCTTTGGGAAGCAGTTAGGAAGGACCAATTCACATTGGTTGATGCTATGGTTTAGTAGCGGAATCCAGTAAGCTAAAGAAGAAATAGGTTTGGCGCAACCTCATTGGAGCAAGAAGCTTGGAGGGCTTAAGTACATTGGGTAGATTAGGCTTAGAGAGTCTTCTGCTGTTCATGTATCCCAACTACATTCTTTAGTGGATTATTTACTGCTTGGAGGGCGGCGGAGAGGTTTTACGCCGAGGGCTTTGGTTTCCTCTTCAATAACACATCTTGTGTTGTCCATATGTTTGCATCTTCCTTCCCTTTATCTTTGCCGTATATTTACTCCTGTGATTGTGTTTATATTTGGCTTAGATTGTTTATCAATTCTGTATTTGGCTTATGTTCATATTCTGCACATTAATTGTTTGATAATAAGCTTGAATTGATATTTTGTAATTTGGAATCTAAACATTCAAAGGTGTTTCATACCCATATTGAACATTCAAGCACAAAATCACAAAATTTATACTTATAATTTGAACAAAAATACTCTGCAAAAACAAATGATACCTATCATTTACGTGCCATCCAGAACTATTGCCAACTTCTTTCAAAGTAGTTGTCCATGCTTGCACATCCTCTATGTTAATCTTGGGATCTTTTTCATGTTTAGCAAAGACTTCAGCAAGAATCTCCATCTGGTTCCGTAGATCAGAGGGATCCACATGATAAAAGACAGGCAAAATTGTCAACCCGGGCTTTGTCATGCATTCAACAATCTTTGCTAGTTCAATCAAGCACCACCTTGAAGAAGCATAATTTTTTGAGAGAATAACTATCGCATATTTGGACTCTTCTATTGCTTTCAAGAGCTCTAGAGAAATATACTTTCCTCGCTCAAGTTTCTTATCATCCATGAAGGTGATAATGTCTTTTTGTTTCAAAGCAGTATAGAGATGGTCTCTAAAATTCTTGCGGGTGTCATCACCGCAAAAACTAAGGAACACATCATATTTCTAAGAAGAATAAGAGGGGGTGGTGGAGGCTATTTTAGTGGCCATGGAAGCAACTGGAAATTTACTTGCTAGCTTGTAAAACGATGTAGCAGAAAGTGTTTCTGAATTGGAGGAATATAGGAATAACAAGAAGAGAATTTAGATTCAGGAAATTGCAGGTGTGAATGAAAAGCTCAAAAAGCCGGCATGCACAGGTCAACAATTCATCAATTAGAAAACAAATCCTCTTCTATTGCACGACTTTGCTGCCAGCTGTCATGATATATTCCTTTATTTTTTATTTTTTTTTATTCTTAGTTGAATAATTTGGTCGTTGTTTTGCCACTTGCACGAGCACCTACTTTGTTTCAACAATCAGTAGTTGAGCATAATTATCTTCTGTTTCTCAAAAAAAAAAAAAAAAAAAGAGCATAATTATCTTCCTCCTTGATTGATTCCGATACTCATTGTCCTCCTTTGACCGTAATTATCTTCCTCTTTAATTTATGCTATGTAATTTGATAAGGGTAATTGCTAGTTTACACACACTTTGTTGCACACATCATACCTTCAATTTATTTATTGAACTAAAATCATTACTTCAAGTTACAATTTCAGTTCAAAAACTGAAATGTGTGTAATAGACACTACCCAATTGATAATTTCTAGTCTTTGGTTTGCCTTGAAGATTCCTGGAAGAAGGAGAGGGCAAGGTGCATGGCTACACTGTTCAAAAATTGAACGGTTGACTTTACTCAAAACATATGGAAGTTTATGTTTGGAGCAGTTGATTGGGAACAAAAGATCTTCATTTGAAAATCAACAATAAACAGGCATATGGAATTGCGCATGTGCTTAGTCTTAACAATTATAAGCACCCAGACCCACGCAATTCATGGGAATAGATAATCTATATATCTATATATATAATAATAGGTAAAACTGAAAGAAACTTAAATTAGATTTCCAAATTAGATTTCCAATTTTGCGCCATGTATCCTAAATTATTTATTCTTAAAGAGTTTTATTTCTTAATTTTATAATCAAATGTGGAACTAAATCATAAATATTCATTCAAGTGAGTTATTAAGTACAAAAACCAAAGAGTTTAGAATAAATGAATCTTAAAAAAAAAAATAGTGCTACACAATAAATTTTTTTTTTTTTTAAACATGGACAATTTACATTTTATACCTAATAATATCCTTACAAAATTTTTTAAAGAATTTACAAAATATAAAATGACTATCAATAGCATTCAAATTATATATATAGGAATTATATTATGCATTTTATTATATATCTTTAAGTATTTCCATGCATATACATGAGTTACAAGCTAGTTATTTTATAATTGTGGTATAAAAAATAATTTGTTTTCTAAATTTTTTTTTTTAGATAATTTTTTTCTCCCTAAAAATTAAACAATTTCTAAAATTATTTCATCTTTCTAACTCTACCAATATATCATTTAATTATTTTGGGTTGCATTTGATTGATAATATTCCTTTATGAGATGGTCCATATTATTCAAAATTATGTTATAGTACACTATGTTTTTCTTTTTCTTTTTTGTGCAATTAAAATTTTAAGTTTTGAATAAATCATTCAAATTCCTCATTCTCTTAAAGAAGATTATTACGATAATAAAAAATCATAACAAAATTGCGCTTAATGTTACTCAAATAATTGATAGACACATTCAAATGCATAGTCAAGACATTTTATTTTATTTTTTTTATATAAATTCAAATTCTCACTTACAATATAACTAAGTAACTCAAACAAAAATTAAACCAAAACTATAAGAGGGAGAGAGATTACTTATAATATAGAAAACTCAAAAATAACACTAAAACTTATTAACCCAAAATAAAATTTTAAAAAAATACAATGATTTGTCAACCTAAAGTAGAGTCACAAGAAAGAATAAAAAATTGAGAGAGAGAGAGAGAGAGAGAGAGAGAGGGAGAGAGAGAGAGAGAGTAACAAATTTATAAAAAAAAAAAATAAGATAGGAACAAAATGAGTAAACATATAAGATTTAGTAATAAACATCAAATTATTCTTATATACTATCTTTATAATGTAATAAGATGACATCTATTAAATCAAAGAAAAAAAAATCCATCATAAAAATACAAAACTAAATCACATCAATATAAAGTGAAGTTCTAAAAAACATAAAAATTCATCAACTTAAAGTAAGCTTTGAAAACAGCTTACGTTGATAATATGAGACTGATTAATTCAATAACCTATAATCGAACGTTAATGTAAAGTTGTAATTTACAACTGTGTTTTTGTTGGCTTTTATTCCGTGCCAAATTTGATTGTAATTATTTTCAATCGTTTATACCCTGTATTTATTGTGGGATTTATTGTAAGGGTTGTGTGTGAGAGAGAGAGAGTGTGAAGACTCAAGAAATTGAAGACTGAAGAGTTTTCGTGGGTATCTCGCTACTAAGCATCCCGCGAAATGGTGCATGTGCCCTACACGTGCTGGAAGCTGAAAAGTCATTCCAGGCTGTCATTTTCGCGAGTGTCTCGCTGGTAAGGCCTTCCCGCAAGACAGTCGCGAAACTTTCTGCCTGGAGGATTTTTATGAGTGACCTTCTTACCCTTCACCCACTCTATATATATACCCTCATTACCCACATATGTTGGTGTGGCTATTCAAAGAGAAAAACCCTAGATAGGTTTTCTACAACTCACCCACCCATCTTTTGAGAGAAAGCTACTCCTCCTTAGTGAGAAATCATTGTAGCCTCTTCTCCATCCCTCTCCCATTATCATACCTTGAGAGGAGATTTGTACCCAAACACAACCCACACACATTCAGAGTGTAGAGAGTATTTTGGAGCTATTGGGAAGCATTGGAAGAAGCCAAGGATGGCAAATGCAACATGGAGCTTGTTGTGGGATCCGGAGAGCTAGACAAGACAGGGTTCCGAGAAGCCTTGTTGGAGTAGGAGCTTGGAGGGCTTAGGTACATCGGGTAGATTAGGCTTGGAGGGTCTCTTGCTAACCCATGTATCCCAACTGATTGTCTAGTGGATCGATTTCCACTTGGAGGGCGGCGGAGAGGTTTTTCGCCGAGTTCTTCGATTTCCTCTTTGAGAACACGTCTCGGTGTTTTCTGTGTTTGCATTCTTCTTCCCTACTCTTGTTTAATTCCATTATACTGCTGTGTTGCTTAGTTTATGGATTAGAGTAGCTTACTTGTTCATCCGCTCGCTTTTACACTATTCCGCACTTTGTATTAAAGTTGTGTAAAATCTATCGAGCCGTAATTTTTAATTTGGGGGTCTAAATAGCTCTTGTGTTTTCAACACGTTTTCGAGCTTTCAATTGGTATCAGAGCGGGTACACTTGTTTTGGTTTAAATACCTAAGTGTGATCCTTGACCCCTTGTGTTTATTTGCCATGGATTGTGCTATGTATGCCTCTTTGTATGATTTGGTTGGTGATAAATGTAACATGCCATGTGTTTGTGAAAATGCCTCTATGAGTGATAATCCTCATAATTGTGATGCTATGTTACATGAATCTTTGGGTGTTGTTGATATTTCTAATACCAAACTCTTAAAGAAAAATGCTAAGAAATTTCAAAAGGATTTGAGCAAGTTATTTTGTGAAAATGATGATTTGATTGCTAAGCTCAATGAATCCAACAAATTGGTTGAGAAATATAAAAAACTTGCTGAAATTTCTCTTGAAAAGCTGAAAGAGTTTGAGTGTTTGAATATGGACTTGGATGCTAAACTTGTTTTATCTAACAAATTTGTTGATGATCTTAAATCTGAAAATGAATCTCTTAAGATGCATGCCAAGTGTTTGATTGCTGAACCTATTGTTAAAAAGGATGAAAATATATGTTGCAATCATGTTGTGGTACCCGATTTTGTGTCTAATGTGTGTTTTGCATCAAAGGACAAATCGGTGTACATTCCTCCACATAAAAGAAATCAAAAAGTGGAGAGAAAGGCTATTAAGTCAAAGCCTCTGTTTAGGTCCAATCCTAAGGAATTGAGTGGATCTAAGTTTGTTCCAACTTGCCACCATTGCGGTGTGATTGGTCATATAAGGCCTCAATGTTCTAAGTTGAAGAGAGAACAAACCCAAGTTGCTAGATCCATTCCCAAAAAACCTAATGGACCTAAACACATTGTTTGTCACCATTGTGGTGCCCTTGGTCATCTTAGACCTCATTGCTCTAAGTTTCAAGCTTTTAAAAGAATCAAAAGAAAAGAGAAACTTGAGCTTCTTGGAAGTTGTACTAAAAATGATAAACCGGATTTGAGTGAAAATAGCATGTTGTTAAAGAAAGTGTTTAATGCTCTTAACTCCCTGACTATGTGCATCTCCGGTTCTCATTCTTCCAACCCTCGTCTCACTTCTCTTGAGACACTCATTCCAAACAATCATTCCGTTTGGATGAGGAAGGGTTCCTATGGTTGAGCTTATGCTCTTTTGGTCCTTGATCTAATTCTTTCGATCTTTGTAGGACCATTCATGCATTAGATGCTTCATTGTCATGCATTTGTGCATCATGCATCTCTTTATCTGCATTGTTTGTGTTTTTGTTTTTGATCTTACTTTTTTTGCTTTTGTTTTGTGTGAGTAAAAATCCAAAACCACATAAAAAATGAAAAATTCAAAAAGTTTGATCGTATATGTTTGAGCACATATCTCATGTGAGTTTGGCCTAGTACCTTCGTACTAATGGCGTAGTGCATTTACGAGCTTAGCTTATGTATGCACCTATTTCTATGTGGAAGAAATCTTGAAAACTATGTGTGACTGTTGTAAATAGATCTTCAAGCCTGTCATGAATGATTGGTCAATAGTCTTGTTGGTCTTGATACTTGCATAGACTTGTGTCTATATCTCTTCCCACTTTATTTTTATATTTTTGCAAAAAAAGCTCACTAAATGTAAATCTCAAAATGAAAAGAGATATTGAGCTGCAAAAGCCTGTCGCACATACTAGTATTTGACTAGGAAAAAGGGAAAGCGACTCTTTTAATGTAAATTTTATGGTGCTCAAAAAAAAAAAAAAAAAAAAAAGCCAAAGGCTTATCATCAAAATTGAAATATCACAAATTTCAAGCACCTATCTCAAAATGAGATGTTTTGTCTATACAAAATAAAATGGACCAATTGTTATGCTCTATGTAGAAGCCAAATGAAAAGCTTCTAAGTTATGTATTCAATGTGTGGGAGGTCATATATACTCATTTCTATAATAGAGATTGTCCACTTGATTTCGTATTAGTTGTATATGACTTGATTGAATTGATCATTGAAGTTTCACTCTAGTCTAAGGACTATTCCACACTTGATCCTCACACATAACACACAAGACTTTTTTTAATGAATGTCTATTTCATTTGTGTGATTGTACATGTTCAAATGTGATGTGTGTGTGCTCAACCATATGTGGTTCAAACCTAAAAGATTTTTGTTCTTTTTATTTGCTTTTGGAAGTGATTTGTATTACCCATGTTTTTCAAAGTTTTTAAAGTGTTTTTGTGTGGAAAAACATGTTTTCTGGGTGTTTTTGTGTCCTATTTCATGTATAGGCTCAACTGGGAGTTAAATGGTTCAATTTTAAAGCTTTTTCAGCTTTAGACAGAGAGTTTCGCGAGTGTCTCGCGGGTAGCTCGCGAGTAAGCCTTATCCGCGAAAATTTCGCGAGTACTTTCGCGAGTCAGCTTCCCGCGAAAATTTCCAGATCAGCTTTTTAAAGGGCTTTTCGTGGGTCTTTTGTTTTAAACTTCTCCCATCTTCTCCCGAACCCCTGTTTTAAGGTTTCAACATCTAAACCCAACTAATTTCAAGTGTTTTACATTCCATAAACATCTCTAAGGTAATCTTTAACTCTTTTCATTGATTTTGTGCCTTAGATTACGTTTTTGGGGATTTTATGCTCATAGTTGGGTTTTTCTCAAATGGGAGTTGGAAAACTTAATTCTTGTCAATCTTTTTGATTGGGCTTTGTTTTAAATGATGATTTGGTTTGGTTGTTGGCCCCTTGTGGCAAAAATAACATGTATTTAGGCAAGTTTTTCATATGTTCTTGCATTGTTCATCATACTTGTGTAGTGTGTGCACTCTAAGTGTTTGATAAAATGCCCAAATGGCATTTTCTCGTTGTTTTGGACTCCGATGAGTTCCAAACTTTGGGGATCACCATAATTATTCATGTTTATCATGTTTTGATCATTGGTGGTGTGTTTTGTACACTTTGCCCCTTGAGTGCCTTACTCATGCATTAGTCATGCATCACACATGCACACTAGATGCACACTAGATGCAATTTGCTGCACACACTCTAACACTTGACATGTTTTTACATTCACTCATGCTAGTTAAGTCTTTTTAGACAGTTTAGCACATATAACATGTTCTTGTGTCCATGTCATGCCTAGGTCCATATCATGTTCCATCATCCTTAGCATGTCATGCTCTTTATGCTTTGTAGCATTTTTTTTTAATGTTTGTATTATGTTTGAGCTTCATTTTCTCATTCATCTTGCACTCCTCATGCATCATCTTCATATCTTCTTTTCTTTCCCTCCTTCCTCTTGATTAATTGTCTATTCGTGACAAAAAGGGGGAGAGTATCGTCATTTCTATATGACTCATGTGCACACTCTTAGGGGGAGAAATTTCACTTTGTGCACATTCGTAGGGGGAGAAAGCCATAGGGGAGATGCATATGCCAAGGGGGAGAAGACATTCTTTTTGAGAAAACCTTGATTTACTTTATGCTTGTTTTCTCGTTACTTTATGATGCTTTGATATGCTTTGTTGCTCTCATTGCATCGTGTTTATGTGTTGGACATGCTTTTATCCTTATGCTATTGTGCTTTATTGGTTGCATGTTCGGATGATCACTTTCTTTGCTATATGATCATTGTTGTCATTTCCATATGACTGTTTTGGTGTTTGATCAAGTTGCTCACATGTTTCACATCTTGATTACTTGATCGCAATTTACTTGTTACATTACACTTGTCCGTTTATTACTTGCTTTACCCTGAGGGTCTAATGTGTTTTGTGCAAGTGTTTCAGGTTACAGGTATATATGTTCCAAGTTCATCACAACTTCTATGATTCATGATAGGGGGAGTGATATGATAGGGAAGTACTTTATATTTTGTACCCATGATTGCTTATGTAAGCTTTAGGGTTTGTTTCATGCATATTTTTGTAGGTCTTTGTGGTTTGTGCCATGCATTTGCAATACCTCGCCTATGCAACCTTCATGCATGTTTGCTTGTTGTTCAATGTCATGCATTCTACTTCAAGTACATCACTCTTGTGCCCATGTAGGATTGTTCCTAGATGCATACACGTTCTATGCATTGGTTGAGTGATGAACACTCTTGTGCCCATGTAGGATTGTTCCTAGATGCATACACGTTCTATGCATTAGTTGAGTGATGAACACTCTTGTGCCCTAGTAGGATTGTTCCTAGATGCAAATACTTCGTGTAGTTTGCATTGGTTGAGTGTTGGAGGTGCAAATGATACTCTTCAAATGAGCTTATCATCTTGCATATCCGGATGTTCGTTCCATGTGTGAATGAGCATAGTAATTGCTTCTGTATAGTGATTACTTGTTTGATCTTGCCATGATCTAGTGTTTCTATTTCATTGCTTGATCTTGCCATTATTGCTCCATATGCTTTTCAAGTTTTTCTGCATACAATGATGTTATTGTGTTGTTGTGTTTCAAGAGTTACTTGTTCATATGTTTCAAGAGCACTTCAGAATCTAGAATTAGGTGTGAGTGAGTTTTGCCTTTGTTCCCAAACTCACGTTTAAGTCTAGAGTCTGTTTTAGAGTTTTGTCACGGAATAGCCAAAGGGGGAGATTGTAAAGTTGTAATTTACAACTGTGTTTTTGTTGGCTTTTATTCCGGGCCAAATTTGATTGTAATTATTTTCAATCGTTTATACCCTGTATTTATTGTGGGATTTATTGTAAGGGTTGTGTGTAAGAGAGAGAGAGAGTGTGAAGACTCAAGAAATTGAAGACTGAAGAGTTTTCGCGGGTATCTCGCTACTAAGCATCCCGCGAAATGGTGCATGTGCCCTACACGTGCTGGAAGCTGAAAAGTCATTCCAGGATGTCATTTTCGCGAGTGTCTCGCTGGTAAGGCCTTCCCGCAAGACAGTCGCGAAACTTTCTGCCTGGAGGATTTTTATGAGTGACCTTCTTACCCTTCACCCACTCTATATATATACCCTCATTACCCACATATGTTGGTGTGGCTATTCAGAGAGAAAAACCCTAGATAGGTTTTCTACAACTCACCCACCCATCTTTTGAGAGAAAGCTACTCCTCCTTAGTGAGAAATCATTGTAGCCTCTTCTCCATCCCTCTCCCATTATCATACCTTGAGAGGAGATTTGTACCCAAACACAACCCACACACATTCAGAGTGTAGAGAGTGTTTTGGAGCTATTGGGAAGCATTGGAAGAAGCCAAGGATGGCAAATGCAACATGGAGCTTGTTGCGGGATCCGGAAAGCTAGACAAGACAGGGTTCCGAGAAGCCTTGTTGGAGTAGGAGCTTGGAGGGCTTAGGTACATCGGGTAGATTAGGCTTGGAGGGTCTCTTGCTAACCCATGTATCCCAACTGATTGTCTAGTGGATCGATTTCCGCTTGGAGGGCGGCGGAGAGGTTTTTCGCCGAGTTCTTCGGTTTCCTCTTCGAAAACACGTCTCGGTGTTTTCTGTGTTTGCATTCTTCTTCCCTACTCTTGTTTAATTCCATTATACTGCTGTGTTGCTTAGTTTATGGATTAGAGTAGCTTACTTGTTCATCCGCTCGCTTTTACACTATTCCGCACTTTGTATTAAAGTTGTGTAAAATCTATCGAGCCGTAATTTTTAATTTGGGGGTCTAAATAGCTCTTGTGTTTTCAACACGTTTTCGAGCTTTCAGTTAAATATTCAATAACTGAAAAAATACTTGCATTTTTTTATAGTGTAATATGAGGCTAGCCATTCCACATCAACCACATTATAGGATGTAAAAAATTTAAATATATATATATATATATAAGAAGGAAAATAATTATGAAACTTTTCAATTCACAATTATCAATAATATGGAAAGGAACTCATAATCTCAACCAAAGAAAAAAAAAATGAAAACTTAGAAACTCATATGGTCTAGGCATATTTGATAACTCAAAAGGATATGCATTTCAAAATTTGACATGGTCATGTTCAATTTAGGCCAAGAATATAGGTTCATTACTTCAGTCAACACATAACAATGATAACATAAACAACAATTGTAATTGACAATTAACAGTGGTATACTTAGGCTTCCCAAGCATTAGTTGTATACTTATTCCTTACTCCCATATCTACATCAGATTGGCTAAAATCACAAACATGAATTCTATGATGTGGCTTGATGCGAATGAGCTACAAACAAATATTAATGATAAATACGAAAGAAAAAACTTTTGATAAAATGAACCATGATCACAAAGGATTGGGAGTGGACCATGATTTCTCTAGTACAACAAATCCATTGGAGTCACATAATAGGAAATCAAGACCACCAAAAAATGAAAAAAGAAAAAAAAAAAAAAAAAAAAAAAAAGAGAGAGAAATTACATTTTGTGTGTGAGAAAACTATGCACAGAAGGTGAGAGAGAATTGGAAATTTATAATAAGAAGAGCTAAAAATAAAAAAAGATAAAGGGATAGAGGAAGAGAGATATTATAGTAGTTAATAGTGGGAAGATGAAAGGGTAAAAGGGAGAGGAAAATGTTTGAGAATGTGTAACAAAAAGTTAAGAAAATTAATAAAAATAAAGAGTTAAAAGAGAGAGAGAGAGAGAGAGTTGGAAGTAAGTAGATGATGTGACTGCTGAAGTGTCTCAATAGAAGTGTAACAACAATAAATGTTATGCTTCAACTTTTAGATATATATATATATATATATGGAACAGGAGGGCTACAAGTCAACTAGCCCTCCTCCTCTTCCAACTGTGAATGTCCAAGAAAATACAAATTCCCTATAGGTTTAGGGTGTTTCAAATTATCTCAAATTCCTATTCAGATTTTGGTTTCGCTATTAGGTTTCTTTGGTAAGAGAGGAAAATTTTTTCCTTATTGTAGAAGAAAAAAAATTCTCCTTAGTATAGAATGAAAAAAATATTCCCTATTAAAAAAGTAATTGGATATTCCTTGTGCGTCAATGAATAGAATTTGAGCCTTATATATAGGTATTGTTGAAAAGGATTGGATGACTTCTAGCTAAGGGTCCTTCCACATTGCGAGAAGAAAAGACTCTTTTAGAAGAACATAAGAGTAGGTTTCTTCGAAAAGTTATTTGAGTGCTTATCTATTTGTGTGTGTGTATGTGTGAGGATTATGACATAGTTTTTTTTTTTTTTTTTTTTTGTGAGAGATTTTGTTTATGTTTGTTTTTGTAAGGTATGTGAGTGTTGTTTGTGAGAGTATGTGAGTTTGGTTTGAGGTTAGATTGAGTTTAGTTGTAATCCATATTGTTGATAGTGAATTTTGTTAGCATTGCTCGTGGACATAGGCTTGGAATTGGCCAGGTTACATTAAATATTGTTGTTTTGTATGGTTGTTTTATATTATTTTTCGTGTAAATGCACTTTTGCTAGCCCCAAATAACAACTATTAGTAATTAA
The DNA here is from genome assembly GCA_023621385.1 of Quercus gilva. Lineage (NCBI taxonomy): Eukaryota > Viridiplantae > Streptophyta > Magnoliopsida > Fagales > Fagaceae > Quercus > Quercus gilva. The sequence continues at coordinate 65,016,336 of CM042481.1, forward strand.
TTAATTATTGTTGTGATCACAATCAAGGAAGGCAAAGAGTTTTTACAAGCACCACATTGATTTGCCCTCAATGGCATTTGCAAGCACTAAATGCCAAATTTTTTTTTTTAGATCTCAAGTCGTTTACAAAAACAAATTAAACCATAAAAATATTAGCATTTTGTAGAAAATAATTAATATATTTTATTCAGTCAATGCTGTTAAAAGAAATCTGCTAACCACATGCACTAACCATAGTTGTGTTACATCACATTATTTAACATATCATTCTTCTCAACCTTTTATTCTTGAATAAGGATTCTCAATTTCAGTCTCCACCAAACTAAAAACAATTTCTTTTCTTTTTCTTTTTTGTTAAGTAACGAAAAATTTTATTAGGAAAAAAAAAAAAAAAACTAGTATAACGGGTGGTGTACTAAGAGAGAAGTACAATCAATTGAAAATACAATGATCAAACAATTGTAAGAGAGAAAACTTGTGCATGCAGTGATTCTTCTATTTTTGTCATTATCATCTTAGAGTGTTAAATTACCATATTTTAGAGTGTTAAGTTGCCAATTCTCCAAAAAGTTTAAGCCATTAAAAATAATAAATTTAATCATTTAACCATGATTCTAACATAATGCCTAACTTTCATTTAGGTATATACAAAATTCTCTCTCTATCTATGTGTGTGAAAGATGGAGTACAGAGAAAACTTTTTCACTGAAACAAAAATCAGAGATAAAGAGAAAACATAGTAAGAAATCTTTCCCCCCCTTTTTTTTTCCAATCATGAAACTTTAAAATAAATCATTTTAATGTTAGAATTTTCTTCCAACTAGTTTCTACTTTCAACTAATGATGTAGCATGTACTGACATTTCTCTTCCACTACAGGTTCCCCATCCCCATGCTAACTCCATTCAATTAAGAAATTTTTTTTTTTTTTTTTACTTCAATTTTATTTGTGCATGTTCTGACTCCAATTCACTAACTCTAATTAATCCAGAATAAATGGTCCATTATTCAGATTGATCTTTGCAGACACATGCAATGTTTGATTTATCTAGCAAATATTCTTTATTGACTTTGAATTCTAAATATGTGCTTTTTAATGCACAATGTGTGCATTTGAGTCAATTAACCTTAACACAAGTTCTTCTCCAAAAAAAAAAAATTTCTTAACACAAGCCAAACTTTCAAGGTTTATACAAATAGCTATGTATGCTTGATAGGTGTCAATTCATAACCAAAATGAGAAAGAATGAAAGAAAGGAGGAAAAAAAAACACTATCATCTCATCAAAATAAGTAGTAGCTTTCAATATGCGTTTAGTTAGAGCATTAGCATTGGAAAATGCTAATGCTACTCTATTTTACCATTCCAAAACCTCACTTTATCATTATACCATCCAATTTTACAATACCTCCTACATTTCAAAACTCTATTTTTATTAAAATATTATTTTTTAATCTTTCTTTACTATTTCTTTATAACTATTTTTTTTTTTTTTTAGACTCACGTTTCCTGCCATTTCCAACAGTTTTTTTTCCTCTCCTTCTCCCTCAACCTCTAGCAACACCTTAACCCATCAACAACCACAGCCACGACACCTCAACCCATCAACACCTCAACCCATCAACAACCATCGGAGCAAACCCATCAACAACAATCGCCGATTTGAAACCCAGCCGATTTGAAACCCACCGGAGCAAACCCATTCAAAAATAATAATCACCGGAGCCACCGCCACCACGACCCGATCCTCTTCCATGACCCGATCATCGACCCAGACCCACACCGCCACCACAATCTCCGATCTCCGCCAATCCCAAACCCAAAATCAACACAGCTCCATCACACCGATCATCGACCCAAACCCACACCGCCACCACGATCTCTGATCTCCACCAATCCACGCCGATCCCAAACCCAAAATCAACACAGCTCCATCACGCCGATCATCGACCCAAACCCACACCGCCACCACGACCCGATCCTCTTCCATGACCCAGCTCTGTCACGCCTAGATCAACCCACGCCAATCCACGCCCAAATCAACCCAAATCAACACCCAGCTCTGTCACGCCCAGATCAACTCAAATCCAAAACCCATAACCCATAACCCACAGCCCACCGGCACCGATTTGAACCACAACCCACAACCACCACAACCACAGTGACCCACGCTGTCACCCATGCCAAAAAAAAAAAAAAAAAACAACCACAGAACCTGAAGGAAGAGAGAGAAATTTCGGTCTGAAGAGAGGAGAGAGCAAATGAGAAACAGAGAAGGAAGAGAGAGAAGAGAACTGAAATAATAAGGGAGAGGAGAGAGAAATTTCGATCTTAAAAGTGAATAAAAAATTTTGCAATAGTTGGGTTTAGCATTGTTTGATGCAATGGATTTTAAGGCATAAAAAGCCAAATTGACCTTAGATATGGCATTAGCATTCTTCGATGCTAATGCTCTTACAGTCACAAGCTTGTCAAAATGCTAACGTGAGAAAGTAAAAGAGAGAGAGAAAGAATACCATAGGTAGTGCCATTCAAGTCGAGGTTAAAGATGTGCATGGGGGTGCCCGATTCGAGGCTGAGGAGAGTGTCCATATCTGATAAGTTTGGGTTCTTTAGGACATCAGCGAGAAAAGAATTTTCGAGTAGAGCAGTGAGCTTTGAATTTAGCCATGCCTTCTTCACGCTATTGGTTTTGTTTTTATTGATAGGTTCACACTATTTTTTTTGTACTCGTAATTAATACTAATAGAAGAATGATGAGAAGAGGAGTTAGGAAGTGCAAAAATCACGTGTTAGGGTGAGGACACAAAACCTACATGTGGTACTAGTACCAACAAGCTAAATTAGAAGCATTCTGATTCCTTTTTAAATAAGGACACATGGCAGAGACTCAAACTTTTCAGGGGGGGAAAAGAAGAAGAAGAAGACGCATGCTACCATATAAAACATAGCTGATTTGGAATGTGAAATGAAAGAGAATTTTGTTTGCTTCTCAAAGAATGCACCACAGTGGAGGAGGGATCTGCAGCCACCATATCATTCACGATAGGAGCAGCATTCTCTAATATAATCTGCAAGAAACAGAATTCAAGATTACTAGGGCACCAACAAAAATGAGAACAAGTAGTTTTATAATTGTCTTCAGTGTAATGACATTCCATCCAGTATACGTCCTGCATACTTCACATGTTCAATTAGATTAATAGAGTTTTCTTAAAATGAAAGTGAAATTCAATCCCAACAGAGATTGCACAAAGAAAAAAGCAACAGGAATTTGTGAAAGCTTTAACTAGATTAATTATGTCAAACTGCTTCTTCTTTCTTATATTTCAAGTTCCAACCAACTGGGACTAGCCAATTAGGCCAGTTGAGTTCTAAGTTTCTGCTGGCACTACTAGAAGTCTAGAACTACAATGAGGCTTCAATCACAAGTTTTTGTAATTTTTTTTTTTAAGTCAATTCAAGAGTTGCAATCAATACAGCAAATTGGTATAAGGATGGTGGTGAAGTATTTATAGCTATCACATTACAAGTGCCATATCCACAGAACGTGGTCCATAGAGTAGATCAATCCTGTTTTCAAAACTTCACCCACACCCAAAATGTTAGTCCCGACATTTTTAAATTACAGTCTCAAACGTGATATCTCTCTCTTAATTTTTAAAAAATAAAAAATGTCATTAAGGGACAATGGGGTAGCGAATTCCCCATCCTCCCACGGATTGAAAAAAGAACCCAATACCTGCACTTTTAACGGGTTAAGATCATATAAGGAGTTCATCATATTATCAAACATGGTAATTTAGTTTTAAAAGAAAGTGTAAAGATTCAAGAAAATTAATATAAACATCACCATCATGCATTAAGGTGTCTACATATATGGTGTGGAATCCTGAAAGTGGAAGTCCGTCGAGAAAGCAACTCTTAAACATTATCCTACTGCTAAGTTTATAGATTTAATAAAGAAGTGCCAACTACATTGCAGGTATCCTATGAGATTTTACCAATACCAATCAATGATTGCTGTTAAAATAAATCAAGATATTTATGCTTTGAGAATTTATCTGAACAAATTCAAAATATTAACCATTTTTAAAGTTGAATTTAGATTTGGAAATCCAAAATGTTCTTTTTCATTTTCTTTGGTGCTCTTTTTTTAATGTGCCTATCAAGGTTGACAACTTGTGCATAATAACTGAGCTATGAAAATCTGTGTAATGCAAAGAATTTAACTTCTTTTCTTTTTATATTGAAGATCCACATCTACAAGCTCCGACTTTAATGGCACTTCCTCACCAAGTTAGAGGTGGAGGGGTAAGTTGTGGGTTTAATATCCACAAGGTGTGTGAGTAACCTACCAATAAAGAAAACTCCTGTCTCCACCTACACACACAAAGCAAGGAAAATTCCTGGCTCCACCTAATTGGAGATGAGAACTGACACAGAGGCATAGCTGACATTACCAGCAGTAATGGCTACACACCTGCCCACGCATCCTATGTACTTTTTGAGAAGCATATTGGGCTGAAATTTCATCAGCAAATGTAATATAACCAAACCCTCTATGACAAGTTTTTCTTTCAACTTGAAGCAAAATGCATCATGATATTAGTTTGAAGCCAAAACATATGGGCAACGCCCAAAGAACATGTGAAGGATACCTCTTGATATGTATCAAATGTTTACGTCAGGCAACCCAGGCAAGTGAGAATCATCTGCAAAGGTCACAAACCCAAAGCCTCTATGACAAATTTTCTTCACATCCTGCACATACCAGAACAAAAGGCATGAGTAGAAAAAAAGTTAGTTAAAACCGTCAAAATTATACAATTGCATTGCCCTGCAGGAGAACATAGCCTTGAAGTTGAACACCACATGCTAGATCAAAGAATCAAGTTGGAATCACTAGAGATGCGTAAAGGTTTCCAAATATATCAACAAATATATTTTCTCGTTTGGACTACTTCAATACTACAAAGACATTTTAAAAGGTACTTAGTATGCAATCAAAAATTCCCTTCCAGTCCTAGATTGGTTTTGTTTTTTTTTTTTAAATTCAAATGCAAAAGCATTCTTTTATAGCTTAGTTGACCATAACCTTTTAAAAAATCAACTACCAAGTACTGCCAAGTTTAGAGGGCATATTACAGAAATACTGTGTAATGAAATTTTTTCCATAATGCAGAGAACATTTTTTTTGTACCTACATTTTCTATAAATGTAGACGGATTGATCATTGGGAAGCAGACTTTAAATGCGCTACAAAAGCCACGCAAGGAAGCAGCTTTACACCTACACTTCTAAAAGTAGCCTACCTAGCTAAAATCTATTGATATAGAAGAAAACCAGAGATATGAGTCTTCAGACTAAACTACAGCATCAGATTGGTGTTAATCTTACCCAACATTTTCTTTTAAAAAAAATAAAAATAAAACCAATCACAAACCCAGCTACTAGCAAAACTTTTAAGTAGAAGCCATGGATGATGGAATGTGGTACACTCCAGTTATAACAGATAACTCTCTTCACTATGATTTCCTTTGAACATCATTCTAAACTTGACATCCTTTCCCACTCTCTTCACTTTGATTTCCACTGTTTTGACCTCTCCATAGACATTAGCACACCAAACCACTCTGCACAAGAAACTTCTGAGGCTCTTTCCTTTGATACTCAGCTACCCATGAGTGCCTATTAGACCCAAGCACCTGTCTATCATATATCATGATAACATCTACTGACACACGTCTGCCCAAATATCCTATGTATTTTCTGAGAAGTGTACTCAGCTGAAATTTCATCAGACAATGTCACAAAACCGAACCCCTATGACACATTTATCTTTCATCCTGAAGCAAAATGCATCGTGATATTAGCTATGCCAATAACATATGGGCAAAACCCAAAAAGGATCTAATAATTACTAATATGTATTATATAACACAGAATATGCAATTACAGTACAAAATAAGCTTACATGATGTGCAAATAACAACATGAAAAAACCATGCAATCAATTACAATTTTTTTTTTTTTTTTTGATAAGTATGCAATCAATTACAATTAGTACCAAGAAAAGCCTCTGAGCAATTACTAATTTTCAATTCTCATCCCGGGATGAATTTGGCAGAACATCTCATCTGTTTCCATTTGGTGTTACCTCTTAAGTGTTCATCATGTGTTCATATTCCCTCTTGTAGTCATATCTCTTAATTTCAGACATTACTAGTGTTGCACAATATTGAATTTTTGCTATATAGATAAGGTGGTAAAAGTATTGCTCTACAATCAAGCCCATTTTAAAACCTTAAACAAACCCAAGCTGGTTCAACAATACATGTACCACATACTTCCTAGTCATGGCTATGAAGCATTTAGAAAATAGTTATCAAGAAAAAAGACGCAGTAATATTTTCATCAGCTAACCATCCACACATTCTCAATTAAACTAGATAAAAATCAGCTACTTTTACCTTGGCAAGATACACATCCAAAACATAGCCAAACTGACTGAAATACAACTGCACATTATCAACAGTAGCTTCAATCGGAATACATCCTATGAAAAGCCTCTTTCCCCACTTAGCACTGAACTTGTCAGAGGTTTAACATCACAGTCGTCAGCAGAAGCAGAACCAACCACCATTTCTGCACAGTCATTAGCAAGTCCTCTTTACGTCTAGAAGATAATAGTTAATTCACAGGCATCCGATCAGTTACATGAGCATGATCTGCAGGAGAGGCAGAGTCAACAGCAATATGCACATCCCCCACCCCCCCAAAAAAAAATAAAAAAATCTGACAGCTTGAGAGCCAATATACTAGCATAACATTGTAAATATTTTCTAATGTACAACAAGGAAATCCATAATGACTGTATGCAGAACTATTTGATGTCCTGCAAAATGAAGAACCAAACCAAAAATTAATGAATAATATGGGCTCATTTAAATCTTGAGGATACATTTTCTTGTACAGGTTGAGATGCAGAGAACGGTATGAATCATGCACATGAGATCTATCAACAAAATTCCAAATTGGGACATTGTCCTATAAAAGTGTCTACGAACACTAGCATTGGGCCCAATATCACATAGATCATATACACAAGCAGTATGCTACTCTCAGTTGTTACTTCCTATGACCACTTAAAATGATGTGAAGGGCTGGCAATCACATATATACATTTTTGGCAACGTTAATCTATCAATTATTGAAGAGTGAATACCCATTTTGTGGTAAAATTTCCCCATTTTATAAAATTCTTGAACTTCATATCTTCAATAATCAACTTGTTGGGCTATGTGGAGCCTGTTTTGTGTTCAATCTAGTTTGTGATCCAATCCAACTTGGATGCATTACAGTTTTAAATGAGATTTTTGTGAGCCTTAGTTCATGGAGCAAAGGCCTGGACCAGCAAGATCATTTTTGGCTTGTTTTGGACCCATTGTTTGGGTATATATTTTTTGCTTCAAAGTTAAGGGTGCCTATATCATTGTACTGTAGCACCTCTATATTTTTCACCTTGACATAGTGAAAATCACAGCAACTTCGTGAATGTAGGCATATTGTTGAACCACATAAATATTTGTATAGTGTGATTGTTCTTTTTTTCTCTATTTTCGCATCTCACAGGTTATGGGAATTAGGTTAAATTTTCAACACAACATCCGCATCCTACCAATAATTAATTGGTAAGGTAGAGTGCCTAAGTCAATTTGACTTGCAAAAGACCACATATGATCTAAAATTAACTTTTGATGTCCTTAACAAAAGTGCACAGATCTAAAATCAAATCAAACAATAAATAACAGATCATGTAGGAAAGTATGCAACTATGGAAAATTTGATTGACAAGAAAATTAAAAAAGAAGAAATGTTTTGTTTTTTTAAATGAGGAAGTGCTAATATGAGTGAAAGGATGGAAAAGTCATTACTCACCAAATCACAAAGAGAATAAGAAATAAATGAGATACTTTATTTAAATTTAAGATGAAAGGAAGAGCACAGCAGTACTGAAGGCAACTGTACAAGTAGTGGAGAGGTTGTTTTCCCATATCTTTAAGAATGGTATCAGTGGGGTTGTTTCAGTCTCTCAAGGTAAAATTCCTCATTAGAGCTTCTTGTTCTAATGGGTCATGCCTCTTAAATCATAATTATAGTTTTGCATTTTTCATTCACAATTATCAATCATCAATTAACAAATGAGACCCCAATTAACAGATAAAGAGGCCACACAATCCTTTATTTCTTGCTAAAACACTACATATCACCTTGCTGTTAAAAGAATAAGCCCAAATTTGTGCTCTATCAAGGTTGGTCAATTTCTAGGAATTGAATCCTTGGTTCTAAGAATAGATGCTTTTGTATTATCTGGTAGTCTAGCCCTATTTTGATTTTGTTTATAAATTTCAAGGGGTCATGAGTCATACTTCATAGTATAATCATAGTCCTGTTGATAAGCAGTACAAGGATGACAGATAGCAGCTTACCTGCTGAACCAGAGCCACCATAGGGGCAAGGATGAGGATGACACATATGCTCTTCTGGGGCTTCCTTATCAAGCAACCCAGCTCATGTATAAGCAGTACAGCAATGTGGTCATCCCACAACCTGTCCCCAAATAAACAACAATATTCTCCTCCAAAGCTTTCCGGCATAGCTCCAACCGGTACCTTCAGAAAACATATATACAAAACAACATAAACCACAATAAGGTCCTATTTTCTTGGAAAAATACATTTTATTTAAAGGAAAGAAATTGCCAGCAAAGCCAAACACAACTGGCTTGCTAGAGCTGCACTTATGTGTTCTGAAAAGTTTCTAAGAAAATTATAGGATTAGAAATGTGTGTGTGTGTGAGTGTTTTGAAGGGAAAACAAAAAAATTAAGAACTCAAGAAATAAGTCAGGGACCGCTATTTCAGCCCATATGATTCAAAAGCTTTTTACTCTTTTCACATTAATTAACCTCAAGTTTCCTTGTAGCCAAACAGAAATAGCCCCAAACCCAGTTCCACTCCATCATCATTGGAATCAACCCCACAGACACTCAAAGAAAGTGTAGTGGTCATTGTAGTAAGCACCAAACCCTGTGCTTTGGCAGTAGTACGATCACCTCTGCCACCGGCATTGCGTAGCCTCTTTATCTGCTATTGGTTTCTAATTGACAAATAAGATAATGAGAAGTTTCTAATTCCAAATTGTCCAGAATCATATCTAGATGCTTATACACTAGAAAAGAAAACAAATTTAACTAAATAAACAGATGAAATAAAAGTTTGTTTAGAGCACAACAATAAAGACTATTCTGATAAGCAATAACACAAATAATGATATTTAATTGATAGAAGACAATCCGTCAACGACAATATTATAAGTAAAGATAATCCACACACAAACACACCAGGAGTACTTCTAGACAAAACTTCATTTCTAAAATCAAACTGTTTAAATGAAAAAAAAAATTATAACTAAGTTTCTTATATTGGGATCCAAAAAAAAAAACAAGAGCCTAATTTAACTATTATAGGCCCAATTCTAGGGCAAACTCAACACAAAATCCGAAAACCAAAAGGCAAATTTCCAAAGCTTCATACAACTGGGGAAAAAAAAAATCATTTACTTCATTTTTAGATTTCAAAAGGGTTAATGTGGTGAAGAAAAACAAAATCACGTGCCTTTTTTTTTAAAAGGGTCCAAATATTCTACTTTCCATTTGATTACACAACAACACTGATGTGGGGATGTATCTATTCAATTGTATTCTCCTGTGGAAAATATTGTAGCAAATACTATAGATAGAACAACAAAAGTGCTGACTTTTACCCTTTGGCATAATTGAACAAAAATGATGAACAGTACACACAAACAATTGCAAGCTAGTCCCATAAGAAAGAGAAATAGGTGACTTACAAAAAAAAATCATAGAGAAAAAAAAAGTTTCTCAACTGTGCAGATTCACCAAAGTTGCCACTTTCACTGGGATTCCTCTTTCCTCACTCACAATCAGAGTCACCATGTCCTTGTATGCATGAATTCCCAATCCAGTTTTCAATTAGATTAGGATGCTCTATCCACTTTGGGTGTGGTGGTTCATCATCACGGCTTTCCTTAATTTTGGTATCTTTCTCTGAATCGCCTAAATCATCATCCTCATAATAAGGAGTGATAGTGCAGCTGCTAGACCCAGGCTTAGTTTGTTTGAGATCTTCAATGTCTTGCTCGAATATCAAATGGGCCCCGCATTTCGTAACCTCCCAGCCTGGACCGTCAGCTCCAAATGTAACCTCAATTTGGGTGAATTCATTAGCATCCAATTCTTCTTTCCAGCCGCTTCTGAAGTATGTAAAGGGAAAATATTCGATCCAAAGATGATATGATTCAATCTTACCAAATTCCTCCGATGAAGAAAGATACAATGTGAAAATTTCATATCCGTTGGCTTTACCGGAACAATAAAGCCATCGCGTATGACATTGGTGAAGTGGATAATGCTGGCAGAATATAAAAACAACGCACACAACGATTCCCATAAATTTGCTACTTAATAATAAATTTGAAGGCACTTGTAGATTCACTGAAGGCCCCACATTTTGGTGCTCAAACCAATTCGGAATTTCACTTCCAGGAATTACAAGACCTGTAAAACTATCCACATGATTTTGACGACAGAGATGACGGCATCCCTGAAACAAGCAAACCATTATGTTTAGAACTTCACTCACATGCAAGAGAGAGAGAGAGAGAGAGAGAGACCTCAATTCTACCAAAAAAAGAGACAGACCTCAAAGATATAATGTCTTAGACCTGTTGACAACGGGTCACCTTTGCCTTGATTATAAATCAATTTGAGCCCAAAATGATATTCTGGACTTAATGATAATGTGTCCAGTGAGGTACACCTTGTTGCATCAATTAAAAAAACATTTAATGGAAGCTTGGGCAACATTTGAAGTTGAGTGCAACCGTTCAAATAAAGGACTCCCAAATTAGATAGTTGAATGATACTTTCAGGAAGGCAAACAAAATTGTTTCCGTTTAGATTTAATGTTTCTAAAGATGACAAGGACCCAAGAGCATCAGGAATCGTTCGAATATTGCAATAACTTAAATCCAGATTCGTCAAAGACCATAAGCCTTGTAAAGAACACTCTAACATGCCCATGGGATCAAGACTTCTTTTTCGTTGCATTAAAGGAAAACTCAGGAGCTTATTGAATGATTTAGATGATAGCCCCACACATCCACGGAGAGATAGTACTTTGAGATTTTTTAAGTGAACAACAGATAAAGGTAGCCCTGTTATAGCAGTTCCACTCACGTCTAGCTTTTCTAGGCCTTTGATATTACCCAAATTCTCTGGTAATTCATCAAGTTTTGAGCAGCCAGATAAATTGAGAATTTTTAGAGACATCAAACAACAACATGCATTCGAAAGACTTGAAAGGTTTTTACAGTCTCTTAGATCCAATTCAATAAGGCCAGTTAAACGCTCCACTGATAATGGTAGATCTTTTATAGCTGTCTCACTCAAACAAAGTATCGACAAACGTGACATATTTTCTACACTTTCTGGAAACTTCTTCAACCTTGAACAACCACCAAGATCGAAAATTTCAAGTGCTTCCAAGCTGATCTTGTGAGGAAGGCTTTCGATACATTTGCAACCATTCAGATCCAATCGAATAAGTTGTTTGAAATCTCCAAGAGTGTGAATCTTATATAGTCTTTTACAGTCTCTTAGATCCAATTCAATAAGGCCATTTAAATGCTCCACTGATAATGGTAGATCTTTTATAGCTGTCCCATTCAAACAAAGTATCGACAAACGTGACATATTTTCTACAATTTCTGGAAACTTCTTCAACCTTGAACAACCACCAAGATCAAAAATTTCAAGTGCTTCCAAGCTGATCTTGTGAGGAAGGCTTTCAATACATTTGCAACCATTCAGATCCAATCGAATAAGTTGTTTGAGATCTCCAAGAGATGTGTGAATCTTATATAATCTTGTACAATGTCGAAAAATCAATTGCTTAAGCTTCGGGGCTCCACTAAGATCTGGCATCTCAGTCAAGTTTTGAGAGTCACTTAGGTCAATGAGTCTTAACTCGCCTAAATTCTGTTATAAACCAAAAAAAAAAATTTATTAGATAAAGTCAAGCCTTAATGAAAACGAATAAAATGCACATTTTCATAACTAAAAATCTTACCATGTTTCCATTCCATAGTTGTTTGATGCCGCTACAATGCATCCTCAATTCAACAAGTTTGTTTAGTTGAAAATTGGTTGGTAAACATTTTAAATGATATCCATGCCATTCGAGAAGACGTAACTCATTAGAAAGATAACTGAGGCCTTGTGGAAGTTGCACCTTACCTCTAATGAGGTCTTTTGGAAGTTGCATAGTACCATTTATGAAGTCTTCTGGAAGTTTCTCACTACTAATTTTAAGCAATCTCAAATTTTTCATCTTTGAGAAGGCTTCAGCACTCAGGTGTTCCACTTTTTGAATAGGTATGTTTACCATTATGCCTTTAACTACCTTTGTTCCCTAATAAGAAAAAACAACGAAATTAGAATAATTGGTAAATTGTTAGAAAATTTTATAACAATATATATAATTTTTTAAGCTTAGGTTTGTACTAGTCAACTTACAGAATTATTCTTCAATACATGAATGACATCGTCATAAATCCACAACCTACTACGACCACCAGGCTCTGTAGGAGATTCACGACGAACGATTTCTTGACCCATATCTTGCAGCAAATCATGCATCCACAAAATTCTGTGGTCATCAATGGTTATGAGAGACTTGTCCATAAGAACACCAATATTGTAGTCTGGATAATAACCAAAACTTTCCAGTATATCTCTTATGCAATCTATGTTCTCCCCTTTGAAAAAACATGCAATATCTAAAAACAACCCTTTTTGTGTATTTGTTAACCCATCAAAGCTTGTTCGAAGTATATCCAAAATGTTTCTATTAGGTTCTTCTTTTAGTTTATATAGGGCACTTTCCCATTCATTCAATCTTTTAGCAAACAATAAAGAACCTAAAACTTTAAGAGCTAAAGGAAGGCCTTTAGCATAATTCACAAATTCCTTAGACAAATTCACATAATTTTCTTCTGGATGAGGTTTATGAAAAGCTCTCCAACTAAAAAGCTGCAAAGCATCATCATTATTCAATTCCTTGGCTGTATATATGTAATCCACACCACATTTTCTTATCAATAAATGACTGTCTCTGCTTGTTACAATGATTCTACTTCCAGGACCAAACCAATCATACTTCCCTGCCAATGCTTCTAATTGCTCATCTTCATCCACATCATCAAGAATAATTAAAACATTTTTATTACATAGTGTATTCCTTATAACATTGATTCCCATATAAACATCCCATATATTTATTTCACTTTCCATGAGGATCTTAGAAAGAAGTTGTTTTTGTAAAGAAACTAGACCTTGATATTTAGTTTCTTCTCTAATATTAGCAATAAAGCTTCCAGCTTCAAAGTTACGAGAAATTCTTCTATAAATTTCAAGTGCAAGGGTTGTTTTGCCCATTCCACCCATCCCGCATATCCCTACAAAGCGAACACCACCCAACCCTTCACTTATGTATGAATCCAACATTTCCTCCACACTGGAGTCCATTCCAACAAGGTCCTCGGAAACATATGGGAGTTTGTCATACAATTCACTAAATATCCTTCTAATGATTTTTTGTATAATTATTGATTCGTGCCTACAAAGAAAATAGCAAAACAATAATTTTTATAATGCCAAGCTAGCCACATTTAGAAACAAAACATTCATCATAAACATAATCTTAGCTTCGTTAAACCATATTGAGAGTGCCTAATTATATTTAGAAATTCATTACTAGATGTATTGTGGAGACAATTTTAAAGCTATAAGGGCCCAAATTTGTTGCAAGGTCTCTGTACAATATATACTTGCATGTCTAGAATCTAGTCCTACTAAGATTAGAATAGAGTTAGTCTAGGTTATTCTATAAATAGTTAAAATACTCTCTTATCATGTGGCCCCAAAAAAAAAAAAAAAAAGTAAGTAATAATAATTAAATTCTGAAAAAGAAAAAAGAAATAAAAGTTAACTATAAATAGCATTATTCCAAAGAAATTCATACTTATCCTTTAAATCCCATCCAGTAAGATCAGCAACTTTTGTTAGAGCAGCTTTCCACATTTGTACATATCCTATGTTATCGTCCTTGAAGCTCTCTTCGTGTTTAGAAAAGGCTTCTCCAAATGTCCCCCTATGATTCCGCACATCACTAGGATCTACATAGTGAAAAACAGGTAGAACTACCAATCCTGTCATTTCCATGCACTCAATTATCTTTGTTAGTTCAATCAAGCACCACTTCGAAGAAGCATAATCTCTTGATAGAATAACGATTGCAAACCTCGCCTCTTCTATTGCTTTCAAGAGTTCTGGGGCAATAAATGTTCCCTGCTTGAGTTTTTCATCGTCCCTAAAAACAGATATACCTTTTTCTTTCAAACCAGTATATAAATGGTCTGTAAATGTTTTGCGGGTATCCTCACCTCTAAAACTGAGAAATACATCGAATTTCCATCTCTTAAAAGAAGAAGAAGAAGAAGAAGATGAAGATGATGATGATGATGGAAGAAGAGCCATAAAGGAAAGGGATGAGCATAAGCAGTTACAGATTCATAAAATTGCAAGTTTGACTGAAAACCCTAAAAAAAAAAAGCCTTAGAAGTAGGTGTTTGTAACTTGTAAGAAGAGTGAGAAGATGGGTCAACAATTCATTTTCTATGACCCATCAATTAATTTTTTTGTCAGTCAGTGGGCAAGTGGCCCTCCCACTATAAATTGTCGGGATGAACAAGAATGTCTCTTTCAATGCTTTTTTTCTTCCCCAGGCCTTTTCACGGGATATTTTTATCTTTTTTTATTTTTTAATCAAAAAATAAAAGGAAAAGGTGGGCAAGTGGCCCTCCCACTACAATTGTCGGGATGAACAAGAATGTCTTTTTATTGCTTTTTTTTCTTCCCCAGGCCTTTTTACATTATATTTTTGTCTTTTTTATTTTTT
The DNA here is from genome assembly GCA_023621385.1 of Quercus gilva. NCBI lineage: Eukaryota > Viridiplantae > Streptophyta > Magnoliopsida > Fagales > Fagaceae > Quercus > Quercus gilva. The sequence continues at coordinate 65,031,438 of CM042481.1, forward strand.
AATCAAAAAATAAAAGGAAAACACTTGGATAAGAAGAGCCACTTGCACAAGGAATCGAATAGAAATTGAACTCACTCACTTTCACAATTTATTAAAATGTTCTACCGTGAGCCGTGGAAAAAAATAATTGAAAAAGTGATAAATTGATGTAAAATATGAAAATAAGTTTCCGTCATACCTAGTCCGCCACTTAAGCATGTTGTAAAATAGAGTATAAAATTAAATGTTGGTCTCTCTATAAGTCATTTTTGCTAAATAATAATTTTTTAAAAACACAAAAAAAAAATTATTTTAGCAAATAGATTCTTATGAAACTTCTCTAGGAAAAATAGCTTTGTTTGTAACTTGACTTTCTAAAAGTTGATTTTTACGCAAGTTTTAAAAGGACCTGTTGGGTAAAATAATCTTTTTTTTTAATTTAAAAAAAAAAAACTTTATTCTGCGATTTTAGCCCCTCTATATCTTATTATGGCCGTTCAAAATACATTTTATTTCAAGATGCTATAAAAAAAATGCTATAAAATAAAGGAAAAGTTTGTTTATAGTCAATGTCTATAACTCCTACTAAAAAAACAATTAATATGGTTATATATTTTAAAATTCTTACCATTGATTGCATGTTTTTTAAGTTCTTAACACTCATGTCAATCATATATTATTTATTATTTTATTCATAATGTCATTTTTTATGCATAATTTTAAATTACAAATACTTGAAATTTAAGTATTTGATTAATGACATAACTATTGACCTTTGAATTTTTGAAAATTTTACAACATGAAGGATATAAAAAGAAATGTTTAGCAAGACAAAACTATAAATATGAAATGATATATGTACTTCTCTATTAATCAAGTGGTCATCCACGTTATAGCTGTAATTTCTTCAATACAAGAATCCACAGTTGAATACAAGTGAGTGATCTGCTTAGCCTTTACAATTAAGTCTCCCACCTCTCACGTAACCACTTCTAAAGACAATGCTAATGGCAATTAAGAGTAAATGTAGTTATGCTACTATGCCAATATGTGAGTCGTCTTAATGAGATAATAATACCTCATAGAAACTTACTACATTCATTGACGTAATATATTTATATCTTCTTATTGAACAATGTCACTAAAAACTGTGCGATATTTAATTGAACAATAATATATATATTTTTTTAAATGTTAAATGTACAGCCATTTATTTTTTAAAATTTATAAATGTATATTATAATGAATGTGATTGGTACTAGTTACAAGATAATAAATAAGTATGCGATTTTTTTTTTTTTTTTTTTTTGCGATTGGTAATTTCTAAGATTATGCTTTACTCATTTTGTTTTTTCCCCCTTTTCTTTGTCACTTTCTTCTTCTGTTTTCTTTTACTATCAAACCCAACTTTTGCTATTTTTTTCACGTGGGCTCCATCTGTGCAGACCATATGCATAGGAAAATACCCGGAAGCTATCCAAACCACCCCCCAACCCCCCCCCCCCCCAACAAAAAAAGAAAAGAAGGAAAACACCAGGAAGTGGTGGCCGGCGGGCCACTTGCACATTCAATTTTGTACGAGGAACCTCATTCTCATCTTTTATATTTTTTATAAGGGAAATGTTAACAGTCATTCTATTATGGATGATTTATTGTGGGATCTATCTAATAAAAAATTGGTATAAATTAATAAAATAACTGAAAATAGTACTGAAGTGATAAGTGAATCTCAAAAAGTTGGCTTTATTAACTCTACATCCTATAAAATTGGTCAAAAATCTGACAAAAAATGAACTTTACTGACATAAAGTTATTTTTTATAGTGTTGTTAACGCTACCATTTTTATAAAGTTTGATACTCTTTCGAGTCGGTTTGTAAGGACTTCATTTCTTTAATATATGTGTTTGTTTGGGCCCAAAAAAAATTTGAACACTCAATTTTACAAAGAAGTGATAAGTTCTTGAAAAAAGTTGTTAACAGAAAGTCTCTACCATTCCATTTATAGTCAACTACTTAATCATTTTATAAAATGAACTATACAATTGAATGTATTCTTGGATTTATTTGAGTGAATTACTTGTGAATAGTGATCCCTTTATTATTGTACCCATTCAAAATACAAATTATTTTAGGATGTTTTAAAATAAAAATAAAATGGATTACTTGAGAATTTCAGTCATCCACATTATTGCTATAATTTCTTCAATACAAGATTTTACAATTGAATACAAGTGATCTGCTTTGCCTTTACAATGAAGGCTCTCTCATTGTAAAATTACACATGACTAGTTCTCAAGACGATGGTGATGGCAATTGAGAGTAGATGCAGTTATGCTGCCATGCCAATATGTGAGATGGTCTTAATATGATAAGTAGCTTGTAGAAAAGATAACATATTGAATTATATTAAGGAAAATTTAATTATATTCATTGAAGTGGTATTCCTTTATATTTCCAATAATTTTTTCCTTAATTTAATTAATTCAAGGAGAATATCATGAGAACAAAAAAGTCACATATATATGTTGTAGTCTCCTAGGCCCTTGCCATGTCCAGGTCCTACATTTTAAAGATTTGCCTTGTTATTTCCTGATACTGTATCATATTGGCATCCAATGTCCATGACACTATGGTAAGAATACATAGGTTGACTCAGTAAAATCAGTGTCTTCTGCTGTGGTTAGGGACTCGTGTTATAGGAAAATTATTGGGTGCTTCTGAAACACGATGACATGATGTCTATTCTTCTCACATTCATGGTGAATCTCATTATAGAAACAGCAATGGCAATGAATTAACAATCATTATAGAACAAATAAGAAAGAGTTAAAAATTTTGCTGCCAAAAGCAATTATGTTTTGCTTCTACTTAATTTTTTGATAGGTACCTCTACTGAAATTTAGAACTTTAGTTTTTCTACATCTAAATAACTTCTTAAAACCATCACCAGACAGAAAATTTTATCTCTTTGTTTTGCCATTTTAGCCCATGAGGAAATTTGTTTTTAAAATGCTAACGAAGCATTACTCCTATATAACAAACACAACTACTGCCATTTGCATAAACAAATTATGGCAGGTAGAACATGCAGGTCTACCATCACCTTAACAGAGAATTCAATTTTCAATACAAGTAGGAAGTAGCACATTAAATAAGACACCTTTGGAGTCACCAAGTCCACAGCAACTGTAGAACCTTTAAGTTCATGTGTTTCAGACATTATCTGGTCTGCTGAATCTGTAAACAAACCAGGCAATACCATGAGGTTAAATGGAAGACCAATTTGTCTGCAGACACATTACAGAATACCACAAAGGATGAAGTTCCACAATTTTCAATCTTCCAAACTACACCTTAAACACTATACTTTGTTTAAAATCTCTTAATTAAATTAACACTATATGTTTTCTACAAATTCACCTGAATAAAACCAGAATACAAAAACTTTATAAAACTCTAGCTGCACTTCCTGCATTTCTCTGTACATTTCAACTCCAATTCCAATTCGTTGTTTTGTCACTGGATCCTGAAATGCAAGCAACTTTAAAAGTCAACATTTCAATGTAAAAAAACATGAGAATGCAGTTCAATGTAGAGCAATATACAAGCAAGAAACTCAAAGAAGTTAACTAATTATATTACAACAGCTTATTATTATAATTTAGTGTAAGTAATTGTTAAATGTGAAAGAAAAACGTCAAAAACACAAAAAACACTCGTCTCTGTTACAGTTAACAGGATATTGTATAGCTTCAGTATGTAAGCATCTAAAATCGGAGCTTAGTTCATAAAGTAACTGCAACAATCATCAACTCTCCATCAAATTTTAATTATTTTACAATCCTACAGTGTTAATTAGTGATGCAAACAGCTGTAAAAGCATTTGGATTTGCTAGATATTGCTAATTGCAACAACAAGAGGTGGTGAATGTGATCAGGACATAATTTGATACCTGCAAATATCATCATCTGTGACACTTAGAGGTATTCTAGCAACAAAAACTCAAGAACAACACTTGGAAGTACCATTTCTTCCTTTGGAAAACAGCGACTTAATGTTCTGTGGACAAGTAAATAAGAGACAGCTCTTTCTCATGAAAATATAATAAATTTGAATTTCAAAAGATTATCCCATGAAACTACAAAATCATCTTGGGAATATAATGGCAAGGCAAAAGCCAACTACATACCCCATGGAGTGAATAAGTATTGGTATATTAACCATATCATCATCCAAGCCAAACAGCTAGAGCTGTATAATACAATATAAAATCGAAAAATGCAAACAAAATATCTCTTAATCATAAAATCCATTAAAAGATATGGGTAAAAGCTGTCAGGTGAAAATGGAGTTTTTCTTGATAATTTTATTAGTATTTTTAGCAATAAAAAACCAAATGAATTATGTTATAATAACCCATTCTACCATGACATAAGGAAACATAACATCAACGTAGATGATCATCACTGAGGACAGGATTTCAGCATAGAAACATACTGAGCTTATACACTTGAGCTTATACAATATTTTCAATCTATTGTAAAAAGCAGGTGGGCTTTCTGGCCAAGAGCAGTGCACTCACTGCTGAGATTTTATATGGACTTCATAGGTCTTGGTACTATTTTTGTTCGTTTATGCTGTTTTCTTCTCCTTTTATGCTATACTTTCCTTTGTTTCTTATTGTATCCAAAATGGAGGTCCACTCAAGGCTAGCTTTTCTTTAGCATTGCATCTTTTATACTCTCTTTTGAATAAATTCTCTGTCATAGACTTATATATTGCAACATTAAAATATAAATAGAGAAAGTTCTCTAGTAAGAGGTAACTTGTTGGTCTTTATAACAAATTGGTCATTACTGATACCTATGAGCCAGCATCAAGAGAATGGAGAGAGAATTTTATAAGTTAACATGGGTTATTATGGTTGTTCCAGCAAAATTACTATATTTTGAAAGAAAATCAAGCTTCTCACAATATATCAGCATAGTGGAAGTGAAGACAAATAGGTAATACTTAATCCACGGAGATATAACTCTTAAAACTCAATTACAAAAACCAAGGAATATGATTTACAATTATTTGAAGTATAACCAATTAATTTTCAATTTCAAAGCAACTATAGCTTTTGTCTACCAGCTACCTAAGAGTTTTTTTCCCCTCTTTTTTCTTTCTGTAGCTAATAAACATAAGTTACATATAAAAAAAATAAAAATAAAAAAAGCAAACTTGGGAACAAAACAACAAACCAATCAAGTTTTAACACATATGTATTCATTTAGAGTAAAGCAAAGATAATTTAGTACAAAACCAAGGTCATAGGTTCTTTACTCTTCCACAAATCAAATGGTTTGGCTATTTCAGATTGTAATTGTGCTATGAGCAGATGATTATGGGCAAGCTTTGTTGCATATGGTATACAGGTGAAATGTATTTTGGCTTTTAACATCAATTTGTATTAAATACATATTTTCATCTAATAACACATAAGTACCATCAAGAATTGGCTACCAAATAAATCTTAAATTATATAAATCTTCTTAATATTATATATAATCATAGTGTTACTCATAAAAATCTCTCTCAGTTAGAGACATTTCTAGATTTCTGCTTCCAGCACCTTATGTTAGTTGGATCAATACTGGGTAAAGGCCAATACACAAAAAAAAAAAAAAAAAAAATTAGTAAAGAGATTTATATGCATAAGAAACCACATACTCATATCCCAAACCCCAACATACAAGCAACCAACAAATATGAGCAAACTAATTTTCATGCATATTTATTTCATTTAAAAACAAAACACCGAAAGGGGCACAACTCTAGTATATAGTAATTTTACAAAGGATGAGCCAAGAAAAGAATTTTGCAGCATTCAAAACAAAAATGACCGCAAAGAGACCCAAAAGGTGGGGGGCAGATGGGGGAAGCTTTTAACGATATTGATGCTTACTTCCATCTTACGGAATTAACGAATGACAATTGACAAGCAATAAACAATTTTAAAATATACACCAACTCATTGGAATTGATATTCAAAGAATTCTCTCTACATGTGCACATCAATTTTGGAAGAACTAAAAGAAATACGCAATATTTTTTGGATCCAAAAGGACAAAACTTAAACAAATAAAATTAATCACATTTTGCTGAGTGAGGCAAGACAGATAAAAGATCCATCATCAGACATGTCCAATCATCGGAATATAAGCAGTCTATCTGCTGTCTTTTTTTTCTTTATAAAATTTAATCACAAGACAATGGGAACTTAAAGCTATAAAACTAAAGATTTGGAACTCAATATAGGAGGTACCACCTCAAGATGGTAATCAATTTAAAGAAAAGAATTCTTTTAAGCTAGGAAAAAAACTTACCTTTGAGTAGCAACTTGAACCTCTAGTATCCTTTCATTATGGGTATGTTCAGCTACAAGAATTTTTTGACAGCATGAATATCAGATAATTTAATTGGAAATAATGCTCAACCTACCCTGATTAAATTTAATAGTCTAGCAGCTCAATACCTAAGGATCTTCGGAAGTGCTAAAAGGGACCAAACCAAATCCATGAGAACATCTTGTTTGGCAATTTTGCTACCATAGCAGAAACCAATTAGTCACCAAGCTGCAGAAACCCACCATCCAATATACAGAAAATCTGGAAAATCTGATTCATGAAAGAAACTAGAAACTAATGGTCAAACAATAATTGCTCATCAAACCAATGCCTGTAAAATATTAGTTTCCAGCTTAGTGAAGTAGGTAGGAACTTAGGTAATCATCAACCTATAATTCTCATTTGTATGGAATAATTTTACCAAAACTAAGTAAATTTAAGTTCTAGCAGGCTAGGAGGGTAAAATATTATAAAAAATTAAGTCTCCTTGCAAGAAATGAGAGGATTCACTAGCAAAAAAAAAAAAAAAATTTGCACAAACAGAGGACGAACATTGAACATAGAAACCAAAAATTACAGTATCCATAAGCAAAAAATATATAATAGAAAAAATCATATACAGGAATTGTTCACAATACTTTCATCACCAATATTACATTTTCCAATTCTCCAAACTTACTCATGTACTACCTAAATCCTTCCTAGAACCTGTAAAAAACCACATCAAGAAAAGGATATATTATCAAGAAGAGCATGTCCTACAGTTTGAAGATACACATGCTACCAATTTTTGGACTTCACTCGTCAAAACATCTAGGCTCAAAAATAACAAAGGAGAATGGCACATAAAAAGAAATTAAATTATATGCCAACGAATAGTATATATATATATATATATATGCATCTATCAAGATCTGTGAAAGGAGGCAAGATGGTGATATACAAAAAATTAATAGAAGAAAGTTTATCAACCTTCTGGATTTGCCAAAGCTACCATTTTTCACTAGTATTTCTCAAAATCAAAGTCATCTTGTGTGCTTAAAATCCCAATCAAATTTCCCAAACTTGGCATGAATCTTTCTATAATATTAGGAAGCTATACCGTCTTTGGGGAAGGTAGGTTATTAGAGCTACCTTCTTCACTAGCATGTTTAGATTTTTGAGTTATAAGTAAGAATATTCCAATATCTGTTCTCCAAGTGAAGCCAGGGAGTCCTATGCAATAGGGCTGTTGTGTTTCGTGCTACATTTGTTATGTCTATTTTGGATGCTGGTGTGATTGTATTTGATGTCCTAGTAAGAGTCAAGATATAATTAGGACAAGCTAGGATTTGTGACAAGAATTTTGTTCTTCTTTGAATTTGTCTATATCATGTCTAGTTATTCTGTTGTTGATACAAGTATGTTGTGTGTGGCTTTGTGCTGCATCTTTTCTTAATAACTTATTTATTTTCATCCAAACAAAGGATAACTAGGAACAACATCGTATACGCAAGCAACTTTTGGAAAATTGATTGACAAGAAACTTAAATAGAGGAAATACATAAATTTGGTATAAATTTCTGCTAACTGTTAAAGTATTCATCCTCAAAAATTTGGAAAAAAGAAGAGGCAATGCTAATATAAGTTGAAGTTACCATGGGAAAGTCAAATCACAAAGAAAAGAGAAGTAAATGAGCTATTTTAAATAAATCTTTGATAGAGGACTAGAGGGTGGATGACACACTAGTAACTTAGAAATAAAGAGCTCAGAACTAATGAAGGAAGATGTGCAAGTAGAGGGAGGTTATTCTACAACTCATTTTCCCTTGTCTTTAAGCATGGGATCGATGGTATTCTCTTTCAGGTTGAAATATCTCATCACAGCTTCTAGTTCTACTGGGTCTTGCTTCACTATTACAATTTTGCTTATTTCTTTCTCTATTATCTAACATTCATTGACAAATGAGACCCCAATTATCTGATAAAAAGGCCATGTAGTGATAAAGCCCACACTTCTGCACTGTCAAGCTTGGGCAACAACGAACAATTCAAGCTTTAATGCAACTATGTTGATTCAACCAATCTAGGACTGGAAGTAATCCACATATTATATAGGATAGCCATGTCAATTCACCTGGATGGAACAACATGACATTGGTTTCTAAAAGACAAATAGGACGAGGAGAAGTTTCTACTTCCAAATTTTCAAGGATGGTAGCTGGATGCTCATAGACTGAAAAAGAGTGCATATATAAAAGTCGTAGCCAGCACACAAAGCTTCCACTTTTTGTGGAGTCTGGAAGAAGTCATAGTAGGCAACCTTAACACAACTAATGATATTCAATTGATAGCAGAGAATCCATCTATGACAAATTTTAAAGAAACAAATCAATATTATTGCTTTATTTTACTAACTCAACAAAGCTAACCTGTCATACAGACACATGTATCAGGAGTTGACAACGTTTCATTTCTAGGATCAAATTTTCAATGAAAACAAAAAATAATGGAATTAGTAGAGTCTCGTATTTTGGGACCCAGAAAAACAAGAAGGCCTGCATCAAAATGAGCCTAATTTAACTTTTACAAGCCCAATTTCAGGGAAAACTCAGCACAAACTCCAAATACCTAAAAGCATAATTTCCACAGATTTCTAATCAAATAAACAGCACAAAATCAGCAAAATTCGTCACTACCTCTGAGATCATCAACAATATAATAGAAAAAAAATAATTGGTCAGGTTTCAAACTTCAGAAAATTTCAAAGTCCAAGTGTATATGTTGTACTACAAGACCAATCATATAAGGGCTACAATCCCACACACATATCTGGGAGCAAAATCCTTTCCAAGTCTTTCAGCATATAAGGTAAATTTCATTGCTAGAATAACAACCAAATTACCTTAGGCATATGAGACCATGTTGCATGGGTTTAATTATTAATTAACTGACTCTTTACTTCACATACACATATAGAAACAGAAGATAGGTTCAAGTTACACCTGGTGTAACTCTACAAGAGTTTAACATTTTTTAAAACATAGATTAAGATTTTCATGAAATCTAATGGTGAAAAAAACACTACTAGTCATGTCATTAAACGAGCTCCCTGCCAACAATATCTTTTATTTCCAAAATTTAATACATTCTCTCTCTAATACCGAAAGTTATCACCTTCTCTCTAAGTTGTTGAGTGCCGACAACTTGGTTGTGCTGGCCATAGAACCAGTTGTCTCTAGCATAAAGTAAACCTATGGCCTTCAATTTTGATGCCACCAAGGCAGGGAAGATCAAAAAGTATAGGGAAGCTAAGTATCTATAAATGTATGAGATAGTTAGAGTTTATAAATGGGTTTTCAAGGCACTGGGTTTAGATTGGTTAACTATCCATACATGTGGATGCCATTATCGTATCCCAAAACAGGTGTTCGAGTGTTAGAGGTGTAAATGATGAGAATGTAAAGAGAATAACACAATATTTACATGGAAAACCCTTCTGCATGAACAAGAAGAGTGAAAAACCACAGCTAATGCAGGGAATCCTCTACCTCTAGCAACTAGTATTACCGATATTGGAAAAGGATAAACAATGAACAGTATCTCACAATGGTGAATTGTGTTCTTTATGGAGGTTAATCCCCCTCTCCTCTATAAGCCAAGGGAGGAGGTGGACCCCATACAAATGTTGAATCCTTATTGGCTGTGAATACAGTACAAAAACACTTACTAAAGTAGAGGAAAAGTGAAAATAACCTTTAACATCCCCTAAATGACAGAAGGTATGCACAATCAACAATCAAGCAATAGTTCCACACAAACTTCTTAATGTTGCCCAAAATTTCAATGAGCACATCTAGAAGCCACTTGAGCATATGTCATTCCCCACTTATCATTTAGTCCCTGACTACAAGACAAAAAGGGAATTGTATCCTTTGCATAAGCTCAGAAATCTGGCATTCTTCCCCAAAACAAGGAAGAAAATACACCGAATTTGATCTGAAGAGTTCACAACCTCTACTAGCCACTAAAATCAATTATATTATACATATATGTGTTTGTATGTATGTAGCCACAAGTGATGTACTAAAATGAATTACCAGATAAAGTTGGAAAAGGGCTGCTCTTCAGATCATTTCTATAATGATCTATATTATCAACTAGATACTAGGATATGTGAACAGCATCCAGAAATAATAAACATATGAAATTCCCTAAGTTGTGTCTATTCTTTCAATTTTGCTTTTGTTAGAGAATCCAAGTTGTGAATGTCAAACCAAATAATATCCTCAAAAATTTTGAATTTTCATGCAGCAGAAGTAAGAGTCACCATATTATGAGATGAAAAAAAAAATGTATAGCCTTTGACACTAGAAAGCAAGAGAAAAAAAATAATTAAGAGTTCAAAAGGATTAATTACCAGAGGCAAATCAGTCTTGTTGATGCTAAGCATGCAGGAAGACATTTGGATTATAAAAAAAATTCCCAAGTCCTTTTCTTTGGCATTCCAATCATAAGTAAATCCTTTCAACAATATGCATCTACCATGAGCAATTAAGAAAGTGTATCATTTTCGGCAAAAGCTCTTTGAACTTAGCTGATGTATATAGTATAAAGGGGAAATTAATAACGTGGCGATGTATATCATCACCCAAATTCTGCCAGCTACCCAGCTGGTTATGGATATGTTGGATGGGACCATCTCAAAGCACTGTATTGGTTACCAAGCTATACCTATACACACCTTAAAGGTAGTAGTATGCAATTGCGATGTTAGCTTGCTTGTCTCTTCCATTACCCATTATAATATTAGCAACTTGCTTTCCTAAAGAAATGTCAGATCCTACCCTGATATTTCAACACCCCAGCTGTGAAAAATCCAGCAAAGAGAAAGGAAACCTTTGCACATTGGCTTCACCAGTAGTCACCACATGAGCAGATCCCATTCTTGAAGTGATGAAATCGCTTCACATCCCTCACAACAATCTCTCTGTTCACAATTTTTGTAATGAACTTGGTTGCTTCATGGCAATCCCCGCACACCCTAAGGTTCTTTATGATCAGTAATCTGGTTCCAGGCCCTGTGTTTAAGAGACCAAAAGCAATAGCAAGCCTCTCACTGTGATTACATAACATTTTTTCTTTGACTTCCTCATCAAGGGAATGCAACACAAATTCAGTCTTTGGGACATATCCAATAGCCCTCATTTCATGATCCAACTTATCCAAAAGTTGCATCATATTCTCATATTGATGATGGCTCTTATCTTCCATAAGAAAAGCATGAAGCTTTCCTTTCACTTCCACTACACTATACCCTGGCACTTTCTTCATCCCCGTATTTTTCATGATTTTTCTAACACTAGCTACATCATCCCACTTCCTCGCCTTTGCATAGTAGTTTGAGACCAAAGAATAAATTCCCAAGTCATCCACATTTAACTCAAGAACCTTCTTTGCAGCCATCTCTCCAATCAATAAATTGCCATTTTTGCAGCAACCTGCCAGGAGAGCAACCCAAACAGCAAGCCCCGATTCAGCATTCATGGAATCTATTAGTTCGCAAGCCTCTTCAACTCGACCTGCACGAGCCAAAAGATCAACCATACAAACATAATGCTTTTCAGTTGGAGGGACCTTATATTCACCAACCATACGATTAAACCAGTATTGACCTTCTTCCACAAGACCTGAGTGACTAAAGGCCGAGAGAAGGGAAGAAAAAGTAGCATGATCTGGTTTTAGATTTGTTTTTGTCATCTCTAGGAAGAGTGACAGAGCTTCTTTTCCATGCCCGTGAATTCCATAGCTGGTTATCATTGCATTCCAAGAGATTGAGTCTTTGGAGTTTATCTGATCAAAGAGAGTGCGTGCCCAAGAAAGTGCTCCACATTTTGAATACATGTCAATCACTGCAGTACCTAAAACTCTATCAAAATCAAGCCTTCTCACAATATATCCATGTATAGATTTACCCAATTTCAAAAACCCAACTTGGGTACATGCTAGAAGTGCACTTACAAGAGACACTAAATCTGGTCCATATCCACAACCCTGCATCTCTACCAATAAATCAAGTGCATTCCCTGCAAAACCATTTTGAGCAAAGCCAGATATCAGTGCACCCCAAGATATGACATTCTTACAAGGCATATTCTTGAAAACATGACAAGCAAGCTTCAAATGTCCATTCTTGGCATACATATCCACGAGGCTAGTTTGAACTACAACATCCGTAGGAAGATCTTTCCTAATCAAATACCCATGAACAGAAAGACCCAATTTTAAGTCCCCAAGATTTGCACAAGCCTGTGTCAACCCCACCATCACAACTCCATCTCCTTCCATTCCCTCCTTTTGCATTCGCCTATACATATCAACCGCTTCAATTGGCCGCCCACTCTGCGCAAACCCACTTATCATAGTTGTCCAACAAACAAGATCCCTCCTCGGCATCCTATCAAAGACCACGATCGCTTCATCCATCTTCCCACACTTTGCATACAAATTCAAAATAGAAGATCCAACAAACACATCAAACTCAAACCCACAATCCATCGCTCTACACCAAATTTCCTCCCCTGTTTTCAAATCCAACAACCTCGTGCACGCCTTGAGGGCCACCGTGAAAGTTGAGCTATCGGGTCTAACACCTTCCAAAATCATTTGACGATATAAATTCAGAACTTCAACTGGGTACTCTTTACGCGAATACGCAATGATCATGGCATTCCATGCATCTACGCCTCTTTGAGGCAATACATCAAACACTTTTCGGGCAGATTTAATGTTGCTTATATTTGCGTAGGACGCGATGAGTCCACCATTGGAGCTTCCATGCTTGAAGAGGCCGGTCAAGAGCATGAGAGCATGGGTTTTAGATATTGATGCTTTGTCTTTACAGGCTAAGAGGAGAGCTCTAAGACGGTTTGGGCATGGAATGAAATGCATGTATGTATACGAAGCTGATTTTCTTAACTCTATATTGTTACTGTAGAGTTTTAGTTTATAGCAAGGACAACAGAAAAAATGGAGGGCAATGTTAATTTCAAACTTTTGAACATCTAATTGTATTTGTAGCACGACCCACGTCACAGTCACACAGGGATTTCCCTCGCAGAGAAAATACACTTTCATGAGTTTATCTTTTTTTTTTTTTGAGAAGAGAGTTTATCTTTTTTAGTTTGAATAAATTAACACTCTTTCTGGTTAACACTTTCATAAGAATCTCTTATCTAAAGTTCAAACTTTAAACATGGTTAGAAAGAATTAATTGGTAAATTTAGTATAAAAATGTAAAATTTATCAAGCACCAAAACACTTGCAAAAGCAAATCTTTCCATAATTCATTGTAAAATGAAAAAAAATAACAATAATAAACAAAATTCACACTTAATATTTTAATATACACTTTAATTAAAATTTTAAAAATTAAATTTTAATTACAAAAATAAGACAATTTTGGAAACATGCATTGCCCTTTAGCAAAGGGCAAGTTAGTACAAAACATTTTTAATATCAATTTAGTAAAATTTAGTTAATTGGATGTCAATGGGGGAAAATGTTTTTTCCCTTCAAGTTTGGGTAAAATGTCATTTCTTAAAATCTAAAAGGAGTGAAGTGTAATTACCCCTAATTTTTTTTTAAACAAAATATTAATGGTAACCAAACTAATAAATTTTTTTTTTTTTAATATAGATAGTGATAGAATTTGAATTTATGATGTCACTTCTTGTTGATGCTCATTTTGGCAAAAAGCCCAACAATATGGGCAGAAAAGAGTTAGTAAATTGAAAAAAACCATTAAACCCGAATGACAGGAATAATGGATCATAGGCCCAGAAAATAATAAATGGGCCTCCAAGGAAGCAAGCGGGCCTAAAGAAGCCTAGAGTAAGAAGTAGTAAACCCATGGGTAATATAGAAAGCAAGAATGGGTCAAAAATGCCCGAAGTAATGAAGTAAGTGAGTAAGGGTTGATGGAAAGCCCATGAACCCCAAAAGTGATGGATATGGTAATTGGGTCAGAGAAGCCCAAAAGATGTAGCAAAAACCCATGGGAATGCAGAATTAAAATGGGCTAAGGACGCCTAAGGAAAGGAAATGGGCTGAAGATGCCCAAAAAGGAAGGAATGGGCCAAGAAAAAACCCGTAAGCAAAGGAATGGGTCAAGAAAACCCGAAGTAGCATGAATGTAAGCCCAATGACAATACCGGGTCACTGTAATTAAGTGAAAGAAAAGCATACGGCAGGCCCAAAAGAGGCCCAGCATGCACGGATCAAATAATACCATAACAGGAATAATAAAATGGCGTGGCAAAAGCACTAGCCATAAAGAATAAAGGCTCAGAAACCCGTTCACTCCACAAAAGGTCAAGAATGAGCAGCAGAGTGCACAAACAGGCCTTTAGGCCATGGCAAACGCATGAGCAGCAGACAAGCTTTGGACACACACGAAAGTGGAGCACGCACAAGACTTAGGCACTACCAACCTATACCCAGCCAATACAGGAGTGGTGGGCCATGGATCAGAGGTAAGAGAGGATATGGTCTGGCAGTGGGGAGAAGGGGGGGAGCCTATTCTAGAGTTCCCATTCAAACTCTTTTAGAGGAAATGTCCTGCTAGAATGATACACTACCTAAAAGAGAGAATGATGAGTTGGAACCACTAGGTGCATGCTACGAGGGATAGTGAGAGAAAATGCCCACCTTGTTTCAGATAGGAATGCCACAGTGAACAAGTAAACAAAATAGAGTTCTTTGTCTAGTAATGGGATGTGGCATAACCAGCACAGATAAGTGGTGGCTGGACAGTTGACAGACCAGTGAATGGTCTGGAAGGACACTCACACCCAGATAAAAGTGGTAAAGGGGTGAAATGATAAAAAATCAATCACGGCATGCAGTATATAAGGAGCCCTCGACGTGTTCGATAAAAACAACAACACCGGCATAACAACAGTAACAATCACGACAAGAGTCACAATGTCACAACACAATTATCACATCACAACATTACACAAAGTGAGAACTAGAAAGAAAGGAGTGGGAAAAGTAGAGTAACAAAACCGAGAAATAGAAAGGGGGTTGGAAAGAAAAATAATGAGAATAGGATGGCAGGCATGCACCAATAGGCTAATCCCTTCTCTCACTCTAAAAGCTTACCCTCTATTAAGGATTGAGAATTTCGGGCACAAGCCATTCAGGCTCATTCTCTCAAAGTGGATAATTTCTATAGTAGGATCTTCCTGCAAGGTTACTCACATTGAGAAAGTGGTTCCCTCCTTGGTCTTAGTTCCGTAATGCAAATGAGCATGGAAGACTAACCATTTCTTCCTTGATTTTATTGATTAAGTATTAGTATTACTTATCTTTTATCTTTGCACTTTCATTCATAATGCGCTTCTTGTTGTCGTGTTGTCGTGTTCTCTATTTTAATTAAAAATCCTTTATTTATTTTGTCTAACAGCAAGCGTATTTTCTTTATTATTGTTATATTGCATCTGTTTGTCATAACTCTTTTGTAACAGTTTCGTCTGCCATGGGTATGTGACCAAAGTTTCAACAAAGGGGCTTTAGTTTGCGCACAAGCTGGTTTAAGTGAATTGCAATTGGACCAGTCCTGACTCTCCTACCCAAAACCTTTAGGTTGTATTGTGGCAGGAGGCAGCCCAACCCACAACCACAAAAAGGCCCACCACACTTCTCAATCATTTTTTTAAAGTATAAATTCCATTAACATATTCTGAGATCTGATCTAATGCCAACCAAATCTAAAACTGATCAATTTGGTCTAGATAAGCTATTTCCAAATGAACACATCTCTATTTGGAAACAACTTATCTAGCTTTTTGTTGGAAGTATGCTGAAGTATAATTATACTTTGAAAAAGTGAGAAAAATAAGAAAAATTGAAATTTTAAAAAGTTGTACATAAAAACTTAAAGCTGAGCTTATAAACTAATGCCAAACAGATACGTGCAACTATAACATTTAATTTTTTTGTGGACGTGCTATTTGAACTCAGGTTCCTTAATAGTAATAAACTTTACTAATTAAAATAACACGAACTCATCAAATTAATTTGTCTACTAAAGAATTGGAATTAACAAAAAGTTATGAAACCAGGTTGCTATTTTCCTTCCAAGCTCCAATAATTGTATGTTTATATAACTTTTGACATTTATAAAATGATTTTTTTTTTTTTTTTTGGTTGAAAAGTATGACACTTTCTAAGAGTGAAAATAAAATCAAGGAATTGATTGCTTCAAGTAAATCAAAGGATTGGAATAATCAATTATATATATATATATATATTCAAAGGTTTACATTTAATAAATTGATCAATGACCTATTTTCAAATTTTGTAAAAGGAAAATATGAAAGTGGTCTAACCTCTAAAGTTCCTAGAAAACTAGTTAAATATATAGGAAAAAAAATTATAAAACAATGTGTTGGAGCATTTTAATATTAAATAATTAAAATGAATAAATGTTACAATATAAATGTAAAGATGTGGGAGTGAATATGGAAGATGAGGAGTTAGTGAAAATATTTAATCCCACGTTGAAAATGAGAGACTATTTTATTCTTTTTAATTGTGGTGATTAAATGGCTAACATGAATTGTCTCAGATATTGGGCTAGATACGTGCACAAGGGGGAGGTGAAGGGTGGAGGTATCAAAAATGGAGATGAATCAGCCTCTTGGATCCTCTTACTTGACAGCTCATTCAGAATAATTGTTGGGCTGTTGAATCCTAGAGGAGACAAGTCAGAAACGGTCTACACCGGTTACAAAGTTTAGCCAACCTAATCCTCCCGCCAAACCCGAACAGACTAACGTCACCCGATCTGACTGCTAAGGCAGTCAGCTACGAGTCTCGACCCTTAAAAACCCGATGCCACCGGGTCAGTTGTGGGTCTTCTCCCCCAAAACTCAAGCAACCAGACCCAACCAACAATACATAAATTCCAACAATTTTTTAAGCTTTCTAGCGACTTTTCCAACTAGATACGTGGATTTCGATGATCATCACAACTAGACCCAGTGGAATAAACCACATTCGGTAGAAATTCATTAGATCCCACGAATTTTCTGTACAATTTGGTGAAAAACTCTTTGGATATGACAAGATCTCCACTAGAACCAGTGAGATCTTGCTGCTCCTCCTTTTTCTGGCAATTTTCACCTTCACCCAAAATTAACCACCACCCAAGGCTTGCTCGAACCTACCAACCCTATACCTTTACTTGTTGGCTGTGAGTATGGTAGTTCCCCACCCAATCTGATCAAGTCAATTGTGGGTTGGTCACAAACTCGACCAAACTGACCCGTGGACAGCCCTAGCTACAAGTAGTTACAAAATGTCAAATAGTTTAATTTACAATGAGAACCAATAAACTGAACTTACATTTGACATCTAGAGTAGTTTACATTTCCCTTCTAGGATATCTATATATATATATATATATATTAATAGGTAAAATGGAGAGAAAATCCAATTAGGTTTTAAATTGGATTCAAATTATTGTTTAATTTGCGTCACGTGTCCTATTTAAGTTTTTTAATTTTTGTTCTAGGTGAATTAATGAGGTACAAAAAATGAAGAGTCTAATATAAATAAATCATCGAAAATTCAATAAACAAAAAAAGAAAAAGAAAGAAAGAAAGAGTAAACTCATGTGTATATCCAAAAGAAATTAAAAAATAAAAAATAAATGAGAGAGAGAGAGAGTATTATTTGAATCCATATATGTGTGTAATTGTAATTTTTTTAATTGTACAGTGCATATGTACGGATTATACACTAGTCTATATATATAATAATAGGTGAAGCAGAGAGAGTATGAAATTAAATTCCAAATTAGAACTCTAATTGTGTGCCACGTGTACACACCAAATTAGAATTCCTAATTAGAGTTCTAATTTTGTGTCATGTGTCTACAATTTGAAATTGAAGTTGAATTTTGCATCATGTGGCTAAATGTATGTGGGCTCATTCTCATTAAAACTACTTCTATATATCGGGTCAAGTGAGTTACTGTGCTAATTAAGTTTTTTCTTGATTTTGCAGTCAAACGTGAAAATCAAAGAGATTAATATCGGTGATAAGAACTTGGTTTGGGTACATTGCATAATTTCCAAAAAGATAGCAAAGCCAGAGTTTGCATCTTTGTTATAAATTGCTTACAAAGTTTGCATCTTTACATTTGCACTGAGTTTCAGATTAAAGTGCTTTTTTCTTGGTTCTGACCCTGAGTTTTGTTTACTATTCACTTACAAAGTTTGCATCTTTACATTTGTTATAAATTGCTAATATGTGATTAGATGCACATTATACCTAAAATTCATTATCCTTATATTTGGCTTTTTGTTCAGGTTTGGCACCTATAACAATGAAGAAAGCAATGCTGTGGACCGATGGATGATACTTTTTGCAGGCTGCAAAGGAACTTAGTGATCAATGGAATCTCACGTGAATTGGAGAGGACCCGGCTGTAGATGTCTGGATGGTAGATGTGAGTCACTATATTTTTAAAATTTTCAGTGAAGGTAAAGGTTATGAACAATGTAAATTTTTCGGAGAGAGATTTATTATTCTATATTTACGCAAGTTTGGTCGCCTTCTTGGAGTGGATCACTCCACCCTGTCCTTCTACTAGAATTTTTTATTCAGATTGTTACAATTTAATCCGAAATTTTATTTGAATTTTCCTATCATTGGTACTATCATATATTATCATTCCAATTGTTCAATTAGAATCTGAAATTAGAGTCTAATTTTACTATACACATGTACAATCTAATTATTTTTAATTTTGCTGTCATGTGTAGAAGCTAATGAGATGAAATTAATAACACATTAAACACTCATGCTTTGGGAATCGGTAGTACCAATCTAAATCCATTAGACCTGCTTCGTGATAATACAACTATGAAGGATGTATAAAAACACGCATAAACCCGTCTCTCTATAAAAAGAGATTGGAGAGAATTTCTTTTATCAGCCATGGAACTTCAGAGGTTTTTTCTTCACACAAATGCCCATCATGTTACAAAATGACCCATCGTAAAACTACAAAATGAGTACAACTCTGAGGGTTTTTTTTTTTTTTTTAATTTAAAATTTTTTAAGCTACGAAAATTTCAATCACCAATAGAGACTGAAGATTCAAAAGTGTGAATGGATCTTTTGGATAAACATTGTCACCAAGGTTCATTTTTTTCTGTAAAATATATATACTGCTAAGTTTTGTTAATGAAATTTTTTGGTTAATAATATGAATTTAGACTTAATTAAGCCTTTTAAACATGAATAAACTCATGATTAATAATATATCCATTCCCGCACGGTAACACAGAGCTACGTACTAGTTTTAGTAATTGCAAAAACCACTACTAGTGAAAACTATACTTGCAAAAACAGTGACAACTATGAGTATCTGGTCATCAACCTACCGCAATTCTTCTAATTTGTCCCGATTTAAGGCTCGCTATGAACAAATAAATGATACTAAGCCTAGAAACTTATGATATTAGTGAAAAATATACTTGACATATACAAAATGAAACTCTATTGATGCAACCCAGTTAAACAGGAAGTTTTCTATGAGAAGAGGAGAAAAAAAAGCTAACAAAAATTTAAATTATGATTTTTCCACACAATCATCTTAAACATTTTAACGTCCATATCACATCAGGGTCACAAACATATTTAAATCCTCTAAAACATTTTATGTTATCTGCTTCCAAAAAAAAACATTTGAATATTTGGAACCACAACATGATCGGTTAATAGACTCTAAAAACCCAACAAGGAATGATAAATAAAATATAAAATAAAATAAAAGATAAAAATACAACCATAAAGCAAAATCATCATTTATCCAAAAAATAATATACATAATCTTCATTCTATATATTTGTATTTCATCATCAATAATGGCCATTAGGTCAAATGATACTTTTGATGTTTTCAAACAAAACGAGTCAGGTTCAAATCATTTATTTTATACTTAAAATGTGTGTGTGTATATATATATATATATATAAATGTTGAGGTTAATGGATTATGATATTTATGTTGGAAAAATAGTATGGAGTGAATAAGAAATTGACTCCTAATGTGACCACTTGAACATGATACAAAGTGCTTGGGGGTCTAAAGGGGAAATGGTTCGAGATGCGGGGTTAGCAGCATGTTGTAATTATTTAAAAAAAAAAAAAAAAAAAACATGATATTAAAGTGGTGAAAATCATTGAGTCTCACATTGGAAATAATAGAGGATATGAGTTTTGCGCTGGATATTGGGTTTGGCTTTAGGCATGAGTAGACTGGGTCCACTTATCCAATTAATAATAATGTTTTATTATTTTATTTTTTGAATCAGTCTGTATACAACAGTTATCTCTAAAATAGTGTTTCTATTTTAAGTTACATATAATTTGATAGTCCCTCATTTATGAAGAACAATTTTTAGAGAAACTCTCCCAGAGAGAATATTTTTGTGCATTCATTTGAGTCAAAGAGAGAGAAAGAGACATAGAGTAGTTCGTAGAGCACGGACCTTGTGTACTTCTCTATGTTGTAGATCATTTTATCTTGAGAGGCAGACGTTTGTGAGTCTCAAAACACCAAAAATTGTGTAAGGGGCGAAATTTACTTTAAGAAAATTGTATTAAACATAAGACCTGATCTGATTCATTCATCTTTCACGTATTTGGTCTATGAGTTTTTAATTATTTACAAATTTCTTCTTATATATACAATATCTATTTATTATTTTTGCCTATCACATCTATTTGTGTTATTGCTTATATTTAGATCTATATGTTATTCTTTTGGTTAACCATAAAAGTAAATTGTTAAAATATATTTAACAATTTTAAAGTAGATATTATATATTTTATTTATTTTTTTTTTTTTGTGATTTACGGTGAAAGGAATTTTGTGTTGGTTGAAAAATACTAAATCGGCAACTGTATACTCCTGCGCAGAACTTGGAAAAACTGAGTTTGTGTTTATTGTTTATCGTGAATATCTATCTACTTGTTTATTTTATAAAGTTAAATTGTGAACTTTGATCTTTTGATAACGTCGATTCTCGTGCTGGACTGCAGATTGTTTCATACATTGTTTGTTTGTTGATCTTTCTTTCTTCTTGATTATATTATTGTATTAGGGCTTTTTTGTCTTATTTGAATCTTTGTTTGACTGGGCATTGTGTAGATTTATTTGTTGGTTTGTACGTATTGTGCCTGCACTATTTGGTTTTGAAAAATAGTTGAGTTGAGTTGACTTTCTTTTTTGCACAGTAACATATTTGAAAGTTAATATTTATATTTATTTCTTAAACTTGGCTGGTTTTGAAGATTCAATTTGCTTGAATTTTGTTGAACACAGATGTCAACCAAAATTGTTGTGAATCATGTTGTGGATCAAAACAACATGAAGCTTTTTGCGGTGATTTCTAAAGTGAACTTGGTAGGAGGAAATACCAAGGATTGGTGGGTGGACATTAGGGCTTCTTGCCATGTATGCTTAGAAAAGAAAATGTTTTCTACATATAATCCTGTGGGTAATGGAGAATAAGGGCCTGTTTGGTTTAGAGGTGTCTCAGTTTTCATATCTCAATTCTTAGTTTTCATGACTCAATCTCAAAACCCATAACTCACCACTCAAACTCCACCATCACTCAAAAAATCCCAACACTTTGTTTGGTCACAAAACTCAGTCATTTATCCCAGTTTTTAACTTCACTTTTTGCCAAAATAATAGACCCACCCACTGACACTGCACAGAAAAATACAGTTGCTACCCGCGTCCATTTTCTTTTCTGCTCTTCAAACCCAGCTTCATCGAAACCCACCTCCACCACCACCAATGACAAACCCTTCATCCACCACCATCAACCCAGCTCCTCCACCACCACCACCACTACCAATGGCAAACCCAGAAATCCACAACCACAACCACCACCACTAACAGCCCTCAACACAACCACAACCTCCACCAAAAAATTTGAATGAATCAAAAATCCAAACCCACCAACAGCCCTCAACCAAAACCACAACCTCCACTAAAAAATCCAAGCCTCAAACCACCACAACCACAACAAAAAAAAAACCCAAACCCAAATCCTTAGATCAGAGACCCAAACTCAGCCATCTCTACCATCACCGCTTGAAGAAAAAAAAAAGAAAAAAAAAAGCAGCTAACAGAAGAAACCAGAGTGAAGAACAAAGAAAGAAGAAGAAGAAAAAAAAAAAAAAACCTTAGAGTGGTCTGAAGAAGAAAGAAAAATAAAGAAGAAGATGAGGAAAAAAAATAAAAGCCTTGAAATCGAAGCCCCAAAAGCATACCTTAACCCAATTAAAACGCAAATCACAACTGAAATCGAAGCCCTCTGCCATCATCGCGTGAAGAAAAAGAAGAAAAGAAACTAGAGTGAAGAAGAAAGAAAGAAAAGAAAAAAGAAAAAAAAAATAGAAGAAGATGAAAGAACCCAGCCGTGAAGAAGAAAAAAAAAAAAAAAAAAAGAGAGAAGAAGATGAAAGAACCCAGCCGTGAAGAAGAAAAAAAAAAGATAAGAAAAAGAGAAGTAGCTGAAAGAACCCAGCTTGAAGAAGAAAAGAAAGAAAGGTAGAAAAGAGAAAAGAGGTGACGGTGGAGACTGGAGACTGGAGAGAAAAAGTGAAGAAGAAAAAGTGGTCTTGGTGTCTGACCGTGGGTCCCATAAAGTCACAATAATTACCACTAAGCCACTGAGTTACGTAACTCAGGAACTGAAAACACCAATTTGGTGTTTTCAGTTTGAGTTATGTAGCTCAACTCAAACTCAGTTTGAGTTATGAAAACAAAAATAGGAAATCAAGCCAAACACAATATTTTTAGTGGGTCCCATGTCAATTCTCAGTTTGAGTGATGAGAACTCAGTTTGAGTGATGAGAATTGGCTCATCCAAACAGGCCCTAAATTTTCATGGGTAATTCTTCAACCTCTAAGATTGAAGGAAATTGAAAGGTTATTCTAAAGATGACTACGGGCAAGTATCTTACTTTAAAGGATGTATTACATGTGCCAGACATTCAAAAAAACCTTGTATCTGGCTTATTGTTGAGCAAGAACGGTTTCGAGTTGGTTTTTGAATCTGATAAATTTTCACTTTTTAAGAGTGGAATGTATGTAGGCAAAGGATATTTGAGCAATGGCTTGTTTAAGATGAATGTAATGACTGTTTTTCCTACTATTAATAATAATAAGAGTACATCTTCTGTTTACATGCTTAAGTTATCTAATGTATGGCATGATAGATTTGGTCATGTTAATTATCATACTTTGCATAGACTAATCAATTTAAATTTATTGCCTAAATTTGAAATTGATTTTGATCATAAATGTGAAACTTGTGTGGAAGCTAAGATGGCTAGAGCATATTTTAAATCAGTTGAAAGAAGCACTAAACCTCTAGATTTAATACATAGTGATGTCTGTGACATGAAATTTGTACAAACTAAAGGTGGTAAGAAATATTTCATCACTTTCATAGATGACTACACTAGATACTGTTATGTGTACTTGCTAAGGAGGAAGGATGAGGCAATTGAGGTATTCATGCAGTATAAGAATGAGGTTGAGAATCAATTTAACAAAAAGATTGAGGTTTTAAGGAGTGATAGAGGTGAGGAATATGAATCACCTTTTGGTGAGTTTTGTTTACAGCATGGTATTGTTCATCAAATCACCGCACCTTATTCACCTCAGCAAAATAGAGTTGCTAAAAGGAAAAATAGAACCTTGAAAGAAATGATAAATGCAATGTTGATAAATTTTGGTTTACCACAGAACTTGTGGGGGGAAGCTATTCTTTCTGCCAATTATATTCTTAATAAATTGCCTAAAAAGAAAACCAATAAGACATCCTATGAATTATGGAAATATAGAATACCTTCCTATAAATTCTTAAAGGTGTGGGGGTGTATGGCAAAAGAGGTGGTTCCTATTCCTAAAAGGATAAAGATAGGACCAAAAACCATTAATTGTGTTTTCATCGGTTATGCTCATAACAGTACTGCATATCGATTTTTAATTTATAAGTCTGACATTCCTGACTTGCATGTCAATACTATTATTGAATCCAGGAATGCGTCATTCTTTGAAGTGATATTTCCTTACAAATCCACACAAGAATCAAGTTCTCATAAGAGAAACTTTGAGTCTATGTCTAGTACATCTCATGATCAAGAGTTGATGAAAGAGAGGAATGAGGTTGAGCCTAGATGTAGTAAAAGGGCTAAAACGTCAAAATCGTTTGGTCCGAATTTTCTAACTTATATGTTAGAAGATGAACCTCAAAGCTTCAAGGAAGCTATTTCTACACCTGAGGCGCCTTTTTGGAAAAAAATCTGTCAATAGTGAGATTAATCCATCTTACAAAATCATACATGGGAACTAGTGGATCTTTTACCAGGTTGTAAACCTCTAGGATATAAATGGATATTCAAGAGAAAACTGAAAGCTGATGGATCTATTAACAAGTACAAGGCAAGACTTGTTGTTAAGAGTTACAAACAAAAGGAAGGTGTGGATTATTTTGACACATATTCACCTGTTACAAGAATAACATTCATTCAGATGTTGATAGCTATTGCAGCGTTGCATAACCTTGAGATACATCAAATGGATGTAAAAACTGCATTCTTAAATGGTGAATTAAATGAGAAGATTTATATGGAACAACCTGAGGGGTTCATTGTTCCTGGTCAAGAAAAGAAAGTGTGCAGGCTTGTTAAATCCTTTTATGGATTAAAACAAGCTCCAAAGCAGTGCCATGAGAAATTTGAAAATGCAATGGTTTCAAATGGGTTTAGAATCAATGAGTGTGACAAATGTGTGTATATTAAAGATACCGCAAATGACTATGTCATTGTGTATCTCTGTGTTGATGATATGCTCATTATAGGTAGCAATAATTATATCATTAAAGCTACCAAGAGAATGTTGACTAGTGAGTTCGACATGAAAGATTTAGTTGTTGCAGATGTGATACTAGGAATGAAGATTTCTAGAAAATCTGATGGACTTGTTTTATCTTAATCACATTATGTTAAGAAAGTTCTTGAGAAATTCAAGAAATATGATGACAGTCCAGTGAGAACACCTATAGATGTAAATTTACATCTAATTAAGAATAAAGGGCAAGGAATATCTCAATTGGAGTATTCGAGAATAATAGGTAGTCTTATGTATATAATGAACTGCACTAGACCGGACATAGCATATTCTGTTAGCAAGTTGAGTAGATACACTAGTAATCTAGGGGAAGACCACTGGAAGGCATTAGTTAGGGTTTTGAGGTATTTGAAATACACCCTAAACTATGGGTTGCACTACACTCGGTATCCAACTATACTAGAAGGGTATAGTGATGCTAATTGGATATCCGACACAAAAGACACCAAATCCACGAGTGGATATGTCTTTACACTTGGTGGTGTAGCAACATCTTGGAAGTCTTCTAAACAAACATGCATTGCTAGATCTACAATGGAATCAGAATTTATCGCATTAGACAAAGCAGGAAAAGAAGCAGAGTGGCTTTGTCATTCCTTAGAGGATATGCCAATGTGGATGAAACCTGTGCCTTTAATCTGTATACATTGTGATAGCAAATTAGCTACTGGTAGGGCACATAGTCATATGTACAACGATAAGTCTCGACATATATGTCGAAGACATAATATCGTGAGGCAGTTACTCTCTAATGGAATTATTTTCATTGACTTCATAAAGTCAAAAAAGAATATAGTGAATCCGTTAACCAAATATTTGAGTAGAGAGCAAGTAAATTGCTCATCGAGGGGAATGGGGTTAAAGCCTATGACATAAAAGTCTCCGAGATGGCAACCCAATCTAGCTGATTAGAGATCCCAAGATCTAGGTTCAAAGGGACAACCGAATTGTGGAGACTAGTTTTATCACTATAGAGATAACATCTCCCACTCGTTCCTATAATGAAATAGTGATGCCTGTAAGCAATGTTTAGGGTAAGTTTTGCTTTTAATGATTCTTATATCTTGGAAAACCAAGTGAGGTATAGCAGGATACTCTTAATAAGAGTCACCTATATGAGTGTGAAGTGGGCTGCTTTCATGAGAGTTTTAAGGCTAAATCCTCTAAAGCACTTCATGAATTTACTAGGATATGTTTAGGGCCGAAATGAACACAATTTTATGAATGAAATATGTTCGAAAAGGAGTTGTATGAATTCTATTGTTTTGGTATACACAAACGGTTGAATAGTTCAAGACATCATGTTCATTGGTTAGCCAGTATATTCGATAGTCTTTCACAAATGAAAGTTCAAAGCCAAAAGTTACTTCTCCCGATACAGTAACTTTTCTTCTACTCTCTCTGTGTCTGCATCATCATTTGCAGTGTGTTTTATCAATTTCCATTCATGTGGGGGATTGTTGGAAAAATAGTATGGAGTGAATAAGAAATTGATTTCTAATGTGACCACTTGAACATGATATTAAAGTGGTGAAAATCCTTGAGTCCCACATTGGAAATAATAAAGGATATGAGTTTTGGGTTGGATATTGGGTTAAGTTTTAGGCATGTGTGGACTAAGTCCACTTATCCAATTAATAACAATATTTTATTATTTTATTTTTTGACTCAATAAGTCTATATACCGCAGTTATCTCTGAAACAGTATTTTTGTTTTAAGTTATGTATAATTTGATAGTCCTTCATTCATGAAAAACAATTTTTAGAGAAACTCTCTCAAAGAGAATATTTTTGTGCATTCATTTGAGCCAAAGAGAGAGAAAAAGACAGAGTAGTTCACAGAGCATGGACCTTGTGTGCTTCTTTTCCGTGCTGTAAATCATTTTATCTTGGGGGGCAGACGTATGTGAATCTCAAAACACCACAGATTGTGTGAGGGGCGAAATCTGTTTTAAGGAGATTGTGTCAAACACAAAACTTGATCTGATTCATTCATCCTTCACGCATTTGGTTTGTGAGTTTTTAATTGTTTGCAGATTTCTTCTTATATATACAGTATCTATTTATTACTTTTGCCTATCACATCTATTTGTTTTATTACTTATATTTAGATCTATATATTATTTCTTTTTGTTAATCACAAAAGTAATTGTTAAAATATATCCAACAATTTACAATAAATTTTATTCCAATAACATTATAAATTACTTCCTAAAAAAGTTATAATTATACTTTTTTTTTAAAATTAATATGTACCAGCAATATTGAAGCATTAAGTGCAAGTTGATGCTTTTTGTACATGCTTGGACTCCATTAGGAAGCTAATGATTAGAAAGCTAACGATGTGCACTTATCTTTTCTTTTTTATCATTTTAGAACAATCTTTATGGAAGCAACCCAACGCCACTCATGAACCTGATTCTCCACCACCACAACAACAACAACAACAACAACAAGAAAAAAAGAAAAAAAGAAAAAAAAAGGCCATGACCCATCGCATATATAACCGGTTATACTTTTTTATTCTCGGTGAGTTGTGTTTTCGGCCACAAGACAACTTGCGCAACTAGAGAAAAGCGAGGCGGCTAACTTGTTTCCTGTTTAAAACTATGAATAAAAAAAAAAAAAAAAACTATGAATAGTATCATCACATTATAAATACTATCATTTTTAATTATTAGAAATGATAAATTAATTTTCTCAAAAAAAAGAAATGATAAATTAATATTACCATGAATATTATTAATTTCACACCGAGTGTATAGTGTATAATAAATCATTTTTACATTTTTTTTTTTGGTGTTTAAGGAAAATGTTTTTTTTTTTTTTTTTTAGAAACAAGAAAAATGTTAAAAGTGTCACGATTTTTACTCCATCAAACTTATAAATTAATGTGATAATATATATGATTGATGGATTTTCTTTTTTTTTTTGAAAGTGTGATTGGTAAACCACTGATAAATGAATGTTTGAAATGTGTTTTAGTAATCAATGACACGTCAATTTGTAAAATTCATGTAATAAAAATTGCAATATTCATCAAATTACTTTGCATTTAAAGTTGATATATTAATTTATATAAGTAGTTTAGTAAAACTTTATTTAGTAAAGTTTGTACTCTGTTGTACCCAACATAATTTCTACAAAGGATTTATTACCAAAAAAAAAAAAAAAAAAAGTATGAATGAACATGATAATCAATATTCTTAGTGCAATGTCGATACGATAATAAATAATTTTTTTAACTACTTTTTATTTGTTTAAAAGTCAACACATCAATATGTAAGGTTTAAATTTCTAACATTATTGTAGGTTCTAGATAATATCATGGCTTTTGAGTAGAGTTTGTGATGTGTTTTTGTGTTAAAACCTCTTTCTATTTCCCTTGTGTGCGCGTGTGTTTGTTTCTTAAAAAAAAAAAAACTAGTCTTTATTTGTTGTCAAATAAAAAATTTGAAGTTTGATCCCTGCTTATACCATAAACCAATTGGTATTTTGGTATGATGATAAAAAAACAATCATATAGAGCAAATGCCATTAATTTAAAATTCAATCATATCTATAAAAAAAAAAAAAAATTGTAACATCACTCTTCTTTATAAGCAAGAAGTCAAGTGAAGAGAAAGGACCAACATAAAAAAGAGAGAAAAAAGAAGAAGAATGTTTTCTCTTAGCCAACCAAAGCTTGGAGTTTTTATTTTATTTATTTTATTTTTATAACAAAAGGGATATCCAAACTTTTCTTAAGTGCTTGTGAAGGGGGCTCCCAAAAAAATAAAAAAGTGCTTGTGAAGTTAGTATTTACCATTTCTTCCCCAATCACTACGAGTAACTAACAAAAATTACAAAATTTTAGGTAGCACGGGTATGGTAGGATGCTTTGATTAATTTTTTTTATTAATTTTTAGCAAAATTCGCATTATGTATTTAAAATTAATTATATATATATATACACACACAGTGATTTAACTAGAAGCACTACTAAATTTTTTATTTAGAAAAATTTATGCTACATAGTTTATTTAGTAGTTTGTACACTATGAGAAATTCCTTTTTTTTATTACTAGGAGTTCTTGGTATTAGTATAAAATTTTCAGAAGATCAAAGATTAATATGGTTATGCCATCGATCAAAGGTTAATAATTATATTATTAATCAATTGTATGAATTTTAAGTTCTTGTAGTTTAAAATTATGTATAAAAAATAAGTTTATAAATCGAATAATAAATAATATCCGATGGACACAAAATTTGACATGTATGTTAAAAACATAAAGAACATGCGATTTAACAATTAAATTTTAAAATAAATAGTTATGCTAATTTTTTTTAGTGGGAATTGTAGTTACAAATTAGTTGTAGCTAAATTTGGGATTGAGATATGGTACACCATGCAATTACCCTCTCTTATCTCACAAAATTTTTTACCACACTCACTTTTTAACTATTTTTTACTTTATTTTACTCAATGCTTAAGATTAAAAGTTGTTTTTTTTTTTCACTTTCAATTTCAACCCCCAAATACTATTGCATTCGGTGCAATTTCCTAATCTCAAACCCCAAATTTGTCCAAAGGATTAAGTACTATTAATTGTATTTTAATGTTCAAGAATTGACTTTTTTTTTTAATGAATAAATTGTCCTAGTCACTATGCCTAAAAGCTATTATACACTTTCATTAAAGACCATCACAACAATATTCCCTCAACTAAAGTAAGTTGGCTTCTTATCAACAAAGAAAAAGAAGTAAGTTGGCTTTATCCACAATAATAATAATAAATATAAAAAGTAAGTTGGCAAGGAATCACTCGGAAGAATGTTGCTCATAATTTTTAGGGGAAGAATTGGAATCTTATTTTTGTAGCTGCTTTAAAAAATTTTAGTATTTTATTTGCTTTCACTAAAGTTGCCCATATATGGATAGAAAAATAAGAAAAAAAAAAAACAGAAAGTAAACGAAATATTAGGTACTGTTGTTTAAATCAGTTTCCCAAATCAACAATTTCTTGGAAGACACGCTTTTGTTCGTTGATATAAAGTCTCTCTCAGAGGCAGGTACACTTGTGGTTTGTGCTTGACCCTCTCTGCTTAGCACTATTTCTCTCTTTCTAAACTAACCCCAAACAAAAAAAAAGAAAGTCCCACAAAGTCTGAGACTCTGTCTGAGACAGACCCAGAAGAAAAGGAAGCATGGGAGACGAAAAGAAGGACAAAAAGGTTGAAACCGGGAAGAAGGTACCGATAGCTGGAAAGAGGAACATACTCATCACAAGCGCCTTGCCTTACGTTAACAACGTTCCTCATCTCGGAAACATCATTGGCAGTATGTACTATGTACCACTACTCTCTTTTTTATTTTTATTTCTGTCTGCTTCGTTTTACTCTTTTCTTTTCTTGTAATAACTAATAATTGTTTTACTTAATACAAATTATCCGTATCAATTTATATTTCACAAATCACAACTTGTGTTTATGTTTCACAATTCACAACTTGTCGTGTTTTGATCTTTTTTCGTCATAAACTATTTTATAAAGAAAGTAAAATTAATAAATGTCAAGTTGTGATTGGTAAAAAATAAAGTGGTACAGAAAATTTGTATTCGTATTCTAGCTTTACAGTCTTTTTTTTTTTTTTAGAACTAAAACATGCCATGATAATTGACTAAAAATCTTCTTTATTAATGGCAGGTTACCGCATGTCACTTTTTTTTTTTGTCATGGAGTAACTTAGGTTTAAAATAGAGAAAAAAAAAAAAAAATTATATACACGGTGTGTTGCAATTGGTGGAACATAAATTGGCACACTAAGAATGAGACATATGATTTTTATTCCATGATCTTCACATACCTGTATTGTCTGTGTGTGTATGTACCATAATTGGAGTACAATATAGTCGGGAGGGGGGAGGTTGGAGTACAATTTTTTATTTTCCTCTTTTAGGTTGCAATATCTAAATTTAGTTTGCAACATACGAATAAAAATTCTGTCCCACTGTGAACGTTAACATTTTATGTTCCACCAAGCATGTCTTTTTTTTCCTCCTACAAAGTTTAAAGTGGAAAAAAAAAGGCACACACACACTCATGGTATATTGCAATTAGATTAGTGGAGCGTAGAGTGGCACACTAAAAGTGGGATAGAGAATTTGTATTCATAACATACAGTCAACATGTGTATTTATACCAATTTTGTTGTTAATGTCATGAATTAATAATCAAATATCTCCTTTTTGAATGAAAAAAAAAAAAAAAAAAATCTAACTAATGATTTATTGTCTTTTAGTTATTTGTTATGAATGAAAAAGTGATACAGCGAGAAAAGGTGTAAAAATGTTTAGTGACATAGCATTTTTTGATTTAATAGGAGGCTATGTGTAGTATATGTTTTTGAATTTTACATTTTAGAAATGATGAATAGGGGTTAAGTACTATGAACTAAATTCTTGCGAGATATGTGTTTTATGGTGCTAATCATGAGGGGGTAAAATATATCTTCCCTTTAATTTTGCTTCACATTCTTAGTATTTAGTATGTGCATAACATTGCTTGATTTATCTTTGTTGTTGAATGTCCAATCACTGTCTTCATAGCTAATTTTGATACACATGGTACAGGTGTTTTAAGTGCTGATGTTTTTGCTAGATATTGCCGTCTTCGTGGCTATAATGTGATATACATATGTGGAACTGATGAATATGGCACAACGACAGAGACAAAAGCTTTGGAGGAGAATTGTACCCCAAGGCAGATTTGTGACAAGTAAATTTTTCATTGTGGCAGAGCATATTTTATGATTTCAATTGATGTTTTGGTTATTGAAGGTTTCCTTTTGATCTGCGTATCTAGAAATAGAATATCTAACTCATTCACTGATGGTCACTTTCTAGTGCAAGGTTATAAAGAGGAAACTTTGTATGATGATATATAAAATTTGTTATGATTTCTTTTGTCCTTTTATTTTTGGTGATAAGTATGCTGACTGGTGAGAAATGCAGGGCAGAATGTTTTACTTTCACCTTATGTTTTTGGATATGTTACTGAGTTGCTTTTCATGCCTCTATTACAATTCATTTTAATTACTATATTCTTCTTATAGGCCTTGTTTGGATTGAGGGGAGGAGGAAGGGGGAGCAAGGGGGAGTAGAGTAGAGTAGCCTAAAAATTAGGTCAATTTTTTGGCCAACTCCACTTTATTCCCCCTCAATCCAAACGGACCAATAGAGTCTCTGTGCATTGATATTGTTGGCATTCCCCTATTCCTCTTAAAAACCTTTGCTCTTGGTTAATGACTTCAATAAGATGGCTATAAGTGATAAATTACTAATTTTCTCAAAAGCTTAAGTTGTTAGGAATGGTGAATTTGATCATATAATCATAACTCTAACAAAAAGTTGTATCTTAGAGAAATTTCAACTTTTAATTGCAATGTAGATATTACGCAATTCATAAGGAAGTTTACAATTGGTTTAACATAAGTTTTGATGAATTCGGGCGCACATCAACTCCTCAACAAACTGATATCTGCCAATCAATATTCAAGAAACTGATGGAGAACAATTGGCTTTCTGAAAACATGATACAACAGGTACAAAGTTACCATAATGGTTTGATGTGCTTGTAAAAGTGATTCTTTTCTTCCTTAGCCACTGTTCTTTTTTCTTCTTCTTTTTTTTGTTGAATACTGCAAACTTGCAGCATTATTTACTCAATAATGAATTTTAATTCTACATCAATTCAGCTTTATTGTGACACATGCGATCGTTTCTTGGCTGATCGATTTGTGGAAGGCACCTGTCCATTTCCAACTTGTAATTATGATTCTGCACGTGGGGACCAATGTGAAAAGTGTGGTGAGCTTCTAAATACAACTGAACTTAAAGATCCAAGATGTAAGGTATGTGTGCCTCTACTTTCTCTTAAGTTCTGCTTTCTTTTTGAATATTTTCCCTAGTTTATACTTACGTTATAATTAACAGGTATGTCGGAAAACTCCCCAAATTCGTGATACGAACCATTTATTTCTAGAGCTCCCACTGCTGAAGGATAAATTGGAGGTATATATCAATGACATGTCAGTTGCAGGATCTTGGAGCCAGAATGCTATCCAAGCTACTCATGGATGGCTTAAAGGAGGATTAAAACCCCGCTGTATTACTAGGGATCTTAAGTGGGGGGTTCCTGTTCCACATGAAAAATTTAAGGATAAGGTTAGCAAGTAATTTTACATGTTTTTTAGAAATTTGCCATTTCTCTTGATTTTGGGGATTTACCATTTCTCTTGAAGTGGAGAAGTTCGTTTTTGTAGTAGTCCTAAAGAAGTTTGCAGGTTGACTTCTGGTCTTTTTGCTTGTAGTAGTTTTGGCAAGTAATCCTTTAGCTTTCACTGATTGATCATGATCCCTCCAATTTCATGATGTTAAGGTTTTCTACGTATGGTTTGATGCACCTATTGGTTATGTCTCAATCACTGCATGCTACACACCTGATTGGGAGAAGTGGTGGAAGAACCCTGAAAATGTAGAGCTGTATCAGTTCATGGGCAAGGACAATGTGCCATTCCATACTGTAAGAATTTTTAATCACATATAATCTTAGATTTATATTTGTTAATTTACAACAGCTTGTCTTCCATGTTTTAGCTTAAAAAAAGGATGCAAGAACTCGTTCTATCAAGGATAACATCTTCATCTATGGCATTTTCTGTTGAGGGAGTCAACTTTCTGAATTCTCTGAGATTTTGTTAGCTTTGTATTTTTCAATATTTTTTTGTTGTTGTTTTCCTTTTACTGTTTTCTATTGCTCCAGGTGTACACATATAGTGGGTATTTTTATTTCCTACCAACTATTCATACAATATACATAGACACACACATCAATGCAACACTATTTGATGCACCTCATCTAATCATTGTACATATACATATACATATACCTGATATTATTATATAATATAGTGCACACATTCTTGTATGTTTATGACTATCAAGTTATTGAGTTAGTCAATTTCAGCTAAGCCTGGCTCAATCTTGGTTTTGTGCAAGGCTACTATTACTTGAGTGCAATAGTGATTTTTTACATATTAATTTTGGTCTCTCCTTAGAGGAAACTATTGTTTCAAATGATATCTGAAAAGGCCAATCCAGTATATAATCTGGTGTTCCAAGTTTATTAAGGTAAACATTATATTTTCATGCATTGGCAACCACCAGCATGGATGTACTGCATGCCACCATCATCTAGTATCAATCAATCAGGTCCCCTCCTGCCTCTTTCTTCATAAAATTGTGAGTTGAGATATCATTATTAGACCTTTGAAATGTTAATTTTTGAAGTTAGTTCCAAAAGCCTTTTAGCTCAACTAACACCTCCTTGTGTTTACAACAAAGACATCTAGAGTTCAAATCTCCCTCTCTTAACTATTGAATTATCAAAAAAAAGTTTTTGAAGTTAAAACTTACACGGGTTAGTTAAAGCATTATTTCACTATATCAATAAGAGTCAGATTTTTCCTGCCAACTGCTTATTTGCTTTTTATAATCTCATTCCAGGTGATGTTTCCATCTGCACTCCTTGGAACTGGAGAAAACTGGACATTGATGAAGAGCATTAGTGTTACAGAGTATTTAAACTATGAAGCAGGTATACTTTAGTCACCTGAAGTGGTTGTCAACTTGTCATTATGTCACACCTTACATTGATTGGGTATTTGATGCTTTAATTATTTATTTTTAAGCTCTCTTTATATCATTATCATCATCACTACTGTTGGTTTTATTATATATGTTGCAGGAAAGTTCTCCAAAAGCAAGGGTATAGGAGTTTTTGGCAATGATGTCAAAGATACTAACATTCCCTCAGAAGTGTGGCGATACTACTTGCTGACTAACAGGCCAGAGGTAAGTTCTGTTGATGAGGCTTCTGGTGATTCTTGATTGCTGCACTCTACTTGCAAGTTCTAATGCAGTTTTTTCCCATTAGGTCTCAGACACATTGTTTACATGGGCAGACTTGCAAGCAAAACTAAATACTGAGTTACTGAATAATTTGGGCAATTTCATTAACCGAGTATTGAGTTTCATTGCCAAACCTCCAGGTCAGTAAGCTGCTTGCAGACATCAAATCCTTGTAGTGCTGCTCTCTCAGATTGGAATTTTCTTTGAAAAATAAATGACTAAAACACCCAGTCTTAGGATTTATTTTTAGCCATATTTCGGTACCCTAAAATCTTTGCATTCTGGAAAGATATGAACATGACTTTAATCCTTCTAGTGCTAAAAAGAACAATTATCAAGTTGTAGGATAAAAATATCACTTTCCTAAAAGAGAAAAACTACATGGGTTGAATGTAACTGGAGATGGCAGATCATGGTACTGTGCAATTAACAATTAAACTCTCATCTGTATTAGCTAATATGATAAAGCCGTCTTGCTTTCTACTTTACTGTTCTTTGTTGCAAAAGAAACAGAGATGTACCTTGTCTCCATAAATATTCTTACGTATTGGACAATAGAAGTATTTGGATTCCCGGGAACTTCACAGAAGAATATAATCATATATACTTTAATATGTCATATATGGTCCAGTATTATTAAACAAGAGTTTCTGTAATTGAGCAAGGATTTAAATCATAACTAGAATTATTATCAATAACTTCAATGATATGGGCTATTAATTTATGAAAAAACTAATTGCATAATAATTTTATTTATATTTTTTACTGTTGAAGTCCTAGGATTATGTTTCTACATATCTAGTAATTGTGGCATGATTTCTGAAAATATGGCCTAAAAGTGCAGTGAATAGTATATTATCTCAGAGTAGACCACCTTATTATCTTAAATTCATGTCTTAGCGTCCATTTTTTATAACTTGACCTTTTGGATCGTCACATGCTGATTGAAAGTTTGGGTTACATGTGTTCACTTGTGCAACTGAAACTTCAGGCAGCCACTTATTGGTTACTTTCTTTCCCTCCCAATGTCATATGTTCCTACATCTTTTTAGTGAGAATTAATTTTTCAGGACTAGGATATGGATCTGTCATTCCTGATGCTCCAGGGGTGGAATCAAATCTCTTGACGAAAACATTGTCAGAAAAAATTGGTAATTATGTGGAGCAATATGTAGAAGCAATGGAAAAGGTGATTAAATATAGTTTTGGGTAATTTAATCTTTATGCATAATAATTTTCTATAATTCAGACTTATGTATCATGTATGCATTATTTTACCAAGAAGGGGGAACTATCCATGTTTCATATGACAGGTTAAACTAAAGCAGGCATTAAAAATTGCAATGAGCATCTCTAGTGAGGGGAATGCATATCTGCAAGTAAGCTCATTAAAACTTAAAAGTTATATTTTATTGATTGTTTACTCTATTTTCAACTACTGCTTATTCATCAATTTTTTTTAATATACAGGAGAGCCAATTCTGGAAACTTTACAAGCAAGACCAAGCTTCCTGCTCTCTTGTTGTGAGAACTTCAGTGGGGCTGGTTTATCTTCTCTCGTGTTTGTTAGAACCTTTCATGCCATCATTTTCTATCAAGGTATGCTTCACATCCTGCACTCAATACATTGTTAGCTTAAGAGTAAGAGGTATCTTCCAAATGGTTGTCAACCACTGACCGATTCTGCCTTTTCCAACGCTGAAGGTACTAAAGCAGCTTAATTTGCCTCCTGAAAAAATTTCACTTTGTGATGAGACTGGAGATCTTGATAGGGCAAAAAAACCTTGGGAAAGTCTACCTGCTGGTCATAAAATTGGGACACCAGAACCTTTGTTTAAGGAGTTGGTACATGTTTTATTCTTTTACTCCCACCTCCAATAATTATTTTTCCCCAATCTGTTTGCTTTTCTAAATGTTTATATTGTAATTTACCTTCAATGGTACAGAAAGATGAGGATGTGGAATTTTTCCGGGAGAAGTTTGCTGGAAGTCAAGCTGATAGGGAAGTAAAAGACAGAAGTCGAAAAGAAATCACAGAGCAACTAGGGAAAACAAAACTTACTTAATATCCAACTCTAATCTCATTCCAGGGAGTCTGGAAAACTTTTATGACATGTTCCATATTACTTGAAAATTAATGTTGAAAGATTTCTCTAGCATATCACCTTGTAATAAGCTAACATTCCACGTAAATTTATGACTAACTGTTAATGGCAGATAAGTAGAGAACATAAGAATGAACAGGCTCTCATAATGACAAATAGCCTTGAGGATAATTTGTCTACTGAGGGGATACTTCCAATATTGGATATATAAAGTACAGATGGTAATTTGTCTACTGGTATTAGACATTCAGCCTAACTGCTGCAGTTTTTCTCAGCATGCTGCTTCTCCACATTGAAAGTTTTGCTAAATTTGGTTTAACAAGCCCATTCTCAGCTTGTAGTAGCCTAATAGGTTCAATTTAAAAACCAGGGATGGAGCCAGGAATTTGATTTAGGGAACCCTTTTAGAAATACAAATCTACATTAATCTTATAAGTTCTATTTCTAACAAAATGTAAGGGTAATTCTTTGGGGCCTAAATTTCAGCTATTTGAAAACACTAGCTCCATTACCAGCTTCTTGCAGAGAGGTCTTAAAGGATATTCACATTGAATGTGCTCAAATGCAACCCCAGCAATACTATCGCCATGAACATAGTGGGAAAAAAGAAGCTTGCACCATTGACAAAGATACTCACCCATCATTTAATTTCCACAAATATAATTTAACAATTAAATTGTCACCAACAAAATTTCTTTTAACAATGCAAAATAGAACCCAAAACGATTCTGTCAATCTGCACAAAAATACATGAATTTCTCCCCTTCAATTTGCTAATGCTAAAAATTGATGCCAGATGGAGAATTAGAGTATGTTTGGATAAAGCTTATTTGCTGAAAACTGAAAATTTATTATTGAAAACAGTGTAGCAAAATAATTTTTAAAGGTGTGAATAGTACTGTGGGATCCAAATTTACTTAGAAATCTATGAAAAAGTGAGTTTGGTGGTTCATGAACAATACTCATGGTACCCACTAAAAAAACGCTGAACGCGCAGATTGGGCAAAACACCTCATCCAAGTGCACGCTTACTTTAACAGTTATTTCTATTGAATTTTTATCCAAGAAAAAAAACATAAGTTTTTTATTTATTTATTAAATTAGCATATATACAATTAAACATCCATCACAACCTTAGGGGGTATATCAAACGCATGAGTTTGTAATTTCTTTTTATTAAAAGAAACTCATGAGTTATTAATCATTATAATATAAAGCTTAAACAACTATAAAAAGGCATTTAGATTTAAAATGATTAATATTTTTAAGTTATCAAAGAAGGAAAAGATAGTGTTTTATTTATTTATGGAAGATAGTGTTTGTAAAGCAAATCAGAGCAGTAAAATAGCACCAAAAAGGTACCAAATAGAAATACACTTATTAAAGAGGTCGCCGTCTGTGGGAATCGAACCCACGACCACATGGTTAAAAGCCATGCGCTCTACCGGCTGAGCTAAGACGGCTCTATTATTATAGCATCTAAATAAGATTATATTTTACATTTAGAATTTAACCTTGATTGTTCCCTGCAAATTACAACCAAGAAGTCAATTGCGTCAATATCAAAATTGATAGTTACCTGTTTATCAAAAAAAAAAAAAATAATAATAATAATAATATTTACCTATTATAAATTAAAAAAAAAAAACACAATTGAATTTTTTTACAATTTTAATCCTTAAAAAAATGTCTCCTCGAAGTATTGTTGTTTTATGGCTTTAAGCTTAACCTATCTAGGCACTTAAAAGTTAAAATAAAACAGCATAAAATGAATTTGTTTGATATTATTATTATTATTATTACAAATATGTTATTTGCTATAAGGCTTTAAGCAACTGATTTGTTTAGTAAGGAGATAAAAATCAACTACAGTTAATTTGTTTTTTTTTTATATTATAATTTTTATCACTCTTATTTTTAATATTATAAATATTGCAAATTTGATTACATAGATTTTACAAAATTGGTTTTTTAAATTAAATATAAAGTAATTAAACATTTAAACTGATGTGTTATCAAGTCTCGAGGAATTAATTTAACATTTATTTATCATTTTTTATGGAAATTTATTATATTGTTAAAGTGACATCAATGATCAATCACATTTATTCCGAGTTGGTTTCTAAGTAGTTTGCACTAATATTTGTAACATGCTTTAGCATTTTACTATATTTAATTAGTAACAACTTGTTAAGAAAAAAATAATCATTTTTTTATAAGAAAAAAAATAATCAATTTATTCTATATAGGGTTGGCAAAATCTTCTTATCTAGCATAAATTTTTCCATATCAAATAGGTGATGAGCATGAGTGAACTTTGCTTGTCTCGCACTGTGTTACACATTTATACTATTCAATCTTTTTTTTATTAGATGCGATTTTTAACAAATCACTCATTGAATTATTATTTTTCCTTATAATTGACATGCTTTCAAAATTTTAAGATGATTTGATATTAATAGCCATACCATCATTCAAATGCTTAAATTTTAAGTTTTTATATATAAAATTATGCATAAAATATGAATTTCTTGATCTAATAGCAAATAACAATTAATTTGCACAAAAATTAGTATACTTATTAAGAATATAAAGAATATATAATCTAACAATGAAAACATTTGTCATTCTTAATTTCTATAATAATTAAAAAAAAAATTTAGAGGAGTAATTTTTTTCTTTAATTAATTAATTAATAATTTTATTTACTTTTAGGAAGCTTTAGAAATATTATAGAGACGAAGGACGGGCTCTCTCTTGCCATTATAGACAGTCACACTTTGTGTGAGTTCAGACTTCAAAAAGCAAAGAAGCTTCTTTCACTTCAACAATGGCGGAAATCTCCGAAGAACCTCCAAATCCAATACCTCCACAACCACAACCACAACCACAACCACAACACACACACCAACCATCCGAATCAACCATTCGAAAAGCCAAACCTGGACTCAAGCGCCTCGCTCTCACTCTCTCAGTCCTCGTCTCTTTCATCTTCGCTTTCCCTTTCCTCTACAAATCCGTCGAAATCCACCGCGCTCCGCTTCCCTTTCGCGAAATCGATTCTCTCTCGTCCCAAATCGGATCCAGCAACAACCACCCCTCGCTTTCATTCCCTTGCCATTTCCAAGCAATCTTCGTAAATTTCAACAATTCCAATGCGGAAACCCTAGAGTCTTTGATTTTTGACGAACTGACCAAGTTGACCTCCAACACAACCTCGCAATGCAGTACTTCATCGGTAAAGCTTGTGAATTCCGGTCCTATTTGGTCCTTGATCGGCGCCGTTGATTTTGGCGGTGATGATGAGAGCGTTGACGAGGCTTTGGCGGGTGTGTTGGGTGGTGAGAAGGTGTATAGTGTGGTGGTGGTGAAAGGGGAGAGTGAGGAGGTGAAGGGGGCGGTGGGGAAGTATAGGCATGGATGGGTTGTGGGGAGGGTTTCGGAGGTGGAGGCGGCGGAGAGGGTGGCGGAGATGTTTGTTAAGGTGTTTGTGAATGGTGGGAAGGAAGAAGGGTTCATTCATGGGGAGTTTATGCCTGTTGGGGCTGATGGGAGGATTGTGATTTCCTTTAATTTGCTTAATTCTAACCCACATGATTGGGTTTATGATTGGTATGAGTCTTGGCTTTTGACTCTTTTGTTATTTGTATTGTGATTTCCTATAATTTGCTCAATTCAAATTCACATGATTGTGTTTATGATCGGTATGAATATTGGGTTTTGACTCTTTTAATTCAAAGTTGTCTATATATTGTGATTTCCTATAATTTGCTCAATTCAAATTCACATGATTGTGTTTATGATTGGTATGAATATTGGGTTTTGACTCTTTTAATTCAAAGTTGTCTATATTGTGATTTTCTATAATTTGCTCAATTCAAATTCACATGATTGTGTTTATGATTGGTATGAATCTTGGCCTTTGACTGTTTTAATTCAATGTTCTACATATATTTAGGGGATTTGAACCTTGAATGTCGTTGTTAGAAGCATCAAGAGGTCATTGTTGAAAGTTATATTGTTAAAATGGTATTGTTTTCCAATGGGCCCTAGTTCAATTGACACTTCCTTCTTCTTAAGAATGGGTGAAGGGCCTGAAGGCTGAGGTTGTGGGTTTGAAAATTCATTGGTTGTGTGTCTAAGTTACCAAATTATTGCTTTTTGTTTGTAGGGTTTTATGTTAGAGACATGTTAAAGTTGTTTCATTTTTGTTATGTTTGATTTTAAGGGAAAATAATTTGGTAATTAAGTTGATTGAATATAAAAAAACATTTATAACACAAGGTTGGCTACAAATATTAAGTAATTTCTCCTTTATTTTATTTTTTTTAAAAGCATTGGTAGCTGACAGAATCTTGAACTGGTTTCCTTGTAGACGTTTATCATGTCTTTGGTTGTGGCTTTCAGTACAAATACCTTAATATTGCTGATCTCCTCAAATATCTCAATATCTCTGATGGATAACATGATAATAAGATGACAGCTCAAAGTGAAGATTCTCTGTTTTGGTGTTTTGAGTTGTTGGGTATATAGTTGAAGTCATAATTTCTTGCTTTATGCTGTGGTGAAAGTTATGTCAATTGTTTTTTACTTAATTTTATTTTGGATCGTATCCATCCTTTAGATGGTAGGAAACCTACT
Source organism: Quercus gilva (assembly GCA_023621385.1). Classification (NCBI taxonomy): domain Eukaryota; kingdom Viridiplantae; phylum Streptophyta; class Magnoliopsida; order Fagales; family Fagaceae; genus Quercus; species Quercus gilva. The sequence goes on from CM042481.1 coordinate 65,073,503, forward strand.
AGAAACATGTTTGGCAGAAAATAATATTTATTCCAGTTTTTCTTGCATTCTTGATAGGTTTATATTTGGAATAAATTTTTTATTGCTTTATGCTGTGGTTAGAATTATATGAATTGGGCTTAGTGTTATTATTAATATTTTTTTTTTGGATCGTTTTCATCTTTGACATGGTAGGAAACCTAATCAAAACATGATTATCATCACATAATATTTATTCCATTTTGTTCTTGCATTCTCTTGTTACTGCAGGGATTTTCAAGCAATAGATGATACACTATTGGCCCCTATAATTAAGGCTCTAGGACCGGTAGCTAACATCAGTGTGGAAAGTCAGGTAATAAATGTTCCAAAATTTTTAGAAAATGCTTATCATTGTTTTGTATTATGGCTAATGGGCTATCTATAACATCCTCATATCTGATTGTAATTTGATTTTGTTGTCTGCCTGCTGGACAGGTTTTATACCATACACCAAAGTCTTCATTTTCTTTCTGGGACGATAAGAGGAAAGGCTACATCTTTAGCACCAAGGATCTTCCTTTCTTTGTATGCTTCTTTAAATCTCTAACTCCTCATGACTTAATTGTCAAATTAGAAGAGTATTTCTAATAATCTATATTCTCTTTCCCCCCTTTATTATTTCATTTTAGTTCTTGAAGTTTCTTGGTGTAAAGATCTAAAAGCCTAGTACATTTTAGCGTGTGCATGAATGCAGTCACCTACATGTTTGCTCTCTACAAGAACCCCAAAACAAAAGTTTGGGGGGGGGGGGGGGGGTGGTTAGCTTAAATCACCTTTTCTCCTCTTTTAAGAGTGTAAAATGGAAAGTAATGTATGGATTATTTTACTTCAAGATCCAACAGGTGACATACATATCACTTTTTGTTAAAGGGGTAGTAATTTATGGAGTATTTTACTTCAAGACATAAGAAATCTGTGCATTAGTTAGAGACTTTTATTGTATTATGATGTTACTGATAATGATGATAGCGCCAATGTGTGGTGACACAATGGCAACATAATGTATATCAGCATTATATTGTTTAATCAACTTACATAAGTGCAGAGTTTCATTATTCATTAATCAAAGTGCATTGGCCATAAGTTATTTTTTTGTATGTTTGGAGAAACCCAAATTAATTGAAGCCAAAATCTCCTTACCTTTTGTTTGCTCTGAAAATAATGAGGTCACTGTAGTTAAAAAACCTTTCTCCATTTTCTTCATTGAAATATGTGGGCAATGTAAGCAAGGGCCATTTTTCTTATTTGTCTGTCTGTGTGTGTGGATATATGTATTTTTTTGTTTTGTTTTGTTTTTTTTTTTTTTTTAACAATAGAGGTTTTTTGATCTTCTTTTCTTTGTAGTTTGAATTATATCTGTAATTTCTTACTAATTTATTTTGTTAATGTTATTGCCCTATTATAATAGGTCAATTCAAATGAGTGGCACTTGGATACTTCTATTGCAGCAGGAGGGAGGTCAAAGATATTGCAATTTGTGGTGTATATTCTTTAACTAGATTCTCCTTTTAATTAATATCTCAATGGAAGTATTTTTATCTGAATTTTAAATGAACTCTTTGAGCAAAATTGCAATGTGCTTCCATCTATTGACCATGTGATGTAAGGATCTGAGGATATGTGGCCTTTAGTTGATGTATGTCCATATTCTAAAAATTGGTGTCTGTACTCAGTAGCGGGAAGATGTTTCCATTCTTAACAGCTTCAATGTCAATGTTCTTTTTATTTGCTTTCAGATACATACCATCTGCAAAGGAATGCCCTCTTCTACTACAGCTTCCAAATGGAGAGATTTCTAAGACGAATGGATTCATATCTCCTGTGAGTTATCATGCCTTTATATTATCTTCATACTTACAGTTCTTGTGAAATTTCCTAATGTTACTAAGTTTGACTAATGACGTGATGAAGATGTGGGGAGGTGTTATTGTTTGGAATCCCCAAGGTTGTCTGAAGGATTCAGAAAGCCAGCATCCTATCAGGCAAACAATTTCCCGCCAGGTTAGTTGTTTTTTTCAAAGTTGTTTATGTGAGGGTTTGGATTGGCCATTTTGTTGTGTTGCGTTACGCACTGCGTTTCTCTCTCTTTTTTTTTTTTTTTTTTTTTTTTCCTGCACTTTGTTTATGCTTTCAGAGACAAAAAACACTGTTCATGAACAGTGCATGCACTGTTCATGCACTGTTCATGAGACAAAAAACACTGTTTGCGCACTGTTTTGATACTGTTCATGAGACCCACAGCTACTTTATTCAAAAAAATATTAAAAATGGTTCCTGCGGTATTATTCACACATTTAAAAATTATTTTATTAAAGTGTTTTCAGCAACAATCATCAGTTTTCTGAAACAATAAGCTCTATCCAAACGGACCCTATATGTATTCTGTATATATCATTTGAAAACTGACTTTTGAATTTAAAAGTTGATGTTTATCAAAGCATGATGCCATTTGTCTTTCCCAATTTCCATTTATATCTTGTTTTGCTTGAAACTGTGTTTAGTGACAGAACATATGATTTACAAACTTTTCTACCCCTTGGAAAAAAATGTGTGGCATGTTTTTTACAAGAGATAAATTTTACATAAAAAGAAAAAGTTGAACCATAGTAGAAGGAGAGAATACAAAAGAAAACACAAAAAGATGAGAAGGAATAAAGTTATATAATTACAAAGGGCTAGAGACTCCATTAGTGAAAGTGTGCTTATAATACAAACGTGCACTATCTAGCTCGTCAGATTTTTATTCAGAACTTGAGATGGTTAGACATTCATGTTCTATCATTGCAAATGGGATTTAGTTATTTTCTCAAGACTGAAAGATTGATGAATCCTTAATCTGAAACAGGATCTGCAGAAGGTTTTTGAAGTTTTCATGGGGCAGTTCCGACAACTTTTTGGTCTTAAATCTGACAATCTTTATTTTGGTTCCTCTGGCACATACAGTCTTTTAGCCAGTGAAAAAGGCTTCTCAGAATGGTAAGAAAATGATTCTTTTGTCATCTAATTAAAATGATGGGTTGAGTAACTTTTGCTGTATGCTTATGCTTATTTTACCATGTTTGTTTTGTTGTAAAATCTGGTTAACTGTAAAATAATTTCCGGTCAAACTGTAAAATTAAAGCAAGAAGTAAAATGTTTCACTTAAAACAAGTGTAAAACGTAAAACATTTTACATCGGACTCCTTATCAGCCATGGTGCCATGGTACCATCCCCTTCCCTAAATTCTCATCAGCCACAACCATCATGGCCGACCATCTCTCTCTCTCTCTCTCACAGCATAGCCTCCATGGCCGAGCTCCTCCAAACCAGCTGCGACCTGCCACCGCCACCAGAGGCAGTGGATTCCTCTCATCTCACCGCCCCGAAGGTTCTTAAGTTTTGATCTGAGTTTTTGGGTTTGCAGGTTTTGGGTTTTTGATCTAGGTTTGTGAGTGCTTTTTTTGCTTTCTTTTTGATGGTTTTTGGAGTGGTTTGGTCGGATTTGTGCCGATTTGGTGGTTTAATGTTCATATTTGTGGGTTGCTGGTGGTTTTATGCTCTGATTTTTAGGTGGTGGCTTGTGGTGGTTGGTAGTTTGTGATAGGTCATGGTGGTGGCTGGCTTTTTTCTCTCTTCCAGATCTGGTTTTTGGGTTGTTGGTGGTTTGAGCTTACATTTGGGTGGTTAGTGGTGGCTGGTGGTGGTTTGCATTTTCAAGTGTTTAGTCATGCCAAACACTTGAAAATGTCTTCACTGTAAAATATTTTACTTCGAAACAAACGGAGCATTAATTAAAGCAAGTCTTCTTAATTCTGCATGTAAAATTTTGTGGCGTAAACATTGACAGACTGAATTAATCTTAGTATTCCAAGCGGCAGAAATGCATTGCTGTTTTAGTTGTATGCTTTCTTATGCTTTTCTCAATACGTTATGGTGCATGTTTAGGTCTTCCAGAAACAAGGTTTTGTGAGTTTTGAAGGCTTGTAATAGTTGATTGAACTTTACCTTATATTATCATATGTACTTTCCATATATTGACTTGGCTTGTATTGCATCCACTACAAGGGTATTCTTACTGGGCATTTGTCTGTAGGGAATTGGATTTTCTGGCACGGCAACATACATGCTTTAATCTTCATTCGTGTGCTACAACACTTGGATCTCTTTCCAGATTGGTATATTCACAGTCTTCCACATTTTGTTTTCTTCTGTTCAGTTTAGGTATTGGTAAATAACACCCCATTTCTTTTTCATGTAGGTTCAATCACTGCCAAGGATGATTATCATGGATGAGATTGGTAAACAGGTGAGTTATCAAGATGAATGCTTTCTGATTGATCTTCTGTAGTTCTGTTTTGCTGCAATTGTTTAAGTAACTGGTGGATGTTCTGCTCCCTAAGTGAGGAGTGTAAACAGTTATTTGGGTTTATTGCCTATGTCATTGTGCAAAATATATGACCTTCCTTTTAAATGAAAATTATAATAATGGTTGAAGAGAAAGATACTTCACTATTAGGAATATGGGAAAAGGACATGAACATTCTGCCTTTGCATGACGAAAGAGGAATCACAGAGAAAGCATTAATGGATGAAGATTATGCTTAACTGTGTTCTGCTTAGAAGTTATTTCTGTATACGTTTATGTTACTACTTCACTATATTTTCCAGTGTGTTTATCTTTGTGAGCAAGTCATTTAAATGACAGTTGAAAATATGGTTATAAAACTATATTTCAAGCCGAAAATTAGATACCATGATTGCAACCATTAAGTTGGGGATCTGAATTGAAAACAGAGTAATAGAAAAAATTTATCTACCTAAAATATGACAGTTTAATTTTAGCAGGTTTCATGCACACAATCAGTAGACATTGCTTTCATTTTGTATTTATTTTTGTAAACAATGTGTTCTAATGAGCATTTAGAAGAACATGATTAATGAGGTCTATTTTAAGCACTTCAGTGATTCCTCTCTCTCTCTCTCCCTTCCTCACTGTGCTTTTATTACCCTTCTTTCTTCTTTCTGTTTTTGTTAGCTTAAATCCCCAAACTATAATCATTTGGCCATCCTGCATTTTCATGACATGTACAGTTGTCTTCTGTTTACTGCCACTTTTTTCTTATGGCCGGAAGAGAAGACTTTAAGTGCCATAAATTAACTTACCATTGTGTGTTATTAATTCTTGCTATTAGGAAGAATGTGTCTACTTCCTATAACAAAATGTAGCATCTTTTTCCTTCCAGACTTTCTGCTTTGTTTCCTTCATGAGTGCACATTTTCTGAAATGGTTCTTTGTTTTTTAGAACGGAGAAAATAAATTTGACTTGGAAGATATTTTTATGAAAAAAGACATCTAATACACTTTTGTTGAAAAGATTTCTAAAATAAACTTCCAGATGCTATGAACATTATTTCATTTTTTGTATTTTCTGCCTTCATGTTTTGTAATTTACACCCCAATAAATATGTAGCCTTCAGTTTATTGTAAGTTAAGATTACTAAATCATCCTAATAATACTCAAGGGACAAGGTTTGTGAGTTGATATGTACTTTTGACAAGTTTTCACTGTATTTATTTTTATTAAAAGAAAAATGAGAAATTGTAAATACATGAGGAGTACATAAATGGGACACCCAAATAGCTACAACCTATGATATAAATCTGTAACATCAATAAAAACTCTGAAAAGAAAAGAGAAGGAATGGTTTCCAAAACAGACATTGACTCAAAAAGACTGATCTAAAAAAATAATAGATTAAGCTTATTCCAAACCAATTCTTCTTGACACCTTTAAAGGTCTCGCTCTTTTGTATATGAGATCATGACTCTTGTTTTGATAAACTTTTAGCAGTTCTAGCATATGGAACTAATTTATTTTTTGGTTTTCTCCTGGATAAGGTAAAATATTCTCTTGAGGCAGCAAACTTGGCTCAAAGGAATGCCTCTCTTGGACTTTATGATGCTTCAGCTGGTATGTTACTCCAGCTCCTTGTAGGTTGTAGTACTTTAGCTTCAATTGAGGATTTCTGCTATATTCTCATTGCAGCAACGTAATATGTAGTTTGCTCTCTTTCCTTGTCAGTGTCCTCTAGGCAAGCAAGATCTCTGGCAGAAGATGCCTTCTTTCACCCATCAATTATGTCTGTCAGCTACTACTCCTTCGAGCATTGTTTTGCTGTCTATTCGGTTAGTTACTTGAACATTTGAGAATTGTAGCTCCTTTTGAAAGAAATTTATTTTGAATATCTTTACAGTCAAATTTTTTGTTGATAATGTTTAAATTGTCCATGTAGAATATGTGCAGATATACTCTAGTTGCATGCTGGAGATCTGTATGGTTTGATGAGAATTATATTTTATGTTTAGACGATTGATAGTTATATGTTGGAAAGAAATATTTGCTAAACCATGACCATATATATATATATATATATATACAAATGTTGTCTAAAGTTTTAAATGGGTTCAAATATCATTTATCTATATCACTACTTAAGCTAATATTTACTTTTAAATAAAAAGAATTTGAACGAAAAAAAAAATCTGTGCTAACAAAAATAAAATAAAGCTTTTTTCTTTCTGAAGTTTTTGGATCAATGCCCATTTTCATTCCCAAAAGGTTGTGTTGATTACTGTAAACCAAAATATTAAGATTTATTTCAATAGTTAGTCCTACCTACATTAAATGGCACTCAGCTGAGCTAAATATGCTGCTGTTGAACTTTTATATTTGTAGTTAACATGTTTAGATTTTTATACAGTTCAGATTGTGGACTTGTCTTGCTTGTTTGCAACTTGAAGCAATCTTGACGCTAGAAAGAAGTCTTAATGGGCTCTAATACCAATTTTGATGTAGAATCTTTAAGAATTATTTAGATTTCTTGTGAGATTTTAAAGGGTTCTTGAATGGGGTTTGGTTTTTAAGGTTTATGTAGGCTTTAATTAATAAGAAGATTGGATCTTGAATATGTTTTGGTATTAAAACAGTGATAACGAGAAATAAAGAAAGATAAATACTTGGCAATCTCACCTAGGTTTTTCTAAGCAATCACGCTTAGGTAGGAGTAGGAGAAGGCAATCATACCCTGAAAATTAGCTGTTGGAATTTCAATAAAATCAATGTCATTATGTTTCCTTTATTGAATACATAAAGAGACTTTTATAGGGTATTGTTAGTTCTTTAGAAGGACAAGGAATCCTAAATAACCTTTTCCTCCTAGAGAACATTTTCCTAGAAAGACAGAATCCTATAATAATGAAAAACAATTAAGAACTTCTAAATCAAATAGAAAAAGGACTCAAAAACTAAAAATAAAATTCATGAGCCTCTATGACACCCCATTGCAACTTTTTACAAAAGATATGCAAACTACCAAACCACCCTATTTTATTATAGCTTTATTATTATTTTTTGATTGGTAAGTTACACACTCACCCAATGGGTCTTGAACATGACCTCACTCTTTGCATAGGACTTAGGGGAGATGTCATTTGAGCTAGGGCTTGTTTACCCTATTCTATTAAAACTGAACTAGCAACTTTTTTAACATAAAGAAACTTAATAGTAAGACTCAATTATAACTTTAGTAATTTTATAAAGGCCTTGGGTTCCACATTGAAACTTAACCACAATTCTTGAATTTTTTAGTATTTAATCTCATTTTTCTTCGAACTCTTTACTATTGGCCCCTAATCTCATATATGAATGTTTTCTGCTGCCTGTTTGCACAGCCTTTCTTTCTGCCAGTTTCAATGCATGTCCTCCTGGCTGCATTAAGAGAATGGAGAAGATACAAGATAGAAAACAGAAAGTACTTAGCATGGAAGGCTGAAGTGAAAAAATATTCTTGAAGTCATTTCCTAAAACTGAGTTGACATGAAGCAAGGCTCCAATAGTTGGATGGCTACTAAGCTAGCCTAATGAGTACAGGAGGAGCCAGTTGGTGGCAAAAAGCACACAGTTGCCCTGCCTCTATAAGCTTCCGGGAAGAATTTGGCACTATATGTTCTTGCATTTTGGCTTGTGTTTGTTCTTCCTTTCTTTGGCTGTAAGTTCCCCTCAAACCACATGCAAAGCTCAAGATACACCAATACCATTGTCTTTTTGTAAATATCTGTAGACAGTGATACTTATGGTCCTTTGATTGAAAGGCATTCGTTTGATAATTTTATTTTTGGTAACATCCTTCAGGATTAATCTTTTATACAAAATCAAGTCTCTAAATGCAGTCATTCTTCCCTATTCCTTTGATATATTTAAGTTGAAATTGTACCATGTTCATCAAAGTAAGAAAACAACTGAGAAGGCAATTGAATTTGCTAAGGTTGGGGTTTAAAGTGAATAAGTGATGGTTCAATGGTAATATTATCCCTTGAGACTCAATGTCTGTGATTTGAACCCTTATCTCTCATTGCCTTACTCAGTGGCAGGGCCAAAATTTTGTTTTGGGTGAGGGCAAGATTTGAATAAATATTGAGCACAAATTATTTCTAAAAATGTTCATTAATAAAAGAAAAAAGATTATTTAATTTATTTAACAAAAAAAAAAAAAGATTTAATTAGAAAATATAATGTAAATGTAAGTATAATTTATCCCTTACAAGGGTGGTAATTTGTGTTAAGAGGGTAGTGTGACTTGTGTTTGTGTTGTGTCGTGTCGAGGTAAGGATATTCAACCCTAATTAGACTTCTTTAATAATCGTGTCAAAATATTCCAATTCTAACATAATTTTTTTATTAAGGGAATTAAATTTAATAAGAGCATTCACAGCAGTGGAGTTATAATGCTATAATGCTAAAATTTAGCTCCAAAATCACAAAAAAAAGCTCACAGCAGTGGAGCTATAGGTATAATTTATACATGATTTGCTACAGTGCACATGTATTGATACATGTGCACTGTAGCTTGAAGCAAAAAATTATAATACTATTTTATTCGGTCCAACTTTATTTCTTTACTTTTTTTTATTCAATCAAATCCGGTCAGCCTCTCCTCACATTCACTCTCTTCTTCAGCTCTCTCTCACTCAAGCTCACAAAACCTCTCATTCGTTCGTCGGCCTGAGGCATTTCTCACACAAAACTCATTTTGTGTAAACAATGGCTACAATATTTTTTTCCCCGCCTATTTATGAATGATATATAGGATATGCCGATATGGCATATTACACTATTATTATTATTATTATTATTATTATTATTTTGAGTAATAGAATATGACATATTATTATTATTATTATTATTATTATTATTATTTTGAGTAAAAGAATATGGCATAGTATTTGAGTTGGCTTGGATTGGTAAATGGGAATGTGCTTCATGGCACAAAACATGCAATTAATAAACTTGAATTTTGATTAGAGTAATACGTACGTTGAACTTGCATCTTCGATATCTAGTAAAATATATAGTAAAAGTAGGTGAAATTAACGTGTGCTCATTTATTTTTGAAAAATTTTATGAAAAATTAAAAAAATTGTCAAAAAAATTTTTTAAAAAATTTATTATAATAGACTATCATGATGATTGAAAATTTGTTTTAGTAAAAAAAAAATGTATAAGTATAATTTGGGAGTTAAAAAAATCACTTGTTTACACTAGACGATTATTTGCTATCATATGGTGGCGGCAGCGGCGGTGGTGGCGGCGATGGAGATGGCGGTGGCGGCGGCGGCGGCGATGGCGGCTGTGGCGGCGGCGGAGGCAGCAGCGGAGGCGGCGGTGGTGGTTGTAGGTGGTTGTTATTGTTGTTTATTGTAATGTATATATTATTTTATTGTAGTTGATATATTATTTTATTGTGATGTTTATATTATTTTATTGTGTTGAAAGCTAAAATAGATCCACTGCTGCAGCATGTGTGTAGGTAAAATAGATAAAGTAACTTTTGGTGGAGCTAAAAAGCTAAATTTTTAGCTCCACTGCTGTGAATGCTCTAAGTATGTGGTGTAAATGTCCAGTTTACACCCTTCAATGATATTGTGCCCATAAAATTTTTAAAAAGGAGATTAGATTCTGCCACGCACGTTCACACTTCCAGCCATTAAAACTCAAAGCAACCTTCTTCCTGTTACTTGTACTGTCTGTACAAATTGTCGGAGATAGAGGATCAGAGAAAAACGTCAATGTTTTTCCTCTCTTGGCTGAATTTTACGGTGTTTCTTTCGAATATTGGACAAGAATGTTGGGTTAATACCAAAACATCCAGATTCGACCTAGAACCACCATGTCCACAATGGCTTCGGCGTCTTTTATAGGCTCTTATGTCGTCAATGAAAGCTTATAGGCTCTTATGTCGTCAGTGAAAGCTTCTCCTGGCAGATCTTCGGCAGCTTGTAGAGGAAGAAGTCCGCTTTGACTTTTAATTTTCTAGTAGTAGAAGTGTGATCGTGTGTGATAGCATCTAATTGTCTGTTTGTTAAAATCGGATGTGGTGCAATTTTAATTATCAAATTCGAACTCTTTAGGAAGTTAGAAGTAGGTTGACACGATAGAATCCATTTTAACCAGTTTAATACACAATCTTAGAAAAATAAAACAAAACTAGAGTTTTTAAATTTCTTTGTTTTGGGTAAAAGGGTTAGGAGTCTAGAGTTCCAACAAAGAATTTATCAATATAACTATTAAATTTTTATTTTTTATTTTATTTTATTTTTTTTTGTAGAATTCAAATTTAGGTTAGATAAATGACACACATATGAACAAATCATTTTAGATTGATTGTAAGTTAAGTAGGTCAACTTGCAATTGACCAATTTATTAATCATTTTAAAACGTGTCAACTTGCTTTGACATGAATCCATTTACATTAAATCTTAACGTACAAAAATTTTATCATGTTCAAACATTGCCACCCGTCTACTTGTTTAAAATGAAAAATTTTCTATTGTCCTGTTGAGGATTTAATTGAATAAAATTAACTGACCATGATTTTTATTTTTCAAAGAACAATTTTTTTATTATTGTTATAATTATTAGGTTCCTCCTTCCAAAAAAAATTGTATAAAAACCTGCCATACACGTAAGAAATAGTTTTCTGATGGGTACCAAGTTTAAACCTGACCTTATTTCTCTAGCTGTCCTCAGGTAAACCCAAGCTAGCCCACACCTATCTCATCTTTCCCAATTTTTCTTCCAAAAGGATCAAACCAAAGAAAGCGAGTAATTAAATAGGTGCTTTCAAAACATAGTGACGCGGTGTATTTTCTATCACATTTATAGTAGATTTTACTTATTAATTCATGATGAGATCCATTATAAATGTTAGATGAGGGAATATCACGTCATCGTATTTTGAGAGTACCTAATAATTTTTCTAAAAAGAACACATAGCAATGGAGAAAGAAGTAACAAAAGTGGAGAAAAATGAAATTAAATTACTTATGGTCTATTTGTCTTCTTCTTTTTTTTTTTTTTTTTTTTTTAATTCAATTTAATTAAAATATGAGATTATATTTTATGAGAAACATAAGTGGTATCTTCCGGGAGAGGTTTCTGTCCAATGACCAATTCTACTGTACATGCTAGGATACAGACATGTGTCTAAAATTGGACATATATCCGCATCTCAACATACCCAGTGAAACTGGCCACTAGACACAAGCTCAACCCATATCCTCTTGATAGTTATCACACACACACACACACACACACACGTATATATAAAATAAAAGTTGTGTTTAGAAGTTATGATTGTATCAAGTAGCTACAGCAAATTGCATAGTTGGGTTTAAAACTGTACCAAGAAGCTACATGAAATTTTAGCAATTTTATTGGGGATAAAACAACAATTTTTTTTTTGGGGAATAAAATAACAACTTAATTGTTATAAACTTTTCCTCTAATGCTTTATCGATTTTTAGGATATGCACAAAAGCTTTATCATTGTTATCAACTCTTTTGTTCCTTCATTACTTTTTTATTTTTATTTTTAATGTATCATGTTTATCAATTTTTTTTATATCTCCATTCGTTTGTTAAATACACAGCTGGGACCAATGTCCCACGCCTGAAAAAAGCTTCAAACACTGGCTATATGTAGCTAATTACAGGACCAAGATAGACAACAAAGAAGTACTAAATCTAAGTCACATATCACAAAAATTACAGACATTCTCCACTTTTTGCACTAAAAAAAAAAAAAAAGTGACTAAGCACGCCCTAAAGCTTTTGACTTTGGCAACTCGAAACGGCACAAAGGGCAGACATGATTTCTCGCGAGCCACTTAAGAATGCATTTTGTGTGGAAGATGTGAGAGCAAGGCATGGTTGTGACATTAGACCCTATCAAGAAATTCTCCAAACAAACCGCACATGTTGGTTCACTCACCCAATCATCATCAGTATCCTTAAAAATCACCTCCTCGAGCAGCAAAAGTGAGTCCAAATCTATAGGCCTAGAACCCCTTCTAGCCTCCTCACGTAGCATGTATCTGAACATGTCAAGATACCTATCTGTTTGTTCTAACTTGTTTCTGCTCCATTCAAACTCATGGTGTGGCAAAGTTATCTCCTTTGTAATTGACAGCATCATCCCCAACCCCATGACAACTTGTCTCTTATTATTATTCTTCTTCACCAAGGATTGAGCAAAATCAAGTATGTGCTTGATCAAATCGTCAACATCCTTCAATACTGTCCAAGGTACTGGCATTGATGATGACGAGACTACTCCTTCACCTTGTTCTTGTTCTCTCCAGTGGAGCCTTTGCGACGAGATTTTCATGTCAGAAATCATTCTTGATATGATATTCCATGATGGGTTATTGCCACCTTTGGAAGTTAACAGGTCGCATGGCAAGCTGATTGGGTCGAATGGCTGTTCTCTAGTATATGTCTGGTTCCTTGCAAATTCAGCATCCGATAAGCAGTTTGTGACTTTGTAGTTGATGTCGATATGGGATTCATTGTCCCTCGGGAGAGGAATAAGGGATGCACAGATATAGACATCGTGATCGTTATAAGGATTCGAATTCAGTGTTGTTGAAGACGCCATCTTCAAACTAAGTAATCAGAATGAAGTTGGTAAAAAGTTAAAAAGACTTTAAGAATCTGATGAGTAGCAAAGCAAGTCGTGTTTAATTTATATATGTTCTAATCCTATTTCTTTTCGGAATCCGTTTCCTATTATAATTTATGTTTTTTCCGCTTTAATAACCACTAACCGACATAAAAAAAAAAGGTTTAAAAATAACTATTAATAACCAACCAATTATCTACTAGTTTATCTTTCTTTTTTATTTTTTATTTTTTTTTATAGAACTCTACTAGTATATCTTTGAGTGTTAGGAATCGGATTTTTGGGTGTCCTAAGGAGTTTGGGCATTAATAGTTTTTATTTTTTGGAGAATCCAAACTCAAAGGCCAAATTTATTAGAAAAAGATACCGAAAAAGACTACAAAAAAGTCACAAGTTACAAGATAAGCTATATCATCAAGCATGGAATGGATTCAATCCAAACCTCCAGCAACAGGGTAGTCTGATCCTTTTACATGAGAGAAGAAACAGAAACGTTAGCAGCTAGCAAAAGAGTATCATTCATAATATGACCGGCCATACTCAAGATGAGTAATTTCCCTGGATTGATGATTAATATTGATTTCCTTAGCGTTCAAAATTAGTTTTTTTTATTTATTTATTATTATTTGAGTAATGTTATAGTCACAAACTATTTTACAATATTTTTACAAACTATTGATGTGGCAAATTCTTATTAGTTTTAATATGGGTCCACTACTAACATCATATTTATGTTTATCAATAATTATTTGAAAATTACTAAAACCACATCAGCAATTTGTAAAATTATTGTAAAATAGTTTGTGTCTGTAGCACTATTCTTATTATTTTTACTTTTATTTTAGGTTTCAAATTTATTTGGTAAACCGAACTTCTTACCGTAAAATCTTGGCAAAATACGTGATTGCATATACCATGTGTCACACTAACTCCAACTCTCATATATATATATATATATATATAAATTTTAATTTAGTTTTCAATAATTGTTACAAATCGAGTGTGGGGGATTCAAATCTTGAACCTACTCATAAAAAGATCAAACAACACTCCTTTCCTTAGCTATAAAACTCTTGACAATAGATAAGTGATATTTAGTTTAAATTATTCACTATATATATATATATATATATATCCAAAATTCAATAGGGACTATCACGAAGTAGTACAGATGGTTCAATATCTTTCGTTTCACATTCTAATTATTTTTCAGCAACATTGCAGTTAGAAATGCATTACATAGAAAAAGCTCTTGCTCCCCCCTACTTCCCCCTAGCCCATGGCCTAGGTCCCAAATGAGTTGTACATTACTCGGGAGAAGTTCTTGTTCCCCACTCTAGGCCTTGGACTAGGGCCCCGAATGAGGAAATAAGTTTTTTTTTTTTTAAATTTTTAAATAAATAAATAAGTGAGTTGTACTTTTTTTTTTTTTCTCTTTTTTTAAGAGAGTCTAAACAATTGAATAATGTTTGAAATACTATAAAATTTATTATATAGATCTTACAAATTGTTATCACTAATCACATCCAGTGCGCTTATGCCCCCTTGTTCTATTCCAGTGTTTTGAACAAATTCTAGATTTTGAACTCTTCCAAACTATGTTAGATTTTCTTTTTAAAATGTTTAAGACCAAATTCATCATTTGACTAATTTTATTCTCATATCATATATAAAATTTTGTATTGCTTAATTAGATATAATGAAATATATATGTATATATATTATATACGGTGTGTAATCCCGAAACAATACATCAATAATGGAATATTTCTTTGCAATAATACATTTGGAATGGCCTTCAAAATGGAATTCAAAACCTTAGATGAAGTGCCACCAATCACATTTTTTTCCACATTAGTTTATAAGCTTTTGTAGTAAAGTTTGTCGTAATTTAGCATTTTTTTCAAATATATATATATATAGAATAATATTAATCCAATCAAATCACCAATAAGTGAATAAAAAGTGCTAATTAGTTCTAATAAACATTAAATAATGAATGTTTGAATAAACTTTTTAATATTAATGTCAATAAGGCCTATACAATAAAACTTATAGTATCCTTGATATTGCTCAAGTGAATTAGTCATATTAAACCTCAAGAATAATGAATTTTAAATATTAAAAAATATAAAACAATAAAAAAAAAAATTGCTTGTTAATATACTAAATATTATTTAAGCAATAGTTAAATATTAATAAAAAAATCAATTTAAAATTTTCGCCTTACACCTCAAATCCATTCCCTGATTACAGAATGAATCCAGGATCACATTAGCAACAAGATACGCCTTTTGAATTCATTCTCGTGTATCCATCCATCTATATCTATCTCTAAACAGCTTACCCAACTCCCATAATATAAAAGTGGATGCAATTAACGCTTAATCCGTTTAAACCATTTTGGTCAGAATGGTGGTATCGCCTAGGGCTTGGTGATATCACGGTTGAGTATTTGGTCTGTAGTACATCACGTATCAAACTCTATTTTGTGTGGACTTATAAGAACTCTCTCTCTCTCTCTCTCTCTCTCTCTCTCTCTCTCAGTGCAACGATAAGTCCAAAAGACAGCTTCATAAAAAGCAGTAAATCATTACATTAGAACTTCTACCTCTGTTGCAAGCTAACAATTTCACATCGGTTTGACATCAATAATGCACTTGGTTAAGCAATTGTCAGCAATACAGGCAGTAAAAAGGGGGGGGAAAAAACGTTATGCAGACTTGAGCATTCAAAACAGGCCTGCTAACATGCAATTGTTGTACCGAAATAATCATACATGGAACACATCCGGAAAATAACTGGCTCCCCTCTCTTATGTCAGGCTCTAGATTCCAAAGCTAAAATTATCTTCTTTCTTGGACCCTGAAACCAAACCAAACTGAACCTTAGGAATTGATATTAAAAAAAAAGAACAGCAACACTTAAGCCAACAGGAAAAGAACAAAACAAGAATAACAGTAATAACAACATATGATTGATCACCAACGAGCCTAACAGACCAAAAATGATGGAATTCTTTTAGAATTTGAACTTTAAAATTTCTTGCAACAATTAGCATAAATACATAATACAACTGTAGAGAGAGGAAAGAATTTCACAAGAATGCATTGTAATAACAAAAAGGAACCACCTATGGGTGAAAAGATTGGATAAAGTAAGCTGTAAAAACCTCCCCCCTGGCCACAGGGAGCCAAAAATTAGCTCCAATTCAGATGGAAAGATCTACTGATAATCAGGGTAGGATCATTAGGTTGGAGAATGTGCCCTGCATAGGTGCCTCAACTGTCAAAAACTTGATAGATGTCTGAATGGCAACTACAAAAACCAAATCTTAGTTCCAAAAATTTGGATCCTCAATAGACTAATCAAGGTCAGCCACATGCATTCTTCTCTGTCATTCTATTCTATCCGAAATCATACTCTCCGTAACCTCTTTATTGACATATCCTTTTTCTACTACTTCTACCATAGTTATTTATTTAGGTCATCCTCTATCTTTTTTCATTACTTCGACTCAAATCAACTAACTCTACACTAGTGCATTAATCACTCCTATACACACGACCAAATCATCTCATGTGACTCCCTCATCTTTTCATCAATAGAGGCCACTTCAATTTTAAAGCAAATTTCCTCAATTCAAATCTCATTTTTGCTTGTATTTTCACTTATCCATCTTAATATGCTCTAGATCAAGTCATGTAGTGTGCTGTCCTGCACTACCCAACCCAGCTCAAATGTCTCTCTCATCCCATCTGACCTGGAATTAGGATTGAAATAGATTTTATTTCAAAAGTGATCTTTCCTTATATTTTGACTTATCCATCTTAAGAAAAAAGGCAATTGTAGGGGTACAAATTTACTACCACGCAATTACAAACTGAGTCATTTGAGAAATTGAGAAAATATAAATGTAATAAGTGATAACTACTGTCTGCGCACCCCAAGTACCCAAATTCAGGGGACTCATTCTATATACATAGCTTGACAACTCAACAGTCAACAGTCACCTCAATTTGTAACTTTTATAGTACCCTAAGCATCGCTCTTAAAAAACATTGTTGATCTCTGAAACAGCCTTCAAAGCATGCTGAGATCACCAATAAATCTGTCATTATGTTTAATGACAAGATGTTCAACTTCTAAAAACTTTTACTGTGACATTCGTTCAAATAAACTTTTACTACGACGTTTGTTTAAATATCTTCTTCCTAAAATAGTTGACAGGAAAAAAGATACCCCCACTAACTAAAATACCCCAGATATTACTGAAATTAGTACTGATAGTTCCACCTATAAATGAATTTAGTTCATGTGTATAGTTAAAATTATTTTAGAATTTGCAGTTGTAATCAATGATTCAATATATGGTTTCTGCTCATGCAGAAATTTCATGCTTCCATAGGGACACCAGATGTGACATAACTCAGATAGTGGTCAACCCAGATCAACTCAGAAAAACTAAAGAACCTGACATCAAATCTGGTTTCTGTGAGAGAACAACTCAAAGTCCAGAGCTATGGGGAGTCAAACTGAAGCCCTAAACCTAAAGACAAAATAGAAGAAAACAAAGAAATCCAATTTGAAATTTTGTTCTCCAATCTAAATTACAATGCTGGGATGGCACATAAAAATAGTGTTAGTACCCTAGGTCTACAAGTTACATATTTGAATCCACTTTACAAGAACCTTTATAAAGAATCAGTTGACTGGTGACAAAGGATAGATGGGTTTGCACTTCTAATGATTTGGATGATATGTTACTGCTGGAAAACAGTTTTGAAAAACAAGCGGTAAGGGACCTTAAGGATTTCAGTGGGAATAAAGACTTGGGTGTGGGTTAGTTCACCATGATCTTTTCACTTCCAAAAATATTACTTACAAAATTACTTTCAAAAAAAAAAAAAAAAAAAAATTACATTCAACAAAATGGCACTCCCATTTTTTTTTTATAGGTAGATAGCAGGGAAGCGGTGGGGTTTAAAATGGTAAACCCATTTTGCAGGTTGAAATTAGGTTTTATTTAGAATAATTTTGAATAGTTGTTCTCAGTGTTGGTAAAAGTGTGAAGAGCACTAAAGCATAGAGGCCTCTTGGAGCCTAGGCGCAAAGTGCAAAGCACACAATTGATTGAAGTGAAGCGTACATTTTCTAAAAATAATTTAATGAATTTAAAAATAATTATTAATGGCAATACAACAATCAAATGATCAAATTATCATGTAAAACGAAATAAAACATTTTATACAATTTATATAACATTTATCTAATTCCAAATTTTGCAACTTTAACACAATTTGCAAGTCAAGTCATTTTTTATTTTTTGGATCAGCTAGTTATGACTACTTCCATGTCATTTTCTTCCTTAAATCTCCATTGGCCATAATGCCCTATGACTAATTGCCCATATTAGTTAATAATTTAATCAGTTAATAAGTCTATAGAGATTAGTCAATATAAGTCTAAATGCCATGTTCAACAACTAATAAAGTAACTAAAGAATTACCACAAATATATTATATCATACTTTTTTTTTCATGAATTAGCTAAGAATTTCAGGACATAGCAGTAAGGTAATTGGTACCAAGCAGATGTTCAAAAGTGAAAAAAATATAATAATAATAAGAAGCAAGGGTAGGTTACTATTTCCGGGAGAAAAAACCAAGAAAAAATAAAAAAAATAGAGAAGAACTAGGGGGTTGTGGGTTTCATCCTTTCAGGACAAGAAGTTACACTCAAAATATGTTTTTTTGATAAGTTACACAAAAAATATGCCAAATCAAAGGTTTATATCAATAATGTTAAGATCCTAAAGTTTTAATTCCATATTGGTTTATTTTGAAAAATATAAATAGTGCCAAAAAGCGTGCTTTGAGCTTTTTGAAAAAGTGCAAATGCTTTGAGCTTTTTGAAAAAGTGCAAAAAAGTGTGCCTAAAGCGCACTTCTTTGAATGCACCTCGCTTTAGAGGCAAAAGGCACTAGAGCCTTGGGGCTTCACACTTTGCGCTTAAGCGCGCTTTTACCAACACCTGTTCTTCTTTGTCTTAAAAAAAGATGGTCAGGGGAGAAGTCAAAATTTAAGTACTCTTCCTAACATAGATATATGAGATGTACCACAAATCCAACATTTTCTTCTTCTTCTTTGTTTGGATCATTGCTATGAGAAGTTCCACAAATCCAATGTTAAGACGAAAGAAATGCAACATTAAACTACATATGTTGGGGCCAAGTTTCATTGGGTTTACCATTGGTATGCCTAGAGCCTTGAGGTCATCATCAGTCATGTGTACTAGGGCAGTCATGTCAACCTGCAGAAACCAAAAGGTAAAGTTAAGTCAAGCCTGAAAGTAGAGATAGAAAACAACAAAGATAGTAGAGAATTTTGCAAAACACAAGCAGCAGGAAAAATATTCATACTTCCTCTGCTTGAAAAGTAATAAGATACTTTTCGAGACCCAAAGAGTTCAAAAAGTCATCCACTGATGTACCAGCCTGCACAAAAAGAAGCAGGACTCAGAAACTATGTGGAACTGTAGTAATATATTTGTATCGATGCATAGAAGGTCCGCTAGAAGACTAATCACTACTTTAATAGTGTAGGTTATATATATATATATATATATAAATGAGCTCCTGGTACCAAGATTGATCAAGATACACCACCACTTTACCCAGTTTAATCCCCAAAAATTACTTTCATGCAAAGAGGGTTGTTTTGGCTGATCAAGCTAAAGCAATAAAGATATGTGCACAACATAATTATAATACAGGCCATGTTTTTCAATTACTTTTAAAATTTTTGACCCACTAGCCACTTGGACGGTTGGACCAGGGGCTAACAATAAAGGGACTCCTGTTGCATAAACATGACAGTAGCAGGATCACCAAATCTCTGAGATACCTCAGGAAAGTGCTAGCCAATGGGCTCCAACTCAAATAGCACCTCCTCCCTCATAACAAGGTGGAGGGTGAGGTTGTGGATTCAAGATCAATGTCAAAGGGCTGTTTTCAACTTTACTGATACGACACACAACACAAGCATTTCATAAAAATTTTCTTTCAACTTTAATATTACAATAATTGAAGAATTGAAAGTTTTAATAGCTATCATTACTCTACAGTAAACTCTAGGAATTTTACTTAATAATGCAATCTCCCCCTGCTTTGGTCCACAACTAACTGATAGCAAAAGAATCAATCTTTTTTGATAAGAAATGAAATTTTATTGATATAAACAAATAGAGTCACCCAAGTATACAGGGAGTATACAGCTGGGGACCATACAATCAATCACACAAATTACATATATCAATTATTAACAGACCATGAGGACTGACTATGCAAAACAGATACCGAATCCAAAAAGTTTTAAAGAAAAATAATTTGAGTTCAGCCATAATTTTATCTATATTTTCAAAGCTCTGGTTATTTCTCCCTCCACAAGCACCATATCAAGCAATGAGGGGCCCAAAACCCAAAATGTCCTTGCCAACAAGCTAGCAACTCGACAAGAGTCTTTGGCATCATCTAACAAATTCTAAAAAACCCAACACCTCAGACCATAAGTCTGTAACAATAGAGCAGTTTAGTAATAGGTGATCTACTGATTCACCTTTGCGTTTGCACATATAAAACCAATCCGAAATCCAAACATTCTTTCTCCGTGAATTATCAATCATCAAATTTTCCCCAAGGAAATGATTGATCACTATTGCAAAGCAGAACCTGATAGTACCCACTAACTTTAAATCCCTTTTGCATATCTGATTTCCAGCACAGTTGACCTCTGAAGTAGGGATTTTGTAGGGACTTCGTCCAATTGTTCTTGAAGAATGATGGAGCATTCTCTTCGCATAGTTTATTAGCAAAAAGGATTGCAATGCAAGGTAGGTTTGAAAGGTGGAACCATCCTCGTCATCTTGCTTTGGCAATAAGGGTTTTATTTCTCTTCTCTAACTAATAAACAGACCAGACCAATTATACGCCTAAAGTGTGACTAGGAAAACACACACTGAAACCAATACAATATCTTCTTCAGTTCTCCATGTTTTATTTCTCATTATAAAGTGCAGCTTTTTTTTGGTCTATGGATAAAGTGATTTTTATACCCACCCTAATACTTTCCAAATCCTTAGTCCACCCCTATTTCTTGAGATACCTAAGGTATAATATAACAATTTGTGACTAGTGCATTGACAGTAATCTGTACAGCAAGTCCTAGTGAAACATGCACAATTAAATGATGTAACAAAAATTACATAGGTTACCAAGTGAAGAACTATTTGCCCCCTCCCCCCCCCCCCCCCCCCCACCCCCCCCAAAAAAAAAATAAAACTTAAGAACTATTCTGGTTCTAATGTTTTTTTTTACCTGATAATGCATATATGAATTATTTTAAAAATGTATATACAATGCCCTATTCTGCACGGCACAGTGAGTGAATAAAATGAAAAAAAAAAAAAAAAAAAAGATTCATGCCTTTTTTCTAGGAGCAGGGTTGGTGCCCTTTTTGGGCTCTGGTGCAGGGACCTCAGCTATGCTTTTCCTAGTAGGCCTCGGAGCCTCCAGCTTTCGCTTTGGGGGATCAACGTTCATTGGTTGTGTATCATTCAGGCCAGTTAACTTATCACGTAGATCCCTAACACCTGAAAGAGACCCTCTTTGAGATGCCTGTCCAAGACTTTTCTTTTGAAGCTTTAAACGGAGATCTCGAGCCCCAACCTTGTTATCTTCATAAGCCATAAAAACCATCAAAACCACATAAAGAAGGTTAGTGATATGATGCCCACAAAAGATAGCAGGCTCTAGTTGCATTATCAGAAAGAATGCATACTTGAAATTTGAGGTTCATCTTCGTTATAAAGATCATGTTCCCACTTGTCATCTTGCCTTTGCCTGAAAAAGAGATTTCATTGACAAAATTATTTTTAATAATATTGTTGGCCTCAATAATTTAGAACTTGACCAATTAATTAAGACTAAAAAGAAAAACAGGAGAGAGATGGAATGAGAATATTATCTAAAATAATAATAATAATAGCCACTTGATGAACCAGAAAGCAAAGTTGACACTATAATCCAACAGATAACTCATAGACTCCAAAATCCAAACCAGAAATTGATAAAAACAAGGGCATCCAGCAGCATGTTAGACAAATCCTAGAGAGTGTATGCACAATGGTCCACTAAACTCTAGCAACGCCTACAATACAATGTTTGATTAAGAGTTAAGAGTTACAAACAAAGGTAGGTATGCAATACCAAAGGAAAATTTTCTAATAAGCTTCAAACTGTTATTGCAGGATGATGTGGAATGTAACTGGCAGCCCCTTTGAAGGCTTATAACAGGCAAGAGAAAGCTGCTTCTAGTGCTCAATAATTAATTTGGTAAGTTTCTGATAAAGGAGATCTTTCATTGAGTCTTATTTGATTGTTTATTTTCATTGGATAAGCTTTAATTTAGTTATAGTAGAACAAGGACAATTTGGTGATTTCCAATTTTTTGGAAAGGTATTCCTTGATGGTACCAAAGGCCCATGAGTCTTATTGATAAGAGAAGTTAAATATTTTTTCTTTGTTATTAGTAATCTTAGTCTTTCTAAAAAAGACATTAAAGGTTCAAATTGACCCCCCCCCCCCCCCCCCCCCCCACCAATTATCGAATTATCAAAAAAGTAATCCTAGACTTTCTAAGAATAGGTTATTTAGGAGTCTTAGTACTTCTAGAAAAGGATATAGCCATTGCCTATTGAAAAGCTTTATTGTAGGTAAAAAACATTCATGGTGAGTTGGGTCTAATAAAATTCCAATAGCTTATTTTAAGCGTTGAGGGTGGTGATTGCCTGAGTGTGATTGCTTAGGAGGAAAACCTAGATGAGATTAATAAGCAGTTATTTCTGTTTTCTCATTCTATTCACTGTTTTAATACCAAGCCGCTATGAAACATATTCAAGATCCAAACTTCTATTCACCAAAACCTACCTACCCTTAAACATCAAACCCTATTCAAGAACCCTTCAAGATCTCATTAAGAAATCTAATTAGTGTTGAATTCCTAAAGATCCTACATCACACGATTGCAAGTTTGCAACCCATGGTCTAGATAACTCAGAGCACAACTGCACGCTTTATGGATGTGCATCAAGGCAATGTTAAGCCTTTGCCCGGACTTCCTCTCAACAATTTGACTGTGGAAACAACAGCAGTGAACCACAAGATCTTTATGTGTGTGTGTGCATGTGCACAGATCAAAAAGATATGAATATCAAAATATATCCAAACAAGGGATTTTCAGGGTCTACTGGAGACAGAGAGTTAATGCGATAGTGATTAAGAAACTTAATGAAATTACTTCATTAAGAATTAACAGCTTCCAAATTTCCCACAAAGTTGCAACTTTGAGACTACAAAACTCTAATTAACTTCTCTGATGGCACTATTTCCATAAACCAAACGCATAAAAGCATCATTAACAACATCATGAGTGTCCATCACAGCCAGTATTCAAAGTCTCACTAGAAATCAAAATTCTCAATCAATTATCACCAAATTAACAAAACCCATTTTTTTTTAAAAAAATCTACTCAATCAAATTGCTCTGAAACTTTCCCATATAAAAATATACACCCAGAACAAGCTAAGCCTCCAATCACAAAACACAGCTAAATCAAAGTATAGAAAAAAGACACAATAGAAGCAAAAATTTAAAAACCTTCAAAACAAAATATGCGAAGAAAGATGAAATTGTGGGGGGGCAAAAGCGAACCTCTTGCCGGTGAATTGTCGGCGGCGAGTGTCAGCAATGGAAGTCCCATTGAGTCGATCCTTTATTGACCTCTTGGACTCTGCCTCCACTCGATCAGCATACATCTTATTAGCGCTTCTTTAATTTAATAAATACAACGAAGAAGAAAGAAAAAAATGAAAACCTAACCCTAACCCTAATTGGAGTTGATGAAGAAGAAGAAAAGAATTGGAGTGAAGGATTTGAAGTTGCGGAGAAGAGAGATCAAAAACCCTAAAAATAAATATTCTTTTGGGTTTGGGGATTTAAAGTAACGGAGAGAGAGAGAAGTTCTGGTTTTGGATTTTGAATTCTCGAGAGATAAAAGGATTTGAAAGTCGGTGGAAAGCTTTTGTATGGGGGAAGAATTGTGAAGGTCAAGGAGGGAGGGAGTGAGGCAATGGGACTTTCACTGCGATTATAGTGTGTACTAATTTTGTGATTTTTGGGTCCAAGATGCCTTTCAAGCACTTGAAACGCAGTGTTTTTTTTTTTTGCTTGTTTTTTGGGTAAAAAAAAAAATTGTGTAAATTATAAATTTAACCCCTAAAGTTTGGAGGGGATTAAATTTTACACCATAAAATTTTAAAATTTAGATTTTATCTCTTGAAGTTTGGTAATGTTTGGATTTTATACCTAAATGTTTCAAAATTTATATTTTACCCTCTATATTTTAGAAGTATTTAGATTTTACTTCCTAAAGTTTTGAGGTGTTTAAATTTTACACCTTAAAATTTTCAAAATTTTGGAGTGTAAAATTCATACAACCTAAATTTTAGGGGGTAAAATCCAAGTTCTAAAATGTTAGAGTGTAAAATCCAAACACTCCAAACTTTAGAGTGTAAAATCCAATCACCCCTAAACTTTAGATGTGTAATTTGCAATTTACTTAAAAATATATATATACAATTACACTCTTTTAAGTTAGCACACAACAATTTTAATATTAATTTCACAAAATCTGGTCAATTAGATATCAACTGGAAAATGTTTTTTCCCTTTAAGTTTAAGATAAAGTGTCATTTCTAATCTCAAGGAAGGGGAATTTAACCCCATAATAATTTTAAAATTAGAATTGATTTTTTTTAAAAAAAAAAATTTTAAAGTGTATTTTAAAATATTAAGTGTGAATTTTATTAATTGATTTTTTTTCAACATGTTATGGAGAGATTTGTCGTTGCAAGTGTTCTGTGCTTGATAAATTTTGCATTTTTATTTTAAAATTTTGTAAAGAGGTTATTATAAAAATTTAGAAGGAGAGTGTTAGAAGGAGGGAGGGGGGGGGGGTGAGTGTTAATTTCTTCATACCTCAAAGAAAGAGGGTATTTTTTCTCTTCAAGTTAGGTTGGAGTGTTATTTCCCTCAGACCTTAAGAAAGGAGAGTGTAATTACCCCAATTATTGTTTTAGTTTCCTAAGTTTAATTTTTGTCATCTTAGTCTACTCAATTTGATAACGTCATCATTCTAATCCTTCAAGTCCGTTTAGTTAGGCAATTTGGCAGTCTAAAAGCACATTACACCATTTTGAGGGGAGAGTCCTAGCCATCATCAAGATCCCATCACTTGTGGTGAATTATATGGTCCATCAGTTGATGAGGTTTGAACTAAACGACCACATTGGTGACCTCCTTCATGACTTGATTAGCCAATGGATTTTTTGAGAAAGGGAAACCTTTAAACTAGAGTTTTTCTTAAGGTACCTCCTAAAATTGGACTCAAAATTTATTATCTCTCCAAATTTGAAAGAAAAATATGGGAATGCATGGGGATTTTTGTACTCGTGATAAAGATGGGTCAACTTGACTCTCTAAATGCCGAGTCAAAATGGGTCAACTTGTGGGTCTCATTGACCCTTTTTTTCCAAATGGATTTTTTTTCCTAAGATTTTTTTTAATTAATTTTTGGCTTCTAACACTATGTAAATGTGTTTCACATGCTATTTTTTTTTTAATTTCATTTTCTTTCTCTAATAATTCAATTATTGCAATAAGCGAGGAAGAGGGTTTAGAACCTTAGTTCGCCTTATAAAGGACACTGACCAATATTATTGAACTATAAAACTCTTGACTTATTTCTTTTTCTATTTTTAGTTTTCTTAGAGGCACTCAAAAATTGTTTCTTCACAAGTTAGATAATTTAAGGTTTTAGTATAGAGAACCATGAACTATGTAAACTACATATATAAATAATAGAGGAGAATACATTTTATCAATTCATCATCAACCTATAGAAATCATCCATTTGATCTCCATGCAATTGCAAGCACACATTGAGACCTCCCTCGCCTTTTGGCCCTGGCAACAGCAAGAACAAGCCAGGCTTAACCACAATTGGAGTGGCACATTTTATTCTTCCCCATGCAAACACTTCCTCTTCTAGCCCCAATCCCAATCATGACACCAATGAGAAGCTATTTTCCGTGCAGGGCACTCCTCTGTTCACCTCCAACCAATCTATCCCAGACCTCACATACTCATCATCAAGTCTCGCCACCCCTTCTTGCACTTTTCTCACAAGGAACCAATCATCTTCCTCCCTAAGCTCCCTCACACTTGCTCTTGTAAATCCAAGAATCAATGCATTGCATTCCCTGCAAGCCCACATGGTGCTTGAAGAGGGAAAATCTTAAAGAAATGGGCTTGACGGATCGTCCTCTGTTGGTTAATAGTGGATGGGCCAAGCATCCGTAGTCCGTTGTGAACGGACTCAGCTTGGACGGGCGTACTGGCGACGGGTCCGGTTTCCAGGAGGAAGACCCTTGATGTAAAATACTTGCGACACACTTCAAGGAATCCTAAGGTTAAAGGGATTCTAGTGGTGAGAGGATTCTAGAATAAACGTATAAGGAAAAGTCTTGTCCAACACGTTTGGGACTCGACAAAGAAGGTTCGTATAAGGAAAAGACTTCTACTTCAAGTCAAAGAGGTCTATCTACTATGACTATAAAAGCCCGAATACTCTCATAGTCCAAGGTACGCATAATTTACCCTTTCTAGCACTCTAGAGTTGTGAGAATATTTCTGACTTAACCTTCGGAGGGTATTCGGCTGGCACCACACCGGTACTCTCTGCGAGGTTCTTTGTGTTGTGTAGGTGACTTTTTGAGCGTGTGAGGCAATTCATTGGTGATTTTTCAGACTTCATCAGTGCTTGTGGCACAATTCTTTTGCGAGCATCCACCAGAAACAACATGGTGAAAATCCTTTCCTCTGGCATCTGCACTGCAATGCTCATTGCCTTCCATATCTTTGCTGCCACAACACGAAATGTGGTGCAATTCTTCAGTTTTCCGGCCCCGAGGGCCGCCTTCTTTAAATAGCTAATGCGTTCCGGAGACAAATAGACCATATGAGTCTGATTATGTGATGCGGTGGGTTGATTTGTGACAATGTCACTCAAACCTCGTACAGTGAATAAATCATGATCTGTCTCAGTAGTTTTTGAGTACTCATATAGTGTGGATGACTAATATTTGGAGAGTTTCGAGCTCTAAGAACTGTCCGATCTGAATTAGGCACAACAACCAGATTATCGCCGCGAGTTAAAGCAGCCCAATTTGCCTCGAAAACTCTGACTGCCACCCCATCTAGCGTGCAATGGTTGACTCGGGAGGCAAGTGCTAGACCTCCACATCCAAACTGTGTAAACTGTCATAACAAACTAACTGTCAAATTGATTTGCTTCAATTACATAGTTTACATTTTTTTTAAAAAAAAAAAAAATTTAAGTTTGGCATTACGCCTTTAAAAGATTAGGAAAAGGAATTTAACAGGTTTTTTTTTTTTTTTTTTTTTTTTTTTTTTTTTTTTTGTGTGTGAAACAATTTAACGGTTCATTTAAATCAATAAAAAAAATACGGAATAAATTGATTAAAAAAAATAAAATTGAAAGTAAATAAATGAGACCTATTTTCTTCAGTCTTTTTTTTTTAGAATCGTACTTTCTTCAGTTAGAAGGACATTTAAAATAAAAATTAATATAAAAGAAAGAAACATTTAGATTGATTCTTATGTCCTTGCTTTTTATTAGTTGTGAATAAATGTCATTTTTTGCCAATTTTTGGCAGCATAACATAACCAAACTTCTGTAAGATTATAACTCCTTTAGGAGATTTTAAGTGGTCCACATTTAAGTGATAGATGAAAAATTCGTAACTTAAATTTTTTATCTGTGAAAGTTACATGTGTTGGTGTAACGTTCTATTGGTAACTCTCAGTTGGTGATAATAAATTGAAGACACCTTGGAATAGCTTCTATTGTGAGTAAACACCGTGTAGGTACAATTGGTTAAACTCTTTGATGGAATGAGAGTTGTGGAATAAACCTTAAACTAAAAGGGTCCTTAGTCTAGCTTATGTATAGCATGTTTCTCCATCAAAAAGTGATCATATGTGTTGAAAATACCATGTAGACTAGAAGAACGTACTATTTCATGTATACATTTATCTTAAATAATCAATTCTCTCTAAAATACTTGAACAACTATAGTTGAATGTATGTTTGTTTTCTTCTACTACTCTAAATTTTATAAAGTGTATATATAGTATATATGAAATTAGATCATAAACGAAAATTATACATTTAAGTGTGTTTCAGATTTATTGCAATTATCTTGTTTTGAAATATCATTTTATGGTTTGTTTTAATTTCCCGTCATGATCAACATGAGGATTTATTGATCTTTATGATGCTATTTGAATTAGTGAATATCAAAATGACTTGGGAGTGGCTATAGCATCTTAAGCCAAAATGATAATCACATCAAGAAAAGTTTATAAGACTTCATTAGGAATAAAGGCATCTAAGTGACAATTATATCATGAAAATAATGACTTGGCCTCATAGGAAGGTTATTTTTTTGATTTGATTGGAATAAGGTGGTGAATTAAGAATAGAGTTTTCCAAGACCCATAGGTATAGAAAACCTTAAGCAGAGAAAGAAAACAAACATAACTTTAGCCATAGTTGTTCAAGTGTTTTAGAGAGAACTGATTATTTAAGATAATGTATAGATAAAAGTGTTCTTCTAGTCTATGACATTTTCCACGCATATGACTTTTTGATGGAGATATGGGCTATGTATAAGCTAGACTAGGGACCCTTTTAGTTTAAGATTTATTCTGTAAGGACACAATTTGTAGCCCAAGTCCAATATGTATGGGATTGTGGGTTAATGAGCCTAGTACAATAAATTTGTAGAGAGTGAGTTGAAGAACTAGGTTCTAATGAATCTAACAACGGCTAGGATAGGTTTGAAAGACAATCATGCAAGAACAAAGCACGTAAGGTTGGGTGAATGTATTGCCGAGGAGGCAAATATTTGTATAGATCGATGAAACTGATTACAAGTGCAATTCTGGTTCCTACCGTGTTCTTTCTCTATTTTTACGATCCCCTTCCTTTCAGGGGTTTCTCATATTATATACCTCCTTCCTGGTGATCTTGGCCTTGCACTTATCAATCGTCCAAGCCATTACTCGAGTACCCGTCCCATCAGACACCCCTTCTTGCTCTCTGTGAGTTGCGGTGGCCAAGAAAACACTGTTTAGAGGTCTTCTCCATATAAATGCGGCAAAAAAAGTAGCTGCAATGCAATTAATGCGGAGGTAGTAGCTTTTCCTCAGATATTCTTGGGTTCCTTTCCCTTTCGTGTGGTCATGAGGCACGCTTCTAACATTAAAGTTTCTATGGAAGTCACTTTCGTCGTTGGAATGCGTATCCAAGCTATATTTGTCATGGCCGAGGAGGAATTTCTCCTCGGACAACCTTATCCTCCTTTCTTACTCATAAGGCTCCAAACCTAAATCGCGAATTTTTTTTCCATTTAACAATAAATATCAAAAAAATTAGTTAGTTCTCACATTCCAAAACAATATTAAAAACTAGCATCTCGAGTGTCTGAAACTTGAGTTCCAAGATAAAAATCGAGTTTTTAAGTCTCGATTTGTAAGCGGGTGGGTGTGAAGTGGGAAAAAATCCACGTGGAAATCGAGTTTTAAAGACTCGAGTTCCAAAAAAAGCCCCTATAAGGCTTAAAAATATCACTATAGGGCTTAAAAATCAAGTTTTAAAAAAATTTTGCGGGAAAACACTGCTATAGGGCTTTAAAACGTTATTATAGGGCTTAAAAACGCCACTATAGGGTTCCCTGAACCTGGTATTGAACACTTATAAAAAAATTTTGCAGGAAAACGCCGCTATAGGGCTTTAAAACGTCACCATAGGACTTAAAAATGCCATTATAGGGGTGATCAAACGAAATTTTTTTTTTTGCATAGAACTCAAGTTTCTAAAACTCGAGATGCTATTTTTCTTAAAACTTTGAAACGTTGCCTAACTTACTACATTGTTGTCCCTCTCATTGCTAGTCTGCCCATTCCCCCCCTAAATCCCCCTTATCCATTTGTCCCTCCTCGGACCTGATAACGTCCTCGGATAAAGCCTAAAGCCTAATACATGATTCTGGGCCCATGTCCCTACATATTCCATTACTCTACTTCTACCAAGGAGTTTAACCAATTGTAACTCCGTGATGTTTACTCATCATAGGTGTTATTCCAATGTATCTTCAAAGTTCAAAGTATTATCTATAATTGAGAGTTACTGATAGAATGTTACACCATAACACGTAACTTTTATAAATTGAAAACTTAAGACATGAGCTTTTCATCTATCACTTAAATGTAGGCCATATAAATTCTCATTAAGGAGGTATAATCTTTTTAGAGATTCATTATGTTATGACGCCACAAAAAATTGGCAAAAAATAACATTTATTCACAACTAATAAAAGGCAAGGACATAATAATCAATCTATATGTTTCTTTCTTTTATATAAATTTTTTTAAAAAAAATTTTAAACGTCCATCGTACTGAAAGAAAATAGATCTCATTTATTTATTTTCAAATTTTTTTTTTATACAAGATAGAAATTTTACTCTAACCTAATTTAAGTGTATATGTGTGTGAAACTCTCTCCTGGAGACTTGAATCCCGGCCCTTGCAACCCACACCCTATAAGCACTTATACTTGTGGAGTGACTAACGCACCAAGGGTGTGCGGTGGTAGTTTTATTTTCTTTTTAATCTCCATTTCATTTTTAAACTTTTAACCGCATTAAGGATATGGAGAAAGACTATTTCCTGCATATTTCAAAAGTTTAATAAGTCTCTAGTGGACAATAAATTTATTAAAAAAAAAAACCATAATTAGGCTTATGTTATAAATAGCCATAAGCTAATTGAGTGATTTTTTTTTTTTTTTTTTTTAAGATTCAAATTTAAAATAAAGAGGCAAATTATTTCTTTGATTTTTGAAAATGGTCAATCTATTGAAAATGTCCGTTTGATAATTACTTATTTTTGATAACTTATTTTCATAATGTGAAATAAAAAATTAAAAAAAAAGTTAAAAATTGGGAATGCAAATCCTCTGTGCTATTTTTTATGTATCATTCTATGTTCCACCAATCACAACTTACCATGTATATGATTGCTTTCCATTTTAAATTTCAGTTATTTTATAAAAAAAAGTAAAATCAAAACATGGCACATACGGATTAATGGAACATAGATTTGTATTAAAAAATTAGCTTATTTCTAATATTAAAAGCTAAAAGTTAGATAATTTAAAATAAAGATAAGATAAAAGGTAGTACGAGATCTACAAATAGTGAATAATTTAAGTAAAACGCTAGTTTTTAATCAATTACTAAATTCACACGTAATGAGGGGTACTTGCCAATTAGGTAACAGGTTATCAAAAGAAATCTTTTTAAGTACAACTTTTTATAAACTTCATTTTTTTAGATACATCTTTCTCAATCTCAATAACTTCATTTTAAAAAATCTGATATTCTGATTCATATGAAAAATAAGTTATACGAAATCCGTATTATTGTCTTTTAACCTGATTTATTTTATAGTACTAAAAAATTTATTTACTAAATTAACTGTATAGTACTAAATACTGATAACCAAAGGGAAAATAAGTTAAATACCTGTATAGACAAAAGGGGATTGTCCTTCAAGTCCCTTTCTTCATCACCCTCTTCATCCAACAATGCAACCAACTGCCTGAACTCCAGCTTGGGAGACGAGAGGTCACCTAATTCACTCAACTTGGTGTCGGTTCTCGCTGCAACAACCACAACACCAGCACCATTACAATCAATTTCAAAGCAATTATCTTCTTCTAAACATGGCACTAGCCTACCAGCTAAAAAATCATAAGGCACTAGCATTTTGGAAAGGGCACTGCATATATAAGCTATGATAAGCTTCAAAGTATGTCATTTCATTCGTTGGGGGCTCGAAAAAGGACACAGATTCTTGGCACACAACAAGGGAAAGGTCTATGTTTGATAAGAAAATTCGTCTACGTTCTATAGGTTTTTCGGGTGCAATTACAACTTTCTCAAGTAACTTCATATATATTCTCCATTCTATTAGAACCACCCCTGTGGGTGCTTCCTTTGGCTCTGGTGCATAACACAATGGAACTGTGGTCGATATAAAAGAATTGTACAAGATGTGGGAAGAAAAATTACATCGGAAATGTCTTGAACAAAACTAGAATGGCTATTTATAGAAGCGAGAGTTTGCATGAGACATCTCTTAAATGAGAAAGTGTCAAGACGGTTACTATAAATTATACTAATTCAAGACCATTGTGCTTTTTTGACTACTATTGAAAGTGGTTGCTATTTTTTCAAAACTAATTAATGTTTCAATAGAAGGTTAAAGTTAAGAATGTATATATAAATTATGTTAAACTAAGAGTTACGTTAATTGTTGATTAATTTAAAACTATGATAATTGGTTCCTCAAAAAAAAAAAAAAAAAAAAAAACTATGAAAATTTTAAGGTTAAATTACAATTTTATATGGGCTTAGTGCGGTTTTCTTCCGCACAAGAGGGGTGGGGCAGCTCAATGTATTTTGCGGTCTAAGGGTACAGTTTTAAGTGCAACATTTTTTTATATTTAAATATTAATTAAATAATATTTATTCAGCTTTTGAAATCATTTTTTAATTTTAAAATGTACTTTTTCAAATTTTTTGAGATTCAATATTAGTAATTGAGTTTTTGATGTGATAACTATTAAGAGAGATCTTGGTATGACAATTTCTAAGGCAGATTCGACAATATGTCTGGTCGGTTAGAGGTTCAGTGGTAGTAGAAAAGAGGATGGGGGATTTTAGTAAGATAGGTTCCAAATTTCTTCCTTTTTGGAATTGGGTATTAGGGAGGACATACAATTTGTATGTGACAAGTCATATTCATTAATTAATTTATAAAATGCTAATATGACATACTGGTATTAGAGGGTGTAAACTTGGGGTATTGCCCCAAGTCCTTATTGAATTTAAACTCAATCAAAAAAGAAAAAAGAAAAAAAAGAAAAAGAAGTAATAGACTAAAGGATAAGTATTGAGTGGATCAACCATATATATTCATCCAAAAAAAATTAGACAACAAACTCTTTCATTCACCCAACCAGCAAGAAATCAAGAACAACAATGAAAGGGAGAAAGCTTTCCAATAGCATAAACTAGAACAAAAAGAAAGGGAGAGTAAATAAAGCCAACCAGAAATGAAGATGAAAGGAGAGTAGTCAACACACTGTACATTGATTGCTAAGCAATTACAAAGTAAGCTAAAAAAAAAAATAGAGAAGAAGAAGATGGAAAGGCAAAAGCGGCAATGTAAGTAGTGAATAGATAGGGGTTTGATCCCTGAAAAATCAAGATGGAGAGAAAATGTGTGTTCATGTCTTTTATTTTAACAAATAGTCACGATCTCTCTTTTGGAAAAATTGAGATAAGATATTTAATGAATTTGTCTATAAAACTATTAATTTAACTATTAATAGTTTGAGAAGAGAGAGATAAAGAATCTCTTCACATTCTATGTTTGGGAGAATGAATATTTTCACACTCGTAAACTGTGAAAGATTAACTAAAGCGCATTAAGAATTTAAGAGAATACATATCATTTAAAGAGGGGATAATTTTATTTTCTTTTAAGAGAAAATTCTTAGTTAAAATTTTTGTTACAATGCTTTCTTGAGCCTTCGTTTTTTTTCCTAGGTGAGAGGGCCTTAATTATATTTTATTTGTTAATAAAGGGGGGCCTTCTTCCATTTGGCACTTAGGCCATTGCCCAAGAGCATTCACATCAACTAGTGCAAAAATTTGTCTATTTTAGCATAACATCTCTCTTTTTTTTTTTTTTCTAATTTACTTAACTACTTTTCATAACACCCACATTAGCTATTTCATTAAAATATTTTAAAAAAAATTAAATTATTTCTCTCTTTACATCCGTTATCCATTCTCTTCATTCATCCTCTTGAAACATAAAGAAAAAATAAATAATAAAAATACACAACAATAATATTTGTGTATATTGCATAAGTATTACGTTCAATAATGGACACATGAC
Source organism: Quercus gilva (assembly GCA_023621385.1). Lineage (NCBI taxonomy): Eukaryota > Viridiplantae > Streptophyta > Magnoliopsida > Fagales > Fagaceae > Quercus > Quercus gilva. The sequence continues at coordinate 65,107,758 of CM042481.1, forward strand.
ATCATCCAAATTGGTTTAATGCAACTCCGGCCTAATCCTTACCTTTTATGCAAAGAGTGGTTTGCTGATGCATAAAAGTGGTTTGTTGATGATGAACTATCGAATAAAAAAAATTTAGGTGGCACAAAAAATTTATTTTTATTTTTTAAATTCTTTTTCGCCATTAGCCACGTTGGCACAAAGGCATACACTCCTAGCGAAAATGTCTAAGATATAAAATTGCATTGGCCAATTAAATTTGCAAAGAGAGAGAGAGAGGTGGAACAGAAAGCCTTTGCCATTAAATATGCAAGAGTCAACGAAAAATTTGCAGAAAATTTTAAAGTAGAAATTTGGAAGAATATTCCTTGGAGATCAAAGATGCATACTATGAATAATTTACATTCATTCTCAAGCTCTTTCTTTTGTTTGCACTACAATTTTCTTAAGCCCATGGCCATGGTGAGGAACCAAACACCAGACATATACACGGCATTCCCAATTGGGTAATTTTTTACTATTCTCTTTGTGGCCAAGTTTTAGACCCAAGTCATTTGACCTAAAATCATAGTACAATCCTCTCTTACACACTTAGAAGTCCAAAGAAGGGGTTGGTCATTGCAGACTTCAATTCAGACCCAGCTGTGTTTAGAATTTCCATGTCGACCTTATCATCAGGAAGATACAAGAACTCGTCTCCTTCTGTTCTCTCAAACCCACAGAGCTCAAGAAATTCCATACCTCCTCTCAAGTTCCCAACTCTATCCTGTTAAGTGTTAAATAGCTAAAGAATAAATAAATGACTAGAGTAGAAATCTTACAATACAAGTACACCTGAACCAAGAAAAACAAATAAAAATATTATATGCCAGATTTTAGCGATGTTTATGAAACCCTTCTCTTTTTTCTTTGGGTATATCGTGTTTATACAGAGGAACATGCTGGTCTACAAATGTAACAGGAAAGAGTGACAGACCATAAAAGCAGTAGATATTAAGACCATTCAATTTAAGGCTACAAAGAGGATAACACTCGTCAAATCTATGCATTACTTGACAGTAGTGATCAAAAGAAAAACTAAATATGGTGATCCAACAATCAGGATGGAGAGCTCTTGGCTCTCATCATGACTAATGAGGATAACACTCGTCAAATCTATGAATTAATGTATTATTTTTTACTCGTTAAAAATCATGAAAGTGAACCCAAAAATAATCCAAAACCGAACCAAAAGTAACCTAATTTCCGTGGAAAATAACTTGGCATTACCAGTGTCTTGTGGCAATAACCTATCCCAAAAGTTTCCATCAAAAGGACAATCTGGACTTTGGTGGAGATAACAAATGGTCTCTACTTGATTCAATCAACTCAGATTACTTGTATAGTTGGTATGGAGGGTTAAACAACATGATTCAAATCTCAGAAACACCCCCCCCCCCCCCCCCCAAACAACTACATCAATCAAAGAAATTGTTTACCTGGAATAATGGGTTAGTAAGTCGAATCTTCCTAAATTTTTCCTCATCAGGATTTTTTGCAATATTTCCAATATAGATCAAAAGAGTTTCAAAGGCCCTCCTAACTCTGGCACCATCATTCTAGAAGAATAAATAGAAAAAAAGCAGGGGGAATCAGGCTGCTGACAAAGTAACATGTAAAATATAGAAGTTAATGAAATAGCATGTGACAATCTTAACTAACAAAAATGGACTACATTTGGGACTGGTGAAACCTAAAGTTCACGAAGTCAAAGAAATACAAAAAATATCTATGGCAGGCACCCTAAAAATATCCTATGCATATGATTTATGCTATAACAGGTGCATGTACCTTCACCTTAGTTTAATTAAAACGCTTTCAAGAATTCAAGCATGTGCTTTCTTTCTTTAAGTATTTGTATGTAAAGGAAGGAGCTTTTTAGTACAAGGTTGTGGAGAGCTACCTATCTTGTAAATAATAAGATGCAGTACCTCCCATTTATCTGAAAACTCAGATGCAAAGGAAATTCATTGTTGTGACAATTTATCTGTGGAGATCTTTAGCCTAATGGATTTCCTAAAAAAAAAAAAAAAAACCACCCTCTGATTAAATGTTTCACATATAATAAGTCCAACATACCAGAATTTTTATTCAGGAAAACTTCAACACTATGCTTTGCTTTTGAAACATATAACGAGGAAATTGAAGCACACTCTAACCTCAAAATGAAGTTGCTAAAAATAGTTTAGGAAACCACTTATAATGTGATGGTTCTACAATAATGTCATAAAACACATAAACCGATCTATTTTTGAAATGTCTCCGAACTCTCGTGCTTGTTACACTATGAGCAATTTACCTGGTGATTGCGCTTAAGAGACCTTAAACATTCTCTCATCTGCTCTGCATTTGTTACAGACTTCAGAGGCAATGATGTCTGCAACTAATAATAAAAAGAACAACATCAAAATAACTCTGCCCTGTAGTTCAAGTAAAGAAATTTATATTATGCAATGACACAGAAGAGTGCTAAGTTCTATAAACATCACTTTCAAAATAACCGTACCGTTTTTTCCTGCAACAAATGAGTGGAAGGTTTTACAGATGGACTTTCTGGTAGCAATCCAAGTCTTGACCTCCTTTCTACCTATGAAGACATGCATAGTTTTTTGAGTCATGGAAAATTCTTGAGAAAGGTATTAAACCTCAAATCAGGAATAATGAACTAAAAAATATAAATTATCACTTGATAAAATTTAAAATAAAATCAAAACCCATTAGTCTCTCTTCTATTCTTGGTTGTTGCTTACTTCAAGTTCTTTGAGAATATTTTTTGAAAACTTTTTTCCTGTATTAGCACAACTTCCACAAAATACATATTTCTCTCTAGTTTTATTGACCATAAAATAATATAAAGAAAAAAAATTCTCCTTCCATAGAAATGGGCAGGCCCTAGGGAAAAGGTGTATTAAGGACAATGATAGCGAAATCTATAATATAAAGTTTTCATTTGGGAATTGTGTATTTTTGGTAACTTATTTGCATAGTGTTTATCAAAAGATATAGTTTTTGGTAACATTTATGTTTTTTTTATAATTTATTTATTTTTATTTTTTATGTTAAATGCGTTACAAAGAGCTAAAAGCTAGATTATTTCGAAAAAAAAAAAAAAAGGCTAAAAGCTAAAATGTTTTCAATGATTCCCAAACGCACACATAATCTACTAGAAAAAAATTATAATCTATTAACAATTGTTCTAAGCACAATGAAACATGGAAAAAATTTTCAAGTACCTTATCATGTTCTAGTTTCTTAAGTATTTTCTCCCTTGCTCTTTTTTCTTCCTCCTTTTCTTTTTTTTTCAAGGCTAAATAACTGAAAAAACAAAGTGAATATATTAATATTTAAGTTAGAAGGAAATAAAATCTAATGTATTTAAAGACAAAAAGGGATAAATAGACATAAAATTGCCAAATAGAAAAAACAACTAAATTAAGACAGACCGTTGTTTTTCATTGCTTTCTAGAATTCGCTTTGCCTCAATGAGGTCCTTACTAGCTCGAATCCTCTCCTAGAACAATAGTATAAATAAATGCCAAGTACATGAAACGAGCTCTTAACATAATCCCAAAGTACAAACAGAAGAGTTTGATTTGACAAAAACCAACAATGAAGCAGCAATAATATGTTCTAAAATAAAAAAAAAGCTATGGCAAGTTCACCGTTGAATAATGTCTTTCAGGGGTAAAAAGACCTTAGGAATCATGATATAAGATCTTTAAGAAATTCAACTATATTAGGCTTCTTGATATGTTCTTGAAATATTCTTGAATGGGTTTGGATATTTAAGAACTTAAGGTTAGATAATAAAAAAGGATTGAATCTTGATGAATCCTGAAAAGAATTTGATGTTTAATTGATGGTAAAACGATGAATTGAATGATAAACCTAGGAAAGGTTTTAAGAAACCTACTATAATTATTTTCCCAAAAAAAAAATGTTACAATAATTTTATTAAAACTCACATCTCTCAATGAATTTATAGTATAAAGGCCTATAAATACTAAGTTTTGTAAATAAAAAGAAAAAGAATACTAAACCAAGTTCGTATATGAACCATAATCATATTCCTTCATTGAATTCGGAAAATAATCTTCTAATATTAGTTTGAGCCTTGTATTTCTCATTCCTAAGTGCAACAATTTTTCTTAAGTTATCATGAATTTCCTATGTGTGACTAGCAAATGTTTCAAGTTCGACACTTAATCTTGTAGTTGGAATAAAAAGAAAAGGAGTTCAAAACATAAAATACGACTCATGGGCCTTTGGTACAGCCAAATCCCAAGAATCTAGAAATTATCAAATTACCCCGACTTTAATAAAGATTAATTAAAACTAAATAAGAAACAACATTACTTAGATAAACAATAAAATAAGACTCTTCAATTTAGGCTAGCTAAGCAAGATCCCAAGAGTCCAAAACACTCCATATTTTATGGCTTGAACATTAGAACCAACTTTTTGCCTCTTATAATTCTTCAAAAGGAGTTGCCATTCACGTTCGACTCGTTAAATCATCTTAACCATGATATTGAATTTATCATTTTAATCATGGTAATTTTCTAGTATAGAAGAGTCTACTTAGGAGAAAATTGCAAGGATATATGTAGAAAAACTTGCATTAATCATTATTTGTACAATAAGTTGCATATTATTCCTAATGTCATATTTTATGAACCAATAGACAATATATGCAAGTTTTTAAAAAAGGAAAATGTCATACTCAATGCACAAAGCTCCCAGTATTGTGGGATCTAGGAGAGGTGATTGATTGGCAGCCTTACCCCATTTTTCTAGAGAGGCTAATTCCTGGACTCAAACCTGCAACCTACTTTTGGTGGAAGGCACTTGCTATCACACCAAGGCAAGCTTTAAAGAGATTAATTATTTATCAATTGATATTAATAAATTGCCAACGTCACTTTAAAATTTCTCATACTATACACATTTTCTACTTGTGTTTTAAAGCACTATTTTAACTATCTACCCCCATCCCTCTCCAAATCTCTCTTTGTCTTCCTTTAGAGCAAAAGTAGTAAAAAAGTTAAAAGAGTAATCAAAATTCTTAACAAGATTTAGAAAAGGCAAGGTAAAGCCGTAAAGGAGCTATCAAATAAGGAAAGAGTAAACCATAGAAATAACTGCATAATACCTTCTCCCTTTGCCTTTCTAGTTTCTTTTCTTCTTCTTCTTTCTTCTTATGTGATTTATTCCTGAAACTCAACAACATAAGTAGTCATGGAAAGGAACTAGTTAGCCAGAAATAGTAAGATCAATCTGAAATTTTTTTCAAATATTCAACCAGATTAAAGAATTATATATAAAAGGTCAAAAGAGGAGAAAGAATCTGAGGGGCAGTTCTAGATAAACAGAAAAGGAAACCTTAGTTCCTGTGCCTTTATTTTCATTTGTTCTGTGATATGGAAAGGTTGAGACGAGTCAAGATCAATATCCACTGCTACCTGGGAGAAGTTAAACAATCAAGCAAACTAATCTAGTGACAGTATGTGCAACACCAAAGATTTTATAAGTTCATGTAAAAAATGTATCAACATATTCACCAAAGACAATTTTTTTCTCTCCACCTCCTTTCAATGAAACGGAGTTTACAAGAAGCAAAGACAAAGTCAAATTCCAAATCTCAAAAGCTACCCACAAAAACAAACTGATAAAAACAAGATCATATTAGAAAAGATACTTAGCTAAACAACAATTGACTGTTCCGTATAAACTTCAGCTCTTACTACCCAATCAAAACTGTCCGCTAAACAAGCATGTATATGAGAAAGAATTTCAATTGTATGAACACCCTCTTTGTTAAAGCAAAAAGGACACCTGACTTTAGGTGGGAAAAGGCAAGTGAAGCTAAGACATGATCATACCAGAATATTACAATGGATTTTAGACATAGCCTTGCATACTATAATAATGAGGCTTCTTATATGGCTCTTCAATCATCAATATTAGGGGATTGCAAACTTAGTACCCTACTTCAAACTAGACATAAATTATTCCATAAAAATAACATTTTTTTATGGGTTTGATTTTCTCTGACAAGATATATATATTTTGGTCACTCCACCCCCAACATATCTTGAGTATATATATTTCTTATTTAATAACATTTTAATTGTATGGAATAGAATTTCTATATACCTTATTTATAATTTATTTATTTGTACATATTTTATTATCATCTCTAAAATATTTGTCTTTTTTTTTTTTTTTTTTTTTTTTTAAAAGCTCTCTTATAGTCACCCCTCCTTTATTAGAGTCATCTCATTAAAGATGGCAAAATACATTCTCCCGAAGCAGGGACATGATATCTATGATTTGACTTGTCTACACCACGTTGCCATCCTTATAGTGTATACCTATTATTCTTGGCTTATCATATCATTGGATGGAGAAAAAAATTGTAACATTACTATGTTTTTTAGAATTTTGAGATTTAGAGTTTTGGTTAAAGCTAGAGGTGATCTGACTAAGATAAGAATAAGTGTTTTTAGGGATCGTGTTTAAAGTTGCCCCCAAGAAAGACACACTCTTTTGTTTTGGGGAGCAAGTCTAAAAATCTAAATTAAAATGAGCAACGTACAAGTATTTTTACTTTTTTTAAAGAATTTCTATATACCTTATTTATAATTTATTTATTTGTACATATTTTATTATCATCTCTAAAATATTTGTCTTTTTAAAATTTAAAAAAAAAAAAAATAGCTCTCTTATAGTCACCCCTCTTTTATTAGAGTCATCTCATTAAAGATGGCAAAATACATTCTCTTGAAGCAGGGACATGATATCTATGATTTAACTTGGCTACACCGCGTCACCATCCTTATAGTATATACCTATTATTCTTGGCTTATCATATCATTGGATGGAGAAAAAATTTCTAATATTACTATGTTTTTTAGGGTTTTGAGATTTAGAGTTTTGGTTAAAGTTAGAGGACGATATAATTAAGATAAGAATAGGTGTTTTTTAGGAAACGTGTTTAAAGTTGCCCCCAAGAAAGATACACTCTTTTGTTTTGAGGAATAAGTCTAAAAATTTAAATTGAAATGAGCAATGTACAAGTATTTTTACTTTTTTAGTATGAGAAGGTACAAGTTTTGTTTTTAAAGAGAAAAGGTTTTAAATAGGATCTTATATTTTCATGTCTAAATAGACTCTCCTTTTGATGGCCAAAATGAGAGTTTTAGTCCAAAACGTGGATTTCCTCCCAAAAAAAAAAAAAAAAAATCCAAAATGTGGGTGTGGTGTATTTTTAATTGTTGTTAGTGGACCAATTTGTCCTTGGATCATAGCACAGGTGGCAACTAATGGGTAATCAAAATGGGAAAGTGTGGATTATTTCCATAGTACTTGATTATTTATTTATTTATTTAATAAAATGGAAATATATAGATATGGAGCTCTTTTGTAAAAGTTAAAATTCAAATAAAAACTTTCATTTTAAAATTCAATTCAAAGCATGAATTTTTATACTCTAGGAATTTCAATATATGGAAATTGTATTAAACTCAGATAAGATTACAATGAGTGTTATTCCTATTTTATACTCTGAATAGGAACTAACAAACTCTACCTGAAATGCCACCAAGATTTCAGCATAACAAACTCTCTAAACTACCAATAGATAACTAACACGTGAATTTCCACTCTAAATGACAGTGCCACTAATAGAAGATAAACTACATTTAGCTTTAGGCTTTATTCTTATATTGCATGCCATTTTGTTCTAGATTGCTTTAGAACTGAAAGTGTTTCGGTTTGAATCTTGTGTAGGCATTGATTGGAACTCCACTATGTGTTGATCTGCATTGGTTAGTTTTACAAGTAGCACCCATTGGCAGGCAGAGACTCAGCAAAGTTCTCAGGTTTCCAAGTTCCTCTTTGCTTTTCTTATCACACACAACCATTCTAGATGCCGCATTTGCCTAACCCAAAGGTTGTATTTTTGAAAAGAAAAAAAAGAAAAGAAAAAGGTATTTATCAATCACAGAAGGCCTAACAGATATCATCTTGCATATACAATAAAGATTATAGGATTTATATGTTAGGAGAAGAGAACAATATCAAGAAATGCATATCAGCATTTAGTATACTAGATTGAATCACAACTAAGTGCACCTACAAGGTTACTGAAAGGCATTTAGTAAAAAAACATTTTTTATGCAATCTAATGGTTAAATTTTCAAAATTCACATTCAATAAAATGATAAAATAAAAGTTTGAAGGGAAACTTTTTCCTTTAAAATTTTTAATCAATTCGTGATCAGTAGCAACTCTAGGAATTTTTCTTAGGATTTTCCTTAAGAAGCATAAATTATACAATCTAATAAAAAGAGAAATTCATATATTGACAACAACAACAATAAAAAAAAAATTAAAAAAAAAACACATAAATACATAAAGTTTACAAAATTGCTTTCTACGAGTTTTTATATTTTGAAATCGTTGCATGATAGTCTCATTATCAATGCTACAAACTACATCTCTTTCAATGTACACAACCAAGCAATCATTCATCCACTAAATGTATAACAAATTATGGAGCAAAATGTAATTTTATTGGCATAAAAAAAACTGAGGGTGTTCCCAAATTGTTTTTGAAGGGTAGACAAATAAAAAAATTAAAATTATTATATAAAAAAAGAAAAAGAAAATTTTAGGTCAAGGTGGTCCTGGGACCACCCTGGCCTTAAGGTGGCGCCACCCCTGTTCATGATCCATGCTCATAGAGTTTAGACTAGAGAAAGCATGTTGAGTCGTCGTATTTTGTTACAAAGAGCCAAAGGAAGTAGATTGTACGTTTTTATCATAGTTTAGACTAGATTGCACGTTTTTATTATATCATCTATACTTGTAAAATTTCAAAATGATCAAAGATCAATAGCTATGTCATCAATTAAATGTTTAAATTTCAAATTTTTGTGATCTAAATTTTTGCATAAAAAATAAATTTATTGATCAAATAGAAAATAACATCTGATTTGAAAAAAATTTGATATACATATTAAGAATATAAAAAGTATACAATATATCGGTTAGTTTTCAAAATTGACATCAAATAAAAAGATATATGAGGAGTTTGAAGGGTTTATCTTTAAAGTAATTGGATAAAAACCTTGTCCAATTCTTATATGTTTTATTTTATTTTGAATTAAATATCATTATTAAGGTTTGGCCTTAGGGAAGGGAAAAGGAGAGATTCATCATAGTTTCAAAAAAAAAAAAAACCAAGGTTAGGGCTTTTTAGAAATGCTAGTGTTGTAAGTTTTGCCTTTCCCTTTCCCACTCCTTTCCCCTTTCCCCCGTGTCATAGTTTTGTTAACTCATCAAAAAGAAGAAAAAAAAAACTAGCATTCTTCTTATTTTATCAAGCGTACTATATATATTGATAAGAATATCGTAACTTTATTAAGAAGAAGATAAAAGCATTACATCTTGAGTCAAAATTGACTTAATCATAATAGGATTTTACTAGTCTTATCACATACGCTTTACACGTGCAATGAAGGTTTTTTTTTTGTTGGTCTGGTGTCATGATTTTCATTTTTTTTTTTTATAAATTTTTTGGATAAGTTTGTTGTGAAATCTTGGATTAGTAAGAGAGTATCTCATTTTGTAGGCATTTTAAGTAGAGTTGGAGATATATTTTTACCGGGTTGTACTTAAGTTTTTTTATTGTTTAACATTTGATTGATGACATATTTATTAAACTTTAATTTTGTTGAAAATTTTGCAAGTATGGAGAATATGAAAAGAAAATGTAATATAATGGTGGATCTATCAAAATTCATATTAATCTCTGAAGCACCGACACGGCAAAATGGGTGCCGCACCCGCGTTTGACTCAGGTTGTAGTGGGCGATGCTGCTGCCCGCGCATCGGTGCCGCATCCAGTTTTTTTTCCCTGACGCGCGCCGATAAGCGTCAATATTGGCTGAATTGGTTCGTATTGGCCGAAACAGACCAATTCCATCCGTACCGACGCCGAAATGGCCGATTCAGGCCGAAATTATTAAAAAAAAAAAAAAAAAAGTTGCAAAACGCACCGTCTCATGTCTCACTCTCTCCGATTCATTCACGTCTCACGTCTCAGCTTAGCTCCTCTCACTCTCGTCTCTCTGTGCGCCTCCAGTTTCGCACCTCTACCGTTTGATAACTGATAAGTTTTGTTAAAAGGCTTTGTTCTGTTTCTTAATGCCTTTGTTCTTTTTTTTTCTTTTTTTTTTTGAAGCCCTTTGTTCTGTTTCTTAAAAGACATTATTTTGTTTTTTTTTGTGCTTGACCAAACCCGTGAGCTACTGACACTGAGCCACATCCTCTCTCCTTTTATTATTATTATTATTATTATTATTATATAAAAAAGCATGCTTAGCAATATATAAAATATATAAATAAAAATATTTTTAATAATTTTTTAATCGCCGCACCCTGCCACTCCCGCACCCAAATTTGAAAATGCACCCGTGCTTCATAGACATTAATACAAAGATATTAAGTGGAATTGTAATCTTAAATTATAACTAAGTTTGTTGCCAAATTTTGTCCTTCAAATATTGTGAAAATTGTTATATTTATAACATTACTCATGCAATTATTATCTTTTAAAAAAGAAAGACTTTTTTTTTTAGTGGAAGACTTTTAAAGCATAAGCATTTTGATAGTGGAAGACTAAGCAAATGGGTTGATGTGTTGTGAGAAAATGACTTATTGCTTTCTCTAATCTAAACCTTAGGAACGGGGATCATGAATTGATTGAAATTTTTGAATGCTTTTATAAGGCAAACTTTTTTTTTCTTTTTTTATAAGGGAAGACAACCTTCTATTTTATTTTATTTTTAATAAAAAAATAAAAAGGTTTGGCCTTAGGGAAGGGAAAATGAGATTTTCTTTTTTCTTTTTTTCTAAAAATGAGATATTCGAACTAACATCATTCGTATTTTATCAAGTGTACTCTCCATAAGTTGTGTTAGACAAAACAATAAATTTTTTTTTTACAAAACAAAATAAAATAAATTTTCAAAAAAAATAAATAAATACAACTTTTTATAGTGAAAGACTTGAGAGACTAGCATTTTTGTTTCTTTCTTTTTCCTGGAACAAATACAACTTTATTGATTGATTTAAACGACATTTACATCTAAATTTAGAGAACGAGACATCTTCCGACCTTTTGGCCATATACTAGTCTAGAGTACTTGGCTAAAAGATCACACACAGCACGTAAAAAATCAGCCTTTACTTTGAATATTTTGCTTAATTTTTTTTAAGTGAAATTTTTCTTAAGCAATTTGATACAAATAATGTAACTTTTGTGTGATTCAAAAAATATATATTCTAATTAGATTAAACAAAATGATCATCCCTTTAACTTGACGTGTGTGATGAAAACTTACAATTATTCAAGTTCTTTTCCTATATAAAAAAATATTCAAGTTCATCATCTTGGCATGAAGAAAATGTCAACAAAAAGAAAGCAAAAGTAATAAAGACTTCGGCTGCCGACAATCTTTTGTGCTTTAATTGATTTCCTAAACATTTCCTCACTCTAGAGCTAAACATTTTGCCATGATTTTATCATAATGTATACTTTATTTACATTTAGAATTCCCCAATTCATTTTAAATTAAAAAAAATATTGTCAATTTATTAATTAAAGTCTATGGCCCTAGTCCTTGAATGAGAAAGTGTTATTTCTAGGAAAGACTACAAAGCCAAATTGACCAATGAAAATTAATACGTGGCAGCCAAAAAAAAAATGTGGCCAGATCGAGATAAAGGCCCCACAAAATGGAGGGGGTCCTACCTGCAAGACTTTAGTCAATGGGACGAAATGAGAAAATAGCCATAAAATTCAAACTATGTAGTTAGTAGTCATTAGTTTCAAACTTTTTTTTTTTTCTAGCATCTCGAGTCTAAGAGGCTCGATTTAGGGGCTATAACTCGAGTGTTTGAGGGTCGATTTTTATATTTTGATCGGGTTTGAGTTGGCATTTTTTCCACATGTGTCCACGTGGAAATCGAGTCTCTTATACTCGATTTACAAGCCCATATATAATATCACCGCAACACAGCAAAGAAAGAAATCAGAAATCAGAGCAAAAAAAAAAAAAAAAAAGCTGAAGAAGAAAAAAAAGCCCCAGGCAGCGGCGACCCAGGCCGGCGCGACCCAGGGCCAGGCAGCGGTGACTTAGGCTGGCGCGACCCAGGCCACGCACGAGCCCAGGCCGCGAGCGACCCAGGCCGCGCGGCCTCTTTCTCTCTGATCTGATCTTTCTCTCTCTTTGATCTGATCTGAACTGATCTTTCTCTCTCGCAGATCTGGTCTTTCTCTCTCTCTTCTCTGATTTGGTGTGGTCTTTCTCTCTCTCTTCTCTGATCTGGTGAGTTGAGGCGCATCTGAGACTTAAAATTTTTTGAAATTTTTTTGGTTTAGAAATCGAGTCTTTTGAGACTCGATTTCCACGTGGTTGCCACGTGAAAAAAAGGCCAGATCAACCCATGTAAATCGAGTCCCAAAAACTCGATTTATAGGCCCAAAATCGAGCCTCTTAGGCTCGAGATGCTACTTTGTTATGTACTTTTCGAACCGGGCTAACTAACTATAAAGTTTGATATTTATGGTTAGTTACCCATATTCCCCCAGTCAATGCTTTAAGTGTAAAACAAAACAAAATCAAACGGAGAAGTGCTCCTATAAATTACTATCCAAATGGTATCCTTTTCACAGTTAGACCTTACTTTCTATTTACATAATAATCAGATAATGGAGGGCTCCCTAGGATTCCTTTTCCTTGCTTTTCTAATTATTCCTCTTCCTCATTTCTTCATTTTCTGCACCGGACACTCTCACTCTCACTCTCAGTCTCAGCCTCGTTGCATAGATACCGAGCGACGCGCCCTTCTCAACTTCAAGCAAGACCTTATTGATCCTTCAAACCGACTTTCCTCTTGGACTGTTGATGGGGATTACTGTCAGTGGGTTGGTGTTGTCTGCCACAACCTCATTGCTCACGTTCACCGACTCCGTCTCAGAACCTTTTATCCTTCAGGTGGTTTTGAATCTGTAGAACAAATGGATGCCTATGAGCGATCAAAGTTTGGTGGTAAGCTAAATCCTTCTCTGCTTGATTTGAAGCATTTGAATTACTTTGACCTCAGCTTCAATAATTTCTCTGCTTCTCCTATTCCCTCATTTCTCGGTTCAATGAAGATTTTAACATCTCTTAATCTCTCTAATGCGGGATTTGTGGGACTCATACCTCATCGACTTGGAAATCTCTTCAATTTGCTCTATCTCAATCTCGACCAAAGTTATGGTACTTTTCTTGGTATGTATGTGAATAACCTTCAATGGCTTTCTGGTTTTCCTTTGCTACAACATCTCAATATGAGTGGTATTAATCTTAGCAAAGCCTCTAATTGGCTACAACTAACAAACACACTCCCTTCCTTGTTTGACTTACGCTTGTCAGATTCCCAACTTCCTTTCATTCCACCGACACTCACTGTTAACTTTTCATCTCTCCTCACTCTCGATCTTTCAGAGAACCAATTTGAAAACACTTTGATCTTATCATGGATCTCTGGTCTTCGTAATCTTGTTTCTCTTTATCTATCTGTCAATTACTTTCAAGGTCCAATCCCTGTTGGTCTCCACAACATGACTTCTCTTAGGCACCTCGATCTATCTGCCAACAATTTCAATTCTTCAATTCCCAATTGCTTGTATAGTTTTAGTCGTCTTGAGTTTCTCAACCTTGACTACAATAATTTGCATGGTACAATCTCCAGTGCCATTGGAAACCTAACCTCTGCCAGTAGCATTGACTCGTCAGGAAATGAACTTGGAGGAAAGTTGCCAAGATCGTTGGGTAATCTCTGTAACTTAAGGGAAATCAGATTGTATCCAACAAATGGAGTCAAGAGATATCTGAAATCTTAGAAAGTTTATCAGGGTGTCTTTCGGATAGACTAGAGATCTTAGACTTAAATCATTCTCAACTTCATGGTCATTTGACAGATGAACTTGGTGTATTCAAAAATCTAGTCGATCTTGATCTTTGGAATAATTCAATCTCAGGTCCACTTCCGGTGACTTTAGGAAATCTTTCACCTCTGATATACCTGAATCTTAGGAATAATCAATTGGAAGGAACCCTCCCTCAAAACTTTGGACAGCTTTACGAACTTAAGACTTTATGTATTAATTCTAATATGTTGAAAGGTGTTGTGTTTGAAGTTCATTTTTCCAATTTAACCAGTTTGAGGAATTTTGATGCATCTAGAAACCAACTGACTTTAAAAGCAAGTCAAAATTGGATTCCTCCTTTTCAGCTTGAGTCTTTATACTTGTGATCATGGAATTTAGGGCCAAAATTTCCCCCCTGGCTTTGTTCACAAAGGCATCTACAGTGGTTAGACATTTCTGATACAAGGATTTCAGATGTGGTTTCTTCTTCATTTTGGAACTTGTCTTCTCAGTTCCAATTTTTAAATCTCTCCCACAATCTAATCCATGGAGAAATTCCAAATAGTCCCGTGATTTTGTCTGCTTCAGTGATTGATTTAAGTTCAAACCATTTCAAAGGTCCGTTACCTTATGTATCCTCTAATGTGTATGTGCTAGATCTTTCTAACAATTCATTCTCCAAATCTATTTCTCACTTTTTTTGTTTCGAAGTGAATGAGCACAAAAACATAAGATTTCTCAATCTTCATAAAAATCATTTATCAGGAAAAATACCTGATTGTTTGATGAATTGGAACAACTTGGAGGTCTTTAATTTGGGGAACAACAATTTCAGTGGCAGTATTCCAGCATCAATGGGATCTTTGACTTATCTTAAATCTTTGCACCTATAAAAAAACAATTTTTTTGGAAAATTACCATCATCTTTGAAAAATTGTGAAAAGTTGGTAACTATTGATGTTGCTGAAAATAGGTTTGCTAGAAACATACCATCTTGGATTGGGCATAGATGTACAAGCTTGATGATTCTTAACCTTCGCTCAAACTATTTCCATGGTCACATACCAAAAGAACTCTGTGCTCTAGTTTCACTCCAAATATTGGACCTTTCACATAATAAGCTATCTGGAAGCATACTTAGATGTGTTAAAAATTTTAGCGCCATGGCCACAAATAATATTTCAAATGAAGACTTGAATTCTTATGATTCTAGTTTTTATTATGGTGAAACTCTCCCACTTGAAAGTACATTGCTCGTGATAAAGGGAAACATTTTTGAGTATAGCACAATTCTCCAATTGGTAAAAAGTATAGACTTTTCCAAGAATAGTTTATTAGGAAAGATACCCATCGAAGTTACTAGTCTCCAAGGATTACAATTTTTGAATTTGTCATATAATCTCTTGATCGGAAGTATTCCTAAGAATATAGATGCTATGGGATCACTGGAATCTATTGATTTCTCTTTGAACCAACTTTCGGGTCAAGTTCCCTCAAGCATGTCAAGTTTGACATTTTTAAATCATCTGAACTTGTCAAACAACAATTTGTCTAGGAAAATTCCTTTAAGCACTCAACTACAAAGCCTTGATCCATCCAGTTTTATTGGAAACAAATTGTGTGGACCACCACTTATTAATGATTGTACTACAAATGGTGTAAAACCCAACATAAGAAGTAAAGATACTAGTGGACTTGAAGTGGATTGGTTCTATGTGAGAATGTCACTTGGCTTGGTAGTTGGGTTTTGGGGTGTATGTGGTCCTTTACTATTGAATAAGCAATGGAGAATGATGTACTTTCAATTCCTAGATCACATAGGGTACAAGCTTAAGAGTGTTGTGTCTTGTTGTAAGATTCTTAATACTTTGTGCAAATGTTAAATATTTTGATCATGTTAAATATTGTAAGTAAATGCAGTCTTGATCATGTTAATATTTTGATGATTTCCAAATAATCTTTAACTGATTTGTTGTAAGTAGTAATGTAGTATACTATACCTTGTAATGATGCCCTATTACCGTTTTTGTTACTCTAAAGAGAAAAGTTAATATATTCATCCGGCTATCCTAGCAAATCTCTTTAGAATCTCCTAGCGATCACTTTCTAATGTCTAAAGTCTCAACATGATTGTGTATAACTGGACAAACTAAACATTTAGTTTATAACAGATTCCAAGGCTATCATTTGGATACATTCCAACTAGCTTTTAAGAAGGAAGCCCAGTTTACAAAATTATGGCTCTCAAAAGTCTACTTCTCCTCCCCTGCCAAATAGGAGAAAATTTTCCTACAATTTTAAAGAAATAAATAAAAACTACCTTGGATCTTGATTTTAAGGCTTTTCTGATTCTTATTTTTTCTATAAATTTTTATTAAATGTACACAATATTGTGATACAGTAATAAGTCTAGTAGCTTTTGTTTACCCAAGTCTACCAAATGATAGTTAATTTACCATACCTTTCTCCTAAATAACGTATCTCAACATTCCTTGAGTTTCAGGATATTTGTAGAGGACCAATAGTGAAAGGTATTGTAAGGGGATTTTGAAACTTAGTTCGGAACAATTTTACACATTTTTGGTTTGCTATATAGGTAGACAATTTCTCAAACATATTGTAGATGAACATGGAACTTGCAACTTGCAATTTAAGCTAAATGGTATGATGTGAAATACTTTCTCCCACTTGCAAGAAAGTTTATAGTATACATGAAGGTCCTATTTACTAGTCTTCAGAGAAGCATGACCCTAGCATACATGGAAAGGAATAAAAAAAAAAAAAAAAAAAAAATTCTCATGTGTTGAGAAAATCAAATCATAAACAGTAGTCCTCTTCTTTCTAAGGTGATAATTAAATGATCTTCTTGGTTAATTGCTAGAGAAAATGAACAAGACAAAAACGTTATTTATGAGATATGTATGGATGTTTGGTTTTGGCTAAAAACATATTTAACCATAAGCTTGTGTTGTTTCCTGCTATGAACATGCTTCTCTTGCTATAGTTCAACAATTCCAGCTTATGCAAAGAAGTTCCAATGTAAACTGCAATGAGGAAGAAAAACAAGCCCTTCCAAGTTTCAAAGCTCTTACAAATCCTTCAAATGGGCTTGTTTTTTACTTTTTTTTCTATTCAAGAAGATTGCTATAGATGGATTGGAGTCTGATGTGACATTGTAAGTAGAAAGTTGGGTTAAGCTCCAACTAGGAATTTCATATTCTGCTAAGGATATAGAGTAATGTTGGGTGGCAAGATTCATCCTTTTTAACTGGAGCTAGAACTACTGAATTAATTGAATTAATAATTCTACTGATATGGGCATTCCAAGCTACTTTGATTACTTATAGAGACTTAGACATCTTGACCTCTTGATGCCTGTCAGGAATCGGCACCCAACAATTTGAAAAACTCCAATTTGGAATTTCATTAATCAATCGTCTCTTCAATATATAACCATATAGAACCCTTTAATAGAGCTTCTATAAATAAAAGATAATCTTATCTAAAACTGAAAACTTAAATCTAATCCCTATCTAAATTCAAATACAAAACTCTACAATAATCCAATCTCCTACGAGCTAAAGAAAATTTGAAATAATAAATTCTAAAATAATTTTGGATATGCTCCTGCATCACCTCTTCTTTGCAGGATTTGGAGTATTCATTCTCAGCAGCTTAGAAATCTATCACAAGTTTATTTTCTTAATCTACATGGAAATTATCTTTATGTGAGTGGTTTAGGGTGGGTTTCTCATCTTTCTTCCTTGCTATATTTGTATGCAAGGGGCATCAACCTTCAAAGGGAAAAGACAAAGGCTTCAGGTAATGAATCAGCTCCCTTCTCTTTCAACATCATGGTCATCTCAATGCCAACTTCATGACATGCATTGGTCCCAAAAAATGTCAATTTTCTATCCATAATCTGACAAAATTCCTTGTAGGAAATGTGTCCAAAATGCATTTTGCTGAAGTCAAAATTAAAAGAATTTAGATTGTCTTCACACTCTTTTGTCATGAATGTAAGCTCCAATGGGGCTCCTACTTTTAAACTCAATGCTATCACTGTGAGTTCTTGTCAAATTGATCCAACATTTCCTGCATGGTTACTAACACAGAAATCTTAAGCATTTTGACATCTCACAGTTAGAATTGCAGATGCTGCCAAACTGGTACTGGAATTTGGATATGTACCTTGGCAATTGATCAATCTCCCGGAGAACAAATTTGATTGCATGTATCCAAGGTATTGCTAAATTTTGAACTCATTGATTGAGCTCTAATTGTTTCAAAGGTACCACAATTATCTCCAAATATTACAATTTTGAATATTACACTTAATTATTTTTCTAGACCAATATCCTCATATTTTTGCCAAAACATGAGAAGAGATTGGCTTGATAATTTTAGATGTATTGGATAAATTTCTATGAGGATAATTGCATCATTGCCAGATGCACTGGCTATCTTTGAACTGTATTAAAGTCGAACAATAAACCTTCATATGTAATTCACAACTCATTGGCTCCCTCATATAAGCTTGAGCCCTTGTGCTTGAACAACAATAGCTTGTTCATAACCGTACCTTTTTCATTCACTACACACATTGTAGGCTCCTTGATCTAGGCTAGATAGGAGAAATGATGCTCATCCAAAAATATGGCAATTTGATTTTCTTTTGGTATTGGATTTTTGCCAATAATAGCCTCAGGACATATACAAAGGTGCTCAAATGAACCTGATCCTAACGGTTTCTTCTTTTCTCTAGCACTTTTTAAGAGTCTTTTAATATTCCATATTTGAAAGGAGCATAGACCTTTCAAGTAACTTGTCTGTATCAGTTTCTACCAAGGTCTTACAGGATTTTGTTTCTTGAACTTGTCTCAAAGTCATGATTTTGTTGGAAATCCCTGATTTCTAAATAAACAATATTTTTGGCAAAATTGTCCAGGGCATATCTAATTTGTCTTTTCTTGGTTACATGAACTTCCATACAACAATTTTTTTAGAACAATTCCTTCACACACCCAGCCAAAGATTTTTGATGCATTTAGCTACATTGCCGATCTTGAACTCAATGAAGCTCCTGTTTCCCAAAAGTGCTCAATAGCAATTGACAAAAATGAGGATGACTCTAAAAATTCCTGGTTATGTATAGAAATGAGAGTCGGATGTTCTGTTGGTTCTTGGGGAATCTGTGGAGTTCTCTTCTTCAAAAGGACTTCAAGGCATCATGATTTCAGGTTTATCAATGACGTGAAAGATCAATGTGACTACAATGTTAAAAGTGAACAGGTTCCTTGAAATTTTGAGTGAGCTGGTATTTGAGCTCAATTTTTGGGAAGAAAGTCACAGGAAGATGTGTTCTTCCTTGCAAAGTCTAGCAATGTTTACATTCAACTTGAGAGAGGCTTAGTCACTGAGCTTGAGAATCTGCAGAAGGACAATGTGATAACTGGGCCTGATAGTGTAGGCTCTAGAGGGTTGAATTGTCTGTTAGGCCGGACAAGGTGTTTAAAGAAGTAAATAGCTTGCATAGGAAGAGCTCCTCTGTTCTTTATGAATATTCAATTGAGAGGTACAGTGCCTGTGAGCCATTTGATTTGGGCCTTACATGGAAGTTTCCTGTAGCTTGGTCGTGTCCACGAGCACCATTACACTCTAGTAGGTTCTTAATGGGTAGTGGGAACCAAAGGGGCACTATTGCAATATCTTTTATATCCACAGATTTGGAGGAGGGGTTCCTGGGTGCTAATATTGGTGAAGACAGTTGTAAGTTGCAAGCAGACATTTTTCAAGTTGTGCCTTGGTATATTAAGGTCTATTATCATACTCTACGAGTTTTTGTTGATGGGCAACCTCAAGCTATTGCTAATGTTGTAGAGAAGATGCATGTTTCACCTTCTGGAGACAACGTATCGCCTGGGGTGATGGAACTGGTCCTAATATTTCCTTGTGCTGTGAAATCAGCAGCTTTTACTTTAGAGTTTGATAAGGTATGAATCATATGATCTAGCTATTCTTAACTATGTTTTTTTTTTTTGGGGATTTCATTTATTTGATAAAAAAACTTCTTCTAAATCTATGCTGTGGTTTTGTCTGATTGAATCACAGATCTTCTTTGATCAGATGCACAATGCTATTTTTAGGTCTCATAAATAAATAACTCTGTAGCTTAGAGTGAAACACTGCCAATTATGTCATGTGTTGCATAGGATGTCAATATAGTGACTCTAATAATGAATCCTGCTAATTCATTGAAATGACTTCATAGGTTAATAATGGACAAAGTTGATAATGTTATTTATAAATATAGTTTGTCGAGTTCACTAGTTTTAACTTTCATCAACCACCTAGGGCTGTAAATGAACCAACCTATTTACTAACAGCTCTGGCTCAGCACAAAAATATATATTTTTTCCCTCTATCTATCAAAAAAAATGTTACTTTATTTGGCGAATGAGTTTAAGCTCGGCTATTAAACAAGCCGTCCTCAAACGTAATAATGTATTTGTGAACAAGCTTGTGAGTTTGAGGCTTGATTTAAGTATATATGATATATATTTATATTTATACATGTATAAGTGGGAGTTTTGTGCATTGTGTACAATATTTTTAATGTATACATGTATAAAATAATTTCCACTATAATTTAGTTATTAATTATTATCATAGACTTGTGAATGGGTAAAATAATTATAGTCGTAGCGATTACTCAATATGAGAAAAAAAATGATTTAATCAAGTAGCTCCTAAACAAGCTTGAGCTTGTTTGACATGAGCTTGTTCAACAATAAAATGAACCAAGCTTGAACGTATAATATAATTTGGTAATTAGCTCAAATGTTTTTTTTTTTTTTTTTTTAAAGTAAAATAAAAGTGATTAGCTCAAAGTTAGCTCATGTTTGAAGTAAAACTAAATGAACAATCCTGAAATTTTAAATTCTTTTCTTGGCTTGTTTACACTTCCACCTCCCCAAAAAAGTAAATTAAATATTCTATTATGGATATTTGACATCATTAACAATATTCAAACGCATCTGACTGTAAATTTTACTTAACTCGTTTATATATTGGACCGATATCAACAGTGCATTCAAACTGTTATATCTGTTTAGTATCCTTGAAATTTAGCAGGTTGAAGATATCTTCAAGCAAGTCACCAATGTTGTCTAAATTTCAGGTACTATTTACTCCTTGCATGCCATCAGTTGTATTTATGCTTTAAATTTTGCCTATTCATCTGATCTTTTATCTGAGTCTGTGGTGTAGGAAAAGAGTCCAGTTCTGTCTTACACATAAGTATTACTTGTACCATTGACAACTCCTGATTTTAGCATGCCTTACAATGTCATCACAATTACATGCACGGTGTTTGCATTATATTTTGGATCTTTGCTCAACGTACTTCAAAGACGTGTTGGTGAGGAGGAAAGAATTCTGGAAAACAGAGGTAGGTTTCTCTTGGTTTTTATTACATATTTTAAAGAAAAGGGTATACTATAGGTTTAAATCATTGACTCATTTGTGATCATAAAAGTTTGTAGAATAATTAGTAAGCAACACAGTACTACCCTCACCTAGGGTGCCTTGCCAGTAAGGGAGAGTGTATGGACTAATTGTATACTTGTTTCAACTCCTAGTGGGGGTGTGTAGGCATCCGGGGTTTACTCCTCAAGGATGATCCCACTGGCCCATACCTTGAGGGGGATTCCTCATCATCAAAAAAAAAAAAAAAAAGGGGGCAACACAGTACCGGTCATAATAACAGTTGTCCATTTGTCTTTGAGATATATATATATATATATATATTCTGCAATTTAGCTGGCTTCCCGTTTCCCTGCTTATAATGTTTGCCTTTTATTATCATGCTTGCAGCTAATTCCAAGAAAGCTGGTCGGCTTCCTGAGCTACTATCCCGGTTGTCTGCCAAAGCTTAGAGGAAAGGAATGGGAACCCCCTCAGTCTCCCTTAGCTTCATCATCCTTCATCAGTTCAAAACTTGTACTAAAAGTCTTAATAGTGGCTGGCGTGGCTTTTTTTGGCAATACTATTTTGAATGACATTAGCAAGCCAACTAGATATTTCAATGTACACTATGTGCCAATGAGTATGTACAATATGAGCCTCTAACCCAAAACTAACACCCTAGTTTTATGTGTAGGGTACACACTTTGCTTAGAATCATCTCAAATGAATTGAATTATTTACTGACTTCTTTAAATATTAATTACCTTCATCCTTCATTTCCTGGTCAATCACTATTCGACAGTTTTGAGTTTGCAACTGGAAACTAGGCGAGGCCAATCAAACTTGCCTATGCTGTACTTTTCTTCTTTCCTGCATTCTTATTTGCACTATCAGATTCAAAATTTATTATACAGAAATTACCTTTCTTTTTGTCTTTTTCCTTATTCTTCCCTCTTTGGACATACGAGTATTCTTTTTGAAAACAGAAGCCAGTCTCAGCCCTCCAAAAACTACAATTAACATGGGAACCATGCTTTAGATTCCTTTAAGCACCAAAAAACTTACAAGTCTATTTGGGGGAACACAAATTATCTTTACATGACAAGTTGTAATGACTCTTCAAGCTGCCTGTCTTATTTCAATCAAGTTTGTTCTGAATTGCTAGCCAATTTATAAAGCCAAGTATAGGTATGGTTATTGATTGCCAAATAATTTCATATAAATAGTATTTCGTACAAGTGGTGATTACCAAGAGCAAGTTGTCCGAACAATTTTTACACAATTGAACTGATTTCAACTTTCCCGGCTAAATTCGTGGAGTATCAAGCAGAAAAGACATTAAAATATGAATATCATTTTCATAAGTAGAGTCAAACGAAAGATGTTTCTGTTTGTGTAATGTGCAAAAAGAACAAAAAGAAAATATACTCTAACATAGAGCAACTCAACCCAGTATAGGAATTTATTTATTGCTAGTGACCAAAGGAAATAACCCATAAACTGGAATCCCAAGATGAATTCATGTGTGCAAAGAGAATGAAAATCAAATCATGTTCTAACTGCTGAAAATCAAGTTTTGGTAGATCACAAACATTTATTTGTAACAAATGCAATTAAATTACAAGACCTTTCAAGCAATATATATATATATATATATAGCAAAAGCCTTATACTTGTATCAAAGGCAATTCAATTACAAGAATTTACAAACTTACAACGCTTATATCCTTAACTAAAACCATTTACAAGTTGACAATCTATCAGGAGACAACAAGTAAAGAAAAAAGAAACTAATAAGGGGGTGAAACCATGGAAGAGAACAAAAGAGAAAGAAACAAAAAGAAGCCTCATGTCATCATCTTGCAAAGAGAAGCTTCAATTTTCTCATCTCCTCACATCTGCTTCAAATTCTTACTCATATAACTGCATGTAAATTGGGTGTGTACAAAGGTTTTTGGGAGGTCATTTCCTCTTCCTTGAATATCTGCAAAATGGCCCAAACAGTATCATTTACAATTTGTTATTTTGCATGGTAAACAAAACACAAAACAAATCTTTTGTATCTGAGGAAGGAGGCAATTGGTTGGACGTTTAGAAAGATACTGGTCATTAAATTGTTAGTCAGGTCAGATATAATGAGAATAGGCCATTTAGTTAAACCCAAGCTCTGTTAAAAAAAAAAAAAAAACTAGAAATTCCAACATGAGCCAAATTAAGCAAAGGTGAGATCATGTGGGTAGCCATTGAGATTCAAGGGAGATATAATGCTTTCATCTAAGCAGAAATATTCAACCCAAATCCAACAGAGGGACTACCTGGCTTCCATGTCTCTGGAGGAAAGGAGAAATATTACAAATAGTTGATGACTTCAAGCAAGAGTAACAAACAGTATAAAACTAATATATACAGATGAAATTTAAGTCACATGTCTAGTCAATGTACGTGACTCAGTTTCATTTATCTTTAACTTCTTGATTAGGCTTACATCTTCCAACTTCTGCTTTCTCTTGGAGCTCAGGCCATGGAAAGCTTTGTCTCCTGAAAGAGCCAACCACAGATTTGTTAGTGTCAAGTGTCGACATAGCAAAAATAGTTTCAGAAAGCATATTTCTAGGCCACAATGCTATGCCAATCTTTCATTATCAAGTACATTCCAAATTGACAAATGAATTGAAGACGTTTTTTTATAATCGTCCTTAATTATCACAACCTATTAAACAAACTCACAAATTCTTTTTGTTGTTTTCTTTAAATATACGTTTCTTACTGCATATGACAAAAATTCCCACAATTGCAACATCAATTCCAAATATTGTATAGTATGGCTAAAGTTAAAAAAAGAACCATGATATGAAAGCAGCTTAGGAAATTCCAATTTTCCAAAACATTATCTATTTATCACCATGAGTCCGAATGTTTACCTGTGTCCCTTTCCTTCAACCTTTTATTCTTCACCAAGTTGACATCTTCACTCATCAACAATAAGAGCGTCTTGGTGATTTTTCCCAGTGGAGAAGCCTCTGGCAGTGAAGAAAGAAATAAGGGAGTTCCAGTTGACTGAGGAGGCTATGAAATCAACCCCTATACTAATGAAGTGACCATTGAGCTTGAGAGTTGATGGGTCGAGACCAAATGTCCGAGCTATGGAGCCCAGGTCGAGTCTCTGCTCGTCCAACACCACCAACCACACCGCCTTTGATACTAAGGGACAGAACAGCTTGACGCTTCTCTGCTTATTGCTCATTCCTCTCTCTCTCTATCTCTCTCTGTTTGTCCGTCGAGACTCTGCGGCAGTTGTCTTGTCTGACGATATCGGGTGACAGTGTTTACTGTGCTATGCTTCTAACGGCTTCTGGAATTGTCTCTCTCTACTCTTCAGAACTTGTTACTACTTATATTATTATTATTATTATAAAAATTAAAATAAAAACAAAATAACTAGGGCGGAATCAGAGTTTTATCATGGAGGTTAAAAGCAAAACTAATTTTAGCATTTTAATTTATATTATTTACAATTTATAATCTACAATATAATATTTTGTCATATAAGTTTTTTAAAACTTCACAATTTTACATGTTATTATTTTAATACATATTTTTAAATTTGATTTTATAGTTAAACTCTTCATTAAATTCTCAAAAAATATAAATAAAAAAATTTAGTGCATCTCGCCATTTTAGTTGTATAGTGAATGTCGCAATGAAGAAACAAATTAAATGTCTTATTTAAGAGAATTTCTGGTATTTTTGCATTAAATTTAGTTGTAGCAATTTGGTATTAAACTAGTTAGTACTTATGTCTTAATCTATAGATAAAAATCAATCTTTATAAGCATATATTATAGGTTGAAACTCTCATTGACAAAAAAACGTATATTTACTAGAAATACGTAATGTATTATTAACACATGGCAGATGTAATTTCATGTACAAATGATAGTTTGCCATGTTGCATAGTTTGTCCATACTAATACCACGTGTCATATTGTGGATTATCCAAAGTTAACAAATGGCATAACCTTGGTAAAAAATTTTATAATTATATTTAGACTAATGATTAATTCATGCAACGCATATGAAAATTAATTTAACCTGAAATAGAAATTAAATGCTTGAAAACCTTTGGTCACTTAGCTCCCTATCATGTGTTGTAATTAATCTAAGGTGAAGCTAAATGCACACATTGTAGCATATAAATCATATGCAGAGGAAATTTCAAGGGAGCCCACCATAGATTTTACTCCATTTTTTTGACGTATGAACTTAGGTGTTACCGCTGAAAGAAAAGTCTTGAATGAAGTTTATTTTTGTTAGCTAAAACTGTCCATTAACTTTTATATTATACATGTTACTTTGTTAGCAACCTAATTCTCTTTTTCTTTTTCTTCATATAGAATGATGGTGACAGAGCTAGGAGGACCTTCCACATTCTTCTGATATATGTTGGAAATATCGAACAAAAAGGGTAAAATAATATTTTGAAATTTATTTTTAGTCTCTAAACTTTAAAAAGTTTTTTTTTCATTATTTAATTTTGTAAAGAGTTTTTTTCAATAGTTTAGAGACAAAAATAGGGATGAAAAAAAACCTTTTTAACAATTTAGGGATGAAAAACAAACTTTTGGTAAAATTTAAGGACATGTATAAAATATTTTCAATAGTTTAAGGACGAAAGATGAATTTTTCAATAGTTTAAGAACGAAAAAAGAAATTTTTAAAGTTTAGGGATGAAAACAAACTTTTGATAAAGTTTAGAAATTAAAATAGTATTTTACCCAATAAAAAATATTTAAATGAAAAAATCAAGTTAACTTTTGAGTTTATTTCCTACTTACACAAAAAATCAATTGGTATATTGATATGATGATAAAAAGCAATCATCAAGAGCGGATTCTCTATATATATACACATATTTTGTACCATTTAAATACATGTAATCAAAACTAAGTGCCGCAGAACTAAATACATACTATAGGATTCAAATAATAAATTTATGGTGCCAATGGAAAAGAATCAAAGAATTGACAAAAAGATAGTAAAAACTAAATGAAAGATATACAAAAAGAATCTTTAAAATTGCATGCGTAATGGTATGGCAGCATGTACATCAACGACGATAGTAATATTTGGACTCCTTGGTGATCTTAATTAATCCCAATAATTGCAATCTTCTTTTTGGTATTTTGTACTTGGAATCGTAGTTTTACTTTCTTTTTTCCCTTTTGCGACTTCAGCTTTCAACTCTAATGACTTCTCTTATAAAAAATAAAAAACTCCAATGATTTCTCCTTCTCTTTTTGGAACCTTTTCTTTTCAAAAGAGTTGAACTTGCATTCGCTGTAGGTGTAGATCCCATCTGTAGCAATAAGATAGACAAGTTGATATTGATCACACCGTACTCTTGTTATCTTATCAGTTATCACAGTTCATCATTAACATACCACTCTTGCATCAATGTATATGCAAGTATGTACATTAAAAAAAAAGTTTATTACACGCGTTAATTAGAGAAGTCATAATTTCAATTGTTTTTTTTGTATGTGTAACAATATGTATATTAACATATATGTAACAAGTTTTTGCCTCTTCAAAAATACCATCTTCTATCAAAATTTGAAATCTAAAAAAATAATGAGAAACTTTGTGGTAATGGCCCCTTCAATTTTTTATTTATTTTTTAAGTATAAACACTCATTTTGTATTAGTGTCTAATTTGTTCTTTTATTATTCAATTTTTGCCACATATAACTCATTAATTTTGTGAACATTTAAGAAATATGTTTATAAAAACATATAACTAATTCTCTTTAGTAAATGTTCCTTTTCTTTTCCAAAACAAACTCATTTTCATTTGCATTTAGAAAGTTTGGGATGCAAGGATACATTTTTATTTATTTTTTACATATTTATATTATATTGTATATGTTAAGGCATTAGAAGATGACATTTATTAGTTTTTTTATTTTTGGAGAAACAAACACACACACAATAGAAAAGGAATGAGGTACATTTATTAATTAATTTGTAAGCATTTTATGCTTTTGAATCTTTTATAGCTAATTTTAAAAAATGAATTGCAACTATAATTTTTGCCACTTCGATCAAATTGAAGCAAATGGAGGAACCCCCAATTAATAATTAACACTTGCATGTATGAAAGGAAAAATAGAAGTCTACCAAAGTCCTCAACGTTTATAAAAACAAATAAGTAAAACTAAAAAAAAAAAGAAATTCAAAATTTACATGCTCAATGGAGGTCAGTGTGAAAATCCAAAAAAAGAATAAAAAAGAAATCCATCAAAGCAAAATCCTACATTAGTCTGGAAAAAAAAAGTCACCATTTGAAAAAAAGAAAAAGAAAATCTTGTTACACAATTATTACTTCACCTTCCATAGTACCCACTTTCTTTAATTAAAACATAAAAATTGTGAAATAATGTTTTTAAAACATAATTTCACAGTTTCAATTGAAATTGAAATTTAATTTCAAAATATATTTTCAAAATTTGAAAAGCAAGAAGTCATGGGTTCACTTTTTTTGACTCCAACAAAACCAAAACGATTTTGGCAAAACTCCATTTGTTTTTGCAAATTGCACATACCAACACCACCGCCGCCGCCACCACCACCACCACCACCACCACAGTGTGTGCGTGAGTATAATAATAACAACAAGGCCCGAGCCAAAAACACAATTCAAATTTCTCTCTCCGCTCATCCTCTCTCTCTCCCTCTCTCTGGAACTCATTTCTGTTTCCAGAGAGAGAGAATGAGCGGAGGCTAAGGGGTTTGACCTTTTCAATACGACGACGCTCGCTCCATTCTCGACTGGATCTGCTCCAGTCTCCGCTTCTCTCTTTTTCTCTCTCAATTTTCCAGGGTTTCTTATTTTTGTTTATTTTAAATCACAGGCGTGAGCAATTTTCCACTGAATTTGAATGTTTTGGGTGATTACAGGGAGAGAGGACTTGGACTTTGCTTTTGATGATAGCATTTCTGCCTTTTCTGCTAGACCAGGATGGAAGCACCTTTTTGGCGTTGAAGAAAGATAGATATTGGGTATTCTTTCTACACATTGCTTTTACTTGTATATGGTTATCAACTACTTTGGACTGAAATTCACTCACAGCTTCCATAACTTACCAATAACAACATGGTTGTTGTACATTTTTCGCTTTAAATTGACAAATAATGTATGAAACATATGAGGCATCAAACATATTTGGGGTTTGGGTTTCAAATTTGCATCATAGTGGTTGTTGTAGTATATTTGGGGTTAGGGTTTCCAATCTTTGTTAAATATGCATATTTATTGCATGCCTTTTTTTCATGTTTGAGATAGGGCTTTTAAAGTTTAAACTGTAACTTTTGTATTAGGTTCATCTCCATTTGAAATGGATTTATTTCGTGGTTTTTATTAAATATTACGAATCTAAAGATATAACGAGTGCCGTTCCATAACTTTTAGCCTTTCCCCGTAAGCTTACCAACAAAACGCTTGTGTTCATGTATAAAAGCTTTCTGCTAGAAATTAAAAACGCTTTAAATATTCAAGTACTTCTTAGCTTCACATCAAGAATTTTGGCTTACAGATGAAACAGATGTAAAGTGTGAAATGGATTTGTTGGGTTTGTGGTTTTACTTTTGGCACAAAGGATTAAGGTATGCACAGTGTTTGATACTTTATTTCTCTGCTTTTAATCTGTTGATGGTTTTGAGTCCAAGATTTTGGACGCTAGGAAATGGAATTTCATTTTAGGAGCAGAAATTTTAGCGAGTTTGAATCATGATGGATGATATGTATCTGTGTCTTAATTTGATACTGAATCCAATGATTATCTTCTGGGTTGTATTTGGTTTTCACTTTATTTTATTATATTAACTAAACATGGTGTTAGGTTCATTATGACATGACACATTTTGTGTGCCCACCTAATGCAAAAAATGCTGAAGGTGTAACCTTATCCAAGCCGCCCCTTCTGGGACCTCACTTAGTTGGGAGACAAATCCTCTATCTTCTAGCTTCTGATGAAATTCGTTTGTTGTTGATGTATTTGTGGTGAATTTTTTTGGGTTAGTGATAATGAAATTCTAGTATTCTGCTTCCAATGCTGATTTTTTTAATTAAAGAATTCTTAAAAATTGTAATTTATTTCTAGGGATGCAACTTTGGCATATAAGCTGAATCTTTAGAGTTGTAGAAACAACTCAGGCATATTCAGTCTCAATTTGATATGCACACTGGCCAGACGGGCACAGGTTGCTGCTACATCTACTGTCAATGGACACCTTACAGATCTAGATGATAGTCTTTCAGCAAGAAATTTAGAGGTATGTAAGCTATGATAAATGGAATATATTATAAACTTGTTCACTTTTATGATAGTTTTGATTTAAACTATGCAAATTTGATTAGTCCGGTTCTAGAGTTCTTTAATCTTATGAATGGGGTTGAGAATGAGGACCTTGTCTTTATTTTGGAGACTATAGTGGACAAGTTTGGTGAGGAGATGGCACCTTAAGCTCTTGGGTTATGCCTGAATTTGGTACTGTTAGCCTCCATTTTTATTTGATTTTACACATATATACAGAAGTGCTTGACAACTTCTTTTTTTAATAAATATTCAGGCAGCTGCATTTTGGAGGTGCATGAACACAGCTGAAGCTGAAGATGAAGATGATGATCCTGGTGCTTTGGCTGCAGTTGGCTGTTTGCGTGCCATTAGCACAATTCTGGAATCAGTGAGCAGGCTTCCTCAACTTTTTGTCCAAGTTGAACCAACGTTGGTCCCTATAATGCATAGAATGTTAACAAGTGATGGCCAAGGTATGTATTCTAATACCTCAATTTGGCTTATTTTTGACATTGTTTCTATTCTTTTCTGAATCTTTTTATTTCCTGATAAGGTTTTGCTGCCAAAGAGGATTGGTGGGCCTTGCATATGTTGTTATCAATAACTCTCAAGGGTATTTAATTTGATTGTGTATTATGTTTTCTGTATATATTGGATTCTTTATCTTCTTGAGTGTTTGCGGTTGACAGTTGTTTAAAGGATTGGTATTTCTGCTATTTCATATGGGTACGTAAAAGGTTTTTGTATCCTGTCCTTGTGCCTTCACATGTAAATATACACAAGCACTTCTGCGTAAAGGGTAATTCTACTTCGTTACCACTGTTCATTTTTCTGTTGAATTTTCTTATGGCTTGCCAAGTAAAAAATTTAATTTTTTTCTTATGCCCCCGTCTTTGAGTTTTGATAATACTTGGCCCATTGAAAATTACAAAAATAATGAGAAACTTTAAGGTAATGGCCCCTTCAATTTTTTCTTCTTTTTGTTTTGTTTGTTTGTTTGTGTTTGTGTTTGTGTGTGTTTGTTTGTTTGTTTGTTTGTTTGTTTTTTTTAGTAAAACACTCATTTTGTATTAGTTTCTCATTTGTTCTTTTATTATTCAATTTCTACCACATACTTCACAATGCTACTGAAGGAAACAGAGTTGGCACTGTGATGAGTATTTCTTGCACATTTGTATCATAAAGTATTGTACTACGGTGTGCATGTAACTTGCTAAAAGCTTACTCTGTGGGAATACAATTGATTATTGCAAGACCTTGTGTATGCTTCCGAAGGCAGCTCAGTTTCATGTGCACCGTAGTGGTATGATTTCTGCCTTTGATCTTTACGAACTATTTATGTACGGAGTGGTATGTCTATTCACTTTGCACTAAAAAGAATAGAACACTAGGTTAGTTGTTTATATCTTTCCAGTTTTAAGCAAGTCTGTAAACAACTAGATTTATTAATCTATCCCTTATATGGGCTGCTTATTTTTTCCTTTTTTATCCAGTCAATGGATGTATGGATCCTTGGTACCTAGTTCCTTCCATTAAAACGTAGATTTGGTGCTTTTCCAAGTGGCCTGTACTCTACTTTAAAACCCACACAAATTTGGGGTTTCTGAAGTTTGAATTATGTGCTAGGAAACATGACTTTGAAAAACAACCTAAAAGGTGCTAATCATGACAGATGAACTCATTGTATGACATTATACTACAGGTTTAGTTTGAGCCCATACGACACTAAAGAATAAAAAGGACAAGGGATAGAAAAAAGAAAAAAGAAATGCTCATAGAATGTTATTGTTAGGAAGAGCTAAACATCAAACGGGTGAAATGACAAAGTGCTTGCCCTTTTAAAATGTCAAGGCTCATTTTACTAGGATTTGTTGCTCTCAACTCGACTTGATTGTCAACCAGATCTTGGTCCCTCTTGAATCTATACTTTGTGGTAGCGTAGATCACCTTACTTCTCACTTTTGTTGTATCAAGGTGACCTGAAAAACAAGAGAGTCAACTTTCATAGAAAACATTGCACACCAAATTGCCTCCAAAGAGGAGAAGCGTTCTGCCTGGAAGCCAAATCTAGTTTGGCTTCCAGTTTCTAGTTCCATTGTGTCATTAGCATTTTGAGAGTACTTACATTAATTGGGAAGCAAAATTTTCTATGATTCTTTCATCAAAATTTTTGTACATGGTATACCAAAGGAGAAACATTAGTCTTTTAGCATGCATATAGACTTACTTGAGGAAAAGTAGAATTACCATGCAGTAAAAAAAACCTTGCTTTCATCAGGCACAACCATTCTAGTTGCTGCATTTGCCTAACCCAAAGATTATTTATTTATTTTTTTTTTGGGAAGAGGGAAATAAAGATAGGTATCAATCACTGAAGGCCTAACAAAAATCATCATGCATATTATACAATAAAGATAATAGGATTTATTTGTTTAAGCGGAAAACATTATCAAGAAAATGCATTGCAGCACTTCTTTTACTATACTATGTCATAATTATTGAATAAAGCATATTATTAATGCATTAGAAATTACTAGATTGCATCACAAACAAGTGGACTTGCGAGATGACCAAAAGGCACTTCTCTTGTTTTGATTGTGGCATTAAAGTATAAGAGACGATGGTAATAAAGTTTTATTCTCATATGCTACCTGCTGTTTATTTTGTCAAAATGTTTTGCATTATGGAACAGAAATTATTTTATTCTCTTTTGCTACTTGTGTAGGATCCGATGAATAAAGTTTGCATGTCAAGAATATTTTCATAAATAAAATAACAGAAAGCAGCAAGCAATATTCATTTTTGAGAATTGCGGTACAGTATCAACAATGCATGGTATGCTAGACATATTGGGACAAGTAGTACAATCCTAGGACCATTTTCATCTCATACAAACAGAGATGTGTAAAATGTAGTATACGATAGTAACTATACCTTGCCATGACACCCGGTCTCCGTTTCTGCTTTTTAAAAATAAAAGTTTATACATAGCAATTGGCGATCTAAGTGTTCATCCAGTTATCATGGTAGCTCTATTTTGAGTCTATTATTACAGATCGCTCTGTAAAGTCTCAAACAAAAGACGACAAGATTCTTCATAATTGTGCAAACTAAATGGCTCTTTGTAACAAATTCTGAGGGTATTTGGTGGAATCCTTGCAATGTTTTATTCTCCCTGTCCGGAATCTTCACTTCAATGTTTATGGAGAATATATTCGGAGTTATTTTCTATAATCTCCAAAGAAAATTAATTATTAAAAATACCTTTTCAATTAATAAATACAAGGATTAATGATCTAGGACGTTGATACAGTTATTAGTTTAGTGCTACACTTGTTTTCTCAAGTTTCGCAAATGATAGTTAAGTCACTATACGTTTTTTCCAAATGAGATTTCTCTCAACGGTGCTTTCCTTTAGCTTCGGGAAATTTAAAACTGGATCATTATTCATTTATTTATATAAATGCAGCGGACGAGCAATAGTGAAAAGGAATTTGGACAATTACTTGGGATTGGCAATATGGAAGTTTTACAATTTTTTGGACTTTTTTTTAGCTGGACAATTTCTCCTACGTCATATTGTATATGAAAATAGTACTTATCTTTGGCTGGATAATTGGCATCTTAGGGGTCCTCTATTGCTCAAATATGGACCTTGAATCATGTATAACTCAGCCCGTACAGTGAATGCAAAGGTCTAAATGGCTCTTAGTGCAGGAAACTAAAGTTGGCAAATGGCAAGTGGCAAGATAAGCAATTAAGTTTCATATGCAAGATAGGTAAACTGAGGTGAACACGGATCAGAAGAGAAGAGAAAAGTTACATAACAGTTTAGTAAAAGAATTTCCAATATAAAATAATGAGTTCATAATAATTTTTTTGTAATGGAAGTAAAGCTTTGGTTTACTATTTACTTGGTTTAAGGGGAGGAAAAGTGAGAGATTCAAACTAATGACTTTGGTTTTATGAAGCGTTGTCCTCAATCACTAGTGTTACTCAAGAAGAATAACAATTAAAAATATAAAATAAGTCTAGAGCCACACACACACAAAATTACAACCATTGAGAAGACAAATTGTTATTAATAATTTGATAGATAAAAATGTGATATTAGTGATTGGCTTAGATAAAAATTGATATATATATATATATATAAAAAAAAAAAAAACACTTAACAATTTAATTATTGTGAAAGTTGCTATGTTCATAACATTACTCATGCAATCATTATCTTTAAAAAAGAAAGACATGAGAGCGGCTTATAAATTTTACCCTGTTTTTAGTGGAAGACTAAGCAGACGTGTTAGACGTGCTGTGAGAAAATGGTTATATTGCTTTTTGGAATCTACACTCTAAGATAAAAAAAAGGATCAGAAGTTGATTGGAAAATTTAAATGCTCTGGCTAGCTAAGATAAACTTGTTTTATAGAGGAAGACCAAAGATTAATATGAATACATTACTCATGCAATTATTAGGTCTTAAAAGAAAGACTTGCTTTTTTATGGCAGAAGACTTTTAAAGTACAACCTTTTTTTTGTTATTAATAAACTTTTTGTTTTTGTTTTTTTACCCCCAAAAAAAAAAAAGTATTAAACATTTTTTCAACTATAAACAAATAAACACAGCTTTTTATATGGGAAGAGCCCTATTTGGTAGAGTTATTAAACAACTTATTTTCATTTTTTAAATAACATTACACACATTTTTACACACTTTTTCACTCACACGTATTTCAAAAAAATACAAATAAAATTACTTAAACTCCTCTGCCAAATGGACCCTAGCTTTTTTTTTTTTTTTTTTCCCAAAACATATACCACTTCATTGACTTGTTGGCCATCTACTAAGCCTTGACTCTATTTTCTTCACGGTAGGTGTGTGGGAATTGAGAAGGACATACAGCACGCAAAAGATCAGTCTTACACTTTAGTTGATGTGTTGCAGAGAAAATGCTTATTGCGTGTTATGAAATATACTATACGAACATGGAACAAAAATTTATTGCAATATTTGAATATTTTTCACTTGACAAATTTTATATGCTAAGAGACAAGCATTAAAATCGTGACTTCAATGAGTAACATTTATTTCACACAAACTGTTGCACACAATTATACACACTTTGCACTAAAATCATGACTTCAAAGTGTATGTCTAATAACCGATATTTATTTCACATGGTTATACACAACCATACACATACATTTTGCGTTGAAATTGTGACTTCAATGAGTAGTGTTTACTTCACACAAACTGTTGCATATAACTGTACACACACAAGGCATACTGTTGAAACAGTGTAGGCACTATGATGATTTTTCTTTTTTTAAAGAGAGAGATAGAAATATTATTCACTTGTAAAATTTTGGATTGCAATGTATTCCTTAGCAATGGAGGTATTTCACCAAACCAACTTTTGGAACTCAATACAAAAGGCATAGTGTGCTAAAGTTCATTTTAACTGACTTTTTTTTTCTTTGACTTGGGGATTCACATGTCTAGACTTTCAGTACCCCACCGAAACTTCACCCATTTGCAAAGAAAGAAAACCCATTGCATACGATAGTAGATTTTTTTGATGTCCTATATTCCCATTAAATGAATGTTGATTT
Source organism: Quercus gilva (assembly GCA_023621385.1). Lineage (NCBI taxonomy): Eukaryota > Viridiplantae > Streptophyta > Magnoliopsida > Fagales > Fagaceae > Quercus > Quercus gilva. The sequence continues at coordinate 65,143,197 of CM042481.1, forward strand.
CTTCTCATTGTTTGTCAAGATTCTAGAGCCACACCGACACAAGCTTTATCTTTATCCCAACGTTAGTGTGAAAAGAAGAAATTGGTACTAGCACTACACCAAAATAAGTCTATTATATCAAGTGTTAATACAACAAAATTAGTATAGTGGTATTAGACATAATATCATATCTAAAAATTAAAAGTCATTGCAATAGTAACTTAAAAATAGTAAATTATTACATTAATAATAATTAGTTGTATTAATTTATAATTTTTAGTTGCAATAGAGGTTTTAATACTAAATTGAATTTAGAAATTTTTTTGCAATAACTTAAATTGAAGAAATCAATTTTTTTTAATAACTTAAATTGAAGAAGCCATTGTAATAACTTGATACCAATTATATATTTTGCGATATATTATAATAGAAATTTCAAAGAGATAGCTTATTGCAACAAATTTAACATTGCAATAACTAAAATATCAATTATTTTACCATCTATTGCAATGACAAACATGAAACTGCAATGAATATATTATTACAATGATCTAATTCCAATTATTTTACAATATATTGTAAGAAAAAATATGAAAAAAATAACTATTACAATAAATATACCGTTGCAATAATTTGAACCCAAATTATTTTTGTCAATTCTTTACAATTTATTGTAATAAAATTCATGAAATAATAGCCTATTGCTACAAGATATTCAAAGTAATAAATTTTTTATTGCAATAGCAAATATATTATTACATCAAAATTTTCATTAAAATATTTAAGTTTTATTGCAACAAAAATGTTTTGTAGCACAAAATTATTACCTCAAATTTTATTGCAACACTTTGCATAAACTATTGCAATGACTTCAATGTTATTGCAACGATTTTTTTGTTGTAATAAACATTTTTTGTTGTAGTGTAGGAAACAATTTTTCAAAGTCAAAAAGTTTAAGAAGCGAAGTGAATGAGAAATAAAAAATGAGAGATATTTCACAATGGTTTTTTGAGAAAGAACAAGAATTGGCTGAGAATGAGAGAGTCAATGAATTGAGTTTTAGTTGTTGTGATGCTAGGCTAAAATAAGTAAGTGGTATTTTTTTTACTGGTAAGTGATTTTTTTGGGTACACGCGCTTTCTTCAGACAAAGTATATTTGTATCAGTTTTAATAATAGTTTATTATATTTATATATCATATAATAGATTAATTAATTTAATGACTAATAACAAAGGTAAGAAAAATCACACTTGGGGTCCCATGTGTAGGACTTGTAGCAAACTGTAATCTAAATTGAAGTGTAGGTTGGGGAGGATAACTTTGCTTTAGAATACAACTTGAAGTGCAACCCACCACGTGTAGGACTTAAAGCAGATTGTAATCTCAAATCTATAAAGAAAATCTTATTTGAATAAATAAACCACTAGTGGACTGTGTAAAACAACACAAAGTCAAACGGAGAAGTGCTCCTATAAATTACCATCCAATTAGAATCCTTTTTCACAATTAACCCTTATTTCTCATAATCTAATAATGGAGGGTTCCTTAGGATTCCTTTTCCTCGCTTTCCTAATTATTCCTCTTCCTCATTTCTTCATTTTCTGCATCGATCACTCTCACTCTCACTCTTAGCTTCGTTGCATCGATACCGAGCGACGCGCCCTTCTCACCTTCAAGCAAGACCTTATTGATCCATCAAACCGGCTCTCCTCTTGGACTGTTGATGGGGATTGCTGTCAGTGGGTCGGTGTTGTCTGCCACAACCTCACTACTGACGTCCATCAACTCCATCTCAAAAGCTTCCCTCCTTCAGGTGATTTTGTAACTGGAGAACAAGAAGAAGCCTATGAGCGGACAATGTTTGGTGGTATGCTAAATCCTTCTCTGCTTGATTTGAAGCATTTGAATTACTTTGACCTCAGCTTCAATAATTTCTCTGCTTCTCCTATTCCCTCATTTCTCAGTTCAATGAAGAGTTTAACATCTCTTAATCTCTCTAATGCGGGATTTGTGGGAGTAATACCTCATCAACTTGGAAATCTCTCCAATTTGCTCTATCTCAATCTCCGTGGTTATGGTTTATATGTGAATAACCTTCAATGGTTTCTGGTCTTCCTTTGCTACAACATCTTGATATGAGTTATGTTAATCTTAGCAAAGCCTCTGATTGGCTACAACTCACAAACACACTCCCTAGTTTGACTTGCGGTTGTCATATTCCCAACTTCCTTTCATTCCACCGACACTCACTGTTAACTTTTCATCTCTCATTACACCAAAATAAGTCTATTACACAAAGTGTTAATACAACAAAATTAGCATAGTGGTATTAGACACAATATCACATCTAAAAATTAAAATTCGTTGCAATAGTAACTTAAAAATAGTAAATTATTACATTAATAATAATTAGTTGATTAATTTACAATTTTCAGTTGCAATAAAGATTTTAATACTGAATTGAATTTAGAAATTTTTTTGCAATAACTTAAATTGAAGAAATCAATTTTTTTTTAATAACTTAAATTGAAGAAGCCATTGTAATAACTTGATACCAATTATATATTTTGCGATATATTATAATAGAAATTTCAAAGAGATGGCTTATTGCAACAAATTTAACATTGCAATAACTAAAATATCAATTATTTTACCATCTATTGCAATGACAAACATGAAGCTGCAATGAATATATTATTACAATGATCTAATTCCAATTATTTTACAATATATTGTAAGAAAAAATATAAAAAAAAATAACTATTACAATAAATATACCGTTGCAATAATTTGAACCCAAATTATTTTTGTCAATTCTTTAGAATCTATTGTAATAAAATTCATGAAATAATAGCCTATTGCTACAAGATATTCGAAGTAATAAATTGTTTATTGCAATAGCAAATATATTATTACATCAAAATTTTCATTAAAATATTTAAGGTTTATTGCAACAAAAATGTTTTGTAGCACAAACTTATTACCTCAAATTTTATTGCAACACTTTGCATAAACTATTGCAATGACTTCGATGTTATTGCAACGATTTTTCTGTTGTTGTAATAAACATTTTTTGTTGTAGTGTCTTCTCACCCTCGATCTTTCAGGGAACCAATTTGAAAACACTTTGATCCCATCATTGATCTTTGGTCTTCGTAATCTTGTTTCTCTTGATCTATCTTACAATAACTTTCAAGGTCCAATCCCTGTTGATCTCCAAAACATGACTTCTCTTAGGCATCTCGATCTATCTGGAAACTATTTCAACTCTTCAATTCCCAATTGGTTGTATAGTTTTAGTCGTCTTGAGTTTCTCAACCTTCGTGACAATAATTTGCAGGGTGCAATCTCCAGTGCCATCGGAAACCTAACATCTGTCATTAGTATTGACTTGTCATACAATGAACTTGGAGGAAAGTTGCCAAGATCATTGGGTAATCTCTGTAACTTAAGGGAAGTCAGATTGTCATACAACAAATAGTTAAGAGATATCTGAAATCTTGGAAAGTTTTTCAGGGTGTCTTTCAGATAGACTAGAGATCTTATACTTAAGTGGTTCTCAACTTCATGGTCATTTGACGGATGAACTTGGGCTATTTAAAAATCTAGCTAATCTTGTTCTTCAGAATAATTCAATCTCAAGTCCACTCCTACTGTATTTAGGTAGTCTTTCGTCTCTGACATACTTGGATCTTTCAAATAATCTATTCAATAGGACGATTCCTGAAAATTTTGGTCAGCTTTCCAAGCTAAACTTGTTGTTTATTGAATCAAATATGTTGGAAGGTGTTGTGTCCAAATCCCATTTTTCCAATTTAACAAGATTGAAAGCATTTTATGCATTAGGAAACCGGCTGACTTTAAATGTAAGTCACGATTGGATTCCTCCCTTTCAACTAGAGTATTTGAGCTTGCGATCATGGAATTTAGGGCCAGAATTTCCTCCATGGCTTTGTTCACAAAGGTATCTTCAGTATTTGGACATATCCAACACACAAATTTCAGATGTGATTCCTCCTTCATTTTGGAACTTGTCTTCTCAATTCCAATATCTAAATCTTTCCCACAATCAAATCAATGGTGAGATTCCAAACAATCCTTCAATTTTGTCTACTTCTTTAGTGATTGATTTAAGTTCAAACCATTTCAAAGGTTCATTGCCTTATACATCCTCTAGTGTGATTGTGCTAGATCTTTCTGACAATTCATTCTCCAAGTCAATTTCATCATTTTTGTGTTTCAAGATGAATGACTCCAAAAGCATAGGATATCTCAATTGAAAAAAATAATTTATCAGGAAAAATACCTGATTGTTGGATGAAGTGGAATAGCTTGGTGGTCCTAAATTTCGCAAACAACAATTTTAGTGGCAGTTTTCCAGCATCAATTGGATCTTTGACACTTCTTAAGTCTTTGCACCTATACAACAACAAATTCTCTGGAAACTTACTATCATCTTTGAGAAATTGTGAAAATTTGGTGACTATTGATGTTGCTGAAAATGAGTTTGTTGGAAGCATACCTTCATGGATAGGACATAGATTTTCAAGCTTGATGATTCTCAACCTTCACTCAAATAAGCTATCTAGAGGTATTCCTAGATGTGTAAAAAAATTTAGTGCCATGGCCACAAAAAATAATTCAAATCTTGACATGAGTTTTAATCACTCAAATGATTATTACGGTGAAAATCTCCCTCTTGAAAGCGAATTGCTTGTGATAAAGGGCAAAGCTCTAGAGTATAGCACCATTCTCCACCTAGTAAAATGTATAGACTTTTCCAATAACAGTTTATCAGGTGAGATCCCTAAAGAAGTGACCAGTCTTCAAGGATTACAATCATTGAATCTATCATATAATCTCTTGATTGGAAGTATTCCTGAGAATATAGGTGCTATGGGATCATTGGAATCAATTGATTTCTCCATGAACCAACTTTCTGGTCAAATTCCCTCAAGCATGTCAAGTTTGACATTTTTAAATCATTTGAACTTGTCAAATAATAATTTGATTGGGAAAATCCCTTTAAGCACTCAACTACAGAGCTTCAATGCAACAGGTTTTATTGGAAACAGACTTTGTGGACTACCACTTTCTAATAATTGTACTATAAATGATGTAAACCCTGACAAAGAAAACAAAGGGAGTAAACATAATGGCAGACTTGAAGTGGATTGGTTCTTTGTAAGCATGGCACTCGGCTTTGTGGTTGGGTTTTGGGGTGTATGTGGCCCTTTACTATTGAACAAGCAATGGAGAATTATGTATTTTCAATTCCTAGATCACACGGGGTACAAGCTTAAGAGTCTTGTTTTGTTGTAAGTAAATGTTGTAAGTTTCTTAATATTTAGTGCAAATGTCAAGTTTATCAATATTTTAATGATTTCTACTTATCAAAAATATTTGATGATTTCTAGATCATCTTTGTGTTGGTTAGTACTTTTATTAGTTAATTCACTTCATTAGCATATATGAATATATTATTTCTTCCTATGAATGTCCTCATTAGTGATGAAATCAAAATCATAGACAACATAGCGGCACTCATTGGCAGGCAGAGACTCAGTAAAGTCCTTACAGGTTTCATTTGGGCTTCCCAGTTTCTCCACCACCACTTCTTGATCCTCAATTTTGAAAATAATGAACCGGTAATTCCTCTTCACTTTTAACTCCACAAACTTCAGTTTACATTCATCATGCACAGTCATTCCAGATACCGCATTCGCCTAACCCAAAGATTTTATTTTGGACGAAGGAAAGAAAGATATGTATCAATGAAAGAAGGCCTAACAGAAATCATCATGCATATACAATGAAGATAATAGGATTTAGTTGTTTTAGAGGAAAATAATATCAAGAAATGCATAACAGCACTTCGTTTAGTATACTATATGTCATAGTTATTGGACAAAGCATATTATCATTACTAGATTGCTTCATAAACAAGTGGATTTGTTTTGATTGTGGCATCAAGTATAAGAGATGAGGGAAATAGCTACCTGCTGTCCATTTTGTAAAAATGTTTGCATCATGGAATACAGATAATTTTTATTCTCTCATGCTATTTGTGAAGGATGCGATCAGTAAAGTGTACATGTCTAGAATATTCCCAAAATTAAAATAACTGGAAGCAGATGTTTATTTTGGAGAATTACTGAATTAGAGTACATTACAATAATAATAAATAGTGTGCTAGACATATTGGCACACGTGGCACATTCCTAGGACTGGTTTCCAGATCTGCTTTGCCTAATTTCTAGAAGTACCCTCTACAATGATGACAGGCATATATACACACATGATAATAGAGAGAGCATTTTTGGATTTGATAAATTACAGGAAAAATTACATGTAATCCAATAAATGAGAATTTATACTGATTCCAAAGTTTTTGGATTAAAACTCTGTTGTTGTTGCATATATTGAAGAAGAAAAAAATAATAGTGTTGAAATTAAATAAAAATAGAATAAAATAATGTAAACCTAACATCTATCTTTAACATATAGCAAAAGACAAAAATTATTCAGCTATTTGAAACCATAACTAAGTTGTAAGTGATATAATATTATAGGGGGGAAAAACTGCAAAAGAAAAGGACAATTTATAAAGATATGACAGTGGAAAAAAATTTAGAATCTAATTCAAAATTTCAAGGTGCCTTTACTATCGATAAAATAATGATCGTGACAGCTTTTACAGGATACGTACTACCTTGGGGTCAGATGAGCTTTTGGGGAGCTACAGTAATTACAAGCTTAGCTAGCGCCATACCTGTAGTAGGAGATACCATAGTGACTTGGCTTTGGGGTGGTTTCTCCGTGGACAATGCCCTTCCTAAAGTCAGGAATAGCGGGCTGCTGGCTTAGAGAATGCAAATAACTCTTTGGGGAGCTCTTGCATACAATAAGCTGCTTTCTTTAATGAGTTAGCTCATTAGCTCTTTTTAGGAAGCTTAGGCCTTTATCGCTTCGCTGTGCTACGGTCATACGGTTATTGTCCATTCATATGTAACAAATGTTTAAAAAATTGCTATACCATTCTTGCTTTTCCTTCAATAGTTTAAATTCTCTCTAATTTTATTTTTACATATTATAGAAAGGCCATTGAAAATGAAGACCCTGGTGGGAGAGAGAACAAACGTCGAAATTTGATACGTACCTTGAAAATGACGACTAGTATTTCTTTTGTGTTCTTTGAAAATAAAAGTTGATATCTTACCCCCGTAGACCACCTAAGGGTTCATCTAGCTATAAATTATAATAGCTCTCTTTAAAATCTCTTAATAGCGATCACTTTTTAAACTCTCAACGAAAGACATCAAGATTGTGCATGACACGACTACTTCTAACTTGTTTCTAAGGGAGGAAGCTTGGGTTGCAAAATTTGACCTTCAATGTTTAAGGAAAATACTCTCAGTTATTTTCTTAAATCTCAAAAAATAAATAAAATTACCTTGGTTCTTGACTTTATAAGTTTTTGAATATTTTTTTTCTTCCTTTCTTGAACTTTTCATTAAATGCACCCAATTTTTTTGATACAGTAGTAAGTTTACTACTATACATATAGACTTATTTGAGGAAATGTAGAATTACCTTGCAATGAAAAAAATCTTTGCTTTTCTGGCAATTCTTATCAGTGATGAAATCAAAATCATAGACAACATATATACACTCTTTGGCAAGCAGCTCATCAAGAAGTTCTCAATTTATTTACTAGTAATTAGTAATGTCTTCATAGGTTTCATTTGAGCTTCTAAGTTTCTCCACCGCCACTTCTTTATGAGTTGGCATCCACGTTAGTAAATTCTATTTGTCGTTTCGAAATAGACAACACACTTGCCCATGCATTCCTTATTGGGCTTAACAAATTGGTCTACTTAAAAGATGAGTCTATTTGGGCTTCAAGGCTTTTTCTGAAGCCCACTATTGGCCCATCCATTGTGCCCTTAGACTCAAAAGCCTCATAGTAACCGAAGCAATCAACCATGGGAGGAATTGAACCAAGCCGAAACCAATGGAGTTGAGGAAACAGAAGAAGAAGAAGACTACACGGGACACATCTCTATCTTTTTTTTTTTTTTTTTTCATAGGTTAACTCTCTCCCTTAAAAATCTTCTTCCAAAAAGGTCAGCCTATGCCTTGTTTGGTTCCCTAGAAAACTTTGGAACAAGCATAGCCAATATAGTCTATAGGGTTCTTTTCTTTTTTTAATCTTAATTCATATATATTTAAAATATTTGCTTGTTCCAGTGAAAATTTAACTCTGTTGAATTGAACCCGATAGTGTAGAATATACAATCCCTATGTTAGGTTGCCAAGAAAAATGAGAAAAGGAAAAGATGAGTAAATGTTTGATGTTGTGTTGTATGTATTTTGGCAGGACTTTAATCAGTAGTATTATTGGGTTTTCAATATATTTTAAAATAATTAGATTGTATGAGGCAATGTTTACATTAGATTCATACTTTTCTTGGGGTCATCATCAGCAAACATGCTCGGTTTCATCTGGGTTTCATTTAAAAGAAGGCTTAAATCTAAAAATATCAACCCTTAAATAAATGGCTCAATGAATTAAACCCAAAATCAAATACTCAGTAATTCAGCCTAATAGGCAAATAAAGCCCACTAGATTTTTAAATCGGCCCCATTAAAATGATTAAAACCTCAACCTGACAATTCCACCCTATAGTGGAAGACAAGCTTCTTTTCTTTGTTTGAAAATAAATGCGTTTTGGTTTCAAGGGGAATGAAAATGAGAGATTCAAAACGAGAGAGTATGAGTTTTGGAACTCTAACTGACAGTGCCACTAATAGAAGATAAACTACATGTAGCTTTAGGCTTTATTCTTATATTGCATGCCGTTTTGTTTTGGATTGCTTTAGAATTGAAAGTGTTTCAGTTTTAACCTTGTGTAGGCACTGATTGGAATCCCACTATGTGTTGAATGATCTGCATTGATTACTCCACTAGTTAGCAGCTGTTTTGGTGTTTCATCACCAATAGATGATTGACACATGTTCAGAAAAAACCACATTAGCTTACTCCACTAGTACAAATAAAAAGACAATATTATCCCTGAAAATTTTTCAAAGCCCGCCACTTTACTCTCCCTCCTCCTCTTTCAAAATCTGATCCCAAAAATGAAGCTCCAGAAAATTTTCAAAGCCCTCACTTTCTCTCTCTATCTTGCTCTTTCAAATCCAATTCCCAAAATCAACGTTTACACTTCTCTCTCTCTCTCTCTCATTTGAATGTCTAGATTCGTAATGTAGAGATCCTTTTATGTTACTGGAGCATTAGAAGACTGAAAGTTACAAGTAATTAAATCTGGAATTGTAAGCATAGATTTATATTATTAAATATAAATCTAAATGATTTAACCACAAGAATATCATGCAAGTCCCACTGACCAAAACACAAGCATAATTCAATGACCCGTAAAATCAAACAATATGAAGTCCAACCCACAACACCCAAACATCACAAAACCCAACAAAAAATGAACAAACACTGAGTTACCCACTTATCCAAATGACAATTACACTTAAACCAAATGACAAATAGCACCCACAACAGACACTAAATTCCAAGAATTTGCATTCCAACATAAATTCACATTAGATTGAACTTTGTGAATTTTAAGAACTCACAAAGACTGAAGCAACCCAATTATCCAAATAACAATTACACTAAAAGCAACATCGAAAAAATTCCCATGATTTCCACACCAACACAGAATTGAGATTTCAAATTTGATTGAACCATGTAAATTTCAAAAAAAACCAACAACAAATATTGAAGCAACCCATTTAACAAAATGGCAAACACCACCAAAAGCAACCGCCAAGTTCTCAAATTTTTGTACTTATCGTTAAAAAAACAATAAAAAAAAACAGTGATTATGAGAAGAAACTCACGAAAATAAAAAATGTAAGAGAGCTTGGAGATGAGCTCGGGGATGCCGAAGCCACGAGGAGCAGAGCCAACGATGTCGAAAGCGAGAGTGAACATTGCTTGAATCATTGATTCAAGGCTCCTCCGCCTCAGCCTTGAATCAAAATCACCTAACTACCCCTTGAAAGTTTACGGACTTATTTTTTTAGAGCATTTCTAAATTTACCCTCAGTTCACTTTTTAAATGGGGCATCCATTTTGTGACATCTGAAAATGCGGGGCCCAATAATCTAGGATAGAGGAAGTATTAAGTTGCACCGTATGGTCCGTATTGTTTAAACTTGGGCATGTAAGTCAGTTTTAAACACGGTAATCATTTAAGGTGCAAGATATGCTCCAATAATTAATATCCCGTATATTTTGTTAACAAGCTTCATGTGAAGAACCTGTTTTGTAGTGCTTTTCATGTACTTTTCCCATATTTTGATTCTTTTTAGATCTATTTTCATTTCGATATTTTGGTTCCTTTGGATAATTATGTATCCAGGAGAACTGCACATTTTCTCACTTGTAAAGTGCCAGACTACCAGCAAAGCCTTTGGAGTATGATTTCATCTGTAAGTTCCTTTTTAATTAATAAATTTTGTTTTGACTACTAGCTGTTCAGTTAAAGCATTTGAAAGTAAATGAAAAAGGCTAAATGATTTTTTGTGGAACTGATTCTTTTAAATTACCTTTTTACTCCTTTCCTTCCCACTTGGTAGATAAGGTCTGTGTGTTGTTTCGTTTATGCTGATCATGGCAGACAAAAATATGGAGAACAGTGATATTGAGCCAGCTCCAAAGCTCGTTCAAGTACTCTTCCAGAACTGCAAAGGGAAAGTGGATCAATGGGGTGAAAAATGTTGTGTTGTCACTATGTTAAGTATGTTTCATGTATGTTTAAGCAAAATTAAAAAAAACCTTTGTATACACTTGGTGCTATGTGAAAAATATAGCTATGTGATATGGTGTTATGTGGTTTTAATATGGTGTGTTGGCAGTTGGCACTATATAGGATTGTTTGCAATGATGTTGAACTGTGTGAGGTATGTTAATACATGTCATGTGAAATCGGTAGTAATGTATTCTATACTTTGTTTTCTAAAAGTGAATGATATTTAGCTCATATTGTTATTATTATTATTATTATTATTATTATTATTATTATTATTATTATTATGTGTTCTGTTACATTGTATCTTCATTTTGGAAATATTCCTAAATTCTAAATGAAGTAACTTTGTAAATGAAAGTCATCAATGGCTTCAAAGCATTTATTCTTAGTTGAGTTTTTGCACTTGTTAAAATCTTTTAACAAATGCATTTCTAATAGTTCAAGAATGAGCTGGGTCTACTTTTTTTAATAGAACTATGTTGTTTGAATACTCGGAAGGTGTACTTGGCCCTGATCAAATAGATTAGGGTCACCTACCTCTCAACCGATCCCTGTTTGAGAATCCCCAATCCAGACCTTCTCTGGAATTTACTGTACATTTTCTCGCTGTGTTTGTAGCTGGCACTTACTAGACTGAATAAATAGTTGGTGTAAATCATATATGATTGGTTTGGTACTTTTAGCTACTATAAAGAACACTCATTTACTTGGAAATAGCTGGATGTGGAATCAAATTGAAACTGTTTTGGTCTGGTGGACAAAATTTAAATTACCAATTTGCAAAATGTTTCTAGAATTGTTATTAAAACTAGTGAATTTTAATGTTTGCATTGCTTATCTTTAGTCCTTGTATTAAATGAGGGCTAAAGGCTAAACAACCTTAGTTGAGCTGAATTTAGGTTGGTTGGATTGTTGGGACTCAAAATTGTCACTTCTTGAACAAACAATGATCTCTTCTTTCTTATTTTATCCATGGGTGCCTATGTGCACATTCCATTGTATACTTTTCAATATAAATTTCTAGTTTATATTAACTGTGGGATTAGTATCCTAAATGCCATATCGCTTTTAATTTTGCTTTTGTTAGAGTTGCCTTTTTTAGCTTTTTAATATAACTTCCTGTTTTCATCAACAAAGTGTGCTGCCTCCTTTCCCAGTTTCATCCCATTTTTTAATCCCTGTGGGTCTTGTTTGATTGCAGGATGGCAATGAGGTGTAGCACGCAGCTTTGGAAACTCATGACTGCATACTGTGAACGTCAGTCTGTGGAGTTCAACTCCATTGCATTCTTGTTTGATGGGAGAAGACTCCGGGGAGAACAGACCCCAGATGAGGTAGAATTTAATTATTTCCAAAATTTTTGCATACTTGCAAATTTTAGTCAATATTATTAAAAAGAAAAAGAAATATGAATACAAGGTGTTCACGATGGTGAACAGAGAAAAGATGAAAAGCAAAGAAACATAGAAACACATAAATCAAGATTCCATTCTAAGAGAAGAAGTAAGCTTTATGATAGAAGAACAATCCAAGAGGCCTAACACCTAGAGCAATGCAAGAGGCCCCATTATATTCTTATTTATGTTCACTCCATTGGCATATATGAATATGGTGTTTCTTCTTATAAATTTCAAAGGCAATCCCATTTGTTGTTTTGTTTAAGCAATATGCTATAACTTGAAATGATGAGGCAAGTGTTCTTTTAGCTATCCTTTTAGCTCTCTTTAGAATCTCCTAGCGATCACTTTATAAAGTCTCGAAGAAAGACAAGAAGATTGTAACTTGACAAACTTAGTGTGTTCTTTGTAACAAATTACTAGGCTATTTGGTAGATCCCTTGCCACCAGTTACTAAAAAGAACGCCCACATTGAGAAAGCATGGGTATATACTGTCTACTTCTCCTTCCATGCCAAATCTAGCCTTCTCTGTCTAGTTAATTTTTTAATACCTCTCTCCAAAAAGACACGTCTCTCAGCAGTTCTTACCTCTAGTTTTAAGACATTTAAACTGGAGTTTCATTTTTTTTTTTTTTGAGATATTATTCATTTATTATATTAGTCGTGCTTGCAGGGGAGCAATAGCTAAAAGGTAATGTCTGTAAGGGATCTAGACTCTTACTTGTGATTGGCCATATGGAAGTTTTACACTTTTCTAGGCCCCAATTTAGGTGGACAATTTCTCAAACATCATATTGAAGAGGGAAATGGTACTTATCTTTCGCTGGATAATTGGCATCTTGAGGATCCTCTGTTACTTGAATATGGACCTTGGATCAGTAATGACAGTCAGTGCTGTGAATGCAAATGTCTCATCAGCTCACAATGGAGGAAACTAAAATTGGCAGCCAAAAAATTTGAGGCTTTGGTTCATATTCATGGCAAGTTTTTTGAGGTGAACATTGATCAAAATGCAGCAGAAAATTTCAATTTAGAAATAACAAAATCTTGAAAATTCAAATTTAGGGGGCATCATGGAGTGCTATTAGACTTACTGCACCAAATGTTTAGCAGTGCAAGCTTTCCTGGTTTTCTAAATCTATTTGCAAGCTTATTTTCATAGCTAGGCTAGCAATTAAGACTAGATCTAGGGATTGGTGGCTGCAATGGGGTTACCAAGATGGTGTACCGTGTTGCTTGTTTAGAAGATGGGGAAAGTAGAGATCATCTATTCTATTCTTGTGGATGTTAAAAACATTTCTGGGAGAAACTATTAGGCTTTGTTCAATTCCTAGATGACCTACTACTTGGGATGCAGAGTTAGCTTGGCAATATGGGTTCTAAAAGGTAGAAGAGATTTGTTGTTATCATTCTTAAAGTTTCTTGGATTGCTCATATATATCACACTTGGATGAAGAAAACTCTTGATGGCGCGAAAAAACTATCTTCAAGATTATTGTCATAAAGGTTAGATGGACTGGCATCAAGCAGGCATATTGCAAGTTCATATAGAAACAAAGGTTGTGTTTTGTTTGGAATATCCCTATGTATGTATTTGATTCTAAGTTTTAATTGTTGCATTGGTCTATCTTTTGTTTGCTTTTGTTGATAAGATGACCTGAAATCTAAAGTATTTCATCCTATATTGTTGATAGGGCTCTTTGTATTGCTTTGGTTCTTTGGCAGTTTGCTAGTCTTGTTGACAACTATTGCTACCTGTTACTACTGTCTTTGTTTGTGATGAATAATTCTCACTCATGTAAATAAATAAGTAAAATGTTTAGGAAATAAAATCTTATACTAAGGTTTTTTTTTTTTTTTTTTTTCCTGAAGAATAGGTTCTCATTCATCTAAAAAATGAATTTAAAAAAAAAAAAAAAAAAATCAAAGGTTGTGTTTAACAATCACCTGGCCAGGCAATGTTGCTTCCTTCATTATTTTTGCAAAAGCTACAACAACTCAAGCCAACTTTGCACCTTGGTCTGAATGACATTCAATATCATGCTTGCATATTCCTATACACTTATTTGCTACTGGTATGCATTTTCTTAATTGAGAATTCAGAAAACGATTCTCAAATCTATAAGAAGGGGCAGATGACCAAGAAGCAGTCTGGTGAAAGCTGGTAAGAATTGTTTTGGTTGAAGAGTGAAGACCTACGTAATATGAAAGCTTGTTTGGTGAACTGTTGGGGACCAATGAAAAGAACACAAAACTTGCAACTTGGAAGTCGAGCACAATAGAGCCCCATGGAATACTTTATCCCACTTGAAGGAAACTTTGTAGATAGTGAACGTTGAAGGTTCGATTTACAAGTCTTCAGAGAATCATGACCCTAGCATACATGAAAATTCTCATGTTTATCTACTACCAGTATGTAGTTCCTTCTGAGAATGATAACCATGGTTTATTTTTAGAGAAAATGTACAAAAGCATAAACATTATTTGTGATCTAAGCATCGATGGCTAGTTTTGGTGAAAAGCCTATTTAAAGCCTGATATGAACGTATTAAGTTTCCCTTGAGCAAAGTTCTTCCTTAATTATTGCTTCATCATGTCTATATCTTTTATAATTCTTGTGCTTCTTTTGCTTTAGTTTTCCTTTTAATACCCTACTAAGTTTCAAATGTCTTAAAAATCCTTAAAATGGGTTGTTGACTTTGTCTATTCATAAAGATTGTTGTAGATGGACTGGAGTCTTATACACAACATATGTAGAAAGTTGGGTCCAGCTTCACTAAGGAATTCCATATCCTGCTGATAGATATAGATTAATATTGGGTGGCAAGATTAATCCTTCATTATTTAGCTAGAAAGACTAAATTACCAGAGTTTAATAATTCTACTTGTAAGGGTATTCCAAGCTATTTGGTTTCTAGGAGAGACTTAGACATCTCGGTCTCTCCTTTGCAGAATTTTGAGTATTAATACCTCAGCAGCTTAGGAATATATTACAGCTTTAGTTTCTTAATTGACAGGGAAATGACCTTTATATGAAAGGGCTAGGGTGGGTTTTTCGTCTTTCTTCTCTGCAATATTTTTATGCACGTGACATCAACTTCAAAGGGGAACAGAAAATGCTTCAAGTAATGAATAGTTCCCTTCTCTTTCAGCATTCTGGTTGTATAATTGCCAATTTCATGACACACATTAGTCCCTGTAAATGTCAATTTTACATCCCATGAAGAGTTTAATCTTTCTATAAATCATTCAATGGCACAATAGCAATTAGTAAGAAAATTTCATACCTGTCCCAAATCATTGGCTTCCTTTTATAAGCTTGAACCTTTGTGCTTGAACCATAGCTTATTCAGAATTATTGCTATTCATTGCAGGGACTTGTTTCAAGCTGGATAGGGATTTGTACCAGGCCGGAGGGGTCAAATCTCAGCTTTAGTGGCTATCAGCTTAAAATCCAATAAAATTTCTGGAAATAATCCTCCAAAAATATGGTAAATTTCTTGAGTTGCTTCTCATTTGGTATTGGATTTTTGCCAATCATAGCCTCAGGACATATACCAAGGTCTCAAATGAACTTGAACCTTATGGTTACCTTTTTTTTTTTTTTTTTTTTTTTTCTCTTGCACGTTGCGAGAGTCTTTTATTATTCTGTATTTGTGAGGAGCATAGACCTTTCGAGTAACTTGTTTGGATTAGTTTCTTCTAAGGTCTTACTAGATTGTGTTTCTTGAACTTGTCTCAAATTCATTTGATGGGAAAGATACCAAAACATGCAGGGAACATGAATCACATGATATTGTTGGAATTCTCAGATCTGTCAATAGAAAATCTTTTTGGCGAAGTTTCTTGGGGCATATCTACATTTCTAGGGATGGCAATTTTTGCCCGACCCGCGGGTACCCGGTCCGGCCCGACCCTAATGGGCCGGGTTTTACCCGGTCCGATTAGAAATAGGGTCGGGTATGGGTTTAAAAAAAAAACCCGAAGCGGGTCCGGGTTTTATAAAAAAACCCGAGACCCGACCCGAGACCCGGCCCGGTTAAAAACCCGGTATTCAAAATTACAAAAATACCCTCTGTCACTATATATATATATATATATATTCCTATATTCTTAACCCTAATCCTCCCCAATTCTCTTCAGCTGCTCTCACTCCCTCTCACTCTCCTCAAATCACTCCGCTCTCCCCAACCTCTGATCTCTGTAACCCCGGCCATCACGTGCACCTCTGATCTCTGCGCAGGTTCGCCTTGAACACACCGAACCTGTAATCGTGCTCCTCTGTGCTTCCGTAGCTTTTCCCAAACCTCGCCTTGAAGATCGAGAAGTGGTGCTCAGCGTGGAGGAGAAGATCGTCATCACCGTCCGATGACACCAATTGCTTGATCAAAAGATCATTGTCACCGCCGCCGTTGATTTCATCGGTGGATATGGTGGACGCGACCACAGAGAATAAGAGGAAGAGGTTGAAGACAAAAGAGCTGTCCATTGTTGTTATAAGATCTCAGCCTCTCACCGCCGTTCCAAGCATTCACCACCGTCGGTCCAAGCTCTCACCCACTCTCAATCTCATCGCCGGCCCAAGATCTCAACGCCGATCTGTTCTCTACTTCTCTTAATTTTCAATTTTTTTTTGTAAAGATTTGATATTTTGAGACTTTGTGTAACTGTAATATATTGCGGAAGAAATTGGGTATTTTGTGTTTGTTGTACTTGTAAATGCTGTGCCTAAACGGAGATGGGAAACAAAAATGAATTTGGGCCATGATTTGGGCTGCGGGCTAAACGGGGCCCGTGGGGCCCGCGGGGCCCGGCGGGGCAGGTCTGGGCCCCGGGAAAAAAACCCGATTAATAATCGAGCCGGGTCTGGATTCCAGGTTCAGACCCGCGGGTCGGGTCCGGGTATGTAAAAACCCGGCCCGAACCCGACCCGTTGCCATTCCTATACATTTCCAATCTTGAAAGCAATGGAGCTCTTCTTGCCAAAAATTGCACAAAAGCAATGGGAAAAAAATGAGGATGACTCTTCCTGGTTATGTATAGGTATGAGAATTAGATTCTCTGTTGGTTCTTGGGGGCTTTGTGGAGTTATCTTCTTCAAAAGGTCTTCAATGTACTTTTTTCAGTTTTATCAATGACACAAAAGATCAATATTACTACAATGTTAGAAGTGAACTAGTTCCTTGAAATTTTGAGTAAGCAGGATTCTAAGTGAAAGGTATCATCTTCTGCACTGTAGACTTCAAAAATTATGTCCTCAATGATAGTTTGTTCTTGCTGACATTGGTATGTAAGTAAAAGGCATCATCTTCTATGAGGTATGTTTCAAATATTATGCCTTAATGATTGTTTGGTCTTGTTGATGTTGTAGACAATGCACTGCAAATGTGATTTAATTTATAGCTAACCTTCTACGTTGTGAGATTTTATTTCAGAAATATGCTGATGCTAAAATGGAGCCAACGTTTTCAATTTTTAGTCTAGTTTTGTTGACTGTTGCCGTATGAAATATAATTCATTTTGACATGCATAATTCATTTTAAAATAATTTGAGAACATAATGCTCTGGAAGGATACAGAGTAGGCACTGTTAATGAGTTGTTTCTCGCACATTTATATCATATACTTTTGTACTATGATGCACGTGTAACATGCTAAAAGCCTACTCTATGGCAATACCATTGATGATTGCCAGTCTTTGTTGTGCATGCTTCAAAATGTAGCTCTGGTTCTCGCTTTCCAAGAGGCCACAAAGATTAGTTTCAAATTGTAATAGGTCTTATTAGCCCCTGAATTTGTACTAAATTTTACACGGATAAATTTCTAAGGATTGTGATTTCTGCCTATGATCTGTACAAACTATCTATATCTATATATTACTAAAAGCTGAAGCGTAGCATTTAATGTTGCTACGCTCACATTGAGACACATCAATAGCCATGTCATTTCCATGATCTTTTTTGAATTTGTCCTACAATTTTAAAATAATTTTTATTAATTTTAAATGCTGATTAATAAAGAATAAATTTCAGCCCTATTTCCACTATAAAGCCCACTTCTTCTAAATTTAATTCCACCATAAAGCCCAAACCCAAAGCCTTTTCAACTGAAATCCTCTCTAAAACCCTTTGTTTTCATGCTTTAAATTTTTTTGATTTTTCCTTTCTTTTTGTTACACGGTTTCAGTTTCCTTTCTCCCCACATTTTATTTCTTTCCCCTTCCCTTTCAACGGTTTCACATTCTCCCCATGTTTTAATTCTTTCCCCTTCCCACCTTTTGTTCTACGGTTCACATTAAATTAATGTCAACCTCACTCCCTTCTGGCAGCAGCCTCTCAATCTTCCTTCTTCCCTATCTTCCTCTTTTCACATTATATAAATATTGACAAAAGCTGCTAAGGTATCTCTAAATCTCAGTTCCTTTTGCGCTCTGTTCTTTTGCTTGATGTTTTTTTTTCCCTTCTTACGGCCTCTTTTGTGCTTTAGGGTATTGAATTTTTTATTGTTGGGTTTTTTAATTGAAGCTCTACCTCTTTTGGGTTTCGTTTTGAGTTTTTAGATTGCTGGGTTTTAAATTCTATGTGATTCAAACGACTCAGTGTGACTCTGAGTTCTTAGTATAGTGTTGTGGTGTTTGCTTCTGCTGTTTGTTTAGTGTGACTCTAAATTCCTGGTGTTTGAATTTTCTGCAACAATTTTTCTGCATAATTGTGTTTATTATGGTCTTTGGTTTAGACATGGTTTATTTCGGCAGTAGTGATGAAACTATTTCGCTATGGGACTACCGTACGTTCAATCATCAATGTGCTAATGTGATTAACATTGGTGACACTAAAATGAGTAATGTTTTGCTCTCAATGATCTGTTCTTATTTTGCAATTGTCACTTCTTTTTTTCTTTTGTTCATTTTTTGTTTGCTCAGTTCAAGATGTGATCTAGATTTGGCATGTTGTTACTGTTATGGGTGTGAATACCGAAACAGGTGCTGAATACAATCTTAATGGACCTGCTGCCTAGGAAGTTGTTAACAAATTGCTTTTCAACATTGGTGACATTATAATGAGTAATGTTTTTCTCTCAATGTGTTGTGTAGGTGAACATTAACAAAGTAATGATTTGTTCTTATTTTGCTATTGTCACTTTTTTTTTTTTTCATTTTTGTTTGCTCAGTTCAAGATGTGATCTAGAATTGGCATATTGGTACTATTGTGGGTGTGGATATCGAAACAGGTGCTGAATACAATCTTAATGGACTAGCTGCCTAGGAAGTTGTTAACGAATTGCTTTTAGCTGAGGTAGAGGGTAGACCCAAACTTCTTTGCTAACTGTTTATCTTTGGAATTGGACTTCTATTAATTGGACTTTTGGATTCATAAACGGGTTAGATGTGAATCAGTTAATGTATCTGGTTTGAGAAATTATATAATATTTTGAGATGCAATTCACTATCACTAGCACTGTCAGCATATATGCACATCGTAGCTAATCTTACAACACATAATTCTTGGTGTTTAAATTTTTTGTAGTAATTTTCCTGCATAATTCTGTTTATCATGGTCTTTGGTTTAGACATGATTTAATATTCATGGTTTCAATTTTAAGAATTTGTGAATTCGTGAAACTCAAGTCACTACGCAAGCGTTTTTATGTTATTAGCGTTAGAACATCCCTCACATGCCATTTCAATGATTGTCTTCTCAACCTATACATTGGTGCTCTAGAAATCAGTCAGGGTATGTATGTGATTAGTGATGGATTTATTAAATTGAACTTTATGCCAATGTGAATTGAGAATTCTTTAGTGCTGGAAAAGTACTTTTCTGTTTGTTTTGTTTATTTGATTTCTTTTATCATTCTTCTTTATGACTAAATCCTGTTACAAAAATTCTTTTTCTCATGGGGCCCTTAACTTTTATCCTTTAAAAGCCGGTTCATATGGAGTTCTTTTATCTCCAAAGAATATGGTGAGAAGGAAAGCACTAAAAGAACAATTACTCCTCCAATTGATTTCTTTTTCATTTTTCTTTTAATTTAATTGTTTTGAGAGGTTTCAAATCTAATGTCTAAGCTATGGACTGTGAAGAAATCATTCCTTCCAAAACGAGATATGCAGTGGTTCTTCTTTTGTCTTCAATAACTGATTTTGATATTAATTAATTTTCCGCTATTTCAAAATTATTAATAATTTATTTATATATACAACTTATGCAGGGTTTATATTTGGACGGCTCTCTTTATGTTTCTTCTTACAATATTCAATGCTTGCACTGTCATCAATAGATATCCAATTTAAGTTAGTGATATATTGTTTTATATACAATTATTAGTGATATAATTTTAGAACTTTTTATAAAATAAAATTGATACTAATTAATTGTTAAGGATAAGAATTGTTATTCAATTGAAAAACAAACTCATGCTGGTTGTGATATGGTGATATCTTAGAAATTCAAATTACAAAAGAGTCCTACAGTTGGAGGTAAGATAAATGATAGCATTAGCCAATAGCCATTAGAAATAGAATCATTTGGGGTCAAATTAACTTCTCACCTTCTACCACCGCACACCCTTGGTGTAATAATTACTTTACAAGTATAAGTGCTTGTAGGGTCTTGGGGCAAGGGCTGGGTTCAAGTCTTTAGGTGGGAACTTCATACACATATATACTTAGATTATGCTAAAGTAGAATTTCTATCTTGTATCAGAAGGAAAAATAAATAAAAAATAAAACTTCTCCCCTTCTCTACACTACTTTAAAGAATAGAAAAAGCAAGGTTGTGGATGTCTATTCGGTTGCTCCACAATTGTTATTTTACCATTAATTAAAGTAACTGACACACGTTAATTTATTTGCTACCCTCATCATTTGCTGATCATTTAGATACGTGGAATATGTGATTGCTAATGAAAACTCTATAAAATTGTTTAAGACATTGCTAGGTTGGCGGATCAAAATTATGCAGCACAAATCAATTCAAATCAAGACATCTCAATAATGATACACTTCATGGAGGAGAACATTAAACGTAAGTTACAATTGAAATATATATTCAATACTATAACATTTAAGCTTTATAGTGGAGGGTATATGAAAGGCTTTTATTCAAAAAAATAAATAAATAAATAAAAATAATTGCTAATAACTTAAACAATCACTCATCCATAAAACAAGCAAAACACTATAACTTACAATCCTAAACAACTTCAAAATACAAACAAAAAATATCATTAAAATACTCTCTACACAATCATGAAAATGAGCATACAACATGAATTACCTACAGAATTATTGCTTGAAATATTTTCCAATGTTGGAAGACAATTGCCAAAATTTTTAGGCAACATCAAAATGAGGTACACAATTTTAAATTCACAACTAATGTTTGTTACTTTCACATAACTACTTTTTCTCTACTAATCACAATCTACCATGTCCAAAATTGTGCCACAAATTATTGTAATCCTATATTTTCTCTTTTTATTAACTTTATCCAATGAAGTTGTGCATTGTTTTAGAGTCATTGTTATATATATATATATATATATTAAAAAATTTGACTTCATTGATCCAATATTGCAATTAATTCTAAACCAACCAAATGGAAAACAATTGCTGCAAAACTATCGACAAATCCTTCGGCGTACAACTTTTGGAACAAACACATTTCGCATTCCAAAAAGTCAAGCATGCAAGAAAATGGAGTGGGTCATTGGGATCATGAGACCTTACCCTTATAGAAACGAAGAATTACATGTTACATGCAAAATGTGCTCATTGACTTGGAAATGTACAAATTAGCCAACCGAGTATGGTAAAAATTTTGTTTCCAAAATAAAAATCTATAATAAAATATCCTCATTCTATTCCAAATACAAATCTCTAATAATACAAAATTAATTCCATCACCAAAACCTCCAATCACCATGAATCCTGTAATATATTGGCCAATTATATATAATGCAACTTTAGTAGCGATACAAAGAAAAATATTAAGAATTAATAATATATAATAATAAAACTATCATAAACAAACTTATCACGCGCAACGCGCGGGTCTGCGACGAGTTTATATAAATAGTAGTAAGCCATTTTTTTTAAGTGGTAAGCCATTTCACTTTGCACCAAAGAGGATAGAACATTGGGCCAGTAGTGTTTCTAGTTTTAAGCAAGTCTGGAAACAAGCAGGTTTACTTATCTATTCCTTAAAGGGTAAATACTAGTGTACACAAGCAGCCCATTTTTGCGCTAGTGTATACACCATTTTTGCAGTCAATTTCAGCACAAAAATGGTGTGTACGTTTGTGTGCAACAACTAGTGTGAAATAAACATTGCCCTTCCTTAAATGGGCTGAAGTTTTAATTTCGTGCTAGCAAACATGACTCTGACTAAACAACCTAAAAAGTACTAATCAGGATAGATGAATTCATAGTGTGACATTATACTACAGGTTTAGTATAAGCCCACACAACACTAAATAATAAGCAGTATGAGGGGCAGCAAAAACGATGCTCACAAAATGTGATTGTTAGGAAGGGCTAAACATTAAAAGGGTGAAATGGCAAACAATTAAACTGCTCGCTCTTTTACAATTTCAAGGTTCATTTCACTAGGGTCTGTTGCTTGCAACTCGACTTGAATGCCATCCATCTCCCTCTTGCATCTATCCTTGAAGCTAAGCATAGACCATCGTACTTCTCACCTTTGATCGACCAGGTGACTTGAAAAACAAGAGAAGTGAACCTTCTCAGACACCATTGCATGCTAAATTGTTTATTATTTTGGCCTTCAATATATTCACATGCCAGCAGAGAGGAGCAACGTTCAGCCTGAAAGCCAAATATAAATTGGCATCCAATTTCTCATTCCATTGTGTCATTACTCATCAGCATTTTGAGAGTACTTACATTAAACTGGGGAAGCAAAATTTGCCGTGATTTTTGCTTAGCAGAGCTGCAGAAGTGTTCTTAAACTACTAATCAAGTTTTACTAATCATGGTGGTGCCTTCCTTTATTCTTTATTTTAACATGCTACTATGTACACCAAATGAGAGACAACAGTCTTTAAGCATGCATATAGTGGACAAGAAGAGTTACCATGCAAAGAAAAACTCTTACTTTTCGGGTAATTCTCTTAAATCATCAGTGATGAAAAAAAAAAATCATAGACAGCATAGCCGCACTCATTGGCAGGTAGATACTCGGTAAATCCTAAGATTTTATCTGGGCTACCAATTAATGAACAAGTAATTACTCTTCTCTTTTAGCTCCAAGAACTTCAGTTTACTTTCATTAGGCACAACCATTCTAGTTGCTGCATTTGCCTAACCCATAGATTATTTATTTATTTATTATTATTATTTTTTTTGGAAGAAGGAAATAAAGATAGGTATCAATCACTGAAGGCCTAACAGAAATCATCATGTATATTATACAATAAAGATAATAGGATTTATTTGTTTAAGAGGAAAACAATATCAAGAAAATGCATTGCAGCACTTCTTTTAGTATACTATGTCATAATTATTGAACAAAGCATATTATCAATGCTCAGAAATTACTAGATTGCATCACAAACAAGTGGACTTATGAGATGACCAAAAGGTGCCTCTCCTTTTTTGATTGTGGCAATAAGTATAAGAGACGATGGTAATAAATTTTTATTCTCTTATGCTACCCACTGTTTATTTTGTTAAAACGTTCACATTATGGAACAGAAATTGTTTTATTCTCTTATGCTACTTGTGTAGGATCCGATGAATAAAGTTTGCATGTCAAGAATATCTTCATAAATAAAATAATAGAAAGCAGCAAGCAATATTTACTTTTGAGAATTGCAGTAAAGTATCAACAATACATGGTGTGCTAGACATATTAGGGCAAGTAGTACAATCCTAGGACTGGTTTCTAGATCTGCTTTGCCTAATCTCTAAAAGTACCCTCTACAATGATGACAGGCATATATACACACATGATAATGGAGAGAGTATATTTGGATTTGATAAATTACAGGAAAAAATACATGTAATCCAATAAATGAGAATTTATATCGATTGCAAAGTTTTTGGATTAAAATTTTGTTGTTGTTGCATATATTGAAGAATAAAAAATAATAGTGTTGAAATTAAATAAAAATAGAAAATAAAATAATGTAAACATAACATCTATCTTTAACATATAGAAAAAGACAAAAATTATTCAGCTATTTGAAACCATAACTAAGTTGTAAGTGATACAATATTATAGGGAGAAAAACTGTAAAAGAAAAGGAAAATTTATAAAGATATGACAGTGGAAGAAATTTACAATCTGATTCAAAATTTCAAGGTGCCTTTACTATCAATAAAATGAAATGTAACCATTCATATATAACAAATGTTTAAAAAATTGTTATACCATTCTTGCTTTTCCTTCAATAGTTTAAATTCTCTCTAATTTTATTTTCACATATTATAGAAAGGCCATTGAAAATGAAGACCCTAATGGGAGAGGGAACAAACGTCAAAATTCGAATGTACCTTGAAAATGACAACTAGTTTTTCTTTTGTGTTCTTTGAAAATAAAAGTTGATATCTTACCCCCATAGACAAGCTAAAGGTTCCTCTAGCTATAAATTATAATAGCTCTCTTTAAAATCTCTTAATAGCAATCACTTTTTAAACTCTCAACGAAAGACTTCAAGACTGTGCATGACATGACTACTTCTAACTCGTTTCTAAGGAGGAAGCCTGGGCTACAAAATTTGGCCTTCAATGTTTAAGGAAAATATTCTCAGTTATTTTTTTAAATCTCAAAAAATAAATAAAACTACCTTGGTTCTTGACTTTATAAGTTTTTGAACATTTTTTTCTTTCTTTCTTGAAATTTTCATTAAATGGACCCAATTTTTTTGATACAGTAGTAAGTTTACCACTATACATATTGACTTATTTAAGGAAATGTAGAATTACCCTGCAATGAAAAAAATCTTCGCTTTTCTGGCAATTTTTATCAGTGATGAAATCAAAATCATAGACAGCATATATACATTCTTTGGCAAGTAGCTCATCGAGAAGTTCTCAATTTATTTACTTGTAACTAGTTTGACTTGCACATGCAAGGCACGTGCTGCCCCTTGGGTGAGAAGTTTAAAATAGAGTTTCTATTTGAAGAAGTACGAAACCATTTACTAAAAAATGTATGTCATATAATGATAATATCATTCATATAAGAATTTTGATTACATACAAACTTAACATAGCAATTTAACGTATGAATATCTATTTCACTATAATAGTTTCTTAAAACCTATTTGCTAAATGCAATATCCACTCACTAAAAAGATTCTAAGAGTGATAACAAGTAGATTATATATATTTATAAAATAATAATAACAAATATCATCTTCCAACAATAAGCTACTAAGTTTTACTAAGACATTAACACAATATTTAAATTTTTGTAATGAATAAGACCATATGCAATTGAATCTCTTCAACAAATACCTACATCCATCCACAATGGAGATTTTTATTCATACTTCATTCTTTATCATATTACATTTTATGCGTCTAGCTATAATGTTTAGCTTATTTAGTTTTTAATAAATACCCTTTAAAGTAAGAAAACATATCTATTTTTTTATAAAAAGAACAAGATAACAAAAGACATATGTGTCATCGAATTATATAAAATTATAAGTTTAGAAGATTAAAAGTTAAAATGTTCTTGTAGGTGGTCGGGATTTTCACCTCAAGCCTTTGGCCGATGTTGGCTTGACACCCTATACCTACCTTAGAAGGCTTTGTCCTCTTTGGGGAGCCAAGCCCTCAAGGATTTGTTCTTAAGGGGTGGGATTGTCCCACATCGCCTAGAGAACCCTCCCACTAACACTTTATATGCCCTTGGAGCTTGTGTTAGTGTGGAAGGGTTCTCTAGGCGATGTGGGACAATCCCACCCCTTAAGAACAAATCCTTGAGGGCTTGGCTCCCCAAAGAAGACAAAGCCTTCTAAGGTAGGTATAGGGTGTCAAGCCAACATCGGCCAAAGGCCAGAGGTGAAAATCCCGACCACCTACAGTTCTAAATCAATATTCTTTAGGTAACAAATAGAACACTTTATATTACTATTACAACTTTCCAAACATGACTAACACAGAAAAAAAAAATGAAGGAAATTTTTGGGATATTATAATTTAGTATGAGTAGTTTAGACGTTGCACAATGGGTAGCATAAGATTCTATTAAGATTTAACGGAGAGAGTAACAATAGGAGATATTCGCTTGTTTCCAAAATATAAAGAGAAAATTTGCTTGGTTAAAGTTTAGGGAATAAATTGTGAACTAACCAAAACATAAAGGAATAAAGTGGATTTTTTTTTTTTTTTATATTAAAACTACGTCAGTGTGTTAAAAAAAAAAAAAAAAAGACAAACCTAAGAAAACTATGCATGAAATATTGAATTTTGGCTCACCAAAATTGACCAAACCAAAAAGTTTAGGTACATGACAAAATATCACAATATTTTCACAATAACTTTATTTTTAGTTGTGGTGAGTCTTGATCTGGTAATTTACTATTTTATTTTGACCTATAAGAAACTTATACCTGAGTAGTTGTGAAAAAAATTTGACAACAAAATGTCACAAAATTTTCACAATACATTTATTTTCAATTGTGATAAGCCCTAGTTTAATAATTTTTTATTTTATTTTATTTTGACCTATAAAGAACTTACTTCTTAGCAGATGTGAAAATATTGTGATAACAACAAAATGTCACATTTTTTTCCCAATATGTTAAGTTGCAGTGGCTCATGGAATGATATTTTATTTTATTTTATTTTATTTTTGATCTATAAGCTACTCACACCTCAACAGTTACAGAAATATTGTGACAACAACAAAACCAGCATCTACTCTTTTTTTTCATCATTGAGAAATGCACAGAAATAATAAAAATTAAAATGCACAACAACAATGCTTGTGTATATTTGCATCAGCACTATAGCTAAAATGCATTTTGCACAATAGATGCATAAGCTGATGTAGGTGACTTTTGAAATTGGTTGGGCAAAATTTGGCTCTTATACCATTTTGCATAAGCACCTTAGCAGTTGCAAAAATATTATGACAATAACAAAATGTCACATTTTAATAATACCATTATTTTAAGTTGTGGTAGGTCCTTGTATGATATTATATATATATATATATATATATTATCTATATGCAACTGACACCTTAAAAATTGTAAAAATATTATGACAATACCAAAAATGTTATAACATTTTCATATGAGCTTTATTTTTAATTGTAGTTGGTTTCGGTTGATGGTTTATTATTTTATTTTGTCTTATAACAATCTGCTACATTGCTCAAAAACACTATCACCACAAATAAATATTTTTTAAAAAAATGGAAATGATTTACACAACTACACATAGATGTAAAACAAAATAAAAAGAGGCCCAATGGCCAGCAAGCCCAGCAGGCGTTGAATGCCTCTGCATCAACTGACAACAATCAAGTTTTGTTTTGGTATTAGAGTAGAATTTCTTCTAGCTTTTCGCATCAACACGCACCGTTTTGCTCACCAAAAAGACAAAAATTGACTAAACCAAAGCAACTGTAGATATGGCTATAGACACTTTTTATATGGTCAATAGATAATTAGTAATGTCTTCATAGGTTTCATTTGGGCTTCGAAGTTTCTCCACCGCCACTTCTTTATGAGTTGGCATCCACGTTAGCAAATTATATTTGTCGTTTCGAAATAGACAATACACATGCCCATTCATTCATTATTGGGCTTACCAATTGGTCTACTTAAAAGCATGAGTCTATTTGGGCTTCAAGGCTTTTTTTTGCAGCCCACTATTGGCCCATTCATTGAGCCCTCAGACTCAAAAGCCATAACCAAGCTATCAACCATGGGAGGAATTGAACCAAGCCAAAACCAATGGAGTTGAGGAAACAGAAGAAGAAGAAGAAGATTACATAGGGCACAACTCTACCTCTTTTTTTTTCTTTTTTTTTTTTTCCACAGGTTAACTCTCTCCCTTAAAAATCTTCTTCCAAAAAGGTCAGCCTATGCTTTGTTTGGTTCCCTAGAAAACTTTGGAACAAGCATAGCCAATATAATCTATAGGGTTCTTTTCTTTTTTTAATCTTAATTCATATATATTTAAAATATTTGCTTGTTCCAATGAAAATTTAACTCTGTTGAATTGAACCCGACAATGTAGGATATACAAACCCTATGTTTAGTTGCCAAGAAAAATGAGAAAAGGAAAAGATGAGTAAATGTTTGATGTTGTGTTGTATGTATTTTGGCGGGAGTTTAATCAGTAGTATTATTGGGTTTTCAATATATTTTAAAATAATTAGATTGTATGAGGCAATGTTTACATTAGATTCATACTTTTTTTGGGGTCATGAGGTCATCATCAACAAGCATGCTCAGTTTCATCTGGGTTTCATTTAAAAGAAGGCTCAAATCTAAAAATATCAACCCTTAAATAAATGGCTCAATGAATTAAATCCAAAATTAGATCCTCAATAATTCAGCCCAATAGGCAAATAAAGCCCACTAGATTTTTAAATCGGCCCCATTAAAATGAATAAAACCTCAACCTGACAATTCCACACTATAGTGGAAGACAAGCTTCTTTTCTTTGTTTGAAAATAAATGAGTTTTGGTTTCAAAGGGAATTAAAATGAGAGATTCAAAACGAGAAAGTATGAGTTTTGAAACTCTGACTGACAGTGCCACTAATAGAAGATAAACTACATGTAGCTTTAGGCTTTATTCTTATACTGCATGCCGTTTTGTTTTGGATTGCTTAGAACTGAAAGTGTTTCGGTTTTAATCTTGTGTAGGCACTGATTGGAACCCCACTGTGTGTTGAATGATCTGCATTGGTTACTCCACTAGTCAGCAGCTGTTTTGGTGTTTCATCACCAATAGATAATTGACACATGTCCAGAAAAAAACCACATTAGCTTACTCCACTAGTACAAATAAAAAGACAATATTATCCCTGAAAATTTTTCAACGCCCGCCACTTTACTCTCTCTCTCTCCTCCTCTTTCAAAATCTAATCCCAAAAATGAAGCTCCAAAAAATTTTCAAACCCCTCACTTTCTCTCTCTATCTTGCTCTTTCAAATCCAATTCCCAAAATCAACGTTTACGCTTCAATCCTCTCTCTCTCTCTCTCTTTCTCTCCCTCTCACATTTGAATGTCTAGATTCGTAATGTAGAGATCCTTTTATGTTATTGGAGCATTAGAAGACTGAAAGTTACAAGTAATTAAATCTGGAATTGTAAACATAGATTTATATTTCTTCTTACTATCAATTTTTGGTTTATTTTGTTTCCATTATCAGTTATATTCGACGAAAATCACCTGTTCTGAAAATCTCATTTGCTCTTTTTCTAGTGTCACCGTTGTTTAGAAGCCGCGCCACTTTCTCACTCACCAATTCCAACGCCCAACTACGCAAAGGAGTAATTTTTTTTAATCTGTTTCTTTCAGTACTTTTTTACATCTTCTTTTTCATTTTGTAAAGTTGTAATTTACAACTGTGTATTTGTTGGCTTTTATTCCGTGCCAAATTTGATTGTAATTATGTTCAATCGTTTAAAACCCTGTATTTGTTGTGGGACTTGATGTAAGGGCTGTGTGAGAGAAAGAGTGTTGAAGACTCAAGCATTTGAAGAAGTGAAGGATTCTCGCGGGTATCTCGCGGATATGTCGCGACCAAGCTTCCCGCGAAGTGAAACATGTGTCAGGCACATGCTGGAATGCGAAGAGTCATGCCAGGTGGAGACAACTGTGTCTCGCGAGTATCTCGCGGGTAAGGCCTTCTCGCGAGACACCCGCGAGACTAGCTGTTCTGCCAGCCTGTACTTTTTGAGTCACACCTTTTGCACCCCTCCTACATATACCATCATTACCCACAATTGTTGAGGAATGCTTCAGAGAGAAAACCCTAGCCAAACACATTGGTAATTAGAGATTGTCTTCCCCACCTTTCTCTAAACAATTTCCTTGTGGTATCTCCTCAACCCTTCCCTCTCCATTATCCATATCTTTGAGAGGTTGATAGCCCAAACACTTGACACACCTTTGAGAGTGCTGAGTGACGTTTTGGTGCTGCTGGGAAGCATTGGAAGAAGCTTTTAATGGCAGATGCAACATGGAGCTTGTTGCGGGATCCGGATAACTAAGACAAGACACGGTTCCGAGAAGCCTTGTTGGAGTAGGAGCTTGGAGGGCTTAGGTACATCGGGTAGACTAGGCTTGGAGGGTCTTTTGCTAATCCATGTATCCCAACTGATTGTCTAGTGGATCGATTTCCGCTTGGAGGGCAGAGGAGAGGTTTTTTGCCGAGTTCTTCGGTTTCCTCTTCGATAACACGTCTCGGTGTTATTTGTGTTTGCATCCTTCTTCCCTACTCTTGTTCATTCCATTTTTACTGCTGAGTTGCTTTAAATATGAATTAGAGTAGTGTTATTGTTTATACGCTTGTGTTTACACTATTCCGCACTTATCATTAAGTTAGTGTAAAATCAACCAAGCCGTAATTTTAATTTGGGGGTCTAAACCGCTCATGTGTTTTCAACACATTTTCGAGCTTTCACATTTTGTGTATAAAATCTTGGTTCCATTGGAAAATGAGTGAATGGTAAGCGTTTATAATTGTGTGTGTATATATATATATATATATATAATGCACAATTATAAGTTGTCTTAGTCAAAAATTTTTATATGCGCTTGGCTGAGTTAAGAAATTTTTTTTTCTTCTCATTTTCAAAAAATAAAATTAATTGCAATCTAGCATTAGTTGCTTGCTGACTCTTCTCTCTCTGTTTAGAACTTAGATATGCTCTCATTGATGGCATTGCAATCTAGCATTAGTTGTTACATACATTCATATGATAAAAGTGCATCTGAAACTATTAATATAAAAAAAAAGTACGAAAAAAACTCAATTTAATTGATTTACGTTTAGCCCATTGCTCAAATGTGATAACCTCATATACCTTAATTTTCTTATTTGTTGGACTCAATGATCTGAATTGGTTATGATGCTAATTTCACTGCAGAGATCGTAGAATGTATGTGTATTGCAGGGGATTATGTAAGTACCATGTTTTGTAATTTCAAGTTATTGGACCTATGAATCCAATAAATATGCATGTGGTCATACAGAAAATTGATGGAGGTTTCACCAATTTACCATCCTTACATGTTTCCCAATTATTTTCAGGGTGTGATAATAGAGTGATTCTATAGTCTTTTCACTTTGAAGTGTGTATACATGTCCTCTGCGTTGTGGATCATGTGTGCCTTATGCTCAAGCCCTCTGATTTAATCCTCAAGGATATCACTACTTCAATCAAATTCCAATGGCTATGATTCGTTTTTCTATTTCTAGGTCGTCAAAGAACACATGCATAAAAACTAGTGTTATTCTGAAATTATGAGTTTTATTTTTTTTTTAATTTTTTTTTTCAGGCTGTTCAATCAATATTCTTTTTTAACGGTTAGGCTAGACTAGTAATGGTTTTTTTCATGATTGTTCATTCAATATTCTTAGTTCATTGAAATTTTTTTTTTTCCAGGACCCTACCAAAGTTTGAAGTGTGATGAACTTTTTTGGGGAGTTTTTTTAATAGAAAACTGTAGTCGTATGCACAACCAATGGACAGTATTTTTGAACAACATGTTTGACTTAGTTTTTTGGATAAGATATCTAACAATTTGGACAATTAATAACACAACTTGTAGAAACTCTTTAGGATTCCTTTTGTAACTAATGAAGCTACACAAACAATGCTAGATTCTATTTGTATTTTGAAAATAATGAATATTTTTAAATGCAATGATAAAGTTCATTTTTATATATGCATCTTTGAATAAAATAATTGTGGATGAATATGGTAAAATTCATTAAGGGAGATGCTGATGATTTAGCGGGTGATTACAAGTCCTCCCATTTGGACAATTTGCAAAAGGTCTTGGAGATGGGTTTCAAGTTTTCATTGTCTTTTGTTTAATTTTAGCCTTATAAAGGACTTCTTTTGTTCAATATGGGCAAAATATAATATGAGATGAACTAAATACATTGACGTCCTCTCTAGTTTGAGTTGGCAACATGTTTAGCTCATTCAATCTTCATTTCTTCTAAAATCCTACAATTATGATATATTTGCAAAACAATTTAATACATCAAAGTTTGAAATTGAGCTTTATGAGTAAATTGTTATGCAATCATAAGACTTTGCTCAACTATATCACTATCTATACTTTACAATTTTTCCCTATTTTGTTAGGGTGAAGTCCACCTCTTCATATAAGGTGGACCACTCAATACTGTATCCATTGGCTTGAAGATAATATTTGCAATTACAAGTAAAGACGCTATTTAAAGAGAATACCGAATACACACATCATCTATCATAAATTTCCTGATCCTTGACTTCAAATGTTCCATCATCGCAAATACATCGCGTTTAAGTTTCATGACTTCAAGGTTAAGACCCTAGAGTCTTGTATCCTCTGCATGTGGAATTGAGAATCCGTAGATGTTGGCATATGTTAAAGTTTTGTAACCCTTAGGCTTAGTCTTGTATCCTCAGCAAAAAACTATCCAAATGGTTGCCCATCATACTTCATAATCTCGTGGTTGAGTCTTAAACAAAAATTTTAAAAATGCATGATGTTAGGGGGAAAAAAAGTAAACAAAAGCATATATTAAAGTTTCTTTTTTCTTGTACTATTAAACGTTTAAAAATATAGAATTTACA
Organism: Quercus gilva; assembly: GCA_023621385.1. Taxonomy (NCBI): domain Eukaryota; kingdom Viridiplantae; phylum Streptophyta; class Magnoliopsida; order Fagales; family Fagaceae; genus Quercus; species Quercus gilva. Next base: position 65,176,202 of record CM042481.1, read on the forward strand.
CTCAAAAGTGTAACATTAAGGTACTTTCTTAAAGAATTCTTTGTAAAGCTAAACATGGGATAATCCATCAAAATGTTACAAGCTTTCTCTTCATAATTCACTTGCAATCTAGGTTTATTTTATTTATTTATTTATTTTGATAAGTTCAATCCAAGTTTAATTTCATTGCATTCACCCCCAATATTACATTCTCATGATTTTCTATATTACCATTGTCCACTGCTGCATCAAGAACTTTGTTTAGAAAAATCCATTAGTAGTCTAACCTAATTAGAAAAATTTTTTTGAATGAACAATTAAAAAATCAAAGACAGAAAAAAAATATTGAATACTTATACCTTAGAGTTTTCGAAAGACACCATTTCACAGATTCAATTCCTTTAGCAAACCCAACAGAATAGAAGAAGTATCACATTCTTGCTCCAATGACAAATTCAAATTGATACAGATCATTTCAGAAATAAAGAACAACACAACCTACCACAAACCCAGGAAAAACTTATTACACGAAAAGAACCAAAATCTGAAAATTCCAACAGTGATAAAGAAAATTAATATGTAATTGAGCTATTTTAATTACTAAAGGACTTACTGTACCAAAGTGTAAAGGTTGATGATCAAGAAAATTAAATTAACCCCAACATGACTCAATCAAGGTTTCAACCAATGAAAATAAAATATTAGTACTAAGAAACAAGTTTCTCCTTACTAGCATTCACTTTACCTTTAAAAACCTAACGGATAAAATTGTAAGAGATTGTTTATGGTGTTTTGTAGTTTATAACTACAAAGAAATAGCTTTTTAAAAAGTAAAAATAAGAACACACCAACATAAACCTGGGGAAACGGTAATCATTGTTGCCCATCAACATAACTGATAATGGAAACAAAATAAACAAGAAATTGATAGTAAGAAGAAATATAAATCTGTGCTTACAATTCCAGATTTAATTATTTCCTTGTAACTTTCAGTCTTCTAATGCTCCAATAACATAAAAGGGTCTCTATATTACGAATATAGACATTCAAATATATATAATGGGTAAAAATGGGAGTTTGAGATGAGACCCATCCATTCATTTGGAAAACAATATGAGAAAATTACCCACAAAGAGAGAATACCTGGAGGTGGTCGGAACCGGTAGTGGGGGCGGTAATTTGCGGTGGTCGAAACCGGAGGTGGGGGAGAGTAGTGCGGCAATGAGGAAATAGAAGCAGCAGTTGCGGGTGGAAGGGAGTTTGGGTGGGTGTGTATGAGAGAGAGAGAGAGAGAGGATTGAAGTGTAAACTTTGACTTTGGGAATTAGATTTGAGAGAGCAAGACAGAGAGGGAAAAAATGTGGGGTTTGAAAGTTTTCTTGAGCTTCATTAGTAAGCTGATGTGTTTTTTTCTGGACATGTGTCAATTATTTATTGGTGGTGAAACACCAAAATGGCTGCTGACTTGGTATTACAGATAGCATACACAACATAAATGCTCTAATATATATATATATATATATGTGTGTGTGTGCGCGCGCGCGTCTCTCCTAATGTGGGATTGAGTAAATCCGTGAAGATTCTCACCCAAAGCAGGTAATACCTTCTAAGGGAGAGGTTCGTCACTCCACAATATATATATATATATATATGAAAAATGTATCGTTGTGTCGTTTGCTACAATACCATATAATAGAGAATAATCATCATCTTCACAAATAAGCCCTTGCTTCCTTTATATGGAAAACCATAGGGTATGTAGGGCCGGCCCCAGGCCTCACCAAAAAATAAATTCCCCTTAGGAAAAAAGACCCTATTTTCCATAGTTAAAGGCCCAAATTTTTTATAAAATTATATATATATATATATAAAGGTTGTACATTTTTTTAAATTAGTGATGTTAAGGATACTACAATTTTTTTAAATGTTGTTTTTATACTACTTTTAGCGCATTTTTCATTTTCATTTTCATTTTTTAAATGTTGGTATTATTCATCAAATTAGGTATTTAACATATCAAATTAACCTTAATTTGATTAATATTAAATAGTTTTATTTAATTAATATTTACATATTAAAAACATTGCATAAAATTTTTGCCTTAGACCCAAATTATATTTTCCTTTTTGGCGATGTTAAACTAAACTAGGCTTTAATACAGTTTATTGGACAAGGATTTCCTCCAAACTACATACAGGGCAGGTGTCATTTAAAAAGAGGAGACACCTCAGCTGGAGTCATGTGCAACGCACATGACCCATTTAGCTGTGGAAGAGCTGTTAACCTTTAACAGCGTTACTCTTTCTTCTCAAACACACGTTCAGCCTCTTTCTTCTTCTCAAACACACCCACACAACGCCTCTCTCTCACAGCCTCAACCTTCGTTTTCTGAGCAAACTCTGACCGGCAAGAGAATCCAGTCCAACTGGACAGCCCCTCTCTCTCTCTCTCTCCTCAAACTCCTCAAACCCGCGTCTCAACTTCTCTTCTCAAACACACAGAGCCCAGCCTCACGCCTCACATCTTTGTTTTCTAAGAAACTCAAACCGGCGAGATCTTGTGAGGCAAAATCGACGGCGGCCACGTGCAGCAGCCGCCGACCTCACCAGACAATTGGACAGCCCCTACCTCCTCACCGATCTCACCGAACAGCAGCAGCCGCCGATCTTGTGATGCTTCACTTCCCTACCTCCTAACTCTGCTCCCACGCTTCTCTTCTCTAATGGGTATTCATTCTTCTTCTTTTTCAATAAAGATTTGTTTTTTCTTCCTAAAGCTTAGATTTTGTGTATCTGTTTTTTTTTTTTTTTTTTTTTTTTTTTTTTATGGGAGTGTATCTGTTTTTTTTTTTTTTTTACTTATATGGGTCTTTTTAGTTGAATTGATGTATTGGGTTTTGTTTCTCTCTTTTCTCTTTGATGTAATTATATATTTCTGCTGCTTCCACGACTTATAGGGATTCCACTTCGATTTATCTATGTTCTTTATTCAATCAGTGTACCCCTTTTATGGGTTCTCAAGTTAAAACCCAAAGATGCTGTCTTTTATCCATATGTAATGTAATCACTGTGAGAGATTTTAGAGATTCTACAGTACTAAAACTAAACCTCTGCATTGTAGGCATAAATTACATGGAACATATGTGCTTCTTCGCTATATTGCTCGTGTTGCTAGCCTTCCCAATTTCTATGGACAAAATGCATATGAATCTGGCCAGGTTATTTTCTTTGGAATTTTTTTTTAAGTTGTTTTCTGTTAATGTTTTACTTCATTCTAATCCTGCTGTTGCTTCTTGTCAGATTGATGAGTGGCTAGAATATGCCCCCGTCTTTTCGTTGGGTCCTGCATTTGACAAAATTTATGTGATGGTAGTAGTTCAGCAGCCAATGAGCCTTTTTGAGTTTGTGCTACAGCCAGAGTACCCCGTCTTTTCTCTGGCATTTCACCATACTTGTGGTCAAATTGAGTTTGTGCTATTAGCACTTTGAGAGTGAAGCATAAAGATTTGTAAAGTATACCATGACTTGCAGATGAGGTGAAACTAAAAGCAGAAGTGCAGAAAATTAATTGGAAATTGTAGCCTTGGCTTTCCTCAGTTATTTGTTATTATTATTATTCTGTAAAAATTGGCTTTTTTTTCCTCTTTTGCGTAACCAGTGGCACTTAGTTGGTGATTTGTGTACAAGTGCATGGTAGCATTGATGTTTTTCAGCAGATTTTCTTTGGTGATGTAATGAATTGGAAGTGTTATTGATCATGTATTTTTCAAGCTATGTTATGTTATTATTGTGAGGCAAATGAGCCTTTTTAAACAAACAATGAGCCTTTTTGTACCCAAACTTACTCTATTTTTTTTTTCCTCTTAAAGTACTCCAGCAAAAGAGAATCAAATCAGCTCTCTTATTGAATTTGTAGGTGATGTTCCCACGTAACCACATCCTCCATTTTTTTTATTTTCTTTTATGAAAATTGAACCAATTGGTGTCATGTAATTGCAAGATCTCTTATCCAAATAGAAGGGAATCTCAGGCCCTGAGTTTTATATAGAGGCTGTCAATTTGGCCATTACTACACATTGCTTTTAACATACAGTACTAATAGCACCAATGGGTACTATATCAATCAATGTGCGGTGTGTCCTGCCTTACAGATATACGAGCATCCAAAACCCAACATTACCAAAGATCCTTTTTTGGCTCAGACTCTAAAATGATTTCAATTGCATCCAGCCATCAAATGGTATATACAAAAGAGGACAAAGAAAAAAAAAAAAAAAAAAAGACAAAACACTATGAGTTCTTATTCTTTCAAGACTGAACTTGCATGTTTCATTGCAAACTTCTGCATGTTTCAACCAGCCAACCAAGTTGTTTTTTATTACAAAAGTTGCTGCTTTCTTCTGCAATTCAAGCTATATTTGTTTCACCTGAATGTTTTATGCCAACCAAATCTATATCTAAATTTAAAATTCCTAAATCTTAAAGAGAGCCAAATAAAAAGAAAAGCTCAACAAATCTATTGCTAAATTTAAATTTCCATCCATATCATTCTATTGCATTCATTTAAAGCTGCCTTGTTCAAATATGCAAATACATAGTTACAAAAATATAAAAATGAACTTTCCCATTGCATACATCCAAATTGTGATGTCCAAAAAATTTGTCCAAATTGTGCTGTCCAAAAAATCTATCCAAATTGTCAGATATGCTCTCCAAAAATCTGTCAAAGTCAAATGTGCTGTCCAAAAAATACTGTCAAAGTTCTGTCCACTAGATGTTATATAGTAGCCAATATATTGTCCAAAAACTGTGCAAAACACAAGGAAAACAGTCAATATGGTGTTTTTCAAAGGTTGCCAATATCAGGATCTACGAAAACCTGCAACATATGTCACCAAATATAAAATAAGTGTATGGAAAAAATAACTAAAAAGAAAGTATAAGTTTAAGTTATAGCAAAATTCATAACGAGTATACACACCTGATCCAAGCCATATAACCCAACGTGATCTTGTCCAACCAAAAATTCACAATCAAAAGATTCCTACATATAGCATTTAAACAAATCAATATTTCATTTTCTATGCTAATGAAAGTAACTAGGTAGTAGGATATTAGACAAAATTTATAAATATACCTGATTCAAACCATTTAACCCAACAACATTATCTTGTCCAACCAAATTACTACAACTGAAAGATTCCTGTATATGACATTTAAATAAATTTATGTGTCACTTTTTAATATTAGTAATTGTTTAATAGGATATTAGAAAAAATATGTAAGTAGTAGCATCATACCTGAGTTATGTTATCTACTAATTGTGATGGTTGTTCAACATTACTATGTTCTTTGTGAGAATTAATATTAACTGAGGAATCGACCTATGTGGGAAGGAAAAATAATTATCACATAAAACAAATTTATGAACCTACAAATTCATGTTCTATAATGGAATGTAAATGAACTTACTCTATTTAGGCCACCATGTGATTGAACTTGTCTTGCTCCACTAGTCTTTTTGGATTGATCCTTCTTACTTTGAGATTTTTTTTTTGTCCTTTCTAATGAACTTTTCAACCTTCCTCTTGGACGACCTACAGTAGGTTTTGTTTTGATCCCACATATGCCTTGAGAAACGTCTACATGTGACTCAAATCCACCGTCACCTTGTAAAACATTCTCGGGAACAACTTCACCATGGACCTCACCCTCCATAGAGGACAAACAACATTTACTTCTCATTTCTTGCAAATCCTGCAATAATTTGTCAAAACATTTATCAACATGTTCATACATCATCTCTCTCTCAGCTGCAAGTGTGTTAATTTGAAGACATTTGTGACTCAAGTGAGAAAGACGCTTTCCCACTGACTCTCGAGCACTACCTTTAACATCAATGCCACGATAGTCCTTGATAGAACCAGCCTTTGCATCTTGTGTCCATCTTTTCAATACATAATGGTCTGGAATTCTCTTAACATTTTTTTTGTCAAGAACTTTCAAAGCATGAGAACATAGAATTCCCAAAAAGCTAAACTTCATGCAACTACATTGGACTGTCGTTGTTGAGGCTTCATATTTGACTAAGTTCTCTTGAGTTTTGTTTCGATATTTCACTTTGTATTCTGTGATAGAATCAGATTTACTAGCCTTGTAAATAGTACAATTCACAATCTTCACATATTCATCTTGAAACATTTTAAATATTTCTGGAGTGTACAACTTTGCAGCATGTCTTAACATCTCAAAATCAAATAGTAAAACTGGTGTTGTTTGTCTCATTTTGAACTCTGCTTGTAGTTCTTGATTTCGCTTATCAGACAATACTCTAGAATAATGTCCAAAAAATTGCAAAAGGCCATGTTTTGGCTTCAAGTATTTCTTTAGCACACTATTCATTGACTCACTGCGTTGAGTGCTTTTCATATCAGCAGTGAACATATGTCGACCGTATACCATACACCATTTCTCTTTCACATCAAACATTTCACACAACCATGGATTATCAGTTAGATCATATGTCTCAAGCATGTCATTCCAAGCAACTATCCATTCATTTTCATCTTCAAAATCATACACACAATTACTAAAATCATTTCGAAATTGGTTTGATGAATTAAATATATGATGTAGACGCTTAGCAGCATTCTGATAAATATGCCACACACATAGACGGTGATTTGATTCAGGAAACACATCTTCTATGGCATTAGCCATTGCAGTAGATTGATCTGTAAATATAGTTTTTGGTTGTTTCCCTGACATTGCACTCAAAAAAGTTTCAAACAACCACTTGAATGACATTATAGTTTCATCATAAAGTAAAGCTGCACCAAAAACAATTGATTGTTTATGATGATTAACCCCAATAAATGGAGCAAAGGGTCGACCATATAAATTTGTTCGATAAGTGGTGTCAAAACATACAACATCCCCAAATTGTCCATAATCAACTATAGATCTAGAATCAGCCCAAAAAATATTCAAAATTTGATTATCATCATCAAGTTGTATAGAATAAAAATAAGATGGATCTTCTAATTGCATCTTTCTAAAGTGATCCATCACAGCACGACCATCTCCTCTCTTTAAAGCCTCTCTCCTCTTGGAATTTACATGATTTTTATAGTCAACATTCAAAAACCCAAGATTTTCATAACCACCAACTTGCATGCTCAACAAATCTATGGTTTGTTTTATTGATACCCCAGATTTTTCTGCATCATCCGCAAAAGCTTGTTGGGCAGGTGTTATTTTCCTATTTGATCTTAACATGTGTTTCATTGGAGAATGAGCAAACTCATGATTATGTTGTTCGTGAAAAGAAACAACTTCTAACATACCATCCTTTTGAAGTTGACAAGTCATTTGTGCTAAACAACCAATTCGTGAAATTGGGTGATGAAAAGATACCTGTTCACGACGTTTGTCAATAGCTCGTTCACCTTCTTTTGAACAACAAAATGTTCTCCTCTTAATATGTCCAGCACTTCCTCGCCTAACATACTGTTTCCTTACACTGAAGCCCATTCTATGAGCATATTGTTTGTAAAACTCATATGTATTATCATCACAATCAAATTTCATTCCAATCATTGGTGCCTTAATTTCCTGATTGTGTTTACTGGGGGTGTTTGGACTGCCATCAATAAGTTGAGCTTCTTCCTAAATCCAAAAACCAATAAAAAGCAATAGTGTTAATAATATTCAATACAAAAAATAATATTCAATTTTTTTAATAAACACAGCAAAAAATATTCAGATCTCAAAATCAACAACAATAACAACAATCACAATCAACAGAAATTAATAACCCGTAGTTGCTTATAGTCTTACAAATAGTCACAATCAACAACAACAACAACAATATTCAGAACTCAAACTACCTAAACATCCTATTCAACGAAATTATACTAAAAAACTCTTAAGCTATAGAACTCATCTATGTCCATAATCATAAGGACAAATATTCAAACTTTAAATATAATGCAATTTGAGAAACCAATTTGAGGAAATAATTATCTTTAAAAAAAAAAAAACAATGATTTAAAAAAAAAAAAAGAAAATTAGACCTGAACAAATTGAGAACTATTGCATTTGTCACTGTCAGGGAGAATGCCGAGACACGATGGAGCGGTAGGAGCGGTGGAAGCGGTGGTCCTTGGCGGCAAATTTATGGGAGCGACATTAGCTAAGTGAGAAACTGAATGGGGCGGAATCAGCGAAGGGGGAAGCGGATGAAGAGGAGGGCTGTCCAGTTGGTCCCGTGAGATCGGCGGCTGCTGCATTTGGCCGCCGTCCATTCCGCCTCGCAAGCTCTTGCCAGTCAGAACCTCAGATCCTCAGGTTGAGACGCGGGTTTGAGGAGTTTGAGGAGAGAGAGAGAGAAGGGCTGTCCAGTTGGGCCGGATTCTCTTGCCGGTCTGAGTTTGCTCAGAAAATGAAGGTTGAGGCTATGAGAGAGATGCGTGAGGCTGTGTAGGTGTGTTTGAGAAGAAGAAAGAGGCTGAACGTGTGTCTAAGAAGAAAGAGGCATTTTACCCAAAAAAAAAAAAAAAAAAGAAGAAAGAGGCTAACGCTGTTAAAGGTTAACAGCTCTTCCACAGCTAAATGGGTCATGTGTGTTGCACATGACTCCAGCTGAGGTGTCTCCTCTTTTTAAATGACACCTGCCCCTGTATGTAGGATTTCCTCCAAACTTGTTTGGAGGAAATCCTTGTCCCCAGGGCTTAATAAAAGTAATGGCGCGTGTACTCCTTGTCCCCTGTCCTATAAGCTATCCTTTCCTACTAGTTTTTGGAAACCAAGGACTCCTAGTCCTACTAGGTTTTAAACTTTTAAATTCCTATTCCTACAAGGTTTTACACTCATTGAAGTCGGTTCTATTTTGTATTAATATCTGACTTTGAGAAGAAACTAAATTAAGCAACAAAAGCAAAAAAGAAACAAATTACTTGCTCTCCAAGATTTTCTGTCTCTCGGCAAAGATTTCAGTAGCCGGCCATGGCTATGTCTACGCTTTTGGGTTTAGATGCCAGCCCTCGTATGGGAATGCAGCATTATAACTTGAATAGCAACAACAAGAAGAAGACGCTCTTTTCTGGTTCTGGGTGTGATGAGGAATCAGCAATCTCAATGTTGTCTTCTACTACTGGCAGTACCAGTAGTGACGCCATGAACGGTGAAAAGGAAAGGAAAGCATGCAATGTTATTAGGATGAAGGTTCCTAAAGACTTCAAGCTGGAGGACTATAACAAGGAGAGTGATGCAAAGACTGTTACGGATTCTACTTGCACTTCTGACTCTTGTTGTTCTAGCACCACCATGCTGAACGGTGATGATGGGATAACAAAGAAAGAGAGGATTGTGGTCAAGATCAATTTGGCTGCATGGCGGCAAAGGAAAGCGCAACACCAACAGGTGGAATCAAGTTCATCAACGCAAGCCATCAACACATGTTCTGAAAAGCAGGAGAACCAAAAGGAAGAGGAGGGAAAGGAGAAGGGGAACTCATTACAGTTGAAATTGGAATCTTCAAAAAGAAAGCTACAATTGAGGTACCAACAAGTTCAAAATGCCAAAAGAAAGATTCAATTGGTAGATTTGAGAGACATGCCTAAGCCTGAGCCTGACATTAATTTCGCCAAGAAGTCCAAGTATCACCGATGATCTGCATGCTGATGTTGCACTCTCAAGATTTTTTTGTATATTTTCTGTTTAGATTCGATTTGATTTTTTTAATCCTTTGTACTAGCTGTTTAAGCGACCATATTGATCATTTTAGAATTCAAATTTGTTGCATTTGGATATGTGTACATCTTTGTTAGTATGGCATTATACACGGTTGCATATGTGATCTCTGTATTATTAAATGAAAGCTTTTATTTTCAATTGGTTTATTGATTAAAGAGCACACAGGATTTTTTTAATTTTAGAAATACTAATGACTAGGGGGTGAAATTGGTCACTTTCAGTCAAAGCGAAGGGAATTTTTCCGTCAAATTGATGTTTTCAGTTTTTGCCATATTTGGCACTGACACCAAACCATAGGGAAGGAACACCAAATCGAAGTGACAATTCAGTCGGCTTTCAGTTTCTTATAATTTCTTATCAACCAAACAGAGCAAAGAAAAGAAAAACCATATTTCCTTTTATTTTCCCACGTTTTCTTAGCACCCAAACGCCAAGAAATTCTGAAAGAATGACAATTTTAGTCTAGAAAATTCAAGGAAGATTAAAAAGGAACAAGTATAATATGAGAATTAAAACTTTGAATCATATGTTATTGAAGAATCAATCTCTGACTGTGGCATTCTATTGTTCACTGGATTTTTGGAATAAATGTGCTCTTGTTGTGAATCTTGTAAGTTTCATTAGATGCGTAAACTTGTGTAAGTTATCAAAGTGGGATGGGAGTGGAAGATATGATTGTAGCATTCTATTGTTCCAATTGTTTACTTATATTTGTAAATAGTGGTATTTTACAGAAGATCTATTCCAGTGGTTGTTTTGATAGAACCTTGGAAATTTTCTTTGGACTTAAAAAAGTCTTTTGAACTGCCCATAAGTTCAGTGAGTAAGTGGATGAACTGCATATTGTATATTTAATTTCAATGCTTTAATATGGCTCTATGTGCATGTCAAGACCATGTGAACAAAACTGTAGGCTAAATGCCCTTGTTCAGTAGGCATTTTTCATGTAATATTATCTATATTTGATCAGCATCTTTCTAACCCTCTAGCTTATATTTGTAACAGGGGTGTGGTTTTTGGGCTTGTGAATTTGCATGAATTGGGAATCATTCATTGGGACTTAAAGCCCCAAAATGTGTTGATAATCAAGGAAAGATCTTTATTTGCAAAGCTTTCTGACATGGGCATTAGCAAGTGCCTTGTCAGGGATATGTGAACTGTTTGCACCCTTCATCTACAACATTTTTAACCATTCTAGCTTGTAAATAATGCTTTTCTAAGCATAAATGGATTTTCAAACTGCTATTTCTTAAATCATTTTTAACCATTCTAGTTGTTAAAGTTTTTTTCTTCTATGATGAGTGATTGTCCTTGAGGTAAAGTGTATTATCTGACTGAACCCACTGGTCATTGGGTAAGGCAGCACTTGGATGCCGCATTAAAAAAGAAGAGTTTAATTTGTTTTCGATAGCATTTGAAGGTACAAAAGCAGAACCAACAATACCAACTATTTCTAGTTTAGTTTATAGATTGAAGTATTGACACCTTATGATTGGTCTTGATCTCTAGTCAAACCTTGTATAGGCTTGTTGGCAGGAGGGTGGCTGATTAGGGATTGTTTACTTTGAACTGATATTTTTAGTGTATATATATATATTTAATGATGTTCTTTCGTGGCAATTTAAAAATATATCTAAGGTTGCAAGAAGACTTCTTGTCAAGTGTGAATCCAAGAGGGAAAAATTCTTTCATTAGAGCTGGATATGGAGGATGGCTTATGTATACTGCTGCCTCAATGGAGACTTGGGTCTTGTTCTAGAAATTCTTGACAGGAACCCTTTACTTGTCTTTGGGGGAAGGAAAATATGGTGTTACTGATATGCTTTATGCAGCAGCCAGGAGTAAGAGTTCTAAGGTTTTACTTGTTTTTGGGGAAGGAGAATATGGTGGAGCACATTGGGGATATACCTTCAGTTTACAAGTGGGAGATGATGAGCAAGGCTGTTCATGCTGCTGAAAGAGGAGGAAATTTGAATGTTTTAAAGTAGCTTCTGGCCAATTGCTCTGACATTTTGGCTTATAGAGATATTTAGGCTCAACTTTCCTACATGCAGCAGCTGGGAGAGGGCAGGTTGAGGTGGGGCTCTAACTACTATAAGCTAATGGAAAACTGGCCCTTTGTTTTTGTTCTTGTGCACCTGTTTTTTGTTGTTCATAATACTACCTGGTCATACTTTACCATTACATAGAACTGGGAAGTTTAATTTTGTCATCTCCACCCCAAAAAAAAATTAAAAAAAAAAAATATATATATATATATATATATTTGGCAGGGCCCCTAGTAGAGCCCAGGCATAAGGTTTGAAAGGGTGTAAAGCTTACCATTGTATAAACCTAACATTCCCCTAAATTAAAAGGTTCGTCAATTCTTAGGAAATTCATGTCTTGACTCCATTTGATAGTCACACATTGTATGTGCACCAGGCTGTGAGAATGCAAGTGACTGAACTTGGCAGTGTCAAGGGTGAAGGTAAAGCCTACCAGCAAGCAAGCTTCATTGAGTTGGGAAGTAATAATTATATCCCCTAGTTGCACATACATTATACAAGTGAAAAGTGCCACCTTTATCATTTCATGTGTTCTTTGGTTACTGTATATGTCAAGGGACTGATTGAACTTGGTAGCAGGTAAAGCCTACCAATTTTGTGGATTAGAAATCAGATTATTTTTTCAGGGCACACTCCAAAGCCACAGGGAGATGCTGGAAATATTTTCAGGTCATATTTTGATCACTGCTCAGCTTGGTCATCATTATCATCTCCTATTTGTTCAAGATGGAATGAATATGGAGATGCTGTTTTTGCCCAATCTGTCCACTTCCCCATCTACTAAGCAGCAATCCAAGCACCAAACTTGCAGTCCACCACAACCTCCACTATGTTATCTTTGAAGGAGACTCTAAAGAAGTCATTGAAGCTTTATTGCATCTTCACTCACTTCCTCCATGCTTCCTTGCTCCTTTCCTATCTGAAATTAAATTGGCCTTAACCTTAAGCTCACTCTCTTGCTGGGATTTTAATTTTGTTCCTGATGTAAATTTTCTTTTCCATAATATTGCCTTTTGAGCTGTTTTTTGTTTGTGGAACAGTCCCATCTCCACCTCCTCTCTTCTTCGATTGGGTCCAATCATCCAAAGATGGAGGTGGGCTGGGCCATCCTCTCTTTCCTCTTAATATATCATTATTCATAATTATAAATAATAATAATAATAAAAAACGGGGGTAAAGCCTACCAACAAGTTTGATTGTGTTGGGCCACAGTTGTCATGCATACAGTTTATGTACAGTTTGGGTTTGTTGGGTTAGGAGTCAAAATAATCATTATGACATGTCCATAAATCAAACACATGCTCGAAGTAAAATTAATGAGTGGTACATAGGTGAAAATCAAATGCTATTATTGTTTTTAATTATTATTATATTATCAAAGTCAAAACTAAGAGAAAATTTAATTAAATTTATAAATTAGATTTTAAACTGAGCTATAATTTTTTGACACGCGTCTATTTTATTTCTTTAAGTTTGGTGAAGATATGATTCTCCAAAAAATAAACTTTTTTTGAAGTAAGCAATGGATAGAATGGGGAAGGGGAAAAATCGAAAGAAGGCCTGAGAGAGGAATGTGGAAAATAACGCTTGAACTGATTGAATTTGAAAATGAAATTTGTGACCTTAAATCTCAACTAAAATTTCATGCAAAAAAATGCAATTTCCTCAAATTAAGGTCACCAAACAAAGGACTTAGTAAATTTCTTCTTCAAATTCTGGCATCTAACTAAATTCTGTCTCCAAATATTGCTTCACACAAATACACTTGATTATCCACCTCACTCTCTTCCATCTCATTTCATCATCCCAACTATTCAGATTAAATTATGGTGCAATAATTAAGCTTATTACATGGTGCACGAGAATACTAGATCCAAATCCAAATATGTTGATGTAGGCTCGTGTGGCTATAAATTGCCAAGCCCATGTTAGTTAATTAACCAAATACAGTGTGGAGAAGGATTTCCCCAACTGACCTAATATTAGCATAATATACATATATATATATATATATATAAAGAGACGGGTTCAAGTTACACTTTAGAGTTACACATTTTTTAAATCGTTGGATTTAAATAGATCAAATGGTTAAAAAAATACTATCATTATTACAAATATTTTTATTAGGATCTCATTAATTACTCTCATTTATTACATTCTAAAGCTATCTTTAAACCTAAAAACGTTTAACATCTTACTCTCTCTCTCTCTCCGTTTCTCTCTCCCTGTCTTTAAAGTTACACATTTTTTAAATCGTTGGATTTAAATAGATCAAACGGTTAAAAAAATACTATCATTATTACAAATATTTTTATTAGGATCTCATTAATTACTCTTATTTATTACATTCTAAACCTATTTCTAAATCCAAAAATGTTTAACATCTGACTCTCTCTCTCTCCGTTTCTCTCTTCCTGTCTTCTCCATCATTGCTCTTCCACCATTGTTCCACCTCTACAGGTTGCCAGCAGAAGAAAAAAAAAACAGTTGCCATTTTCTACTCTTGCGACCTTGCTAATTCAAAGACGTCACAAATAGAAATAGAGTTACCGAGTGCCAAGTGCCAACACAAAGGCTTTCACCTCAGCAATGACCACATAGCGTGCAACCATCAATCGTTGGAACAGCCATTGCCAAGGACTAATGAGAGTCCTACATTATTTTTTACACTCGCCATACACAGAGTCCTATGTTATTGAAATCATGTTTTTAATCACAATATTAAAAGATGAGTAAAATTTCAAAAAGACTGGTAAAATTTTCTCTATATATTCTCATTTAGGACTAAACATATTCCTTCACTTCAGCCTAGCTATAACACACCTCTCTTTCTATTCCATTGGATTTCCATGACAATCATCGGACAATAGGACAATCGCATTCAATCGAAGAAATTTTAATGCTGGGCGTAGAAAAAAATGGAGAACAAGACAAATAATGCTTTATTTGGATTGTGGAAATAATAAAGTAATCAACACTCATGGAAATTATGAACTGCAGCGTGCAAGTACAGCCACAAAACAGTTACCTACTCTATCTACTTTGCTCATTGTTCGGCTGGGTTTTTTTTTTTTTTTTTTTTCTCTCTCTCTCTCTGCTGGCAACCTGTAGAGGTGGAACAATGGTGGAGAAGTAATGGTGGAGGAGACAAGGAGAGAGAAACGGAGAGAGAGAGAAACGTAGAGGAGAGAGAGTCAGACGTCAGATTGTTTTTGGGTTTAGAGATAGGTTTAGAATGTAATAAATGAGGATAATTAACGAGATCTTAATAAGAATATTTGTAATAATGATGGTCTTTTTTTAACCGTTGGGTCTATTTAAATCCAACGGTTTAAAAAATGTGTAACTCTAAAGAGTTACACTAGGTGTAACTTGAACTCATCTCATATATATATATATATATATATTCTACTATGTGGCAAAGTCAAAAGAGAATTCTAAAACCTAGCAGTACAGCCGCATCAAAGAAAATAGACAAGAGAGGCAGTTGCTTCTAGTCTTATGTTTTCTTATAAGAGAGTGTAATGGTATAATTGAGATTTGAGTTTCTATATTATTGTATATCCTTGTTTTTATAGCGAAATTTCTCTGTTATTGCCGTGGAAGTAGATAGTTTTTTGAGAATTACTTAAATTTTTATATTCTTTATGTGCTTGTTATTTATTTTCCACTTATTTACTATTATTAATTAAAATTGTGGGTTGCTATTTGCACAAATCCAAGTCCAAATGGAGAAAAATCTTCTTTGAACTTTACAACCCTAACATCCAAATCCAAAATATACAAATATATTAAAAAATAATACTAATAATTTCAACAACCAAAAGATATTATTTAGTAGGTGTGTGTTGGAAAGAGAGACGTAGGCGCGGGGAATAGGCAAGCCTAGATACATTGCACAAGATCAAAGTAGAAGTGCAATTGTACCACCAACTTGCACATATTCTCTCTACTAAGCAAAGTATCATCAACCAACACCATCATTTATCTAATCGTCTGTCTCTGACTTGCCATCAATGAACCTTGCTGTCGTTTCTGGTATTCCAATAGTCTTTCCTATATAAAATGTTGTGGACATATCATTTCTCATATATATATATATATATATCACTATTTAATCTATATTATTATCTAAGGAACTTTTCTATTTAAGATCCTCAACTTAGATTCCCAAAATACCGTCAAATTCATCAATTTCTAAGGATTAAATCATAAGGCTAGGTATGTAAAATTAGTGACACTTAATTTTTAGCTAAATTAAAAAAAAAAAAAAAAAAACAGTTTTTTCTCCCACCTCTATATTTATCTCTCACGTTAGTTGTCACGTAATAATAAAATTTATTCTTTTTGAAAAAATATAAAAAATAAAACTATTTTTTTCCCACAAACTTACCATTTTTTTTATTACTAAATAGTTTTTTTACCACCTTCACATTTATCTCTCACGTTTGTAGTCAAGTAATAATAAAAAATAAAAAGCCTCATTGCACAAGCAAAGCATGTGTGATGAGGCTAGTATATATATACTAACCGCATGCAATGAAGTTTTTTATTTTTTGGGTTTACACATTTTATTCATGGCAGTTATATTTTATTTTTTATTTTAAGAAGAAGTTGTATTAGTAGTATAGATATCTATACTATCTATAAGATGATTTTCCTTTTTGGACTGGACTTTTATGTGGTTCAAAAATACCTTTAAACCTTATGTTTAATAGGGAAAAAAACTTGAGGATAACTCAATAAAAATATATCTCCAACTCCACTTAAAATGCCTACAAAATAAGACATTTACCTACTAATCCGTGTCTTCAAAAAAAATTATCCAAAATTTAAATTAAAAAAAAAAAAGAAAATTATGATACTAGACCCAAAAAAAAAAAAAGTCTCATCGCATGCGCAAAGCGCATGTGATGAGGCTAGTGTGTGTGTATGTATAAGTCAAAACTGAGACAAAATCTAATTAAATCTCAAATTGGAGTCTAATTTTATATCATATTTCTTATTCTATTTTCTTAATTTTGATGCAGTTATTTATTACACTACAAAATCAAAGAATCCAATTTAATTTTCTTAATTTTTTGTGCTAAATGAGTTATTAAATGAGAAAACCATAAAATCAAAATTAATAAACCATTAAAAAATCACCACCATTGATTCATTTTTCATATATTATTATTATTATTATTATTATTATTATACAAATAGTGGTTGGACAAACTAAAATTAAGAATTATGTGGATAACAATTTAAATGAATATATATGATTATATATAAACATGGTAAAATTTTAATACATGCATAATTAGTTATGTTTATTTGTAAATGTATCTCATGTATATGCATGGAGTTACAAGCTAATTTTTGTTAGAAAAAAAAAATTATAAAACATTTTTTAGGGGGCTACATATTTAGGTTTGTTATTAGTTGTTTATTTGTAAATGTATCTCATGTATATCTATGGAATTACAAGCTAATTTCTGTTGGAAAGAAAAAAAAAAGTTTTTTTCCATAAAACATTTTTTTAGGTGCTACATATATATAGGTTTGTTGTTAGTTGTTTATTTGGGATATTCTACTTTTAATAAAACTAAGGTTACAACACAAATTCTCAACAAAACTCAAATTTGAAAGGGGGAAAGTGGTGATTCAAATGAATATTTAAAACCTAACTTTTGAATTGACGTAAAAAAAATAAATAAATAAATAAAAACCTAACTTTTGAAAAGTTTAAATAAGAACTATGTTATAAATTTTTTTTTTTCAAAATTTTGGAAAACGTAGTTGCACCGGCTAACACAAGTTGTAGATGTCGTGATTGAGTGAGATGAGCTATGCAATTTTCTCTTGAACTAGGAGTGGGTGGAGTTATTTTGGAGGGAGACTGAGATACTCACCATTGCCCTTCGGAGTACCTGCAACTCCCTGGCACAGTTTGGTCATATTACGAAGGATGCCTCTTTTTACTCAGCTTCTAGTATTTTTCGTGTACTTCGACATTGTAACTCTATTGGTGATGTGCAATACCTTGCCTCTTTTTACTCAACTTTTAACTTTTTCCGTATATGTAGGCATTGTAACTCTATTTGATATTCACTTGCTAGACGAGCAATTTTGTTTCTCTAATTTTCAGTCTAGGTGGAAGATGTTTCACTAGATGTTAAAGCTATATTCCAGGTTGATTTAAAGAGCCTCCCTTAATAAATTAAAAAACCCACATTTACCCATCTTTCTTTTTTGGTTCATCATATATGTGAAATTTGCCAACTTTTTCATAAATTTACTCCACATTATGCCCAATCTATCATCTATCAAATTTGGTCACCTTCAAGGCATCTTTGAAGGACCAACCTAGTCAACCGGTCAAAGTCACAAGCTTACATTCCAAACACAAAGAATCATCAAACTTCTACTTTGAGTTCGACAGGGAGAGTTAAAAGATATATTTGTGATATTAGGTTTATGTGTATTAATATTAGAGTATATTTAAAGTTCTATTTCACAATTCACCCTACATTTCATCTTCTATCTAACATACAACCTATTAATTAAAATAATATAAAAACCCACAAAAAATAGCAATTGCTACCACTGCCACCCACAACCCACAAATGCACATAAACCAATCTTAAAGGCCCACACCACCACCACCGTACCAGCCCATGACCCATCAGCAATCCACAACCCACAATGCCTCCATCGTACGACCCATGCCACCACTATCACACCATTGGATGATCAGAGAGAAAGAGAGAGAAGTGAGAGAGACAAGATATAGAGAGAAGGAAGAAAAAGGGAGACAGTGAGTCAGAGAGAGAGAGAGAGTAAAAAACAATAAATTTTTTTTGCAACTTTCTACGGTAAACTCTAAAAGTTTATTGTAGCATGATGCTAAATTTTTCCAAGTATAAAAAACCGGATGTAGCTTGGATTTTGCATTAGGTGTTCTAGAATAGCAATTTTGGTGTTTTAGACACCCCAAATCTAATGATAAGCACATGTAGGACTTACCCTAACTCCTATAACCCTTATATATACAATACTCACAGATTCATTGTAATACATGCACTTGCCTTTTGAGCTTTATTTTCCTTTTTCATAGGTAAACGAAAAGGAAAACACTAAAAGTCCTATTAATTTTATCACAATAGCTTAACAAACCTACATAGAAAAGAAGTAAAATTCAAAATTCCTAGTATCATTCATATGGCAAAAAATTGTCAATCTTTCTGGAGGAAAATTTTTCATCTTTTGTACGAGATAAACACATAAAAATATTCTTGGAACTTCTCAGGAATGCAATAAAACATCAAAAAATAATTAATACGAAGCCTAAATAATCAACTTAGGCTAAAACCCAAATTATACACTTTAAGTTTGGATGAATTATCCTTTTTTGTTCCTAATACTTTTTATTTATCATTTTAGTCCTTAAGCTTTAAATTTCTCAATCAAGTTAGTTATTCTGTCTATTATTGTTTATAAAATTAACATTGTTTCGTCATGTCTAAAAATTTTTGTGAAAATACCATTTTAGAATCACTGTCAATTTGTTCCAAACATTTTGTTAGTAATAGATTAGTACTTATTATTTTCTACTTGCAATCAATTTCATTTAATGAGTTGATTGTAGGAACCAAATTAACTATAAATTAAAAATAAAATGAAATAAATTGGAAGCTATCAAATTGTAAATGACCAAATTGAAAGTGACCAAAATGGTTTTTTTTTTTTAAATAAAAAGATTTTTAAATTTTCTATAATTACTTAACAAAAAATTATAGACGAAAATGGATGGAAAAACCAATTTGATAAAAAAAAAATTTGGAGAAGAATTTGATAAAATTTGAAGTTTAATTGTGTAAGGATTAAAATGATAAAAGTAAAACTTTAAATAAAAAAATTGACAATTCACCCAAAAGGCCAAAACTTAAAAACGGCGTAGTTTGAATTTTGGTTCTGTCGACGTTTTTCTTTGAAGAAAAAGTGAAAAACAAACTAATCCTACAGGCTAGGGGAAATAGGGAAAATAGCCATCAAACCCAAACGATTTCATAAGTTAGGCAAACTTTCAAACTAATTGCATTTCTAACAATTCGAGTACACTGTGGTCGATTTCACTGTTCTGTTTTGTCAGCTTTATCAGCAGCTGACGTGGAAGAAGGCGCAAGCTACCAGAGGGACTCGGTTTCTGTACACAGAAATCGAGTCCAGAGAACTCGATTTCTATGTATAGAAATCGAGTCCAGAGCACTCGGTTTCTATGTAGAGAAACCGAGTCCTCTGGACTCGATTTCTGTACATAGAAATCGAGTTTTCTGGACTCGGTTTCTATGTATAGAAACCGAGTCCTCTGGACTCGATTTCTGTTGTGCTGTCCCCTCCCACACTGTCCAGTCTCATCCCAGTCCCATCCATGGCAGATGCACGTGAACCTCTGGGACGCTGGGAACTATTTCTGGGACCTATTTTCTTCCCATGCCTCCACGTGTTGCCATGGGAAATGCTGAGATCTATTTACCCGGTCCACCTTCAGCACTTTTTTTCTTCTCATAAACACTTTCAGTACTTTTTTTACTTTCAACTCTTTCTTTCCTCCTCAAACCTTCAGCTCCTCTTCGTAAAACAAACAGCTCCTCTTCATAAACAACCTTCCTACTCTCTCACTTGTATTCACAAAACACTTCTCAGGTAATGTGTTTACAATATTGTGATTATTGCTAGTATTTTTTTGAAGAAAAATTTAGAACATATTAGGAAAAGTTTAGTTTTTGTTATTTGTTAGTGTAAAATATTGTGATTAATTTATTTGTTAATATATTGTGATTATTTTGCTAGTTTTTTTTGGACACATATTATATACACATTTATATGATCATGAATCTACTTAAGCAAAAATATCTATAATGACTAGATATTATGATTAAATATTGGGGAATATTTAGTACTAAAATATTGTGATTAAAATTACAACATATTGGGAATTTTTTTTTGTTAGTGTAAATATTGTGATTAAATTATTTGCTTTGTTTTTTTTTTTAAATTAATATTGTGATTATTGGGAATATTTAGTACCAAATATTTTGTGTGATTAATTATGTTATTACAACATATGGGAATATTTGTTTTGTTTGTTAGTGTAAATATTGTGATAATATATGCTAAGTTTTTTTTAAAAATTACTATTGTGATTAATTATTGGGAATATTTAGTACTAAATATTGTGATTGTTAGGAATATTTAGTACTTTTAGGTCTTTATCATGAATATGAAATGAATTATGAGTTTGATACCTAAGATAGTATTGTAGTCTTTTTACCATAAATTATTTCAAGATATACACCTCTTAGGATTTGTAACAAAGATTTCAATGGATATGAATTTGGTAATGACTATTTTTGTAAGATTACTAAAGGTGAGTATATGCAAATTTGGTTGAGGTTAGTATTATTGGCATTTCATACGCAAAGTTTTGTGATTGATGTTGATTGAGCGTTATAAATTTGTGACTAACACAATTGCACTTGATGATCTATATAGGTTGACAATGATCCTTATAAATATATATTACGGTGGACCCCTTACCAATACCAACCCTTATGACGGAGCCTCATTTCAAGGTCCGGGCATCCAGTGTTATTATATGATGATACGCCATAAACTAAAGACCCTGACTGAGCTGAAAGTAAAAATCATGGAAGAATTGCAATTGAACCCTACTTTGCATGACATACATATTACTTTCCGTTCTCCATATGAAGTCCTCAATCAATGCATTAATTACAGATATATGGAGATAACAGAGGACAAACTTGTGAAATTCATGTTTAGTAAGATGCAAAAATGGGGAAAAGCAGCAGATTTTGAGTTGTATGTCACTTTGGAGTCGCGTGCAGAAGTTGGCATAGAGGAAGAAATGGTACAAACAACTACATCTCTACAGTTTGCAGTCCTAGATGATCGGTGCACCACATTGGGAGGCTATACACCCCCTTTTCAAGAGACACCAGCAACAATTGAGAGCGAACTTGGAAATAGATATGAAAATCAATTTTCTACACATCGAGGTGAATCGTCTACAGTTCCAATAGTTGAAGATGAAGACGAAGACTGTTTTGGGGAAGATTCTGACGATAGAGATGAGTACGAAGAGAGGATTGACAATGACGAGTTTGACAGGGGTGTTGATGATCATGAAATTTCTCCAATTCCTGATGTTGATGATATGGCTGAATGTGATGAAGATGATGCGGACACTAATGTCAGAGTTCAGCATGTTACAAATACGACCCCCGTTTATGAACCTCCTGCCTCATCATTTTATGAAAATACTTGGGAAAATATGGTTGATCCTGAAGTTGTTCAGCAAGCATTTGGTTCTTCTTGGAATGCGGACATGAATTTTGCGAAAGGGTTGATTTTTGCGAATAAAGAGGCGGTGAAACGTGCATTAACAATTTATACCGCAAAGCATAACAGAAACATTATCACTATTAGGTCAAACAAAAGTAGACTGTCTGTGAAGTGCGTCGATGAATCATGCATGTGGTACGTTGGGGCAGTCGAGAAGCCTCAATATGGTCTATGGATGGTCACATCTTATAGGGGTCCTCACAGTTGTATACCCCTTGGCACGGCCCTTGATGGTAGAATGATGGATTGTAATTTTCTTGCAGCAGAATTTGTTCCATTGTTGCAAGAAAAACACACGGCAATAATTTATCATCTCAGACATTTCATTCAAGGGAAGTATTATGGGCATAAGCTTTCTTACTATAAGATATGGGATGCAAAACAACGAGCTATTGCAAAGATATTTAGGGGTTGGGAAGAGTCTTACCAAAGGTTGAGAAAGGTATTGTTGGCATACTTGGATCAAGAACCTGGCACTCGGTTCTGGTGTCACACCATACCTAGGGATGAGTTCGGTGATACAATATTGCGCTATATATTTTGGGCTTTTGCTCCATGCATTGAAGGATTCAAACATTGTAAGCCAGTGATCAGTATTGATGGGACCCATTTGTATGGTAAATATCGAGGGGTGTTGTTGATTGCAATGGCCACCGATGCCAACAACAAGGTTTTGCCTCTTACCTTTGCTGTTGTGGACAAAGAGTCAGGGCCTAGTTGGAGGTGGTTTTTAGATCGCCTCAGGAATGCACTGGGGGATGTGATAGTAGATAAGGACATCTGCATAATTTCTGACCGACATCTGGGTATTCAAAATGCAATTGCAAACTGGCCTAGAGATGATGATGGACGAGTACGAGTAATTCACAGATATTGTCTTCGACATGTTGCTAGTAACTTCAACACGCATTTTCAGGACGCCACTTTAAAGTCATTGGCCTTGCAAGCGGGGTATGTGACTCAGGAAGCTAAATTTGAGTTGCATATGCAACCTATCAAGGAAGCCGAGAATGAGGCCATTAGGAAGAAACGGAGAACCGAGCGGCAGGAAAGTGAACCCGACTCATCCATCATGCCATACACATATCTAATTAACATTGATTTACAAATGTGGACCCAGCTATATGATGGTGGATACCGTTATGGGGCTATGACAACCAATGTCTCGGAGTGCTTCAATGGAGTACTCAAAGGTGCTCGTGGCCTACCCATTGCTGCAATGGTTGAATTCACTTGGAACAAACTTGTTGCATATTTCCATGATCGACACAAAGAAATTACTCATGATCTCTCAATTGACAAGGTATGGAGTACATATGCCTTAAAAATCTATGAAAAAAACCTGCAAAAATCTTGTTCACACCAAATAACAGCGTATAATAATCTGAATGGTATATATCAAGTAATTACTGCATACAACATCTATAATTCTGGAGGGGGACACCATAGTCAGGAAGTAAACTTAATGGCCAGAACATGTCGTTGTGGAAAGTGGCAAAATCGAAAAATCCCTTGCTCACATGCAATTAAAGCTATTCAGCACGTGGGGCAAGATGCGACTACATATATTGACCAATGTTATAGTTTGGAGAACGCCATTCGCACCTACTCACATGCATTTGCGGTGCCACTGTCAGAGACATTGTGGAGGGATGTGGACGGTCCAAAGTGGGTGCCTGACCCAAACTTGTTGCGGGGCAAAGGTCGACCTGTGGCATCTAGGATACGGAATGAGATGGATGGGGTTCGGCAAGAACGAGGAAGCCGGAGGCCAGATTCTAACTTGAGAGAGATTCAACAGAAGCAGAGCTGTGGACTGTGTCATCAACCTGGGCATAACCGTAGAAGATGTCCGCTTTCTCGTGGGGCTTCGACAAGCAGTAACGATCCAAACTAGGTAAGTAATGCTTTTTATATAATATGCCATGATTGTATCAATTAGCAAAGTTGTCAAAAGTGCCATAAATTTATATTGTTCAGAGTAGAAGGCATTGCAATGTAGTACATTAATTGCTGAGCATATTTATACCACAAAAATCAGGAAACAGGTATGAACAGAGCAAAAAACTCACTGACTATTAAAAATGAAGACAAAACATAACAGGTTGTTTAGGGATGCTTTTATATAAAATGTCATGATTGTATCAATTAGCCAAGTTGCATATATTAGTGCGTATGTTTTGGCTTTTGGTATCTAACGACAATATTTGAACTTTTTCAGGCATGCAGAAACTCGATTTTGGAATGGCATTGTAGATGTCAATTGGGGTAGGGTTTATTGTGTATTTGAACTTACTACTAGGTTGAATGCGGACAATTATTACTACTATGTTGTATGCGGACAATTATTACTACTATGTTGTATGCGGACAATTATTATTTTGTTTATCATTGAATGAACTTGTAATCGAAGTATTCTATATCCAATGAATTATCATTGGATAATTTAATGAACTTGTTTTTCCTATTTTGTGTGAAAGAGACTACAAATTTTGTTGAGGAACTGAATTTGTCATTTTGTCTCAACGATTTGATTGTGGGCAATGTTTTTGCCACTGGAATAAGGGGCTTTGGTGAATATAGTGATACACTCAGCTATGGAAGGAGATTTTAGCGAGCGGGTGTTACTTTATTCATGCTGTTAGAAATTGAAAATCCTTCCTTTGGATGGATGTATGTTAAAAAGATTTAGGATTGCAGGATCATATGTTAAAAATTGTGTTTATTATAGCAACACTTGATACCCTTTAATTGC
This sequence comes from Quercus gilva, assembly GCA_023621385.1. Classification (NCBI taxonomy): domain Eukaryota; kingdom Viridiplantae; phylum Streptophyta; class Magnoliopsida; order Fagales; family Fagaceae; genus Quercus; species Quercus gilva. Next base: position 65,201,152 of record CM042481.1, read on the forward strand.
CCAAAGTTAGCTTCTAAAGCAATCTATATTTTTGGCTAATGTTGGGAGATATAGGCTTTTTCTTTAAGAGGTCTCTAGGTATGTTGACTTGATATAACACTATCATTTTCATTAGTTCTGAGTTACGTCAAATTGTTGGAGACATAATTCTTTGTCTTTGCTTCCAGAACTTGACTCAATATAATTAATGTCCAAACTCTGGAATTCCAAAATTCCATGACAAAGTATTCAAAGTTTTTAAAATGTTTTTTGACCATTCACATTAACAACGATTTTAGAAATACAATTTTTTAAAATGTTGTTAGCGGACTTGTTCAAGCAACACAATGTCCAAAAAGATGGGAGGACTTGCTTTTAGATTTATGCAATTAACCTCTTACTTGCACTCATGAAACATAATAAATGGCCAAGATGCCACATTGTCCAAAAAGATGGGAGCTTCATATATTCACATTTAGGACATGCACACAAGTTCAGTTGGGCATTTCTCACAATTCTGAGCCATGTATACAAGCAACAAGAGGCACTTCGGAATTTTAATATAGGTTCGATTTGCCTATTGTAAAAATGATTTTGAATGGGACAACCTGAAAAGAGTAGCCGTTAAGGTCAGCAATTAAATTTAACTTTTTTTTTTCAGTTTTATCCTATTTATGTGTTTTTTTTCTTCAACTTTTGTTTGCAATTTTTTATCTCCTCCTTGTAGATGGTCGATGATTCTAACACGAGTATCATGAGAGATTATGTCTTAGAAACTAGTCAGGCAGAGAGCGAGAAGTAATCGATCACTACACCTGTTTCTCCAATTGTGATTGTGAAGTCCTGCTCCATAAATCCATAATGATTTAAAGAATTAATTGTTGAATTTATAGATATAACCTCATAATATTCAACTTTGAGGGCTCTAGTTCCAAAAATATTCTGAAGAGTAAAGACCCAAACAGTTGTACCAGAAAAATGGTAAACTTAAGATGATAGAACAGTTTCATTGAATGAGGATCAACATTCTAATTGGAGCAAGTGTCATGCATACCATAATTGCAGCAAATCAGGGTACACTCATTAAATCAACGGAAATTTCATGCTTTGCCTCCAGTGATCTTACTTTGTTTTGGTATTTATAGACAATTTTAGTAAGCATACAGTTAGAAGAACTGCTTAAGCACCATGTGCTATCCTTTTATAAGATCACTTTGTTATTGATAGTTGCATTTTATCATGGGATGAAATACCTGGAACCATGATATACATTATCTATATATACAATCAAACATGAAAATAGTAAAAAAGAGTTATTTCTATATTGCTTCTCTTTCATCTATAGATGTCTTTCCAAGCAAGGAAAAATGCATAAAATTATATAATTTGTTAAAATGCCTATATATACATATCACTTGAAACATATCCCATCCAATATCGACCCATGTCACTGTTAGTTTTGCCCTAAATATACGTTGCCTAGAAGGATATTGATTACATGTTCTACCAATTAAGGTTTCATGACATACTGCTCCATTTTGCAAGTGAAAATTTGCCACAGAATCCAAAGCTTTTCCTCTTTTTTTCTCTTGCAAAAGGTACCTATAGACAGAAAACAAGTATCATTTATTTTATATTCAATAAAATGCATAACAGCAAAAGCTAATGCAACAATTCAGAACTTTATTCTATGACATCATTTCCAATTCCCTCAGGTCTCACTCCTAGCTGATATTTATAACCTTAATAGGAAGAAAATGAAATAATCACAGCAAAATTATAAGTTTCTATCAAACATAGCATGCTTTCTTCATATTTTCATTGAAACTTTATAAGGGATTACAAAGATTGACTGGTCAAAGACACATAATAAAAATGGTTCCCAAGAAAAATTATTAAGTAGTCTAAGACATTCCCAAGACACACAGAACTGGTTTCAGTGTAATCATCCCTTTTCTATCTGCTGAATATATTTGAGTACCTGATAACTACAATAATTAAAACCTTTTGTTTTAAGAGCATCCCAATTTGATCCGTATGCACAAACTATTTGGTGTAGACATCTTTCAATTTATACTTCATTCCCTAACTTTTTCTTTCATCTCTTGGGTCTAATATATGAATTATCAATTTATTTGCAAAAGATTTTCTTCTGGATTTAGATTGGCCAATCTAGTCAGCCAATGTATGAGAATCAAAATATAATTACTTGTTATTTTACATTTTCAGCAATCAAGTCAACCAAAATAAAATAAAATTTTAAGAGTACCAAAAACAAATGAACAGAAAAGGTTTACAGAGTAATTCCAAAATTTGCAATTACCAAAAACAAATGAACAGCAGGTTATGCTGCAATTAAATAGCATTCAACAAGGTTTAATTTCATCAAGAATTCAAATATACCTGTTGACTCTTCATGGAGCACTCTCTGTGATTGAATTTGCTTCTGCTGATCAATTACTCTCTGTGATGAAATTTTCTGCTGCATGTGTTGTTGCTGAATTTTTGCTGATCCAGTCTGCTGCTTTTGTGGAAGGCAATTATTGTGCAGCCTTTGCAACTGGTGATTTTGCAACTGCTGAGGTTGGTCTGGCTGGGAAACCACCAGTTGCAAAGGCTGGCTTGCAGACATCTCACTCTTGGTAGTGGCAATAATTGGTTGCAGCTGATCTACTGAATTTCCCATAACGTTATGAGCAAATCCAGGCACATTCCGCAACCTTGAGCTGTCCCCAGTTGCATCTGCCTCAGAAAACTCCGTACCTGTAATAGATCATGGATGGCAAACACAGCATTATATTGGTAGACATAAAGAAATGGCATATGCAGTTTATCATAATTGTGAGGTTCAATTACTATAAAGCTGCTTAATATCAGGTAAAATGCTTCTTTTTTTGCAAGATGTAAATTACAATTCCTTGTAGTTGCTTATATAACCCATATCAACCTAATACACGCTTGCTACTCAACATACACCAGCACAACACACACTTATATACAGAGCAATACGAATCCAAACAATTCAGGGTATCAAACCAACCCCAGGTGTTAATTCCTTTTAGTGTTTCTATCTCGCTTGGTACCATATCCCCAGTGCAACTTTATGTTGAGCTCAATGTGTTCATATGAACACCCGGACTTGCAAAAAAAATAAATAAATTACATACATAATTATTTTTAAACTAATCTATTTTGTCTACCCTAAAAATAATATTGTACACTTTGACTTGAGAATTGTAAGAATTTGGGTTCAACAAAAATAATCTTGGCCCCCAAACATAATCCTTAACCTCTTAAAAAAAAAATTGAAAGTCCAAAAAATAATGACAATAAAAATTAGCTCATATAGCAGCAAAAATAGCTCAAACAACAACAATACTAAGCCTAACAACAACAAATGAACAAAAAGCCCATTCAAAACCAAAAAATAAGAAAACTTACTCATTCAAATTCATAGTTCGTTCAACCCATTTCATTAAAATAATCCCTAATTTCATTTTTCCTAAAAAATGATACCAAGAGAGATATTGTGGCTGTGAGTTCTTCTCGGCTGCACCAACAGCTCTACTCTGCTCAATAGTTTTTCTCACAATCAGTGCAGGTATCATCTGTTACTCTCTCTCTCTCTCTCTCCATTTTTCTCTTCTCTATAATCATTTTAGACTCTCTCTCACTTTATTACTTTCATATCAAAATTCTTAGTTTTTACTTTATCTCTCATTAGTCCTTTTTGCCTTTTTGCACGAATTGATGCAAATGATCTTAGCCAATATTAAATCATAAGCCACTATGTAATTAAGATAGCATCCTTGACTCGCTTCTTAATGCAGATCTCTACCCTACATTTTCCTCTCAAAACTGAACTACATTTCCCAACTTGATATTCAAGTCTCCCCCAACAGAAATTTTTTCATTGGTATCCTTTGAAACAATTCATTTATATCCTCCTATAAATGTTGCTTAATGGATACTTCTAAATTATTTGAGGATCATATATGCTAACTATGTTAAATGTCTCTTCCCCTAAAACAAGCTCTATTAACAAATTTCTCTCCTATCCTCTTAACCTTGACATCTTCCTCTTTAAAGCTTTTATGTACAATTACCCCTATCCTTCTCTATTATTGCTTGTTAAATAACAGCAACAACTAAAAAACATTTCAGCAAAAGAAGTGCAAGAAAAGTGTATTCATTACAATGAAAAAGGACAGGATACCTCTTAAGATATTCTATAAATAAACAGTATGTTACAGCAAACCTTAGCAAGGTTTTTTTTTTATTATGATTATTATTAGTAACTCGTAAGTTACACACACATCCAATGGGTCTTGAACGCATGACCTCACGCTCTATCCCATTATTATGGGAAGATGACGTATCAGTTGAGTTATAAGCTCATTGGAGCAAAACATGGCATGGCTAACAACTTCAAGTATGAGACAAATAAATAAAAGACATGAGTAAAAAAAATTAGCAGCCACTGAACTTTTCTTGTTTTTAATGTTTCCTTGCATGTTGAGTTGAAGTTGGAGGAAAGGAAATATAAACTGTGTAATTTATAGTGTCTAAAATCCTGTTACCTTGGCTGGAGGAGGAAGCAACAATGCTGCTGCTTGAGTTATCCATCAATGCCATCTTCTTGCATATTCCTTTTAGATAAACATCCTGAGAACAGAGAACATGGATATATCCAATTAAAACTGAAGGTCAACTTCACAGCCTCTGCATAGTCTTAACGAAAACAATAAACTGAAGTTACGCATAAATGAAGAGTCATATAGTTTTAACATCTTCTCATAAATAGCTCCAAAATGGAGGGTCCAATCAAAGCAAGAGTCATATAGTTTTAAATTTCTAGTTTCTTAATGATTAAGTAGGTTTTAAAAATAAATAAATAAATAAAAACGGTGAGTTACTCACACACCTGATGGGTCTTGAACCCACAACCTCACCCACCACCTAAAACTTATAAGGGGTGGAGGTGGCAATTGAGATAGACATCTTTAGATTTAAATCAGGTTTTAATTTAGGTTTTTGTTTTGCAAGTAATGGTTTCATTTGTAATGAGGATCAGATCAGTAATTTTTTGCAACTCCTACATATTGAGGAAATTTCAGTAATAGAGTCAAGTCTAGACTTTTTTTGAAGATTCTAAGTGTCTTGAGTTTATTTGTTTTCTTTTAGTCCGAGTTAGCCTTTATTTAGGCTTATTAGGTCTTTAGTTCATTAGTCAAATAGGACTCCTATTGGCACTAACAGAAGAAAGAGTCCTACACACTAGTGCTCAATGTACTCAAAGAAATCAAAGATTTTGATTAATTGATATTTGAGTTATCTCTTTCTTCTGTACTATAAAAAGAAAAAGAAAAAAAAAGTAAAAAACAAAACAGCACAGACATTCAATTATCCCTGTATTTTGACTAGAATAATATAGGCACTTTAAGTCCAACAGAGACATAACTGCCATCCTCACTCCATAACCGTGTGCAATTTTCCATATTTCTATGAGAATCAATGTACAATCTAGTATGCAATAAATGTGCAATTTTTGTTTAAATAGAAATTGGGAGATCCACTAAGAATAAAGAAAAACATATAAACAATTGCTTACCCCTCCTTGAGTATATTAAACTGTAAAAGCCCCACCAAGACCCACCAACTTTTTTGAAATCAAGAAAGGCTTCACGGACTCAATTAAACAAGATTGCACATTGTTTTAAACCAGATAGATCATTGCTGAAACATATTGCATTATTCAAAATCTATTAATAAGTGGGTTTAATAGTAATTGTTGACCTACAGTGAGACCAAATCTACCCAACCTTGGCAATCTCAAACTCAAGCATCCATTTTGCTTCACAAGTTCATTAAGTATGTTACTGTTTTAAGTCTTAAGTTACACCTAGAACATCACTTTTTCATGAGTAATAAACTTATTAATAATGTAGATTATTAATAACTAAACGAAATACAAAAAGATTATGGACGAAATAAAGTGATTCCATAAAATCTATAAAGAATGTTGCTATTTGTAAGACCCCACACAATTGGACCTATATTATGAACCAAACAAATATGACACAGACAAAACTATACATCAATTCTTAAAACACACATGTTTTATCAATTAATGGCTTAAATACATGATTAGTCCGTAAAGTAAAGTTTAGGGCGAACATGTTTAAGCCCTTTTTCAACTATGTAGAGTTGGCCATATATATCCTATTTCTCCATTCTATTCTATCCAAATATATATTGCATCCTTGTTCAATACATTGTTCACACCTATTATTTACCCTTTTTTTATAAGTATAATTTACCATTTTCATTTCCACTACACTTGTATTAGGAATGTCTTGCTTCTTACCAACCAAACACTTCGTATCATTTTTCATTTCCACTACACAATGTTCATTTCTTTCAATTTTTGTCTTGTTACCTATTAAAAATAAAAAATAAAGCATCATTGATCTAAGCATATTAGTTTTCCAAAAGGAGAAAAGTCAGACGAATGAGACCGCCAACATCAGGGAAATGCAGCAACAGGAGCTGCATTGCTACCTTCCAAAATTGAAATCAAATTAAAGCACGCTTACCAGAAGCAGCAACAGCAGCTGCATTGCCCCTTTTCTCTGTTGCTTGGTTGTCCTTTCTTCCAGATGTTGATAAAGGCTTGCGACTCACATCTATACTTGGTTGAGAACCAGATGTATCCACCCCTCCTTCACGTTTCTGCCGGGCTTGCTCAGCCATTAGTTGCCATTTTGAAAGCATGTCATCTCCTCCAACAGCAGCACGGGTTGCAACGTTTGTCGACCTTGTCCTAATTTTGTCATCTTCCTTTTGGTTTGCCTGTACTGAAGCAGATAGCAAAGTCAAGAATTTTGAAATTTGGTTCAGTGGTGAAGATATAAATGAATTATCTTGTATACCTTAAGTGATTTACCACGACCATCATCTTTCTCCTTGTCACCATCAACTCAGGCATTATTACCCTCAAGCTGCATTTGGAGAGATATATCATACAATATCAAATATATAGAACTTTAATCAGACCCAAAGTAAACATTTGTGTGTAGCTCGCACTAACACTTCAACTTCTTTGACTAAAACTCACATCATTTTTATATCAGCTGGATTTTTTATATCAACTGATACAATACATGTGATGTTGAATATAACTAAAACTCCTAATCTTCTTTCACATGTCTCAAAAATGGTTTTCCCACATTTATTTTAGTACGTAATGGTGGTTTATTAAGGGACTATGCCCACATAATGGTGCAGTACAAACAAAGAAAGAAACCCTCTTAGGAGCCTTAACATACCAAGTAGTCTAATAAGGCAAAGAGATTGCCTTGGTACAATTCAGTATAGAAATAAGAAAACCTTGTCCAAGTACAATTCAGTAGCCCAAGTGGAGATCATTCTTATTTGGCAGTTATCATCCTTTGCAAGATTATCAAGCTTCCAGAGTAAGAAAGTTCTGAAGGCATCCTGCAAGTAAAAGGTAGTATTCCATATGAGTAGTAGAACTTCAATGCACTGATTTAACATTAAAACACAAGTAACATACAGATACAAGGGTCAAAACGTAACATAAGGACAAAAAATCTAATTCAAATCTTAAAAAGCATCAATGAAAATTCCTACCTGATTTATCTCCTCTTTATTGTAACTATCATCTCTCCACACCCCATTCCACATTGTGGATGGGCTTTAGCAATCAACTATGGTAAAGGAAAATTAATACATTTCAAAACATTATAGATTTAGTCACATTCCGTTTGGATATTATTACAACACAACAAAAAAGGGTATAATCCATTAATCCCACTATGAAATTTCAGATTCATGTTAATTGGGCCAAAATTTCAGAGATTTAAATTTGCTTGAATTTGATCCAAGCAAGCCTTACAATTTCATGCTATTGTTAGAAAGTTGCTGACATTGAGAAATCTAGTAATAGCAAGTATCCTCCCAATGAGAGTAACTAACAAACTTTAGAAGCATCATTTACAATTGTTCTCATGTAAAACATTTTAATGATAATCCCTGAGTTCTACATTCATGGTTTCAATAAAATTTAAACTTGTTCAAGATAGTTTGAATTCCTAAGATGCAAGAAATACAAGTCCCACAAGCGAGAACACTGTGTACTACATATCGAAAGCAATGCTTACTTAAGCGGGAAAAGGGTGCTTTCCCCAACATCTGCTACAGCTCCAAAATCAAAAAACAACATCAAACGCATTCTCTGAGAATATTGTATTAACCTGAAAAATCTGTTAAGGTAAAGTCCAGGTGTGACTATTTATATTAAAGTAACAAGTCTTACATGAAGTTTATTCTATAAAGGGCACCTTAAGCGTAAAAAATATATATTTAAAGGGCATAATAAGGATACAAGTTTTGCGTTTGATGCAAATGGCGTGCTGATCCTAATGCATTTTACGTTTATGCTGTCTCGTATAATGTTTGGTAGGTGGGGGAGGGGGTACTGCATCTCCTTGGTGAGGCTCCTCGCGTTGCTACAAAGATGGAGTTACAACCAAACAATGGATTACATGAATTAGAATAGCATTAACAACAATTACTCAATATTAATTACATTAAATGAGTTGTCATACCGCGGGGCCAACCTTGTGTCCTGCTTTGTGACCACCTGTCCCACAAGGAGGTGCTTTTGTTGTGCGTTTAGGTCGACCTTGTGGGGGTGACTGTAACCCAACAACTGAAGATCCTACAACTGCGGGGGAAGATGGTGTAGCAGACGAAATGTGAGTGACGCCCGTAGTCATGGGATCTATACGCAGTCTAGGAGTGGGCATGAATGACATGGAGTGACTATGGGGTGGTACATGGTCTATATGACCAATGCTGTACGAGGAGGATAGAGTGTGCATGACAGGAGGGGTCTGACTAAAATCATAGCCGAGATCAAAGGATGGCGGAGTAAATGAAAGATGAGCGGGGTCAAAAAATGTATGTGAGGTGTGTGAAGGGATATCGGGGTAAGAAGATGCATGAGTAGTGGGTAGAGGGATCTCTAGGTCAGGAACTACATGAGCAGTACGTGGAGGGATCTCTGGGGAAGGAGATGCATGTGGCGGTGGAGGGAAATCTGGGGCAGGAGATGCATGTGGGGGTAGAGGGGGATCCGGCCTACTGACAGCCTGATGGGGTGCACCACGGTGACCATGGCTATGGCTGGCACGATTTGAGCTTGTGCTTGGTTGTCCAGTATCTTCTGCCGCATCTGGATTTGCCCCATCGATCTCTTCCGCGGGAAGTTTGGCAGTTATACGATGAAGGCGTTCCACATTTTTAAGTAAAGCTGAGATTTGCTTGTACATGGGACTGCCTACTGTATACTGCATCAACATCTGCTTGTGACTGGAAACCTACAAGTACAAAAATACAATTAATACATCTAACAAAAAAACTGGTGATACGCAACAAAAATTGAAAAGAAAGGTCGAAGCGATTACCATAAGAATAAGTGAAGCGGAAGTGTGGTCGACGAACCTCCAAGTCACCCTATCATACCAACCGAAGTATGGATGAGCAGGCGACATAGCACCCTGTAGTCGTGCTCCATGACATAGAGCTCGTGCTCGACTATTCCATACTTGGATATGGCCATGATGTTTATTCCCCCAAATCACCTCTATCTTCCCCCTCAGGTCTATGGCATGAAGGGCGTCGTCAGTATCAACATATACGGGAATTTCTTGTACCATCCCAAATTGACGAAGAACACGGTCTGGTGTATGTCTTTCTACAAGCCAAAAGCATACAAGCGGCACCCTTGCAGTCCATACGTCCCTTCCTGCGACACAGAACGGAGGCAGGTGGGCTAAGTCATCTTGATATGGTTCCCACACCACTTGAAATAGCCAAATAAAAGGACAGTACATTATGCAATGTTCCATTATTTTCGAGTATGAGCTATTTTACAAGCAGTAAATACAATAGTCATAAACAATAGAAGGAACACAATTTGGGTACCTGGTTGGGACGCATACAATCTAATAGCTGACGGTACCGAACCAAACAGATTTCTTGGGGGCTATTTTTCGTGGTCATGACCCACACAGTCCTACAATTAAGAAAGAGAGGGTGTTACTTGGAATTGAGAATTTGAAGTAATCAACAACAATAAATGATGGGCAATCGTAAATTTAACATTACATACCACTAAGTTTATACCAAACAATGATTATCTAAACATATGATTAGTGGTGGAGTTAGAAATTAAGAACACTTGTATTATACATCAATAATAACATATGACCTCAGTGGTTGTAAAACGATATATAAAAATAAATAAAAATCCTATTAATTTTCAAGATTTGAGGAATAGAGGCAGTTAAAATTATATTTTCTATTCCAATTTTCAGAATCGATCAAGGAAGAGACTTACTTAATGGACAGTGGAGAAGGGGCAAATGGTGGGCCATATGCATCATCTGGTGGGAGGTCCTCCTTCCTTGGGCACAAAAAAGGGAGTCTGAACCATGCCCAATACTGAACCAGTAGTAAGGCCCCACCAATCTGACTAGCACCTCAGTCGGTTGCCCTGCATAACTCTCTGTACAACCATGCAAGGCAAGCGCTCCCCCAACTATACTGACATGGATTGCGAAGGTCCGTCAACATCTGCAACTAGATCATATGCACCCGATCGCCAGACTTGTCGGCGAAAATTGTGTCTGCCAGCAGTGTTAGAATATAACACCGTGCATATTGATGCACAACCTCCTCTGCTGCATCATTAGGCAACCCGTGGTCAATTTTTTCTAGTAGCTTCTTAATTAGGATCCTTTGTCCTTTAAGCACATTTCCATTAGGGGGAATTCCAAGCATACTCTGACATTCAGCTTCCCATGTCAAATCAGTTCTTCCAACAATTGCCTCACCATCAATTGGAATCCCGAAAATAACTTCCACATCTTGCAATGTGATTGTTGTCTCGCCACATGGCAGGTGGAAGGTGTGAGTTTCAGGCCGCCATCGCTCAACCAAGGCCGTTATCAGGTTGTTATCAATTTCTCTACATGGGTCCTATACAACCCAATTAATCCAACTCTCTTGACAATGTCGATGACGCGATCATCCACCACTATGGGGCGTCGTTTTCGAAGCTCGTCATTACGACCACGGCATTTAAGTGCCCCCGGATCCTGCACATGATAGAACCATGGTGATACTAAATTGACAAGTAATAACCAAATATTATTCATGTAATACTTAATTATAAAAAGACCCATTTGAAATTATTATCTAACAATTTTATATCATACAAACAATTGTATGATAATTTTTTCTCTCTCAAATAAAATAAAATAATTGACCACATATAGCCAGCATTAATGGAGTTTTGAATGCTTAATTATCACTGGTCAGTGTAAGAACTTAGAACTTTGAAGGTTTTCAATGCTGGTTTTATTGTTGCCGGCTAGATTGAGAGCTTTTGTTTCAATTTTCTAAGTGGTGGTTAGATGATTCTTGAAAGGCTGTCAAAATTTTTTTCAACAATGAATAGATAGGAGTTTCATTTTTTCATAAATTTGTTTAATCTTGAATCTTAGTATTTTTTTTCTTAATATCAAAAAATAAAAAAAGTTCATACTTCATTCGTTGGCCCCCAAAGTTGAAATTTGGGTTCTAGTCTCTAATGAGTTGTTTGATTGTGGGGTATAAGATAATAGTTCTTTAGTCTCCTAACAAAAATCATACCTAAGATGTTAGTAGGTTGGATAAATTTTCTTAGCTTTGTTGGATATAAATTCATGGTTCTAGAAAGATATATGCATTTTGGGGTTAAGGGGCGTGATGTTAAGTTTTATTGGTATTTGACAAACCAATCTAACTTAACCCAACTAATGGGCATGACTATGCATTCAAACCTAGTCATACCATTGACAAACTTAGAATTTTAGAAATGGAAAAAAAAAATATCAACATAATGTAAAAAAGGATAAGAAGAGAATATTCAGCACGTGGTCAGTTTTAATTTTACCTTGCCTTCCCAAACAGCGCACGATCGATGAGTTGTTAGAAACCTTAACACCGATCTGTCAATGGGACTAGGTCCGAACTCATCATGACTCTGAGCAGGAACAGCAGCCATACTGCACGGAGTTTAGGGAGTCAAGAGTAAATATAAGCACATGTTGAACATAAATTGGCAAGGATCATGATCAATTAAAATGTGACTCAGCAGGTCATGATCAATACCAGCTAAAGAGTCTGGGGTAATCATGTTTATCATTTTCTCAACCAAAAAAAAGAGTACGGGGTGATCATGCTTATCCCAAAATCTTTAAAAACATAATAAACTGAAACATATAAACAAACATTTATACTCTTCGGAAAAAAAAATAATGACTAGTTGTACCAATGTACAAATTGTGATTGGCTAATTGTCTATTAGATAGTGATTTATCTGAAAGAAATAAATCATGAGAGCTTCCTACCAATAATTAACCCTGCAAATAGCATAATTGTTTTCCTCCTAAGAAAAGCAAACTCCAACAATAATACTCTAATAGAACAAATCACTACTAAATTCTAGCCATAGAAAAGGACTAGGTTTGGTCAATTTTATTGGTTAAAATCCATAAAATGATCTTCTAAAAATGAAAAATGATTCCTAAACACTCAACAACTCGATGAAAGTTCTAAGTTTTAGATTCAAAACATATTGCAGTTGCTCTAACCATTAAGCACGAGTCAGCTACTGTCTACGTCATATCTCTGTCAAAACACATGAGCTCCATAAAAGCCAAAAAAAGTCGTCCTATATATTCAGAGCAAAATAAATGCATAGAGGGGTAGGTAAGCATGGACAAAGATTAATGATCAGCAACAAGCCAACAATATAATCATCAACAAAATCCGAGGTTTTGAAGGTTCCATGTTTTTTAATGCACACGAGTGAAATTGAAAGGTTTGAAGAACCAGAAAAATTACAGCTAATTTTGCTTAATTGTAACCCAATACATGTGCCCACTTCTTCAATTCCTCAAAAGAAAGTACCAAGCCACGAATTGCCCACGCTTTCTCCCATTGCTTCACTTTCACTTCTCTCTTATAAAAATCCAACAATGAAAACCTCAATTCAAATCACATTAAACAACCTTAAGCTTTCCAAACATTTTATCAGAACCCCCCAAAAAAGAAAAAAAAAAAAACCATATTATAAACTCAATCCCAAAATTATATTACATAAACACGAAATCGATATATCGCTAGCGACTTCCTTATAAAACTTTCTTTGTTTTATTTCTGTTTTTGTGTGGCAGCTCATTCCAGCGTCAGTCAGCACCGTCCCTTTTTCCTATTTGACAAATTTGGGTATGTATATGTATGTATGTGCTCGTGTTTTGTATACACATGCATGTACATACATACCATATCTATTTATATATAAATATAAATATATCACTCTTTCAGTTATTATAAACTTTGTTTCGTTTCAGTTATTATAAACCATATTATCAAACCCCCCCCCCCCTTCCCTACTTAAAAAGTAGGTTTTGCCAACACATAAGGTTTTATTAAAAGATTTGAATTCGCTCACAAAATATGGTGACAGAATGGTCCCTCAATTTCCCTTCATTCACACATAAAGTTAGAGGCAACAAAACAGTAATCTTTAAAGCAATAAGAAAATACCTCTCCTTGAGATTAAGAAGCAGGTAAAGTGAAATAAGCCGTAAGCCTTTAACTGCAAGACTCATATCACATCACTCTTAACTGTTTTTGTGTGTGTGTGTGTGTGTGTGTGTGTCAAATTGATACTTCAAGATATCGAATTCTCCTCTATGTGGTAAATTCCAGTTTAGAGCAAAAAGTTAAGAAAGAAAAAACGATCAAGTCCTCTTACAAAATACAAAAAACCCAGTCCAAAAGAAAAACATATGAAATTGACAACCTTATCCACCAATGTAGCTTCAATTTAGACATCACACACTCTCATCACTCAAAATAAACAACAAATGCAACTCCAATTCAGCCAAAGACACAGAACACAAAGCAGTAACACCATGCTCCCATACAGTTAATGACTTACTGATAACATGTTTTGCAACTAAAATGGTCCACACAACTGAACCTAATGACAAAACTTATGAAACCCATAATTCTCCTACACTTCACATTTTCCTCACACTTTCTCACTAACCAAACAGAAACTAAAACAAAAATTGAAACTGACCCATTAAAGAAAATCAAACAAAAAAAAAAAGGATAGAAACTGACCCATTAAAAGTTATTTTCAATTCTTAACCACTCAAAGCAAGAAATAATTATTGATGAGCTACTTTGCCCATGAATTTGGTGCTACGGAAATCCTTTCAGTAAGAAGAATGGCATATGAGGCAATTAAAGATTTAAAATGTACAAGCAACATCTTTAGCATACTATGATCACAATTGACAGATTAAGAAAAATGTATTAATAAATCCAAGGAGATCATGAAGAACATTTTTAATACAATTGTGAAAACATGAAGTTAAACAGAACATTATCAAGAAAGAAACATGAAATTCATAGTCCCATTTACTTTCAACCACTTAATAAATAAAGGTGCTAAAAGTTGATAATCAACACAAACAACTTGGTTTTTTCATAGTTGAGTATACATGCATATTGACAGCAAGCACGACCTTGATAGGCTATCTATCATAAATACAAATCAACTCAATTAAGGTAATCAATTAGCAATATATGAAGAACAAAACGGAAAATCATAAAAAATAAGCATGAAAATAAAATGCACCTTGCCTTTGTTCCTATTAAACCAAAAAAAAAAAAAAAAAAAAAAACTGATCTCAGTTTTTACAATAGAGGAAAAGAAAATGCACAAACAAACTGGTCTGGTGTTACAATCAATGCATGCATTACCAATAACCCCAGAAAAAAGAGAGTCCTTACTTTTTGTGAGGTAATCGGAGCGACGGATCGAGGCGGAGACTGAGCGACGGGAGCGAGAGGGACACCGACGGCGACGGAGCGAGATGACTGAGAGAGAGACCGAGAGTGAGAGTGTGAGAGAGACTGAGTGAGTGTTTTGAGTTTTTTGTTTTTGAACTTTTTCTTGTAGGAGCGAGATGACTGAGAGAGAGAGACCGAGAGTGAGAGTGTGAGAGAGAGTGAGAGTGAGTGTGAGAGAGACTGAGTGTTTTTGAGTTTTTTTGTTTTCGAACTTTTTCTTGTAGCGCGCGATGAGGGACGCGTGGAACTGAAAAACGATTTGGGCTTATAAAAATCGACTCCAATGGAGTCGTTTTTCTAGACTATAAAACGACTTCAATGAAGTCGTTTTTATTTCCCAGAAAACGACTCCACTGGAGTCGTTTTATAGCCCAGAAAAACGACTCCACTGAAGTCGTTTTATTTGCGCAGAAGACGACTCTGTTGAACTCGATTTCTGGCTTACGTGGGGCCCTCCAGCCACGTCAGTTACTGGCAAAACAAAGCAAATCGAGTACAGTAAACTCGATTTTAACTAGAAATGCAATTTGTTTCAAACGTTGCCTTATTAATGATATTGTCTGTGTTTTATAATTATTTTAAAAAAAAATCCCTACAGGCTACAGCTTGAAAGTTGAAACTCACACATTCTCTCTTCCTTTCTTCAACTCTCTCTCATGGCGGACTCTCTATAGCTTCACACACAATCCTCACGTCCAGAGTCCTCACTCAATGGCCCATCTTCCAAGACGGACTCACTCAATCCTTCTCATACTCTCCTTCCAAATCTGCTTCTCCACAATCTTCGCCGTCTTCGGATCGGTTTTCCAAGAAGAATTCTCGGAAGAGTTGCTTCTGAAACCACTGCCCGATCGGAAAGTATTGGCGCACTTCCACTTCGAAACCATAGCTCCTCCGCTCTCCACCTCCCATGGCCGCCACCACCATCTCTTTCCTAAAGCCATTGCTCAACTTGTATGTTATTATTCCATTTCCTTCACCTCTGTTTTCTTTTTCTTTTTCTATAATGAGAAACTGAAAAATTTTGTTGGATCTTGTAGTTTTGGTCATCTGGGTCTTTTGCTTTTCGCTTTATTTTTTAATTCCAAATTGGGTTTTTTGAGTATTTGATATTGGACCAAAATACTAAAAATATAGATATCTGTGAGTAGCAGTGCTAAGTTGGAAGAGAGAAAAGATATGGGTATCTGTTTTTATTTTGTAATTTTTTTGGGGGTGTATCAAACTCACAACAACCTGCCCCTTTAGAAGCTGAATTAGATAAGTAATACCCATTTTGGATATAGGGACTAGGGAGGGACAACTTACTTTTTGCTATGTGACTAATGTTCTACGCTTAACTACAAGTCTTGTGTTGTTCAATTACATATCCTGGAAATTGTGACCATTTGCTGTTTTGAAATTCAACTTTACATTTTTAACTTATTCTCAAGTGAAGACCTTGACTGCAATGGGGTTGCAATACATAATGTTCTTGCCTTTTTGATGAAAACACACCCCTCCCTTTCTGGTACCTTTGATTGGAAAACAAAGACAAGGCAATACTAATCAATAAGTCTAGGGATACAATATTTTTCAAAACTACTTATATGGCATGTTGTGATTGGTGCATTATAAAAGAGGTGTTGGTGGTGGTGTACTTCAGTGGGAGTGATGTTGCTTTAATCACAACAGGCCTAGCCATAAAAGTTGTGAAAAATATTGTGTCCCTAAGATTACTCAATACTAATTGCTGCCTTAGGTTTCTCTTTTGTTTTTCTTTGCCCCCAAAGAACAGGCTCAACCTAAAATTAAGGTGAATTTTTGTAATATCTTGAATATTCTAAATAACTCCTGAAATAGTATTGCTTGGACAGGTTCAGAAATTTCACGTTAAGGAAATGGAATTATCTTTCACACAAGGCCGATGGAACTATGATCGCTGGGGTGGATTTGACCCCATCTCAAGCAGCAATGCAAAGCCTCCTGGAGTAGAGTTGTGGGCTGTCTTTGATGTCCCTAAAGATCAGGTCGATGCTTCCTGGAAGAATTTAACCCACACTCTTTCAGGTCTTTTTTGTGCTTCCATAGACTTCCTAGAGTCTTCTACAACTTATTCTGCTCATGAATTGGGCTTTCACCCATCTTCAAGCGGTCTGAGGTATGGTACATTACCCCGTGAGGCTGTTTGCACTGAGAACCTACTCCCTGGTTGAAGCTACTTCCATGTCGAGACAAAGCTGGGCTTTCTGCCTTATTGGACAGACCTTCCATATATAGAGGATTTTATCATTCTCAACGGTTGCGCTTGACCTCATCTGAATTTCATTCAAGCGGCGTGGAATCAGGAATTGTACTAGAACAAGCTCTTACAGTTGTTCTTCAGCCTAATAGTCACAAAACGAGTAAAACTTTTTCGAGTGAGACAAAATTGCAACCAAGCCGGTCTTTGAGTTCAATTTTTGGGAGGAAAGTCACAGGAAGATGCGTTCTTGCAAAGTCTAGTAATGTTTACCTTCAACTTGAGAGAGGCTGTCACTGAGCTTGAGAATCTGCACAAGGACAACGCGATAACTGGGCCTGATCATGTAGGCTCTGGAGGGTTGAAGGATAACCCTGGTTTTGAATTGTCTGTTAGGCCGGACAAGATGTTTAAAGAAGTAAATAGCTTCCATAGGAAGAGCTCATCTGTTATTTATGAATATTCAATTGAGAGGTACAGTGTCTTTTAGCCATTTGATTTAGGCCTTACATGGAAGTTTCCTGTAGTTTGGTCATGCCCACGAGCACCATTACACTCTAGTAGGTTCTTAATGGGTAGTGGGAATCAAAGGGGCACTATTGCAATATCTTTTATATCCACAGATTGGGAGGAGGGGTTCCTGAGTGCTAATATTGGTGTAGAAAGTTGTAAGTTGCAAGCCAACATTTTTCAAGTTGTGCCTCGGTATATTAAGGTCTATTATCATACTCTACGGGTTTTTGTTGATGGGCAACCTCAGGCTATCACTAATGTTGTAGAGAAGATGCATGTTTCACCCTCTGAAGACAAGGTATTGCCTGGGGTGATGGAGCTGGTCCTCAAATTTCCTTGTGCTGTGAAATCAGCAGCTTTAACTTTAGAGTTCGACAAGGTATGAATCATATGATCTAGCTATTCTTCACTATTTTTTTTTTTTTTTGGGATTTCATTTATTTGATAAAAAACTTCTTCTGAATCTAAGCTCTGGTTTTGTCTGATTGAATCACAGATCTTCTTTGATCAGATGCACAATGCTATTTTCTAAGGTTTCATAAATGAATAACTTTGTATCTTAGAGTGAAACACTGTCAATTATGTCATGTGTTGTATAGGATGTCAATATAGTGACTCTAATAGTGAATCCTGCTAATTCATTGAAATGACTTAATAGCTTAAAAATGGACAAAGTTGATAATGTTATTTATAAATATAGGTTGTCAAATTCACTAGTTTGAACTTTCATCAACCACCTAGGGCTGTAAATGAACCGACCTGTTTACTAACAACTCTGGCTCAGCTCGAAAATAATGTTTCTTTTTTATTTTTTTTTTATTTTTTTTTTATCTCTCTCCCTCTCTATCTATCGAAAAAAATGTTACTTTATTTGGCAAATGAGCCATGCTTAAGCCTAAGTTTAAGCTCGGCTATTAAACAAGCCGTCCTCACACGTAATAATGTGTTTGTGAACAAGCTTGTGGGTTTGAGGCTTGATTTAAGTATATATATATATATATATATTTTTTTTTTGATAAATAACGTAAGAATATTATTAATAATAGAAAGATTGCCAAACCGAGTACATTGGGGATGTACTATGGAGGCATAAATCAGAAAACAAAAGAACAACGATCAAGAAAAAAAGAAAAAGAAGAATAAGAAAAATGAGAAAAAACCACACTCCATTCAAATAGAGTGTGTAAGAAAAAAGACTTAATCTCCAACAAAGGTCGTTCACAACCCTCAAAGCTTCTAGTATTCTTTTCACGCCAAATGCACCAAATCAAGCAATGAGGCACTAATCTCCAAACATCAATGTGATGATGACGCGTTCCAATTGACTCATGCGAGCAGCAGTGCATTGCCCTGTTTCAAAAGCTTGAGAAAGTGTGGGAAAAACAAGCCACGGTTGGTAGTTTGCGGCGCAATGCATCTTCATCAAAAAAAGGAATGAGGGAATTGAGGAATTTAGCCTCTTCTGTTAACTATGAGGGGCAATCTGGTCGACAAACCAAAGAGATTGAGAATTTCAGTGGAGTGGGCTCAGGTAGTTGTCCATGAATTTGAAACTCTTATCTTGGAATGTGAGAGGATTAAACAATCCTCAAAAGAGGGATACGGTGAAGAATTTACTCAAGGAGTGGAAGTGTGAGGTAGTGTGTTTCCAAGAAACCAAGTTAGATTCTGTCAATTCTGCTGTGGTGAAAAGTCTTTGGAGCAGCCCTTTTGTTGATTGGGAGGCTTTGGATGCTGTCCATACAGCAGGGGGGGTTATTCTAGCTTGGGATACAAGGGTGTATAAAAAAATAGATTGTATGGTTGGATGCTTTTCTGTTTCTGTTTTGTTACAGGGTGTGGTAGACAATTTTGCTTGGATATGTACAGGGGTATATGGTCCAAATGCTGATGGGCTTAGGGATGCTCTGTGGGCTGAACTTGATAGTGTGAGAGGGAGGTGGAGTGCTGCATGGTGTCTTTTTGGTGATTTTAATGTCATCAGATATCCAGCAGAGCGCCTTGGTTGTTCTTCTTTCAGTCCAGCCATGTTCAAATTCTCGGATTTTATTGAGAGGAATTTATTGGTTGATATTCCATTGGTAGGGGGTGAGTATACATGGTTCCGTGACTCAGAGAACCCTTCCATGTCTAGAATTGATAGGGTGCTGGTATCTGCTGATTGGGAGGATCATTTTTTGGATGTGATTCAAAGACCTCTTCCTAGAGTGATTTCAGACCACTGCCCTCTTCTTGTGGAGGCAGGAGGAATGTCGAGGGGAAAGACTTCTTTCAAATTTGAGAATATGTGGCTTAAGGTGGAGGGTTTTGTGGATCTTGTGAGAGGTTGGTGGAACGGATACCATTTTGTGGGGTCTCCTAGTTATGTTCTAGCTTGCAAATTGAAGGCTCTTAAGGGAGACTTGAAGCATTGGAATAAACATGTTTTTGGGGATGTGGCTTTTAAGAAAAAATACTTGCTGTCTGAGCTTCTAGTCCTAGACTTGAGAGAAGGGATGCAAACCTTGTCACCGGCAGATAGTGCAAGAAGGGCTGAGATAAAGGCTGATATTGAGTATTTAGCTTCCTTGGAGGAGATTTCTTGGAGGCAGAAATCGAAGGCTTTGTACTTAAAAGAAGGGGATAATAATACAAAATTTTTTCATAGGCTTGCTAATTCTCATAGACGTACAAATACTATGAGAGGTGTGGAGGTTGAGGACATTTTGTACGAGGATGAGTTTGCAATTCAGGAACAAGTGGTGGGTTTTTATAAGGCCTTGTATCAGGAGACCGAATCTTGGAGGCCCAATATTGATGGTTTAGAGTTTGCAAATCTGAATGAAACTGATCGGATTGCTTTAGAAAGGGAGTTTGAGAAGGAGGAGATCATTGCAGCCTTAAGGGAGGCTAAGGGGGATAAGGCTCCCGGTCCAGACGGCTTTACTATGGCTTTCTTTCAAAAATGTTGGTGTGTTCTTGAGAAGGACATTTTGGCTTTTTTTGCAGACTTCCACAAAGAATGTATCTTTGAAAAATCACTCAATGCCACCTTTCTTTGTTTGATTCCCAAGAAGCTTGGTGCAGTCAATATTAGAGATTTTCGCCCAATTAGCCTGGTGGGCAGTTTATACAAGCTACTTTCAAAGGTTTTGGCACATAGACTTCGTTGTGTGTTGGATAAACTTATTTCCAACTCCCAAAATTCTTTTGTTGGAGGAAGACAGATACTTGACTCTGTTCTTATTGCAAATGAATGCTTGGATAGTAGATTGAAGAGTGACATTCCGGGTGTGATTATTAAATTGGATATTGAGAAGGCTTATGATCATGTCAGTTGGAGTGCCTTGTTTTATCTCATGGAGAGGATGGGTTTTGGGGAGAAGTGGGGGAGATGGATGAAGATGTGTATTTCTACTGCTCGTTTTTCAGTCCTTATTAATGGATCTCCAGTTGGTTTCTTTGGTAGCTCTCGTGGTCTTCACCAAGGAGACCCCTTATCTCCACTATTATTCTTATTGGTAATGGAGGTGTTAAGTAGGTTGTTGAAAACGACAGAAGATGGAGGTTTTATCAATGGATTCCAAGCAAATCCCAATACACGAGGAGGTTTGCATATCTCTCACCTTTTGTTTGCTGATGATACTATTCTCTTTTGTGATGCTTCCAAGGACCAATTGTTACATATTCGTATGGTTTTAATTTTCTTTGAAGCTATCACAGGATTGAAAGTAAATGTTGGTAAGAGTGAGATTGTGCCAGTTGGTGAGGTTGGGAACTTGGATGCCTTATCTCGTATTTTATGTTGTAAGGTAGGCTGTTTACCCATGTCTTATTTGGGAATGCCATTGGGGGCACATTATAAGGATTCTTCAATCTGGAATCCTATTGTTGAAAGGATGGAAAGAAAGCTTGCAGGTTGGAAGCAGTTATATCTGTCAAAAGGAGGTAGACTTACTTTATTGAAGAGCACTTTATCAAGTTTACCTACTTATTATTTATCATTGTTCACTATTCCACAACATGTGGCGGACAGATTAGAGAAAATTCAGAGGAATTTCCTTTGGGGGAAAACTAGTGAGGTCTTAAAATTCTCACTTGTTGCTTGGGAGAAAGTTGTGTGGCTAGTGGAGTATGGTGGCTTGGGGATCCGGAAAATTAGGTTGTTTAACCAAGCTTTGCTTGGGAAGTGGCTCTGGCGATTTGGGAATGAGGTCACACATTTATGGAGGCAAGTTATAGCTTCCAAATATGGGGAGGCCAGTGGGGGATGGTGTACTAGAGTTGTTAGAGGGACTCATGGATGTGGGATGTGGAAGAACATTAGGAAGGGGGCTGAAAGTTTCTTTGGTCATGTGTTGTATGAGGCGGGTGAGGGTTTTCGCATTAGATTCTGGCATGACCCTTGGAGCAGCCCTACTGCCTTGAAAGACTTATATCCAGCACTATTTGCTATAGCTGTGAACAAGGAAGCTATGATTTCTGAAATGGTTGATTATGCTTCGGATGGAGGTGGGAGAAGCTGGAACTTACGTTTCCGTCGTGCATTACAAGACTAGGAGACAGGGATCTTTTATGAGTTTTTTGCATATATATCCTCCAAGTTACCTAGGGGGGGTGAGGATACCATGATATGGCAATTGAATCGTAGTGGTGTTTTTGATGTGCGCTCTTTTTATACTTCATTGCTAGTAGTCCCGTTGGTGTCTTTTCCTTGGAAGAGCATTTGGTGTGTTAAGGTACCTAAAAGGGTGGCTTTCTTCTTATGGACAGCTGCTAGGGGTGGGCTTCTTACTATAGATAATCTTGTTAAGAAGGAGTTATCTCTTGTGAATTGGTGTTGCCTTTGTCGATGTTATGAGGAAACTGTGGATCATTTATTGATCCATTGTCAGTTTGCTTATACTTTGTGGAGTGAAGTCCTTCGTTTGTTTGGGGTTCAGTGGGTGATGCCGAAGAATGTTGTTTCTCTTCTTACTACATGGTGGAATTGGTTGGGGAGTCACACTTCCAAATTGTGGAATATGGTCCCAGCGTGTATTATGTGGTTACTTTGGAAAGAGCGCAATGCCCGTACTTTTGAAGACACTGAAAGACTTGTAGACGTTGTGAAGTCTTTGCTACTCCGGACTTTGTTTGAGTGGTCTCGGATTTGGGGGTTTACGCATTGTCATTCTTTGTTTGACTTCCTTAATTTTGTTAGCCTTTCTTTTTTATTGGTTTGTATTCTTTTCAGTGCAGTGAGTTTACTATCGTAAATTCATTGTGCTTTTATTATCAACAAAGCTGTTATTACCTATCAAAAAAAAAAAGATGACGCGTAAACTTTCCTTGCCAAGCCTTAAACAACTCAAGAACAGTACGAGGCATAACCCATTGAATACCAAACAAGTAGAAAACCAAGGACACAACTCCCAAGCTATGGAGCAATGAAGAAGAAGATGATCCACTGACTCCCCACACCTCTTACACATATAACACCAGTCAAGCACTATCACTCTTCTTTTACGAAGGTTGTCTGTTGTTAAGATCTTTCCTAAGGAAGCAGACCAAGAAAAGAAAGCAACCCTTGGAGGAACCTTCGATTGTCATATTATTCTCCATGGAAAGGAAACAAAAGTATGAGGGTAAAATGAGCTATAATAATCTCTAACCTCAAAACCTCTATTCTTTGCAGGTTTCCAACAAACCTTGTCTGGACCAAACCCCCGCACTGTCGAAGAATAGACCAACCCCATAAACCGGTCAAAAGCTTCTTCTTCCAAATCTTGTGGTGGACGACGAAATTGCACATTGCAGTGAAACCTCCCAGCAGACCAACCCATAACTTCAGCCACCGAGGAATCCTTTGACCTACTAAGACAATAAAGCTCCGAAAAGGCCTCTTGGAGAGTACAATCTCCACACCACACATGCTTCCAAAATTTCACTCTAGTACCATCCCCCACATCATAAACAAGAAATTTAGAGAAGTTCAACCAACCGCTTCTAATATATCTCCACAAGCTGACCCCATAAGGACTTGTCACCTTTTTCGTACACCAACCACCCCAAATGTTCCCATATTTTGCCTCTATAACCCTCCTCCATAAAGCCTCAGTCTCTATGCCATACCTTCACAACCATTTACCTAGCAAAGCAGAATTAAAATTCCCCAACCGTCTTATAAGTGGGAGTTTTGTTCATTGTGTACAACCTTTATAATGAATACATGTATAAAATAATTTCCACTATAATTTAGTTATTAATTATTATCATAGATTTGTGAATGGGTAAAATAATTATAGTCGTAGTGTTTACTCAATATGAAAAAAAAAGAGTTAATCAAGTAGCTCCTAAACAAGCTTGAGCTTGTTTGACAATAAAATGAACCAAGCTTGAACATATAATATAGTTTGGTGATTATCTGAAAGTTAGCTCATGTTTGAAGTAAAACTAAATGAACAATCCTGAAATTTTAAATTCTTTGCTTGGCTCGTTTACACTCCCACCTCCCTAAAAAAGTAAATTAAATATTCTATTGTGGATATTTGACATCATTTACAATATTCAAACATATCTGACTATAAATTTTACTTAACTCATTTGAATATTGGACCAATATCTGCAGTGCATTCAAACTGCAATATCTGTTTAGTGAACTTGAGAGGGCTCTGTTTAAAGAAATCAATTATTGAAATTTTACAGGTGATATTTTTTTTTTTTACTCATTCAATCTCATTGCCATACAAAAGTAGTCTCTCACTTCATGTGTTATAATGACTAGGACTTATCTTCCATACTTGGTCCTTTTTTAATGCTTCAATTAATTTAACTGGAATTTGTGTTTGTTTACTTAAAACTTGATGAAAATTTGCATCATCTTGTCATAGAAGTTCTAAGTTTGGCACTGTATATGGACTTGACAATTTTTCTAAATTTGAGGGGCCTAAATAATG
The DNA here is from genome assembly GCA_023621385.1 of Quercus gilva. Taxonomy (NCBI): domain Eukaryota; kingdom Viridiplantae; phylum Streptophyta; class Magnoliopsida; order Fagales; family Fagaceae; genus Quercus; species Quercus gilva. The sequence continues at coordinate 65,225,785 of CM042481.1, forward strand.
TTTAACTTGCCAAAGTAATGATCATACATTAATTATGTATATATAGAAAAGTATATTATAGATATAAAAAGGCAAGCATATGGTGGTTTTGATGAAGGTGAAGATGATAATAGTTAGCAACACTATACTGGCCTTTTGACAAAATTGAAAAGGAAACCCATGTAGTTCATTTTGAATGCACCTTCTTTTCTTAAGTTCTATTTATTTTTAGAAATGTTCCTTACTTCATGAAGCATTGCTTTCTTTTGCAATTTGGGCCACTTGGATTGGGGGACCTTTTTGCCTCAATGTTACTTTGAGCCTATTTATTAGACAGGACCTTAGTGCATTGTTATTGGAGCTACCTAACTTTAATTCTTACTTTGAGATTACTCTATGCCAAAGTTATCTATCAAGGTGCAGCTTAGTGGTTGGAGGCTTGGGGTGAGCTATAAACCCAAATATCCTGAGTTCAATCCCTACTAGGAGTTCCCTTGGATTACCTGATACATAGTTCTGGCAGGTGGGGTTGTGCATATGTAGTTTACTCCCCAGGGGTGGGTCCAAAAGGCCAAAAAAAAAAAAAAAAAAAAAAAGAGGAAGAAGAGAGAGAGAGAGAGAGATTACTCTTTGCCAAAGTTGAGTGTGCATTTAGCTCTTCATTATAATTTGTTGATATTCTTGCTTACTTCTTTATTATGTCTGAATAGGGATTTTTGCACATTGATGAATATCCTCCAGATGCTAATCAGGGGTTGTGCATATGTAGTTTACTCCCCAGGGGTGGGTCCAAAAGGCCAAAAAAAAAAAAAAGAGGAAGAAGAGAGAGAGAGAGAGAGAGAGAGATTACTCTTTGCCAAAGTTGAGTGTGCATTTAGCTCTTCATTATAATTTGTTGATATTCTTGCTTACTTCTTTATTATGTCTAAATACGGATTTTTGCACATCGATGAATATCCTCCAGATGCTAATCAGGGGTTTGACATTCCGTGAGCTGTAATAATCTTTCCAAACTTCCAGACAAGCATGCATTTTCTTGAAGATGACTCTTCAAACAAGTCACCCATGTTGTCTAAATCTTAGGTACCATCTACTCCTTGCATGCTATCAGTTGTATTTATGCTTTAAATTTTGCCTATTCATCTGATCTATTATCTGAGTCTGTGGTGCAGGAAAAGAGCCCAGTTCTGTCTTACACAGAAGTATTACTTGTACCATTGACAACTCCTGATTTTAGTATGCCTTACAATGTCATCACAATTATATGCACGGTGTTTGCATTATATTTTGGATCTTTGCTCAATGTACTTCAAAGACGTGTTGGTGAAGAGGAAAGAATTCTGAAAAACAGAGGTAAGTCTCTCTCGGTTTATTTATTATTATTATTATATTTTTATAAAGGGTCTATCAGTTTAAATCATTGACTGATTTGTGGTCATACAAGTTTGTAGAATAATTAGTAAGCAACACTGTACTACCGTCACCTAGGGTGCCTCGACAGTAAGGGAGGGTGTAAACTTGGTTCGATTTCTAGTTGAGGCATTTCATGATTTACCCGCCTGCTTAGTGGGGTGTGTAGGCATCCGGGGTTTGCCCTTCAAGGGTGGTCCCACTGGCCCATACCTTGAGGGGGATTCCTCGTCATCAAAAAAAAAAAAAAAAAAAGAGGGAGCAACACAGTACCGATCATAATAACAGCCATCCATGTGTCTTTGATATATATTCTGCGATTTAGCTGGCTTGCTGTTTCTTTGCTTCTAATGTTTGCCTTTTACTATCCTGCTAGTAGCTTCCAAGAAAGCTGGTCAGCTTCCTCAGCTGCTATCCCAGTTTTCTGCCAAGCTTAGAGGAAAGGAATGGGAACACCCTCAGTCTCCCTCAGCTTCATCATCCTTCATCAGTTCAAAACTTATACTAAAAGTCTTAATAGTGGCTGGTATGGCTGTTTGTTTGGCAATACTATTTCGAATGACATTAGCAAGCCAACTAGATATTTCAATGTACACTATGTGCGAATGAGTATGTACAAGATGAGCCTCTAGCCCAAAACTAACACCCTAGTTTTATGTGTAGGGTACACACTTTGCTAAGAATCATCTTAAATGAATTGACTTATTTACTGACTTCTTTAAATATTACTTACCTTCATCCTTCATTTCCTGGTTAATCACAGTTTGCAACTGGAAACTAGGCGAGGCCGATCAAACTTGCCTATGCTGTATTTTTCTTCTCTCCTGCATTCTTATTTGCACTATCAGATTCAAAATTTATTACACAGAAATTCCCTTTCTTTTTGTCTTCTCCCTTATTCTTCCCTCTTTGGACATACGAGTATTCTTTTTGAAAACAGAAGGCAGTCTCAGCCCTCCAAAAAATACAACTAACATTGGAACCATGCTTTAGATTCGTTTAAGCCCCAAAAAACTTACTGGTCTATTGCGTGGGATATCAAGAAATATGGTTACTTTGGCTTGAAGGTTTTATAAGCTGCACAAATTGGTTCGATGTGAAATTGATTACCCTGCCACTTGATACTCCTCTCCATCCATACTTATTAATGTGTAACTACCAAGTTTTGCACTAAAACACAGATTTTGCCTTTACATGTATGTTTATCCAACAATTATCTTATACATCCGACATGAATCCTTACTCTCATAGTTTTAGTCCCACAATCATATGGGACTCATGCTATGAAGGGATGATGCACAACTTCCCCTGCTTATTTGTAGTGCTGGGGAAACACAAATTATCTTTGCACAACAAGTTGTGATGACTCTTCAACCTACCTATCTTATTTCAACTGAGTTTGTTCTGAATTGCTAGCCAACTTATAAAGCCAAGTTTAGGTATGGTTATTGATTGCCAAATAATTTCATACACAGCACAAGTGGTAATCACCAAGATCAAGTTGTCCAAACAATTTTTACCTAATTGAATTGATTTCAACATCCACGGCTGAACTCATGGAGTATCAAGCAGACATTAAAATATGAATATTATTATCATAAGTAGAGTCACTCCAAAGATGTTTCTGTATGTGTAATGTGAAAAAAAAAAAAAATATATATATATATATATATACATATATATATATATATATAATAAAAAATAAAAAAAAATTAATAAAAAAATTAATAAAAAATTAGGAGATTTACAATCAAAATCATTAAATTTAGTTAATTGTATATAAATCGATTTACATCTAAACAACTTAAGTAAAAAATTCAAAGATACTTCATGCATAAACTAATTGATAATTTGACACTGAACCATTTTAACTAGACTTTTTTTATTTATTTTTGTTTTACTTAGGGACTCACATATCTAGACTTTCAATACCTTCCAAAATTTCATGCTGTCAACAAAGAAAACCCAGTTTACACGGTATTAAATTTCGATGTCTCATATTGTTTGTTGTCAAGATTCTAAGGCCTCGCAATCAAGCTTTAATTTACTTGAAAGACACTTTCTTGAAAATTCTAGACAAACAAAAATGCTATTAAGTGTATACGTTGTTAGTGTGGAAAATTAGGTACTAAAGAAACAATTTTCTAAATTGAAAAGTTTTGCTCAACGTATGGATTACTCTGAATCCAAAGACTCTGGACAATAAAAACAAAGTCTCCAAAACTCTCTTTTCAAGACTTTAGAGGTTCAAAGTCTTGAATTATAAATTTATAATTTCCTAAAATAAAAAAGTATTAAAATGAATTTATCATTATTTGAATAATCACAAATTCAGAATTATCGTTTTGTATTTTGATCTTGGTCACAATGGTGCAGTGTAGTAGCACCATCATTGTTAGGAACCATTCTAATTTTGGTTTTCAAATGTATTTTGTTTAACCTCTATTTTATCTTTTCTTTTGCAAATAAAAAATAGTCATAATTTTGTAATTACTATAAGACCAATTGTCTCTATTACGTATTGCAAGTTGGAGGACTCCTTTCATATCGCTTATTTTAAATATATACAAGTCCTAAACCATCAAGCTCAACTCTTCGCCCAACTCTTTATGAAGAACATTTCCTGGAAAGCATTGAGTTGGAAATATAGAAAACATGTCATCAGTCAAATAAAAAGTTCCAAAAAATGGCATTTGAAACAATATAGATTGATTAGAACAATATAAAATTTCTAGGCATCTAGAAGGAAGTAAATTGAAATCTATAGTATATGCTTCATGATAATTATCTATATTAGAAATTGAAGTCTCAAAAGCATATATAACATGATCTTATGTGGTTAGTCAATAGCCAAACAACTTCAGTTATATATATATATATATATATATTATGATGAAGCCATGACAAAGTGATCCTCTCTTCACCCATGCAAACTCAATCCTCATAATTCAGAAGCATTTCATCACAATAAATTAGGGAAAGAACACTCTTTTTTAAAACTAACAACTATTTCTCTTCAAGTGTCTCAAAAACAAGAAAAGATCAAATCATACGCAAGATTTCTTAAGACAAGAAGAACTCCACTTCGGACCAAATCCATTTGCAATTTAATAAAAAAAAATTAGGAGATTTACAGTCAAAATCATTAAATTTAATTAATGGTATATAAATCGATTTACACCTAAACAACTTAAGTAAAAAAGTCAAAGATACTACATGCATAAATTAATTGATAATTTGACACTGAACCATTTTAACTAGACTTTTTTTAATTTATTTTTGTTTTACTAAGGGACTCACATATCTAGGCTTTCAATACCTTCCAAAATTTCATGTTGTCAACAAAGAAAACCCGGTTTACACGGTATTAGATTTCGATGTCTCCCATTGTTTGTTGTCAAGATTCTAAGGCCTCACAATCAAGCTTTAATTTACTTGAAAGACACTTTCTTGAAAATTCTAGACAAACAAAAATGCTATTAAGTGTATTCGTTGTTAGTGTGGAAAATTAGGTATTAAAAAAACAATTTTCTAAATTGAAAAATTCTGCCTAGTGTATGGATTACTCTGAATCCAAAGACTCTGGACAATAAAAACAAAGTCTCCAAAACTCTCTTTTCAAGACTTTAGAGGTTCAAAGTCTTGAATTATAAATTTATAATTTCCTAAAATAAAAAAAGTATTAAAATGAATTTATCATTATTTGAATAATCACAAATTCAGAATTATCGTTTTGTATTTTGATCTTAGTCACAATGGTGGCAACGTAGTAGCCCCATCATTCTTAGGAGCTAGTCTAATTTGGGTTTTCAAATGGAGACTCAAAGTTTTGGATATTTTGTTTGACCTCTATTTTATCTTTTCTTTTCCAAATAAAAAATAGTCATAATTTTGTAATTACTATAAGACCAATTGTCTCTATTACGTTTTGCAAGTTGGAGGACTCCTTTCATATCGCTTGGATTTTAAATATATACAAGTCCTAAACCATCAAGCTCAACTCTTCGCCCAACTCTTTATGAAGAACATTTCCTGGAAAGCATTGAGTTGGAAATGTAGAAAACATGTCATCAATCAAATATAAAGTTCCAAAAAATGGCATTTGAAACAATTTAGATTGATTAGAACAATATAAAATTTCTAGGCATTTAGAAGGAAGTAAATTGAAAATCTATAGTATATGCTTCATGATAATTATCTATATTAGAAATTGAAGTCTCAAAAGCATATATAACATGATCTTATGTGGTTAGTCAATAGCCAAACAACTTCAGTTATATATATATATATATATATATTATGATGAAGCCATGACAAAGTGATCCTCTCTTCGCCCATGCAAACTCAATCCTCATAATTCAGAAGCATTTCATCACAGTAAATTAGGGAAAGAACATTCTTTTCTAAAACTAACGGCTATTTCTCTTCAAGTGTCTCAAAAACAAGAAAAGTTCAAATCATACGCAAGATTTCTTAAGACAAGGAGAACTCCACTTCGGACCAAATCCATTTGCAATTTAATAAAAAAAATTAGGAGATTTATTGTCAAAATCATTAAATTTAATTAATGGTATATAGATCGATTTACACCTAAACAACTTAAGTAAAAAGGTCAAAGATACTCCATGCATAAATTAATTGATAATTTGACATTGAACCATTTTAACTAGACTTTTTTTATTTATTTTTGTTTTACTAAGGGACTCACATATCTAGGCTTTCAATACCTTCCAAAATTTCATGTTGTTAACAAAGAAAACCCGGTTTACACGGTATTAGATTTCTATATCTCCCATTGTTTGTTGTCAAGATTCTAAGGCCTCACAATCAAGCTTTAATTTACTTGAAAGACACTTTCTTGAAAATTCTAGAAAAACAAAAATGCTATTAAGTGTATTCGTTGTTAGTGTGGAAAATTAGGTACTAAAGAAACAATTTTCTAAATTGAAAAGTTCTGCCCAGCGTATGAATTACTCTGAATCCAAAGACTCTGGATAATAAAAACAAAGTCTCCAAAACTCTCTTTTCAAGACTTTAGAGGTTCAAAGTCTTGAATTATAAATTTATAATTTCCAAAAATAAAAAAAGTATTAAAATGAATTTATCATTATTTGAATAATCACAAATTCAGAATTATCGTTTTGTATTTTGATCTTAGTCACAATGGTGGCAGCGTAGTAGCCCCATCATTGTTACGAGCCAGTCTAATTTGGGTTTTCAAATGGAGACTCAAAGTTTTGGATATTTTGTTTGACCTCTATTTTATCTTTTCTTTTGCAAATAAAAAATAGTCATAATTTTGTAATTACTATAAGACCAATTGTCTCTATTACGTTTTGCAAGTTGGAGGACTCCTTTCATATCGCTTGGATTTTAAATGATTTTAAATATATACGAGTCCTAAACCATCAAGCTCAACTCTTCGCCTAATTCTTTATGAAGAACATTTCCCGGAAAGCATTGAGTTGGAAATATAGAAAACATGTCATCAATCAACTTTAAAGTTCCAAAAAATGGCATTTGAAACAATTCAGATTGATTATAACAATATAAAATTTCTAGGCATCTTGAAGGAACGTGAATCATGAATTGATTGAAATTTTTGAATGCTTTTATAAGACAAACTTTTTTTTTTCTTTTTTAATTGGGGAAGACAAGCCTTCTGTTTTATTTTATTTTTAATTAAAAAAAAAGGTTTGGCCTTATGGAAGGGAAAATGAGATATATATATATATATATATTTTGAAAATGATATATTCAAACTAACATCATTCGTATTCTCTCCATAAGTTGTGTTAGACAAAACAATAAACTTTTTTTTTTACAAAAAAAAAAAAATTTCAACAAAAAAATAAAAAATAAAAACAAGTTTTTATAGTGGAAGACTTGAGAGACTAGTATTTTTTTTTTCTTATTTTTCCCAGAACAAACACAACTTTATTGACTTAAACAACATTTACATCTAAATTTAGAGAACGAGACATCTTCCGGCTAGACCTTTTGGCCATATACTAGTCTAGAGTACTTGGCTAAAAGATCACACAGAACGCGTAAAAGATCAACCTTTACTTTGAATATTTTGCTTAATTTTTTTAAAATGAAATTCTTCTTAAGAAATTTGATACAAATAATGTAACTTTTGTGTGATTTAAAAAAAAAAAAATCTAATTAGATTAAACAAAATGATTTAACCTGACGCGTGTGATGAAAACTTACAATTATTGAAGTTCTTTTCCTTAAAAAAAAAAAAAAAATTTATTCAAGTTCATCATCTTGACATAAAGAAAATGTAAGGAAAAAAAAGAAAAGCAAAAGTAATAAAAACTTTGGCTGCTGACAATCTTTTGTGCTTCTATCAATTATTCAATTTCCTAAACATTTCCTCACTCTAGAGCTAAACACTTTGCCATGATTTCATCTAATATATACTTTATTTATATTTAGAATTCCCCAATTCATTTTAAATTAAAACAATATTGTCAATCTATTAATTAAAGTCTATGGCCCTAGCCCTTGAATGGGAAAGTGTTTTTTCTAGGAAACACTATAAAGACACTGAAAATGGACCAATGAAAATTGATATGCGGCAGCCAAAAAAAAAATATATATATATATATATATAATGGGCCAGATCAAGATAAAGCCCCCACAAAATGGAGGGAGGGTCCTACTTGCAAGACTTCAGTCAATGCTTGAAGTGTAAAACAAACCAAAATCAAACAGAGAAGTGCTCCTATAAATTACCATCCAATTAGTATCCTTTTTCACAATTAACCCTTACTTCTCATAATCTGATAATGGAGGGTTCCTTAGGATTCCTTTTCCTCACTTTTCTAATTATTCCTCTTCCTCATTTCTTCATTTTCTGCACCGGACACACTGACTCTAAGGTTCGTTGCATCGATAGCGAGCGACATGCCCTTCTCAACTTCAAGCAAGACCTTATTGATCCTTCAAACCGGCTCTCCTCTTGGACTGTTGATGGGGATTGCTGTCACTGGGTTGGTGTTGTCTGCCACAACCTCACTGCTCACGTCCACCAACTCCATCTCAGAACCTTTTATCCTTCGGATGGTTTTGAATCTGATGAACAAGAAGAAGCCTATGAGCGGTCAATGTTTGGTGGTAAGCTAAATCCTTCTCTGCTTGATTTGAAGCATTTGAATTACTTTGACCTCAGCTTCAATAATTTCTATGCTTCTCCTATTCCCTCATTTCTCGGTTCAATGAAGAGTTTAACATCTCTTAATCTCTCTAATGCGGGATTTGTGGGACTCATACCTCATCAACTTGGAAATCTCTCCAATTTGCTCTATCTCAATCTCGAAGGTTATGGTTTATATGTGAATAACCTTCAATGGCTTTCTCTTCTTCCTTTGCTACAACATCTCGATATGAGTGGTGTAGATCTTAGCAAAGACTTTGATGGGCCACAACTCACAAACACACTCACTTCCTTGTTTGACTTGCGCTTGTCATCTTGCCAACTTCCTTTCATTCCATCGACATTCACTGTTAACTTTTCATCTCTCCTCATCCTCGATCTATCTGACAATAACTTTCAAGGTCCAATCCCTGTTGATCTCCAAAACATAACTTCTCTTAGTTACCTTGATCTATCTGAAAACCATTTCAACTCTTCAATTCCCAATTGGTTGTATAGTTTTAGTCGTCTTGAGTTTCTCAACCTTGACTACAATAATTTACAAGGTACAATCTCCAGTGCCTTTGGAAACCTAACATCTGCCATTAGTATTAACTTGTCAGAAAATGAACTTGGAGGAAAGTTGCCAAGATCGTTGGGTAATCTCTGTAACTTAAGGGAAATCAGATTGTCATCCAACAAATGGAGTCAAGAGATATCTGAAATCTTAGAAAGTTTGTCAGTGTGTCTTTTAGATAGACTGGAGATCTTACACTTAAGTAATTCTCAACTTCATGGTCATTTGACGGATGAACTTGGTCTATTCAAAAATCTAGCTGATCTTGATCTTAGGAATAATTCAATCTCAGGTCCACTTCCAGTGTCTTTAGGAAATCTTTCATCTTTGACATACTTGAATCTTAGGAATAATCAATTGGAAGGAACCCTCCCTCAAAATTTTGGACAGCTTTCCAAACTTGAGACTTTATATATTGATTCTAATATGTTGAAAGGTGTCGTGTCTGAAGTTCATTTTTCTAATTTAACCAGTTTGAGGATACTTTATGCATCTGGAAACCAATTGACTTTAAAAGCAAGTCAAAATTGGATTCCTCCTTTTCAGCTTGAGTCTTTATCCTTGCGATCATGGAATTTAGGGCCAAAATTTCCCCCATGGCTTTGTTCACAAAGGCATCCGCAGTTGTTAGACATTTCTGATACAAGGATTTCAGATGTGGTTCCTCCTTCATTTTGGAACTTGTCTTCTCAGTTCGAAATTTTAAATCTCTCCCACAATCTAATCCATGGAGAAATTCCAAACAGTCCCGCGATTTTGTCTGCTTTTGTGATTGATTTAAGTTCAAACCATTTCAAAGGTCTGTTACCTTGTATATCCTCTAATGTGTATGTGCTAGATCTTTCTAACAATTCATTCTCTGGATCTATTTCTCACTTTTTTTGTTTCAAAGTGAATGAGCACAAAAACATGGAATATCTCAATCTTCAAAAAAATCATTTATCAGGAAAAATACCTGATTGTTTGATGAATTGGAACAGCTTGGAGGTCTTGAATTTGGGGAACAACAATTTCAATGGTAGTATTCCAGCATCAATGGGATCTTTGACTTATCTTAAATCTTTGCACCTATATGAAAACAAATTTTCTGGAAAGTTACCATCATCTTTGAAAAATTGTGAAAAGTTGGTAACTATTGATGTTGCTGAAAATAGGTTTGCTGGAAACATACCTTCTTGGATTGGGCATAGATGTACAAGCTTGACGATTCTTAACCTTCGCTCAAACTATTTCCATGGTCACATACCAAAAGAACTTTGTGCTCTAGCTTCACTCCAAATATTGGACCTTTCACATAATAATCTATCTGGAAGCATACCTAGATGTGTTAAAAATTTTAACGCCATGACCACAAATAATATTTCAAATGACCACTTGAATTCTTATCCTTCTTATTATGGTGAAACTCTCCCACTTGAAAGTGCATTGCTTGTGATAAAGGGAAACTTATTTGAGTATAGCACCATTCTCCAATTGGTAAAAAGTATAGACTTTTCCAAGAATAGTTTATCAGGAAAGATCCCCATCGAAGTTGCTAGTCTCCAAGGATTACAATCTTTGAATTTGTCATATAATCTCTTGATTGGAAGTATTCCTGAGAATATAGGTGCTATGGGATCACTGGAATCTATTGATTTCTCTTTGAACCAACTTTCGGGTCAAGTTCCCTCAAGCATGTCAAGTTTGACATTTTTAAATCATTTGAACTTGTCAAACAACAATTTGGCTGGGAAAATTCCTTTAAGCACTCAACTACAAAGCCTTGATCCATCCAGTTTTATTGGAAACAAACTGTGTGGACCACCACTTACTAATAATTGTACTACAAATGGTGTAAAACCCAACATAAGAAGTAAAGATACTAGTGGACTTGAAGTGGATTGGTTCTATGTGAGCATGTCACTCGGCTTGGTAGTTGGATTTTGGGGTGTATGTGGTCCTTTACTATTGAATAAGCAATGGAGAATGATGTACTTTCAATTCCTAGATCACATAGGGTACAAGCTTAAGAGTGTTGTCTGTAAGATTCTTAATAATTTGTGCAAATGTTAAATATTTTGATCATGTTAAATATTGTAAGTAAATGCTGTCTTGATCATGTTAATATTTTGATGATTTCCAAATAATCTTTTTGCTGGTTAGTACTTATATTATTAGTTATTTCACTCCATTAGCATATTTGAATATGGTGTTTCTTCCTATGAACATCAATGGCAATCTAATTTGTAGTGTCATGTAATCCCTGAAGATTAATATTGTAAAATCAAATTTTAGTTTATAAAAGTAACTGATTTGTTAAAATTAAAAACAAGAGATATTTCTTTGTTGAGCATGCGGATTTGGCCGCCAATCAAACTTATTACTAGCTTGTTAGAGCCAGGCCATGCAGCTCAGCAACTCAGGCCATGATCTTGTAGCCCAATTTAAAAAAATTAGCACATGTATCATATTTCTATGCTAGTGCTGATTAATAAAATTTATGGTGGGAGGCTGCCTCACCCGTCACCTCCAACAGACGGTTAGACAGTCTTGATTAATAAAATTTCCACTGAAACTTTCTCAATGGTCAGGTGTTAATTCCGGCCAACAGTAGGTTTCTTATTCCTAGGTTTTACTTTCTTGCTTGGTGCCTATTTTAAGTAAGCCTAGGTGCTGATTCCTACGTTAGTTTTATTTTTCGGTTCTTCAATTTTGTTGTTGTATCTATTTTGGATTTTTCCTGCATCAAAGGTCTTTGGAGAGACCACTAGTTCATTTGTTAGAAGGCTATACGGAATGAAAAGATACCAATAAAGTTAACCTTCTTTGTGTGGATTGTGTCTTTGGGAAAATTCTCACGATGGATAATCTAATTAAGCAAGGAATGGTTATTGTAGATCAGTATTGTATGAGTAATTAAAGCAGTGATAATATGGATATTTTGCTATTTCATTGTCGAATTGCCATGGAGTTTGGGTTTCATCTTTGTGCTATTTGATGTTGGATGGATGATGCCTAAATCAGTGCACAGGTCACTTCAATATTGGAGTAAGAGACCAAGTTCTTTCAGATATAAGATTTTGGAATTCAGTACAATTATGTCTCATTTGGATCTTTTGAGGGTCAGGAGTTGTCGGTTGTGAGATTTTTATTCCATTGAATAAGTTGTTAAGAGATGAGTTATACCATCTAATATTGTAGAGTTTTTGGATTCTTTGTATGTTTGAGATGTTTTATGGGGGATAGTTGATTATAGAGCCAGCAAACTATATCTTGATTTGTACCCTTTGTAAATAATCAATACAATTATTCATTGCTTATCTGAAAAAAAATAAGGGTTTGCTTTTCATACTGTAGGAAACCAGTTTCTTGTTCTTAGTCATCTTTTTTCTCTAGTACTAGTTCAAATTACAAAATAAAGTGAGTTGATTTCAAATTTCAAATTTCAAGTGGATTCTAATATGAATTTTGTTTATTGTTTTAAATTTGAAATTGAGTTAGTTTTACATTTTGGTTAGCCTTACCAATTTCCTGGAAAATTCTCAGAAAGAGATTATCAGCCATGGTGGTCAGGTTGAGCTGTCAGGAATGCACATGATATATCTTCCACACACCGAAGACATCAGACATGTTGAAGAGGTAAGAGAAATAATTGAGTTGGTTAGTTGACTTTTAGTAACATATTAGTAAAAAATACAGTGACATCTTGCAGCTTTATCCAGATTCAAATGGTGCTGCACCAAAAGCAATTGATGATCAAATTGAGAAGGCTACTGCTTTAATGGAACTTATCGATTTGAAAGATTTTTTAGTATGCCAAATTAAAAACCCTGGTATGTTGCATAATTGCATTGCACTTCTGTAACTTTAAAAAAGAGAATAATACTCAAGGTCTAGTATTTTACTTCCTAACAGCTGGTTGTCATGTATACCTTTCAGGTCTTAATTTAAATTGAATATCACTTGAAAGGAAATTCTCATTGTTCTAATAACTGTGTTAGACCTGCTGGTCTTATCAGTTCAAATATGAACAAGGATCTATATCAGTCCACGCCTCAAACGGAATTTCTTATCAAAATTGGTGAAAATCAAAGGACTAGAGGTTCAACTGCCAAAACTGGTTTTGATCAGTTGCTTACTTACCAAAAAGAAAGAAAAGCAAGCTTACATGCATTACTTCTTTTACTAGTGAACGCATTTACTTGGGTGGTGTGAGGCATGGGATCAGTACACTCAAACTTTAAAAATCTGGGAAGGAACCATAACTTTACCATCTTATCCAATGTTTTTTTTGTGTACTGATGCCTTCAGCGATGCTTTACTGATACATTTCTGATTGATGAGGTACTCTTATCACATAATAAATATTTTTCACGTAGAATCTTTTCCCTTGTTTGCAAGATGTCTTACTATGTTTGTTGAAATGTATTCTATTGTTTTATATTTGTAGCTTCAAATTTGATGAGGAGAGATCACGGGTTTATCACATTGTTGAGGAGACATTCCCTCATCTGTTCATAACAGGCTTGTCCAGATTGTCAACCCGCCATTGGATGTTGCAGATCTGATCCAGCTTATTTGTAAAATATTTGGTCATCCATATATGTTTGTTCTTAGATGGAGAGATTTGCAGTCTAACTTTATACATGGGTTTTCATTCTAGGTGGTGTTTTAATAGGTTATCATTGTTCTTATTTCATGTTATGCTTAAATTTATTTTGGATAAATTGCAAATATCTATCCTGAACTATTGTCCAAGTAACTATATCTTGGAAAGTTTAAAATTGAGCAATCAACACCTTAACATCACCTAAAATTCCAAATAATCCTCTGCTGCTCAAATTTCTGTCAAAGTAAGAGCAAATTAACAGAAAAGAGAAATAGAAAAGCTGAAGAGAGCTTTGGTCCACCTTTTTGTTTGTCTGTTTGTTTTTGTTTTGGAAAAGTCTTGGAGAAGAGGAAGTTTTTACCTTATTTTCATCCTTTTTCTTGTCCAAATTGAGAATGGCTGATTTCTTTATTCAGAAGATTACTTTTATATATCATTTTGGTTTTTTGTTTGTTCTTTTCAGTTGGAGGTTCCAAAGTAGCTATTTGATCCAAATGTGTTCAATGCTTGGGTGATTCTTTTCTTAAATATATTGGGGAGTTCTGTTCCCTGGGAAGGGCAGCGTGCTGATCCCGAGCTTAGGAAATCATTGGGATGGTGGAAGGTCAACAAATGGAGGATTCACATTTTAAATAGGTTGTACACTCAGTAACTTCCTATATTTGAAACATATTAAAATAAGTATGAGGCTTGCAGCAGGATGCATTTTGACTTTTCATTGCCATTTATAGTGTTATTTTACTCAGGTTTGTAGATTTGAGCCTTCAAAACCCAGAAAACAAAGCTTTTGCTCAAATGTTTCATTAGAAATATGCAGGAAAGATCTTGGAGTGTCACATAAATTTGCTTACTGTGATTCATGTTGGTGGCTATTTACCCGACAGAGTTATCAACCTTATTCTTTAGTACCTAAGCAACAGGTGATTTTACATTTTTCTTTTTTTTTAAGATAAAATTGTCATAGCTCGTCAGGGGATACCTGGTAGCTGGAGTTAGTTGCTTACTATGTTCAATGCTTGGATGATTCTTTTCTTAAATATATTGGGGAGTTCTATTCCTGGGAAGGGCAGCCTGCTGATCCCAAGCTTAGGAAATCATGGGGATGGTGTAAGGTCAACAAATGGAGGATTCACATTTTAAATAGGCTGTACACTCGGTAACTTCCTATATTTGAAACATATTAAAATAAGTATGAGGCTTGCAGCAGGATGCATTTTGACTTTTCAATGCCATAGGAAATCGTCAGGGGATACCTGGCAGCTGGAGTTAGTTGCCCATAGGTTTTACCAACTAGAGGCAAGTTGAAAGAACTCTTCTTTAGAAAGGGTTCCCTGCGTTATTCAAAAAAATAAGATAAAATTGTCCTAGATCTAACTCCCCCCCCCCCCCCCCCACCCTCTACTTATCTATCAAAAAAAAGGGTCAAACTCCTTTTTATCCTTTTATCTTATGTGTTTTGTGGTTTAATCAATCTACTCATCTGTAGCATCAGCTGTTTAGTTGTGCTTATTAGAACTTGTGAATATCAATTAGTGTTTTCAGATTTTTTTTTAAAGAATGATACGATCATAGCTTTGTAAGGCTCATAGAGGACCAGTTCATCTTACACTACACTTCCAAGCTAAGAGCATTGTTACACCTAAACTTAAATAATTCTTTATGCCAATTATAAAGGGTTTGCTATATTGAGATGGATAGAATAAAGAATTGGATGTATCATTTGGAATTTAAATTCAATGAGGTTTAGATCATTTTTACTCTTTGGTAATGTTTATTTTTCTGCAACGTAGTGGCCAAAGTATTTAGCGGAATGTTAACATAGTTCTGGCAGTGAAAGTCCTTGAGGATTCAATGTATACTTTTTGGAGGTCTCCTTCCTCTTTGAGTTGTTATGTTTGGTTTCCAATCAAGTCACCGGTAGTTCTTCCTCAGTTTGAGTCTACATAATTTGGTATGCCTGCCCTTTTGGTTTATCTGCTAGATTATAAATAATCAGGGTCCCACACAATATGAACCTTAAAACAGCAGCTAAATCTCTTGTTTTATGGCGCATCAGCCATTACTGAAGCATATATAATAATAATCATTCATAATAATATTATTGTTATAAAGCATTTACAATGCAGTGCACTATGTTCTGCCACTTTTGTCACTTCAAGTGGCCTATTGTGGAGTCACATGAGCAGCACATATATGTTTCTTCTGAGGCTCTTAGCAGCATATGCAATTCTCCCATTTTGAGGCTTTTGTGCTCGTTGAAACTCAAAAGAGGATGCAAGATTTACTTGTTTAATGCTTTTATCGTTTTAATTAGTTACTGGTATCATAGACTTTTAGAGTGAAATCTTTGATCTATCTGTGAGTCACAAGATAGTTGCCTTCTTTAAAAAAATAAAAAATAAATTTTAATTTTAAAGTTCATTGTTGAATTTGACACTCAAGTACGCTTTCCTGATATATCTGTGCAGAAGTTTTTGTAGAAGTTTTGGAAATTGTGTCATATATGACTTTCTTTTCTCTGACAATATCTATGGACATGTGGAGTCTGTGGCCATTGATGATGGAAGTATTGGCAGACTTTGCTATCGACTACTTTCCAAGTATGATTTTCTCCACTGCATGACATAAGACTGTAATGAAACCTGTTAATGAAAATTCATGATATAATGTCTATCAATTACTCTCTCTGTTCAACAATCCACGTTGTTAATCACTTTTGGGGAATATAACTTTTTAGTTTTTGAAGGCCTTGAACCAAAACCACCTAACTACCCCTTGAAAATTTATGGACTTATTTTTTTAGAGCATTTCTAAATTTACCCTCAGTTCACTTTTTAAATGGGGCATCCATTTTGTGACATTTGAAAATGGGGGGGGGGGGGGGGGGGGGGGGGGCGGGGCCAATAATCTAGGACAGAGTACGTATTAAGTTGCACCGTATTGTTTAAACTTGGGCATGTTAGTCAGTTTTAAACACAGTAATCAGATTGGTCCACAATTTCCTACATGGTTACCAATCTTAAGCAGTGAGACATCTCACAATTTCAGACAGTTCTAGACTGGTTCTAGATTTTGGCTATGTACCTTAAATTGATCAATCTCCCTGAGAACAAACTTGATGGCGATGCATCCAAGGTATTGCTAAATTCTGAACTCATTGATTTAGCTCTAATTGTTTCAAATGTTAGCTAACATGATTAATGTAACAATTTTGAATATTCCACTTGATTACTTTTCTATACCAATATCCTCATTTTTTAGCCAAAAACATGAATAGAGATTGGCCTGTATCAGATAAATCTCTATCAAGAAAGCTTCATCATTGGCAGATGCATGGGCTATCTTTAACCCATAGTGAACTGGGAACAACAACCCTTCAGATGTAATTCACAATTCTTTGGCTCCCTTGTATAAGCTTGAACCCTTGTACTTAAACAAAAATTGCTTCTTCATAATTGGTTTTGGGCATGAGCATAAATTGCTTATCCCATTAAGGGTGAATGCCCTTGGATTACATGGTAATTAGAAAGGTTCCCTATGTTATACCAAAAAGAAATTGTACCTTTCCATTGCTACAGAACTACACACATTGTGGGCTCCTTGATCTAGACTGGAATATAGATTCACAGGGATTTGTACCTAGCTGGATGGGTGAAATTATACTCCTCCAAAAATCTGCCTACCTGCTTCTCTTTTGGTATTGGATTTTTGTCAATAATAGCCTCAGGATATATACCAAGGTGTTCAAATGAACATGAACCTTACAGTTCTTTTCTCTAGCACTTTGTAAAAGCCTTTTATTCTTCCATATATTTGTAAGGAGCTTTGACCTTTCAAGCAACTTTTCTGTATCAGTTTCTACTGAGCTTTTACTGGATTTCGTTTCTTGAACTTGTCTGAGAGTTATTTGATTGGAAAGATACCAAAAAAGGCCAGAAACATGATATTGTTGGAATCCCTTTATCTCTTAATAAACAATCATTTTGGTGAAATTAGCTATGTCCTATATGGTTTTTCTTTTGTTGGTTACATCATACATGAACTTTCATTCAACAGTTTTACGAGAACATTTCAATCATGCACCTTGGCACCCTGCCTAAGAGTCTTGATACATTTAGCTACATTGCTAATATTGAACTCAATGGAGCTCCTTTTCCCAAAAATGCTCAAAAGAAACTGGAAAAAATGAGGATGACTCCGAATACTCTTGGTCATGTATAGGTATGAGAGTGGGATATTCGGTTGGTTCTCAGGGAGTTTGTAAATTTCTCTTCTTCAAAAGAACTTGAAGGCATGATGATTTTAGGTTTATCAATGACATGAAAGATCAATGTGATTTACAATGTTAAAAGTGAATTGGTTCATTGAAATTGTGAGTGAGCTGGTATTAAGTGAAAGGCATCATATTCTATAAAATATACTTCAAACATTGTCCTTAACAATTGTTTGGTCTTGTTGATGTTGTACACACTGCACTGCAAATGTGATTTAATTCAGATTTAACTGTCTACCCAGAGGGATTTTATTTTAGAAATATGTCAATACTAAAATGGAGCCAACGTTTTCAATTTGTAGTCTAGTTTTGTTAACTGTTGTCAAATGAAATATGGTTCATTTTGTAATGCAAAATTCATTTTTAAAATGATTTGAGAACACAATGCTCTAGAAGGAAACAGAGTAGGCACTATAACAAGTTATTTCTCGCACATTTATAGAGTACAGTTTTGTACTACAATGCACATGTAACACGCTAAAAGCTTACTCAATGGCAAGTCCATTGACGATTTCAGGTCCTAGTTGTACATGCTTCAGAAAGAAGCTCTGGTTCATGCCTTCCAAGAAGCGACAAAGATTAGATTGGAATTGTAATAGGTCTCATTACATCCTGTATTTGTTCTAAATTGTACATGAATAAATTGCTAAAGATTATGATTTCTGCCTATGATCTGTAAGAACTATTTACGTACACAGTGGTAAGCCATTTCACTTTCAATCAAAAAGGATAGAACATTAGGTTAGGTTTTTTTTTTTTTTTTTTTTGGGCTGAATAACATTAGGATAGTTGTTAATGTCTTTCCAATTTTAAACTATCCCAGAAGGAACTAGATTTGCTTATCTATCCCATAAAATTGGCAAACAACATAAAAGTAGTAATCGGGACAGGTGAGTTCATAGTATGCATTACACTGCAGGTTTAGTATAAGCCCATACAACAGTGAAGAATAAACATGGGACAGAAACACAACGCGCACCGAATGTAATTGTTGGGAAGGGCAAAGGGCGTAGTGAAAAAAATTAAATTGGCCGCCCTTGGACAATGTCATGGCTCATTTCTTTGAGTCCTAATAGTGGTGCCTTTTTTTATTCTTTATATCAACATGCTACTACGTACACCAAAGAAGAAACAATAGTGTTTAAGCATGCATCTGAACTTATTTGAGGAAAAGTAGAATTACCATGCAATGAAAAAAAAAAACTTGTATTTTTTGAAAATTCTCAATAGGCCAGAAGGCAACCATACATGAGTTATAGTGTCACAAAATAGTTATTTTTTTAGGACAGTTCCTTTTTATGAGAAATTTTACTGGCTCAACTAAATTATGTAATGACTTGGTGGGAAAGAAAATGATACGTACTATTTATCAATCTAATGACCCCTCGATTTTCTATTGATGTAATTTTTCTCCAAATAACTTAAACTTAGATTTGGCTACAAAAAATGAGCTCAGTTATCGCTAAGCGACCAAGCTTGTACATGGAACATGTTGGTTATGTTCCGCAATGATCAATGAAGCACACATCTATTGGTGCCTAGCGACTAAATTATTTCTCAAACATAAAATTCTGAATGCATTAAATATTGTTTTGTATTCTAATGGGGTTTTTGTTTTTTTTTGTTTTTTTTTTTTTTGTATTTTGTTTTGTTTTGTTTTGTTTTTTTTTTTTTTTTGGGCTAGACTACTAATTATGAAATTATTGCATTAATTTGTTAAAAGCAAAAAGGACACATGACATTAGGTGGAAAAAGCCAAATGAAGCTCAGACACAATCATACAATAATATTACAATGAATTTTTAACATAGCCTAGCATACTAGAATAATGATGGTTCCCATTTGGCTCTTCTATCATCAATACTTGGGGATTGCAAACTTAGTACCTTACTAGGCAGGCCCTTTTGGATATATACCATTATCAGTTTCTTGAAAGCATTCTCCCTCCCTCCCTGTGTGTGTTAAAATACTTAGAATTCTAAAAAGAAAAATAGTACCTTACTAGGCATTAATTATTCCATTAAAATAAATTTTTTTTTATGAGTTTGATTTTTTGATGATGATATATATAATTTTTTTATCACTCTACCCAAGCATACATTGAGTATATATATTTCTTATTTAATATCATTTTTATATATGCAATAAAATTTATATATATCTTATTTATAACTTATTTATTTGAACATATTTTATTATTATCTCTAAAATCTATCTTTTTCTTAACATTCTTATGGTCACTCCTACTCTGTTTAGGGTCATCTCATTAAAGATGACAAAATATGTTCCCCCGAATAGGGGACAAGGTATCTATGATTTGACTTGGCCACACCGCATCAGAATCTTTATGGTGTATACCTATTATTAATGGCTTATCATATTAGTGGATAGAGGAAAATTTAAAATACTCCCATGTTTCTTAGAGTTTTAGTTGAAGCTGGAGGGTGATCAGGTTGAGATAAAAAAAAAAAAAAGGTGTTTTTTAGGGAACGTGTTTAAAGTTGGCCCCAAGAAAGATATACTCTTTTGTTTTAGGGAGCAAGTAAAAAAAATATAAATTAAAATGACCAATGTACAAATATTTTCAAGGTGGGCAAAATGTACAAGTTTTATTTTAAAGAGAGAAGCTTTTAAATAGAGTAGTTACCATAGTATATTTTCATGCACAATGGGCTTTTCTTTTGATGGGCCAAGATGCAAGTTTTAGTCCAAAACATGAGTGGAGCATATTGTTTAACAATTGTCAATGGATCAATCTATCCCTAGATCATAGCACTGGTGGAACTAAAGGGTAACCAAAATGAGAAAGTATGGATTAATTCGTGGAGTACTTGATTATTATTAGGGTAAATTATGTATTTAGTCCCTATTTTATATATTATATTTCAATTTGATCCTTAACATTTCAATTATGTCAATTTGGTCCCTAATACTGTATCTATTTAGTCATTTCCGTTATTTTTTGGATGAAAATTGATGATGTGTCTAATGGTCAAAACAAAAAATTAGCTTCCGTTGATGTGAAAATAAACATAAATTTTATTTTGGCCGTTTGCCATTTCAGTAATTTTTATTTAAGATATAGTGGCAAGAACTAAATTGACACGACATTGAAAGGTTAGGGATCAAATTGACACAATTGAAATGTTAGGAACTAAATTAAAATATGGTGTAAAGGTTAGAGACTAAATATGTAGTTTTTATTATTATTATTATTATTATTTTAGAGAGTTTCAATCTATAGAATTTGCTCTTGATAATAGTTTTTTTATCATCAGACCAAAAGACCAATCGGTTTTTGATGTAAATAAGGATTGAATCCCAAATCTCTTATTTAACAATCATAAACCCACTGTTTATTTTGAATACAATGTAAGTATATAAATATGGAGCCCTTTTGTAAAAGTTAAAAAGGGTTAGTGGACAAAGGAGCGCTGGTGGAGTTACCAACATGTGACCCAGAGGCCATCCTCGACCTCAACTCCTCTTGAAGGACTTCTAATAGAACCCTAGGAACCCCGGACGTATATTGCTCATCCGTGGTGTTTCCTCCACTACTACTACTTCTACTACTACTACTACTGCTGCTAGAACCACTGCCACTAAAGCTATCGTGATACTCGTCTATCTCCCTATCATCACTATTACTGGACAAAGAAACTACGATTTTTAGACATTTTTGAAAAACTAAAGGAAAACCTAAAGATGAGAGAAAGAGGATACCTAGCTCTAAACGAAGAGGGCCTAAGGACGGGGGAAGACTTCTAGACGAGGCGCTAGACGACAGAGGTTAGAGAAGAAAATTTGAGAAATGTGAAGGGGTAGGAGAGGAATTCTATTATTTATAGGCAACAGACTTGGTCACTGGAATGACACAACTAGCCTGATTGAGCCACATGGCACTTCCCTCGAAGAACAAAACGACATGATGGATGAACCTTAGGATCATACCATGTGTCACCATAAAAAAAAGGGTGTTAAAGCAATAATGACAGACAACGCAAGGACGGGGGGCAATTGATGGGGATCAACTAAGTATAACCCGCCTTTAGTTGTCGTCCATGACTTGATCACATCCAAAGAAAACCACAATAGAATGACAGAATGCATGAACAAGACCCTTCATTAAGAATAATGGAATCCGCCAAAAAGAACTTGTCCATGGACGACCATGATGTAGACGACCATATCCATGGACGATCAAATTGTACTTAGTAAATTCTACAAAGGTTCTACATAAGCAAAATATGACATGTTGCTTGGTACGTGGAAGGAATTCCACACACTTTGTTCCACATACCCCATTTACTTCATTAACCACCAACATCGCCCACGATGGTGATGAATCCCAAACAAGTAGACTCATGTCAAACTCTCTATAAAAAGAGCAAGTCTCATCTACCAAAGGTAAGTTCTAACCATCTACTATTTTTCTGTCCTTGTGTCATAAAGAGAAAACTGACTTAATCGTCGAAGGGTTCTTAGCTGGGTCACACCAGTCATCTTTGATGCTTCTTTCTTTTCAGAACTTAGCCATTATTATAGCCCGAAGCACTTCAGCCTACTGATTCTCATACATCGTCAGTAATAAACTTTCAAACCTGTCCTTAGATTTCAATAATCTACTACACCTAAGTACCAAGTACCAAACTAAATCTTTGCAACCTTAAACATGTTTAGCATGAGCAGAAAGTACAAATTTTGTTTTAAAGAGATAAAGCTTTTAAATTGGATCATATATTTTCATGTCCAATGAACTTTTCTTTTGATGGTATAAAGTGAAAGTTTTAGTCCAAAACATGGGTGAAGCATGTTTCTAATTATTGTTAATGGACCAATCCGGTCCAATGAACTTTTCTTTTGATGGTATAAAGTGAAAGTTTTAGTCCAAAACATGGGTGAAGCATGTTTCTAATTATTGTTAATGGACCAATCCGCCCCTAGATCATAGTACTGGTGGTAACCAAAATGAGAAAGTATGGATTATTTCCATATTACTTGATTATTTATTAAATTTTTTTTATAACATATTTATTTAATTTTTGAATGCAGTGGAAGTATATAAATATGGAGCCCTTTTTATAAAAGTTAAAATTCAAAGAAAAACTTTCATTTTAAATTTCAAAGCATGAATTTTTTATATTTTTTTTTAGAATTAATACTACATAGTCAAGTACTTCCCCCAAAAAAAACAAGCAGTAATATAAAAAGTTAAATATTTTTATTCAATACTATAATCTATACTCTTTAAGAGGGAGTTGTCAAGTAGCAAATTAGAAATAAAATTATCAATAATTTTCCTTTTTATATAAACAAAAAAAAATTAGACAAAGTATATTTGTATCAGTTATAATAATAGTTTATTATATTTATATATCATATAATAGATTAATTAATTTAATGACTAATAACAAAGGTAAGAAAAATCACACTTGGGGTCCCACGTGTAGGACTTGTAGCAAACTGTAATCTAAATTGAAGTGTAGGTTAGGGAGGATAACTTTGCTTTAGAATACAACTTGAAGGGCAACCCACCACGTGTAGGACTTAAAGCAGATTGTAATCTCAAATCTATAAAGAAAATCTTATTTGAATAAATAAACCACTAGAGGATTGAGCGAAGAAATAAAGAAAAGAAGAAAAAATAAAAAGTAAAGCAGATTGACTAACAAGTGCGTCTAAATGTTAGAGAGAGAGAGAGAGAGAGAGGTTGAAGAAAAAACCTTCTGTGACTATGGTGGTGCTCTAATTTTTTGCCCAAAAAGAATCCAAGATGCAAATCAGCGGAGCTTGGTGGTGCCATCTGTGATTGTGCTCTAATATTTTGAGGATGAAGAAAAAACCCTCCGCCATTAACTCCAAACTCCAAAGTAAGCAAAAATTACTTTGGAGCAAAAATTACTCTTTTTTTAGTTTTTGATTTCCTTTTAATGATGTATACAATTATGTTTAATAGGATTGTAAACCTATTTAATTAAGGTAAAATGTTATTTTATACTTTCTTTTAAAATACAATAAATAATAATTATACATATATACAAAATTTTAGCTGGGAATGAGGGGGCCAAAAGCATATATTTTCTTTGAGAGGGATAAACTTGCTTCTCATACTTTTTTTTTGAGAATCAACTTGCTTCTCATACTATTTATAAATATATCTACTAATTTTTTGATAAAAAAATTTTTTGTTGGGGGGGGGGGGGGGCAATGTGGCTCTGCCACTGGTCTATATCCACAGGAAAAAAAAAATTACCACTATAGGGAATAAATTGTTATTAATAATTTGATAATGGAGGGTTCCTTAGGATTCCTCTTCCTCACTTTTCTAATTATTCCTCTTCCTCATTTCTTCATTTTCTACACCGGACACACTGACTCTGAGGTTCGTTGCATCGATAGCGAGCAACATGCCCTTCTCAACTTCAAGCAAGACCTTATTGATCCTTCAAACCGGCTCTCCTCTTGGACTGTTGATGGGGATTGCTGTCACTGGCTTGGTGTTGTCTGCCACAACCTCACTGCTCACGTCCACCAACTCCATCTCAGAAGCTTCCCTCCTTCAGGTAGTTTTGAATCTGAAGAACAATATGAAGCCTATGAGCGGCGGTCAATGTTTGGTGGTAAGCTCAATCCTTCTCTGCTTGATTTGAAGCATTTGAATTACTTTGACCTCAGCTTCAATAATTTCTCTGCTTCTCCTATTCCCGAATTTCTCGGTTCAATGAAGAGTTTAGCATCTCTCAATCTCTCTAATGCGAGATTTGTGGGACGCATACCTCATCAACTTGGAAATCTCTCCAATTTGCTCTATCTCAATCTCGAAAATTCTATTTTTCCTGGTTTATATGTGAATAACCTTCAATGGCTTTCTGGTCTTCCTTTGCTACAACATCTCGACATGAGTTATGTTAATCTTAGCAATGCTTCTGACTGGCTACGAGTCACAGACACGCTGCCTTCCTTGTTTGAGTTGCGGTTGTCAGATTGCCAACTTCCTTTCATTCCACCGACACCCACTGTTAACTTTTCATCTCTCCTCACCCTCGATCTTTCAGGGAACCAATTTGAAAACAATTTGATCCTATCATGGATCTTTGGTCTTCGTAATCTTGTTTCTCTTGATCTATCTAACAATTACTTTCAAGGTCCAATCCCTGTTGATCTCCAAAACATGACTTCTCTTAGTCACCTCCAGCTATCTTATAACCATTTCAACTCTTCAATTCCCAATTGGTTGTATAGTTTTAGTCGTCTTGAGTTTCTCAACCTTGCCGACAATAATTTGCAGGGTACAATCTCCAGTGCCTTTGGAAACCTAACATCTGCCATTAGTATTGACTTGTCAAAAAATGAACTTGGAGGAAAGTTGCCAAGATCGTTGGGTAATCTCTGTAACTTAAGGGAAATCACATTGTCATGCAACAAATGGAGTCAGGAGATATCTGAAATCTTAGAAAGTTTATTAGGGTGTCTTTCAGATAGACTAGAGATCTTAGGCTTAAGTGAATCTCAACTTCATGGTCATTTGACGGATGAACTTGAGGTATTTAAAAATCTAGTCCGACTTTCTTTTTCTTCTAATTCAATTTCAGGTCCAATTCCAGTGTCTTTTGGAAATCTTTCATCTTTGACATACCTGGATTTTTCAAACAATCTATTCAACGGAACTCTCCCTCAAAATTTTGGACATTTGAAAAATCTAGTCACACTTGATTTTGGGAATAATTCAATTTCGGGTCCACTTCTAGTATCTTTTGAAAATCTTCAATCTTTGACATACCTGGATTTTTCAAACAATCAATTCAATGGAACTCTCCCTCAAAATTTTGGACAGCTTTCCAAACTTGAGATTTTACGTATTGGTTCTAATATGTTGAAAGGTGTCGTGTCTGAAGTTCATTTTTTCAATTTAACCAATTTGAGGATACTTTCTGCATCTGGAAACCAACTGACTTTAAAAGCAAGTCAAAACTGGATTCCTCCTTTTCAGCTTGAGTCTTTATCCTTGGGATCATGGAATTTAGGGCCGAAATTTCCCCCATGGCTTTGTTCACAGAGGCATCTGGTGTCCTTAGACATTTCTGATACAAGGATTTCAGATGTGGTTCCTCCTTCATTTTGGAATTTGTCTTCTCAATTCCAATATTTAAATCTCTCCCACAATCTAATCCATGGAGAAATTCCCGTGATTTTGTTTGCTTCAATGATTGATTTAAGTTCAAACCATTTCAAAGGTCCTTTACCTTGTATATCCTCTAATGTAACTATGCTAGATCTTTCTAACAATTCATTCTCTGGATCCATTTCTCACTTTTTTTGTTTTAGAATGAATGAGCAAAAATACATAGGACATCTCTATCTTGAAAAAAATAATTTATCAGAAATAATACCTAATTGTTTGATGAATTGGAACTCCTTGGCGGTCTTGAATTTGGGGAACAACAATTTTAGTGGCAGTATTCCATCATCCATGGGATCTTTGACTTATCTTGGTTCTTTGCATCTTTACAACAACAAATTCTCTGGAAAATTACCATCATCTTTGAAAAATTGTAAAGAGTTGGTAATTGTTGATGTTGCTGAAAATAGATTTGCTGGAAACATACCTTCTTGGATTGGGCATAGATGTACAAGCTTGATGATTCTTAACCTTCGCTCAAACTATTTCCATGGTCACATACCAAAAGAACTCTGTGCTCTAGCTTCACTCCAAATATTGGACCTTTCACATAATAAGCTATCTGGAAGCATACCTAGATGTGTTAAAAATTTTAGCGCCATGGCCACAAATAATATTTCAAATGACCCCTTGAATTCTTATCGTTTTCATCCTGCTTTAGGTGGACCTCTCCCACTTGAAAGTGCATTGCTCGTGACAAAGGGAAACATTTTTTAGTATAGCACCATTCTCCAATTGGTAAAAAGTATAGACTTTTCCAAGAATAGTTTATCAGGAAAGATCCCCATCGAAGTTACTAGTCTCCAAGGATTACAATTTTTGAATTTGTCATATAATCTCTTGATCGGAAGTATTCCTGAGAATATAGGTGCTATGGGATCATTGGAATCTATTGACTTCTCTTTGAACCAACTTTCGGGTCAAGTTCCCTCAAGCATGTCAAGTTTGACATTTTTAAATCATTTGAACTTGTCAAACAACAATTTGACTGGGAAAATTCCTTTAGGCACTCAACTACAAAGCCTTGATCCATCTAGTTTTATTGGAAACAAACTGTGTGGACCACCACTTATTAATGATTGTACTACAAATGGTGTAAAACCAAACATAAGAAGTAAAGATACTAGTGGACTTGAAGTGGATTGGTTCTATGTGAGCATGTCACTTGGCTTGGTGGTTGGGTTTTGGGGTGTATGTGGTCCTTTACTATTCAATAAGCAATGGAGAATGATGTACTTTCAATTCCTAGATCACATAGGGTACAAGCTTAAGAGTGTTGTCTTGTTGTAAGATTCTTAATACTTTGTACAAATGTTAAATATTTTGATCATGTTAAATATTGTAAGTAAATGCCGTCTTGATCATGTTAATATTTTGATGATTTCCAAATAATTTGTAGTGTCATATGATCCCTGAAGATTAATATTGTAAAATCAAATTTTAGTTCATAAAAGTAACTGATTTGTTATAAGTAGTAATGTAGTATACTATACCTTGTAAGGATTCCCTATTACTGTTTTTGTTACTCTAAAGAGAAAAGTTGATATATTCATCCGGCTATCCTAGCAGATCTCTTTAGAATCTCCTAGCGATCACTTTCTAATGTCTAAAGTCTCAACATGATTGTGTATAACTGGACAAACTAAACATTTAGTTTATAACAGATTCCAAGGCTATCATTTGGATACATTCCAACTAGTTTTTAAGAAGGAAGCCTAGTTTACAAAATTGTGGCTCTCAAAAGTCTACTTCTCCTCCCCTACCAAATAGGAGAAAATTTTCCAACAATTTTAAGGAATTAAATAAAAACTACCTTGGATCTTGATTTTAAGGTTTTTCTGATTCTTATTTTTTCTATAAATTTTTATTAAATGTACACAATATTGTGATACAGTAGTAAGTCTAGTACTATGCTTTTGTTTACCGAGGCCTGCCAAATGATAGTTAATTTACCATACCTTTCTGCTAAATAACGTATCTCAGCATTCCTTGAGTTTCAAGATATTTAAAACTAAATGGTTCATGTTTTTTAGAGTTCTGGTCATGCTTGTAGAGGACCAATAGTGAAAGGTATTGTAAGGGGATTTTGAAACTTAGTTCGGAACAATTTTACATGTTTTTGGTTTGCTATATAGGTAGACAATTTCTCAAACATATTGTAGATGAACATGGAACTTGCAACTTGCAATTTAAGCTAAATGGTATGCTGTGAAATACTTTCTCCCACTTGCAAGAAAGTTTATAATATACATGAAGGTCCTATTTACAAGTCTTCAGAGAAGCATGACCCTAGCATACATGAAAAAAAGAAAAAAAAAAAAAAAAAAAAAAGCATATAAAAAATTCTCATGTGTTGAGAAAATCAAATCATAAACAGTAGTCCTCTTCTTTCTAAGGTGATATTTAAATGATCTTCCTGGTTAATTGCTAGAGAAAATGAACAAGACAAAAACGTTATTTATGAGATAAGTATGGATGTTTGGTTTTGGCTAAAAACATATTTAACCATAAGCTTGTGTTGTTTCCTGCTATGAACATGCTTCTCTTGCTGTAGTTTTCTCTGTAATACCCTACAATTCCAGCTTATGCAAAGAAGTTCCAATGTAAACTGCAATGAGTAAGAAAAACAAGCCTTTCCAAGTTTCAAAGCTCTTACAAATCCTTCAAATGGGCTTGTTTTTGGCTTTTTGTCTATTCAAGAAGATTGCTATAGATGGATTGGAGTCTGATGTGACATTGTAAGTAGAAAGTTGGGTCAAGCTCCAACTAGGAATATCATATTCTGCTAAGGATATAGATTAATGTTGGGTGGCAAGATTCGTCCTTTTTAACTGGAGCTAGAACTACTAAATTAATTGAATTAATAATTGTATAGATATGGGCATTCCAAGCTACTTTGATTACTTATAGAGACTTAGACATCTTGACCTCTTGATGCGTGTCAGGAATCGGTGCCCAACAATTTGGAAAACTCCATTAGCACAATTCTTGAATCAATGAGCAAGCTTCCTCACCTTTTTGTCCAAGTTGAACCAATGTTGGTCCCTATAATGCATAGAATGTTAACAAGTGATGGCCAAGGTATGTGTTCTAATACCTCAATTTGGCTTATTTTTTACATTGTTTCTTTTCTGAGTCTTTTTATTTCCTGATAAAGTTTTGCTGCCAAAAAGGATTGGTGGGTCCTGTTTATGTTGTTATCAATAACTCTCAAGGGTATTTAATTTGATTTTGTATTATGTTTTTTGTATATATTGGATTCTTTATCTTCTTGAGTGTTTGCGGTTGACAGTTGTTTAAAGGATTGGTATTTCTGCTATTTCATATGGGTACATAAAGGGTTTAAGTATCCTGGCCTTGTGCCTTCACATGTAAATATACACAAGCACTTCTGTGTAAAGGGTTATTCCACTTTGTTATTACTGTTCATTTTTCTGTTGAATTTTCTTGTGGCTTGCCAAGTAAAAAATTTAATTTTTTTCTTATGCCCCCAGTCTTTGAGTTTTGATAATACTTGGCAGATAACCTATCTCAAATCTGCAAAGACGGCTGATAAACAGTTACTTCTTTTTACAAATGAAGATGATCCTTTTGGGAATATCAAGAGAGCGACAAAAATAGATATGACATGAACCACATTGCATAGAGCTAAAGTACTTATTTGCACTTGCTTCAACGGTTTTATTAAAGGGATTTTAATCTTTTGAAAGTCGCTGATACTTTCTTCTTCTCTCTCCCCACAGGATGCCCAAGATCTAGGCATCTCAATTGAACTTCTTGCCTTGAGTCAGCCTGATGAGGAGTTCAATGTTTCACTTTCCTTTGCTGTATGGACATAGCTCATTTTGATTTGTTGAGTGAATTTCTTGTTTGATTAGATTAGTTACATTGCTTACTACTTCAAACCTTATTTGTTACAGGATTTGATTGGATTGGAAGGGGATGACCTCGCTCAATTTTTACCTTCAGTGAGAGAGAATTATGCCTTCCTCTAGTTTTTCTTTATGGTATTACTTATGTGCTAATCATTGTTGCATATTGCTAGTTACACACTAACGAACAAACAGCTTCTGAAATCGTGTTTTTGAAAACACGATTGTTAAAACACAATTTCACAATTTTAACCGAAATTGTGTTTTCAAAACACGAATTCATATGTGTGTCCCTTACATAGTGTGTAATTATCACCACTCTTCCTTATGTGCAATTTTCAAGATTACCACATATCATATTAGAAGTGGGGGAACTGATTGTTGCATTATGCATTTGAAATTGCTTAAATATCTTAAAAGTTTTGATTTTTGAAGTCTGTCTTGGCTTTTTGAAATTTGAAAAGAGTCATTGTTATGGGAAGTCGATGATATTTCAAGAGCTGTAGGAACCTCAAGGTTTTAAGTAGAAAATGGTTTGACTCAAAGAAAGCAATAGACAAGTTTAGATTACACTTAAGGCTTTCTACGAACAATAAATATTTAGATAATATTAAAAGCTTGGATGAAAATTGAGCACATATGTTGATAAAAAAAAATAATAATGAACATCAATTTTTTTGACAAAGGTGCAATGTACTTTGAATGCAAAAGAGCATAGGAAGGTCAAATAAAGTCATTGGTATTAAAGTTGTAATCAGTCTTTTAGTAATCCACTCCATAGTACAAGATCATTATAAAATTGCATGATACCTTAGTCCTTACGCAACACTTAGCAACATAATTTCAGTGTAAAAGATTAAAAAATAATCAAAAGTATGCCTGAAACATATCAATGCTTCTACTGTTTTCTGTACCTTGTGATGCAGTTTAATCATCAAATTTTGATAAGTATTAATGGCGGTTGATATTTGAACAGTAATAGAAACATGATTTTTTGTCATTCGAATTTATTCCTTCACATGAAATTTTCACAGCATGCTACAATGATATAATCTCCAGGTCAGGTTTTATTATATTGTGTTGAAGATTTTAGAGTGTTCAATATTGATGTTGGAATTTATATTGTCAAGTTCCTTTTCCTAGTCTTAAGTATTTTCCCACTTTATGCCAAGAGCCTTGTAGCTCAGTGGCATACCCTGCTCTCCTTTATTCGGAGAACCAGGGTTTTGATCCCCCCTCCCCCATTATTGTAACTATCGAAAAAAAGTATTTTTCCATAAAACATCCATATTCCAATTTCAGATTGGAAGATATGAAGGATCAGCTGAGAAAGCGTATGTTCACAAAGTGCATAGTTAAAACTAAAAAATTGCATTTTCAATTGCTAATGGGTTATACAATAGAAGTTGTCACTCACCACTATTGGGGAGGCCACCTCAGTTTGTCACAGCCGCTTGGGTCATATAGTTGCTTAGTTGGCTAGAAACTCTCACTCATAGCAATCGGGTCTGAGTGGTCCTTGATGACGTCATTTAAGAGTGTCAAATGTCTTGTACTTGCAGTTAGGTCGTGAGCCTATACCAAGAATAGATTTAAAGTTAAAAACAAGAGATATTTCTTTGTTGAGCACATGGATTTGGCCGCCAATCAAACTTATTACTAACTTGTTAGAGCCAGGCCATGCAGCTCAGCAACTAAAGCCATGATCTTGTTGCCCAATTTAAAAAAATTAGCACATGTATCATATTTCTATGCCAGTGCTGATTAATAAAATTTATGGTGGGAGGCTGCCTCACCCGTCACCTCCAACAGACGGTTAGACAGTCTTGATTAATAAAATTTTCACTGAAACTTTCTCAATGGTCGGGTGTTAATTCCAGCCAACACTAGGTTTCTTATTCCTAGGTTTTGCTTTCTTGCTTGGTGCCTATTTTAAGTAAGCCTAGGTGCTGATTCCTACATTAGTTTTATTTTTTGGTTCTTCAATTTTGTTGTTGTATCTATTTTGGATTTTTCCTGCATCAAAGGTCTTTAGAGAGATCACTAGTTCATTTGTTAGAAGGCTATACAGAAAGAAAAGGTACCAATAAAGTTAACCTTCTTTGTGTGGATTGTGTCTTTGGGAAAATTCTCACGATGGATAATCTAATTGAGCAAGGAATGGTTATTGTAGATCAGTATTGTATGAGTAATTAAAGCAGTGATAATATGGATATTTTGCTATTTCATTGTCGAATTGCCATGGAGTTTAGGTTTCATCTTTGTGCTATTTGATGTTGGATGGATGATGCCTAAATCAGTGCACAGGTCACTTCAATATTGGAGAAAGAGACCAAGTTCTTTCAGATATAAGATTTTGGAATTCAGTACAATTATGTCTCATTTGGACCTTTTGAGGGTCAGGAGTTATTGGTTGTGAGATTTTTATTCCATTGAATCAGTTGTTAAGAGATGAGTTATACCATCTAATATTGTAGAGTTTTTGGATTCTTTGTATGTTTGAGATGTTTTATGGGTGATAGTTGATTATAGGGCCAGCAAACTATATCTTGATTTGTACCCTTTGTAAAAAATCAATACAATTATTCATTGCTTATCTGAAAAAAAAAAAAAATAAGGGTTTGCTTTTCATACTGTAGGAAACCAGTTTCTGGTACTTAGTCATCCTTTTTTCTCTAGTACTAGTTCAAATTACAAAATAAAGTGAGTTGATTTCAAATTTCAAGTGGATTCTAATTGAATTTTGTTTATTGTTTTAAATTTGAAATTGTGTTAGTTTTACATTTTGGTTAGCCTTGGCAATTTCCTGGAAAATTCTCAGAAAGAGATTATTGGCCATGGTGGTCAGATTGAGCTGCCAGGAATGCACATGATATATCTTTCACACACTGAAGACATCAGACATGTTAAAGAGGTAAGAGAAATAATTGAGTTGGTTAATTGACTTTTAGTAACATACTAGTAAAAAAATATGGTGACATCTTGCAGCTTTATTCAGATTCAAATGGTGCTGCACCAAAAGCAATTGATGATCAAATTGAGAAGGCTACTGCTTTAATGGAACGTATCAATTTGAAAGATTTTTCAGTATGCCAATTATCCAACCTTGGTATGTTGCATAATTGCATTGCACTTCTGTAACTTTAAAAAGAGAATAATACTCAAGGTTTAGTATTTTATTTCCTAACAGCTGGTTGTCATGTATACCTTTCAGGTCTTGATTTATATTGAATATCACTTGAAAGGAAATTCTCATTGTTCTAATAACTATGTTAGACCTGCCGGTCTTATCAGTTCAAATATGAACAAGGATCTATATTAGTCCACACCACAAACGGAATTTCTTATCAAAATTGGTGAAAATCAAAGGACTAGAGGTTCAACCGCCAAAACTGGTTTTGATCAGTTGCTTACTTACCAAAAATTTTTTAGCTTACCAAAAAGAAAGAAAAGCAAGCTTACATGCACTACTTCTTTTACTAGTGAACGCATTGACACCACTTGGGTGGTGTGAGGCATGGGATCAGTACACTCAAACTTTGAGAATCTGGGAAGGAACCATAACTTTACCATCTTATCCAATGTTTTTTTGTGTACAGATGCCCTCAGCGATGCTATTTTTTACTGATACATTTCCAATTGATGAGGTACTATCACATAATAAATATTTTTCACATAGAATCTTTTCCCTTGTTTGCAAGATGTCTTACTT
The DNA here is from genome assembly GCA_023621385.1 of Quercus gilva. Classification (NCBI taxonomy): domain Eukaryota; kingdom Viridiplantae; phylum Streptophyta; class Magnoliopsida; order Fagales; family Fagaceae; genus Quercus; species Quercus gilva. Next base: position 65,259,519 of record CM042481.1, read on the forward strand.
TGTTTGTTGAAATATATTTTATTCTTTTATATTTGTAGCTTCAAATTTGATGAGAAGAGATCACCGGTTTATCACATTGTTGAGGAGACATTCCCTCATCTGTTCATAACAGGCTTGTCCAAGTTGTCAACCCACCATTGGATGTTGCAGATTTGATCCAGCTTATTTGTAAAATATTTGGTCATCCATATATGTTCATTCTTAGATGGAGAGATTTGCAGTCTTAACTTTATGCATGGGTTTTCATTCTAGGTGGTGTTTTAATAGGTTATCATTGTTCTCATTTCATGTTATGCTTGAATTCATTTTGGATAAATTGAAAATATCTATCCTGAACTATTGTCCAAGTAACTATATCTTGGAAAGTTTAAAATTGAGCAATCAACACCTTAACATCACTTAAAATTCCAAATAATCCTCTGCTGCTCAAAATACTGTCAAAGTAAGAGCAAATTAACAGAAAAGAGAAATAGAAAAAGCTGAAGAGAGCTTTGGTTCACCTTTTTGTTTGTTTTTGTTTTGGAAAAGTCTTGGAGAAGAGGAAGTTTTTACCTTATTTTCATCCTTTTTCATGTCCAAATTGAGAATGGCTGATTTCTTTATTCAGAAGATGACTTTTATATATCATTTGGGTTGTTTGTTTGTTCTTTTCAGTTGGAGATTCCAAAGCGGCTATTTGATCCAAATGTGTTCAATGCGTGGATGATTCTTTTCTTAAATATACTGGGCAGTTCCATTCCTTTGGAAGGGCAGCCTGCTGATCCCGAGCTTAGGAAATCATGGGGATGGTGGAAGGTCAAGAAATGGACGATTCACATTTTAAATAGGCTGTACACTTGGTAACTTCCTATATTTGAAACATATTAAAATAAGTATGAGGCTTGCAACAGGAGGCATTTTGACTTTTCATTGCCATTTAAAGTCTTATTTTACTCAGGTTTGTAGATTTGAACCTTCAAAACCCAGACAACAAAGTTTTTGCTAAAATGTTTCATTAGAAATATGCTGGAAAGATCTTGGAGTGTCACATAAATTTGCTTACCGTGATTCGTGTTGGTGGCTATGTACCCGACAGAGTTATCAACCTTATTCTTTAGTACCTAAGCAACAGGTGATTTTACATTTTTCTTTTTTTTCAAGATAAAATTGTCATAGCTCGTCAGGGGATACCTAGCAGCTGGAGTTAGTTGCCCATAGGTTTTACCATCTAGAGGCAAGTTGAAAGGGCTCTTCTTTAGAAAGGGTTCCCTGCGTTATTTAAAAAAATAAGATAAAATTGTCATAGATCTAACTCCTCCCCCCGCCCTCTACTCTTCAGGGGATACCTAGCAGCTAGAGTTAGTTGCCCATAGGTTTTACTAACTAGAGGCAAGTTGAAAGGGCTCTTCTTTAGAAAGGGTTCCCTGCATTGTCCAAAAAAATAAGATAAAATTGTCATAGATCTAACTCCTTCCCCTGCCCTCTACTTATCTATCAAAAAAAAGGGTCAAACTCCTTTTATCCTTTTATTTTATGTGTTTTGTGGTTTGACCAATCTACTCATTAGTAGCATCAGCTGTTTAGTTGTGCTTATTAGAACTTGTGAATATCAATTAGTGTTTTCTGATTTTTTTTAAGAATGATACGATCATAGCTATGTAAGGCTCATAGAGGACCAGTTTATCTTAAACTACACTTCCAAGCTAAGAGCATTGTTACACCTAAACTTAAATAATTCTTTATGCCAACTACAAAGGGTTTGCTGTATTGAGATGGATAGAATAAAGAATTGGATGTATCATTTGGAATTTAAATTCAATCAGGTTTAGATCATTTTAACTCTTTTGTAATGTTTATTTTTTTGCAACGTAGTGGCTAAAGTACTTAGCAGAATGTTAACATAGCTCTGGCAGTGAAAGTCCTTGAAGATTCAAGGTATACTTTTTGGAGGTCTCCTCCCTCTTTGAGTTGTTATGTTTGGTTTCCAGCCAAGTCACTAGTAGTTCCTCCTCAGTTTGAGTCTACATAATTTGGTATGCCTGCCCTTTTGGTTTATCTGCTAGATTTTAAATAATTAGGGTCCCACACAATATGAACCTTAAACAGCAGCTAAATCTCTTGTTTTATGGTGCATCAGCCATTACCGAAGCATATATAATAATAATAATCATTCATAATAAATATTATTGTTATAAAGCATTTGCAATGCAGTGCACTATGTTCTGGCATTTTTGTCACTTCCAAGTGGCCTATTGTGGAGTCACATGAGCAGCACATATATGGTTCTTCTGAGGCTCTTAGCAGCATATGTAGTTCTCCTATTTTGAGGCTTTTGTGCTCATTGAAACTCAAAAGAGGATGCAAAATTTACTTGTTTAATGCTTTTATCGTTTTAATTAGTTACTGGTATCATAGACTTTTAGAGTGAAATCTTTGATCTATCTGTGAGTCACAAGATAGTTGCCTTCTTAAAAAAATAAAAAATAAAATTTAATTTTAAAGTTCATTGTTGAACTTAACACTCAAGCACACTTTCCTGATATATCTGTGCAGAAGTTTTGGAAATTGTCATGTATGACTTTCTTTTCTCCGACAATATCTATGGACATGTGGAGTTTGTGGCCATTGATGATGGAAGTATTGGCAGACTTTGCTATCGACTACTTTCCAAGTATGATTTTCTCCACTGCATGACATAAGACTCTGATGAAACCTGCTAATAAAAATTCATGATATAATGTCTATCAATTACTCTCTGTTCAACAATCTACATTGTTAATCACTTTTGGGGAATATAACTTTTTAGTTTTTAAAGGCCTTGAATCAAAACCACCTAACTCTTGAAAATTTACAGACTTATTTTTTTAGAGCATTTCCAAATTTACCCTCAGTTCACTTTTTAAATGAGGCATCCATTTTGTGACATTTGAAAATGGGGGGGGCCAATAATCTAGGACAAAGTAAGTATTAAGTTGCACTGTATTGCTTAAACTTGGGCATGTAAGTCTGTTTTAAACACAGTAATCATTTAAGGTGCAAGATATCCTCCAATAATTAACATCCAGTATATTTTGTTAAGAAGCTTCTGGTGAAGAACCTGTTTTGTAGTGCTTTTCATGTACTTTCTCCATATTTTGATTCTCATTAGATCTATTCTCATTTAGATATTCTGATTCCTTTGGATAATTACGTAATATTTTGATTCTCATTAGATCTATTTTCATTTAGATATTCTGGTTCCTTTGGATAATTACGTATCCAGGAGAACTGCACATTTCCTCACTTGTAAAGAGCCAGACTACCGGCAAAGCCTTTGGAGTATGATTTCATCTGTGAGTTTCTTTTTAATTAATAAATTTTGTTTTGGCTACTAGCTGTTCAGTTAAAGCATTTGAAAGTAAATGAAAAAGGCTAAATGATTTTTTGTGGAACTGATTCTTTTCAATTACCTTTTTACTCCTTTCCTCCCCACTTGGTAGATAAGGTCTGTGCATTGTTTCGTTTATGCTGATCATGGCTGATAAAAAGATGGAGGACGGTGATATCGGGCCATCTCTAAAGCTAATTCAAGTACTCTTCCAGAACTGCAAAGGGAAAGTGGATCAATGGGTTGAGCCATATCTCTGAGTCACTGTTGAGCAGTTGCGTCGGGCTGAGAAGTCATACTTGAAATGTCTTCTTATTAAACTGGTAGGGAGAAAACATAAACTTCTCTTCATAAGTATTCATATTGTCCTTTTAAGTGCCTTATTCTCATAAGCTTTTTGGTTTTGGATTGCAATTTTAAACAACTCCCCCCACCCACCCACTGACCAAAAAAAAGGAAAAAAAAAAAAAAATCCACCTTGCTGCTTTTTTACATAACATTCCTAGCTAGAATGTCATTGACAAGCATGCTTTCATTGTTTTCTATGACATCTAGCATTAAGACTCTTTGATACTGAATTTTTTTAGGAGGGGGTGCTTAACTCCCTTTTTATTTTTTTGGGGCCTTACGAATTGACCATTAGGTGCGTGGGGCCCCACTCTATATAATAAATAAGGAGGAGCATAATTTTTACCATTGGGTTTTGCTTTTAAGGCAATTGCAATATATAATTATCATGTAGAAAGAATGGAGAGACGGTATGCAGGTTGGAAGTTTTTTTTTTTTGGGGTGGGGGGGTGTTACTTTTATTTCAAGTACACTTTTTTGGTTTACCAACTTATTTCCTCTCATTATTCACTAACCCAACTGTGGCAAATAGATTGGAAAAGTTGTGGGATTTCTTAAGTATTTGGATAGGTGATGAATTTAAATTTGATTTGTTTCATTGGAATTTGATTTGTTTCCATTCTATCATGGGTTTCAACCAGCTAAGTCAATGGTTGTGGAGATCTGGTAAAGAAGGAAATCACTATTGGACACGTGTCATTCGGTTAAAATATGGAGAATAAGGGTGGATGGATCTTAAATCACTATCAGTCAAGGCTTGTAATTGCCTCCTCAACAATTCCACTTCAGCTTCTAAGCCATTTAGAACCCTTCTACACCTTGGTCCATTGGCTGCAATATCATCTTCCTCTACTACAAGAACAGCTTGCTTCTTGCCCTTATCCTTCCTTGTCTTCTCAAACACCATGGCTTCTTGCTACTACAAACTGATTGCTAGCACATACGAAGGCTTTGGTTTTGGGAAGAGAGGTATTTTAGGCTAGGAAAAGCAATCAAGACTGAATCTTGATAGGTTCTTGGACAAAAAATGAAGAAACAAATTGCAAATGAACTTGAATCCTAAGGATCTCAAGCTCTAATGCCAATTTGATGCAGGGGATGTGATGGGCTGTTTGTGTATGGTTTAGAAATAATAAAAAGACTGAGTTACTTAGAACAAATTAATAGGTGGATAAGTACCTTTGCAAGAATTCTTAGTTCCAAATAGCACACAAAGACTAACAATTCATTCAATTACCAAAACTGATTTACAAAGAGCTTACATTCTCCTACTTATACTAGTTGTTTGGCATTGGCAGCCTCTAGATGGTTGACAAGTGTCTAAATCCTATAGGCTAATGCTTAAGAAATCTTCTAACTAACTAACTAATTAGTTACAAGTGGATTAGGATATTGGCATATAGTTGCTTGAAATGCCCTGCATCATATACCTTCTTTGAGAGTTTGTCTCTAGGAAATTTCTTCCAAAGAAAGAAGATGCTCCACCTAGGACCTCAAATCTACCCTATAACATTTCTCCCCATCAGTGAGACCAAGCTCCTCAAAAATTTTACGTGGTTGATATATTTCTTTTCATTCTTTTCCCTCAAAAGAGAAGGTTAATACTTTATTTTAATTATTTTAGTGTACGATACACGTTTACAATTCTCACTAGTCACTACTTCTTCTTCAGCATTACAGTGGCTGCATGGTAAGTCATGCTTGTTTCATTTTATTCATATTGCATGTTATAATTTTGTGATGTCTGCACATTGTAAATTAGTGTGCTAAAACTCAAGAAAAAAGGATACTCAGGTTACTCATCTATTATTTTCATTATCATATGTCAATGGGATGTACTATCAGTGTTATGAGCAAATGTTTTCTTTTTGTTTTTTGGTAGAAGAGTGCGATTATTGTTAAGATTTATAACCAACTCTGAAGTTTTGGGATTAAGTTTTTGTTGTATTTTTGTACCACTTGTGCTGTAAAGTATCACTATCAAAAGGATGTGTAATTAGCTGAAAAAAAATGTTTGGAACTTGTGTAAGCACTTATGAAAATTGTATGCTTAAAAAGAACAATAAATTTCAAGTTGAGGTCATGTGCGTGGCTACCATGCTTTTGCTTTCTTCCTATTTGGAGTATGTTGTACGGGGTTTGCTTCCTATGACGCATATAATTTGTTGGTTGGTTTTACTTGCCTTCTGCTATTTTTGGCTGATTTTTTGTATTTCATACATAACTGGACTATTGATGTCCTAGTAGTTCACCTATATTTCTTCTTCTTCTTTTTGATGGAAAAGGGCTCGGAAAAGGCATAAAATGCCAAAGCTAAAGAAACTTTTGATTGGAGTTTAGAAATGGTAACTAGGAGGAATGTTTGAATTTACTGTCTTCACACACAAACAAGATTTAGGAAGAATCCCACATTTTTATGGATAAAAAGCTAATGATTTTAACGCCAATTGAAGTGGATTCCATGATCTTATCATTGAGGGGGATAGTATTAAAGTTATGAGCAAAATTCTCTCTACCGAATATGGACTATTCATGACTTGGACATATTTTGCAAGAAATAAAGACGGTGGCTGGTCTTTGCAAAGGCTCTTTCTCATATGTCAGGAGATCTTGCAATTTAGTGGTGCACTCTTTAGCTAAGTTTGTTAAATCTATATCGATGATATAATGTGGATTGAAGATCCTCTTCCTGCCTTAGAGTTAGAGGCTTTATTCTTTGATGTAAATGTTTCTCTTTTGTGAATTAAAGTTTTTTTCCCTCAAAAAAGAAAAAGAAAAAAGGTTGTTCAAAAGTTGCTAAATTTATCTTTGATGATGTAATATGATGTGTTATGTATATATCATAATTTAATTCATTAAAATAGTGCATAAAATTTCCCAGTCAAGTACTTCCCCCCCCCCCCCCCCCCCCCCACCAAAAAAGAAAAAGAAAAACAAACTGCATGGTAAAAAAATATAATCAAAATGTTATGTTTTAATTATATCCAAATCAAAATGAGAAAGTATGGATTATTTCCATTTTAACAAAGATGGTTTAAAATCATGAAGTGAAGGCAAATGAGTAATTCACGCTTCTCATAAGTTTTTAATACAAAGACGATGTCGTATCTCTCTTTTTATGGCTCTCTCAGTCCCTCTCTCCCACTGGAATATGACAAATAGCGCTTCAAAGGAGAATTGAAAAAGCTCAGGTTTGATTTCTTTCATTTTCTATACAATCTTTTGAATTAACAATTAAATTCTGAATGCATTAAATATTGTTTAGTATTCTTTTGTTTGTTTGTTTGTTTTGTTTTTTTTTTTTTTTTTTTGTGAGACTTCTAATTATGAAATTATTGCATTTGTTAAAAGTAAAAAGGACGCATGACTTTAGGTGGAAAAAGCCAACTGAAGCTAAGACATGATCATACGATAATATTACAATGGATTTTGAATATAGCCTAGCATACTAGAATAATGAGGCTTCGAATTTGGCTCTTCAATCATCAATACTTGGGGATTGCAAACTTAGTACCCACTAGGCATTAATTATTCCATTAAAATAACATTTTTTTAATGAGCTTGATTTTCATATATATATATATATATATATATTATTTAGCCCAAATATGGGTGGTGGTAACTAAAGGGTAACCAAAATAAGAAAATATGCATTATTTCTGTAACACTTGATTATATATATATATATATATATAAAACCGAAACCTTTGAAACTCTCACAATTTTTCACGTCAGCACAATATTTAAATAAAATTATCATTTTATTTAAATAAAATTATAAACTTAACAAGGAATGAAACTCTATCTCTCTATCAAGTCTAACTTAAATTCAAACTCATCATTTTTTTTAAACAAAATTATTTTTATTTAATCCAAACTTAACAATGAGTGAAATTCTATCTCTTTAACAAGTCCAACTTAAACTCAAATTCAAATATTATTATTATTATTATTATTATTATTATTATTATTATTATTATTATTATTATTATTATTATTGTGGGGATACTGGGCTCAAGAGCTCATTATCCCTGTATATATTGGGCCCAAGGCCTAAGCCGAGGAGCAGGGGTTGTTCGAGGATGGGTAAACATTGTCAAGGAAGCCCGTATTAGTAGATGGAAAAGTTAGTTTTTGTTATAATGGTCCAAGAGTTGGGCCGAGGATGAATGCCTCCTCGGCTAACCAAGGCTGAGGTCCGTGGAGGTGGTCTGCCGTCCAGAGGAACGATCTAGGAAGCTCTGTTGGCATGGATGAGCATTGCTAAAACTAAGGACAGATGGGAGTCCTAAATATTTTGGGAAAAGCTGCTGCCACCGCATTGAATGTACCTCAGCTAACTCCCTGGCCGCATTAATGTAGAGGTGATGCCTGAACAGTGATGATGCAGCCTTACAGCTACTTCTAGAGATTTTAGAAAGGTGTTGATGGGACAAGAATCAAAGCCAGCAACTTAGTCTACACGTGGAGGATGGAGATGAAAGGAAGAAGATAGTATAAAATGGGAGGAAGACCCTAGGAGAAGAGATCAGAAAATTGTAAGAGAAAGCACTGTAGCAATATAAACCATTCTGTAACCACCCTCATTCAATATATACTAGAACAGAGCTTCTCGGATTGTGTCGAGAACAAATTTTCTTAAGTAAACTTAGTTCATTTCTGTTTGATTGTCTTGGAAATCCATTCTAACAGTTAACCCACTCATTAAAACCTAGTTCTTTTATCCACTCTCTACAAATTTATTGCATTGGGCTTGTTGGGCTTGAATCCAATCATATTTTCGGCCCAAGATCTAAAACTAGTCCTTACAATTATTATTATCTCTCTACTTCACTAACGTGATATTTTATGATAGGGTGCAAACTTATAGCCATGGATTATTCTTTTAAATATAACCCAATATTTTTCTTATATTTTTCTATTTTTTAGTCATATATATTTTGTTTTGTTTCAATAATTTCTAAGCAATGAAACATTTGATTCTTTAATATTTTTTGGTCTTTCAGAAGTTTTAATATCTGAATTTTTAATATCTGAATTTTTGTAGTATCTGAAATTGTTTAACAAATATTTTGTAAGCCATTGCACGTTCAAGTAATGACTTCTTTATCAAATTGTAACATAAATTGAAGTCATACAAAAGCAAATCATGTAATGATGTAGTTTCTTAATCAATTTAAGATTTTATAAAATTATTTTAATTTACTTCACAAATAAATAGGCTCCCATGCATAGCATGGATTAGCGACTAGTTTATTTAAATTTTTGAATGCAGGGAGAGTATATAAATACTTGGTCCTTTTATAAAAGTTAAAAAACAAAGAAACACTTTCATTTTAAAATTCAAAGCATGAATTTTTTATCTTTTGTTTTTTTAGAATTAATATTGCATAGTCAGGTACTTCCCAAAAAAAAAAAATTTGCACGGTAAAAAAATAGAATCAAAATATGGAAGTTTATGTTTTAATTATATCCAAATCAAAATAAGAAAGTACGGATTATTTCCATTTTTTCAAGATTATTTAAAATCATGAAGTGAAGGGCAAATGAGTAATTCAACCTCCTCATAAGTTTCTAAAACAAAGAACGACGTCGTATCTCCCTTTTTATTGCTCTCTCAGCCTCTCTCTTTCACGCTCAATCTCTCTCTCTCTCACTGGAATCTGACAAATAGCACTTTGAACTTCGAAGGAGAATTGAAAAAGCTCAGGTTTGATTTCTCTCATTTTCTACACAATCTTTCGAATTAACAATTAAAATGGGTCTAGTTGTGTAAATCTTTTAAATACATTTGTTCTCTTCTGCGAAATTGCTTTGGGCATATTTGGTTTGTCTTTGAAAATTCCTGGTTATGTATTGGACAAGGTATATATGCTTTAAACATTATGTCCTTAATACTTGTGTGGTCTTGTTTAATGGTGACGTTGTGGGTGCCAATGTTTTCAGTTTTAACAGTTTTGTTGATTATTGCCATACGAAATATGGTTCATTTCGAAATGCGTACTTCATTTTTAAACTGTTTTGAGAACACAATGCTACTGAAGGAAACAGAGTTGGCACTGTGACGAGTATTTCTTGCACATTTGTATCATAAAAGTATTGTACTACGGTGCGCACGTAACTTGCTAAAAGCTTACTCTGTGGGAATACAATTGGTTATTGCAGGACCTTGTGTATGCTTCCGAAGGCAGCTCAGGTTCATCTGTACGAACTATTTATGTACGGAGTGGTATGTCATTTCACTTTGCACTAAAAACAATAGAACACTAGGTTAGTTGTTTATATCTTTCCAGTTTTGAGCAAGTCTGTAAACAACTAGATTCATTAATCCATCCCTTAATATGGGCTGCTTCTTCTTTTTTCCTTTTTTATCCAGTCAATGGATGTATGGATCCTGGGTACTTAGTTCTTTCCATTAAAACACAGATTTGGTGCTTTTCCAATTGGCCTGTACTCTACTTTAAAACCCACACAAATTTGGGGGTTCTGAAGTTTGAATTATGTGCTAGCAAACATGACTTTGAAAAATAGCCTAAAAGGGTGCTAATCATGACAGATGAATTCATTGTATGACATTATTCTACAGGTTTAGTTCGAGTCCATACAACACTAAAGAATAAAAAGGACAAGGGATAGAAAAAAAAAATGCTCATAGAATATTATTGTTAGGAAGAGCTAAACATCAAAAGGGTGAAATGACAAAGTGCTTACCCTTTCACAATGTCAAGGCTCATTTTACTTGGATCTGTTGCTCTCAACTTGACTTGAGTGTCATCCAGATCTAGGTCCCTCTTGAATCTATCTTTGGAGGTGGCATAGACCATCTTACTTCTCTCTTTTGATGTATCAAGTAGACCTGAAAAACAAGAGAGTCAACTTTCATAGGCAACATTGCATACCAAATTGTTTATTATTTTGGCCTTCAATATAATCGCACGCCTCCAAAGAGGAGAAGCGTTCAGACTGGAAGTCAAATCTAGTTTGGCATCCAATTTCTAGTTCTATTGTGTCATTAACATTTTGAGAATAGTTTCATGAAGCAAAATTTGCTATGATTTTTTCGTCAAAATTTATGTGCATAGTATTCCAAAGGAGAAACATTAGTCTTTAAGCATGCGTATTGACTTACTTGAGGAAAAGTAGAATTACCATGCAATGAAAAAAATCTTGCTTTCTGGAAATTCTCATCAGTGATGAAATACAAATCATGAGTAGCACCCATTGGCAGGCAGAGTCTCTACAAATCATGGGCTTCCAAGTTTCTCCACCACCTCTTCTTGATTCTCCAATTTTGAAACTATTGAACCAGTGATTCCTCTTTACTTTTAGCTCCAAGAATTTCAGTTTACATTCATCACACAGCCATTCCAAATGCCGCATTTGCCTAATAGATATCATCATGGATTTACAATAAACACGATAGGAATTTGTTAGGATAGGAAAACAATATCAAGAAATGCATATCAGCATTTATTTTAGTATACTATGCGTCATAGTTATTGGACAAAGCATATTTTCATCACCAGATTGCATCACAACTAAGTGGACTTGCAAGCTTACACAAAGAGATGATCAAAATACTACCTGTTCTTTATTTTGTTAAAATGTTCTCGTGGAACAGAAATGATTTTGGGACAAGTGGCACAATCCTAGGACTATTTTCTAGATCTGCTTTACCTAATTTCTAAAAGAAATCATTTACTTTGATGACAGATAGAATATATATGAATACGATGTTTCTTGCAATAAATGTCCAAGGCAATCCAATTTGATAGTATAAAATCAATTTTCAGCTCATACAAGCACTCATCTGTTAAAAGTGGTAATCTATATGACTATATCTTGCCAAAGGCAATCCAATTTGATTTCTCTCTCCATAGCCCATAATGTTAAGAGATTCATGTCTGTGTGAAAATGTTCTATACAATTCTTGTTTTTGAAAATTTTATGTACAACTCTCCTGTTAATTCAAATCAGAACTTTCAAACTAACTATCAAATGGGTCTAGATGAGTAAATCTTGCAGCTTTAATTCATATTCAGGGCAAGTGTTTTGAGGCAAACATCAATCACAATGTAGCAGAAAATGTCAATTTAGAACTACAAAATCAGGAAAATCTGAATGTGGGGGACAACATGAAATGCTATTAGACTTACTACACCAAAAGTTTAGCAATTCAAGCTTACCAGGTATTCTAACTAATAGGCTTTGTTCCATTCCTAGAAGACCTGATACTTGGGATGCATAGTTAGCTTGGGCAATAGGAGTTCGAAAAGGCAGAAAAGCTTTGTTGTTATCATTTTTGAAGTCTCTTGGATTGCTCTTATATATCCAACTTGGATGGAGAAAACTCTCAAATGCATGAGAACAACTTAGAGATGAAAAAACTACATTCAATATTATTGTTGTAAAGGTTAGATGAACTGGCATCAAGCTGGCATATTGTGAATTCTGCCAGAAACAAAGGTTGTGTTCTTTTTGAAATATCCCTATGACTGTATTTGATTCTAATTTTTAACCTTTGTATTTTTCTATCTTCTGTTTGCTTTTGATGATATGTTGTCCTGTAATCTATAGTGTTTTATCCTTATTGTGGATTGGGCTCTTTGTATTTTGGTTCTTTTTTGGTAGTCTGCTAGTCTTGTTTGCATTGTATTTGTTTCTAACGAATAAATCTCACCAAAAAGTTATACTTAGCTAATCAATATTGCTTTATTTTTTTTTTTATGATGAATATGTTCTCATTCGGCTAAAAAGATGATGTTTAGGGAATCAAAGGTTGTGCTTAATTAATAAAGACAGTGATGGTGAGCCCATCACCTGGTTAGGCAATGTTGCTTCCTTCATTATTTTTGCAAAAGCTACTGCACCTTAGTCTAAATGAAATTTGATATCATGTTCCTATACATTTTTTTGCTAATGGTATGCAGTTTCTTAATTCCGAATTCAGAACAAGCATCTCAAATCTATAAGAAGGGGGACATGACCAAGAAGCACTCAGCTGAAAGCTAGTAAGATTTGTTTGGGCTGAAGGCCTATGTAATATGAAAGCTTGTCTTACAATCTATTTTGGACCAATAAAAAAGAACATGAAACTTGCAACTTGGAAGTCAAGCTCAATAGTGTACTATGGAATACTTTATCCCACCTGAAAGAAACTTTGTATTTAGTGAACTTTGAAGATCCTATTTACAAGTCTTAAGAGAATTATGACCCTGGCATTCATGAAAATTATGATGTTTATCTGCTGGTGGTAAACAGTTCCTTCAAAGGTGATATTTAAATAATCACAATGGTTAATTACTGGAGAAATGGACAAAGGCATAAACATTATTTGTGACCTAAGCATTAATGACTAGTTTTGGTGAAAAACCTATTTAACTACATGCTTGTTTTGTGGCCTGCTATGAACGTTTTAAGTTTCCTCTGACTGAAATTCTTCCTTAATTATTGCTTCATCATGTCTATATCTTTCATAATTTCTTGTGCTTCTCTTGCTTTTGTTTTCCTTTTAATACCCTAGTATTCCATCTTATGCAAAGGAGCTCCAATGTAACTTGCAATGAGAAAGAGAAACAATCCCTTTTTAAAGTGCTTAAAAATCCTTCAAATGAGTTATTGACTTAGTCTGTTCAAGAAAATTTCTAGAGTCTAATGTGACAATATAAGTGGAAAGTTGGGTCGAGCCCCACCAAGCAATTTCAAATTCTACTGATATAGATTACCATTGGGTGGCAAGATTAATCCTTCATTACTCTAGCTAGAACTACTAAAATACTTTAGTTTAATAATTCTACTGGTAAGGGTATTCCAAGCTATTTTGGTTACTTGGAAGAGACTTACAATCTCTCTTTTGCAGGATTTGGAGTTTCATTTGTCAGCAGCTTAGACATCTATCAGAGATTTATTTTTGTAATCTGTAGGGAAATGATCTTTGTATAAATGCTCTATGGTGGGTTTCTCATCTTTCTTCCGTAAATATTTTTGCACAAGTGGCGTCAACCTTCAAAGGGGAACAAAAATTTGGTTCAGGTAATGAATTAGCTCCCTTCTCTTTCAGCAATATGGTTGCCTCAAAGCCAACTTCATGACACGCATTGGTCCCTAAAAATGTCAAATTTTCATCCCACTTAATCTTTCTATGAATCATTTAATGGCACAAAAGCAATAAGTAATAAACTTTCATACCTTTCCTTAGGCTCCAGTAATCTACAAGGCCAAGTGCGGAGTACCAAACTAAATTTTTGGAACCTTAACATGTTTTTGTCCAGTAGTCAGCTTATATTTTTGGAACCTTAATAAACTTTCGTACCTTTCCTTAGGCACCAGTAATGAGTCTCTTTGGGTTCAAGGATTTTTTCTAAAGCCCAATATTGGCCCATTTATAGAGTCCTCAGACTCAAAGCCTCATTGTAGCCAAACTCTCAACCATTGGGGAATTGAGCCAAGCCGACACCAATGGAGCTGAGGAACTAGAAGAAGAAGAAGACTACATGGGGGATCTCTATCTTTTTATTCCATAGGTTAACTCACTCCCTTCAAAATCTTCTTCCAAAAGGGTCAGTAGTCTATGCCTTGTTTAGTTCCCCAAAAAATTTTGGAACAAGCATAGCCAATATAGTCTTTAGGGTTCTTTTCTTTTTTTAATCTTAATTCATATATATTTAAAATACTGTCTTGTTCCAGTGAAAATTTAACCTTGTTGAATTGAACCTGATAGTGTAGGATATAACACAAAACCTATGTTAGGTTGCCGATGTTAGGTTGCCGAGAAAAATGAGGAAAGGAAAAGATGAGCAAATGTTTGATGTTGTGTTGATTGTATTTTGTTGGGAGTTTAATCATTATTATTGGTTTTCAATATTTTAAGCTAAATAGATTGTATGAAGCAATGTTAACATTAGATTCATACTTTTTCTTGGGGTCATCATCAGCAAGCATGCTAGGTTTTATTTGGGCTTCAATACATGACTATCATTATCTAGACATTTCCAAGTCAAGATTTATATAAGGACCAATCCCATGTTTTGATCAAGTCAAGTATCATTGAATTGACGTCTAATCACTCCATTGGCTACCATGTATATCAAACCATTGCCCATGTTGAATACTATCACCAACTCTTTTTCAAGACCTATTTCCCTTCCACTTGTTGTATGATAAATATAGATTACAAATTAGAGGTCATGGATTTGTCACATTAAAATTTTGTCTTGGGACCTTCTTAACTGCTGGATACATTGGCATTCTTTGCTTCACCTAAACTTGGGAAAGTAATATGCTATCCAGTGAAATTTCAGACTTAATGGGCTCTTTACTGTTTAGGTTCCAATCATTGTATTTGCACAACAATTTGCTTCTTTGGGGACATACCTCAACCATTGCAGAATTACAAAGACTTGAAGTTAATTGATTTAACAGTAAATGAATTTTCAGGAAATATAACGAACTGCATGGTATAATGGCAATGGGTCTTCAATTAAGATCTAATGAATTGAGTGGCAACATCCCACCCAAAATATGCCAACTTGAACAAAACCAAAGAAATTCAGTCAACAGACAACCTCAAGTCCAGCCAACCCATTAACCTAGACCCAATCCGAGACTTAAGCCCGCACACTAAAACTTTACATTAGCCTATCTTCATCTAACCAAAGGCTGAATTCAAAAAATACAAACCCTTAAACAGTTTTGTTTCATGAAGCACACTCCCAATCAATTTAGTTAGCTAAAATTAAAAAATTAAAAAACTCTTTTTATTAAGGAAAAAAAAAATCATGGTGGAAGACTCTAGGAGACTAGCTTTTGATAGTGGAAGACTTCTTTTTGGGAAAACTTGTTGATGTTTCGTGAGAAAATTTTAATATTGTCTTTTTCTGAACTATACTCTACAAAGATGAAAGAAGGATTGATTGAAGGATGTGAATGTATTCAACTAGACAAATTTGTTTCTCAAAAAAACTACTCCTATTTTATATGCTGAAAGACAAGCTTTTAGTTGGAAATAATTTAAATAAAAAAAGATCAGCTTGATAATAAAATTATTATTGTGCTCTTGCTTTTTGAAGCTGTATTTTATTAAGTTCAACACATCCAATGAATGATATGCTTACATGCCAAGATTTTGAGGAATAGAACTCAAGGATAAATTTCTTTTTGTTCCCATCTTAATTTGTTTTCCTATTATGTTCATCTTCTGTTTCAGGAATTTTCTTTTATGTATTTCTTTATAATTTATATAATAACTATTGGATTATTATTTCTTTTACATGCAAACTTCATTTATAAAAGAAAAATAAAATCATTCATATTATGTCAACGCATTTTAAGACTCAAAACCTACAAAAGAAAAATAAAGGATGAAAAAAGGGTAAATAAAAAGCACAAATTTAATAAAAAGAATATTAATTATTGCTGCCTTTGACTTGATAAAAAATGATAAAGCAAAAATTTCTAATGTAATAATTATTCTTCACTAATAAAATTTGTGTATAAATAATAAAATATAAAATAATTATATAATAAATTTCAAAGTTTAATATTATCTTTAAGTTAAACTCTGAATTTCAAGTGCATATAGGTTCATGATATGTTCACAACATTTTTACAATATTTTCACAACAAATCATAAGTGTCAAGTTGTTACTTGTTATTATTGTTGGGACAAAAAAGTAATTTTAGTATTCGGTTCAAATTTGAACCAGTAACAATTAACCACCTATGATTTGTTGTGAAAATATTATAAAAATGTTGTAGATGTAGCACCTCTCTTTTTAAAATATTGCAAGTCCATATTAACTAGATTATCGTAATTTGCATGAGATGTACTTAAGTTTGTCTAACTACTAAGATCTTTTATGTGACTCGTAAATGGAATTTTGAATTTTTAAAAAAAAAAAATTACAAAATGACTTATTAACATGAAAACAAATCCCAGATCAATACATAATAACAAATATATATATATATATATATATGTTATTGTTATATTTTGCGTGTGCACATGAGAGTGGCTTATAAATTTTACCCTGTTGTTAGTGGAAGACTTCTTGGTCTTCTTTTTTGTTTGTAGTGGAAGACTAAGCAAATGTGTCAGATGTGCTGTGAGAAAATGCTATGGAATCTGCACTCTAATAAAAACAAGGACCAGAAGTTGATTGGAAAGTCTGAATGCTCTGGCTAACATAAACTTGTTTTATAGGAGAAGACCGAAGAAAAGCTTTTTTTATTTTTTTATAGAAGAAGACCGAAGAAAAGCTTTTTTTTTTTTAATTTTTTAATCTCCCTTTGTATGAATAAGTTCTAGTCTCAATGGATGTGACAAAAGAAACTCAAACTAATGAGTTTTGCCTTTTCTCTCAGCTTTAAAAAAAAAAAAAAAAAAATCTAATTTTCAGTTATTATTATTTAAAAAAAAAATTATAGGGGAAGACTTTAGGAGACTAGCTTTTGACAGTGGAAGACTTCTTTTTTGGAAAACATGTTGATGTTTGGTGAGAAAATTTTAATATTGCTTTTTTCTGAACTATACTCTACAAAGATGGAAGAATGATTGATTGAAGGATGTGAATGTATTCAACTAGACAAATTTGTTTCTCAAAAAAACTACACCTATTTTATATGCCGAAAGACAAGCTTTTAGTTGGAAAGAATTTAAAATAAAAATAATTAAATAAAAAATAAATAAAAAAAGACCAGCTTGATAATAAATTTATTATTGTGCTCTTGCATTTTGAAGCTGTATTTTTTTTTAAGTTCAACACATCCAATGAATGATATGCCTACATGCCAAGATTTTGAGGAATAGAACTCAAGGATAAATTTCTTTTTGTTCCCATCTTAATTTGTTTTCCTATTATGTTCATCTTCTGTTTCAGGAATTTTCTTTTATGTATTTCTTTATAATTTATATAATAACTATTGGATTATTATTTCTTTTACATGCAAACTTCATTTATAAAAGAAAAATAAAATCATTCATATTATGTCAACGCATTTTAAGACTCAAAACCTACAAAAGAAAAATAAAGGATGAAAAAAGGATAAATAAAAAAGCACAAATTTAATAAAAAAGAATATTAATTATTGCTGCCTTTGACTTGATAAAAAATGATTAAGCAAAAATTTCTAATGTAATAATTATTCTTCACTAATAAAATTTGTGTATAAATAATAAAATATAAAATAATTATATAATAAATTTCAAAGTTTAATATTATCTTTAAGTTAAACTCCGAATTTCAAGTGCATATAGGTTTATGATATGTTTACAACATTTTTATAATATTTTCACAACAAATCATAAGTGGCAGGCTGTTACTTATTGTTATTGTAGGGACAAAAAAGTAATCTTAGTATTCGGTTCAAATTTGAACTAATAATAACTAACCACCTATGATTTGTTGTGAAAATATTATAAAAAATGAGATGTACTTAAGTTTGTCTAACTACTAAGATCTTTTATGTGACTCGTTAATGGAATTTTGAATTTTTAAAAAAAAATTACAAAATGACTTATTAACATGAAAACAAATCCCAAATCAATACATAATAACAAATATATATATATATATATATATATATGTTATTGTTATATTTCGCGTGTGCACATGAGAGTGGCTTATAAATTTTACCCTGTTGTTAGTGGAAGACTTCTTGGTCTTCTTTTTTGTTTGTAGTGGAAGACTAAGCAAACGTGTTAGACGTGCTGTGAGAAAATGTTATGGAATCTGCACTCTAATAAAAACAAGGACCAGAAGTTGATTGGAAAGTCTGAATGCTCTGGCTAACATAAACTTGTTTTATAGGAGAAGACCAAAGAAAAGCTTTTTTTTTTTTTTTTTAATTTTTTAATCTCCCTTTGTATGAATAAGTTCTAGTCTCAATGGATGTGACAAAGAGACTCACACTAATGAGTTTTGCCTTTTGTCTCAGCTTAAAAAAAAAAAAAAAAAAATCTTATTTTCAGTTATTATTATTTTTTTAAAAAAAATTATAGTGGAAGACTTTAGGAGACTAGCTTTTGATAGTGGAAGACTTCTTTTTTGGAAAACATGTTGATGTTTGGTGAGAAAATTTTAATTTTGCTTTTTTCTGAACTATACTTTACAAAGATGGAAGAATGATTGATTGAAGGATGTGAATGTATTCAACTAGACAAATTTGTTTCTCAAAAAAACTACACCTATTTTATATGCCGAAAGACAAGCTTTTCGTTGGAAAGAATAAAATAAAAATAATTAAATAAAAAATAAATAAAAAAAGACCAGCTTGATAATAAATTTATTATTGTGCTCTTGCATTTTGAAGCTGTATTTTTTTTAAGTTCAACACATCCAATGAATGATATGCCTACATGCCAAGATTTTGAGGAATAGAACTCAAGGATAAATTTCTTTTTGTTCCCATCTTAATTTGTTTTCCTATTATGTTCATCTTTTGTTTCATGAATTTTCTTTTATGTATTTCTTTATAATTTATATAATAACTATTGGATTATTATTTCTTTTACATGCAAACTTCATTTATAAAAGAAAAATAAAATCATTCATATTATGTCAATGCATTTTAAGACTCAAAAGCTACAAAAGAAAAATAAAGGATGAAAAAAGGATAAAAAAAAAGCACAAATTTAATAAAAAAGAATATTAATTATTGCTGCCTTTGACTTGATAAAAAATGATAAAGCAAAAATTTCTAATGTAATAATTATTCTTCACTAATAAAATTTGTGTATAAATAATAAAATATAAAATAATTATATAATAGATTTCAAAGTTTAATATTATCTTTAAGTTAAACTCCAAATTTCAAGTGCATATAGGTTCATGATATGTTCACAGCATTTTTATAATATTTTCACAACAAATCATAAGTAGCAGGTTGTTACTTGTTGTTATTATTAGGACAAAAAAGTAATTTTAGTATTCGGGTCAAATTTGAACCAGTAACAACTAACCACCTATGATTTGTCGTGAAAATATTATAAAAATATTGTGGATATAACACCTCTCTTTTTAAAATATTGCAAGTCCATATTAACTAGATTATCGTAATTTGCATGAGATGTACTTAAGTTTGTCTAACCACTAAGATCTTTTATGTGACTCGTAAATGGAATTT
Organism: Quercus gilva; assembly: GCA_023621385.1. NCBI lineage: Eukaryota > Viridiplantae > Streptophyta > Magnoliopsida > Fagales > Fagaceae > Quercus > Quercus gilva. Next base: position 65,279,335 of record CM042481.1, read on the forward strand.
TGAATTTAAAAAAAAAATTACAAAATGACTTATTAACATGAAAACAAATCCCAGATCAATACATAATAACAAATATATATATATATATATAGATATGTTATTGTTATATTTTGTGTGTGCACATGAGAGTGGCTTATAAATTTTACCCTGTTGTTAGTGGAAGACTTCTTGGTCTTCTTTTTTGTTTGTAGTGGAAGACTAAGCAAACGTGTTAGACGTGCTGTGAGAAAATGCTATGGAATCTGCACTCTAATAAAAACAAGGACCAGAAGTTGATTGGAAAGTCTGAATGCTCTGGCTAACATAAACTTGTTTTATAGGAGAAGACCGAAGAAAAGCTTTTTCTATTTTTTTATAGAAGAAGACGGAAGAAAAGCTTTTTTTTTTTTTTAATCTCCCTTTGTATGAATAAGTTCTAGTCTCAATGGATGTGACAAAAGAGACTCAAACTAATGAGTTTTGCCCTTTGTCTCAGCTTTTTAAAAAAAAAAAAAAATCTAATTTTCAGTTATTATTATTTAAAAAAAAAATTATAGTGGAAAGACTTTAGGAGACTAGCTTTTGATAGTGGAAGACTTCTTTTTTGGAAAACACGTTGATGTTTGGTGAGAAAATTTTAATATTGCCTTTTTCTGAACTATACTCTACAAAGATGGAAGAAGGATTGATTGAAGGATGTGAATGTATTCAACTAGACAAATTTGTTTCTCAAAAAAACTACACCTATTTTATATGCCGAAAGACAAGCTTTTAGTTGGAAAGAATTTAAAATAAATAATAAATTAAAAAAAAAAAAAAAGCAGCTTGATAATAAATTTATTATTGTGCTCTTGCATTTTGAAGCTGTATTTTTTTTAAGTTCAACACATCCAATGAATGATATGCCTACATGCTAAAATTTTGAGGAATAGAACTCAAGGATAAATTTCATTTTGTTCCCATCTTAATTTGTTTTCCTATTATGTTCATCTTCTGTTTCATGAATTTTCTTTTATGTATTTCTTTATAATTTATATAATAACTATTGGATTATTATTTCTTTTACATGCAAACTTCATTTATAAAAGAAAAATAAAATCATTCATATTATGTCAATGTATTTTAAGACTCAAAACCTACAAAAGAAAAATAAAGGATGAAAAAAGGATAAATAAAAAAGAACAAATTTAATAAAAAGAATATTAATTATTGCTGCCTTTGACTTGATAAAAAATGATAAAGCACAAATTTCTAATGTAATAATTATTCTTTACTAATAAAATTTGTGTATAAATAATAAAATATAAAATAATTATATTATAAATTTCAAAGTTTAATATTATTTTTAAGTTAAACTCCGAATTTCAAGTGCATAGAAGTTCATAATCTAGATTTTTAAAATATTACAAGTCCATATTAACTAGATTATCGTAATTTGCATGAGTTGTACTTGAGTTTATCTAACCACTAAGATCTTTTATGTGACTCGTAAATGGAATTTTGAATTTAAAAAAAAAATTACAAAATGACTTATTAACTTGTAAATAAATCCCTAATGGATCAATACATAATAACAAATATGCTATTGTTATATTTTGCGTGTGCACGTGAGAGTGGCTTATAAATTTTACCCTGTTGTTAGTGGAAGACTTCTTGTTCCTCTTTTTTGTTTGTAGTAGAAGACTAAGCAAACGTGTTAGACGTGCTGTGAAAAAATGTTTATATTGCTTTTTGGAATCTACACTCTAATAAAAACCAGGATCAGAAGTTGATTGCAAAGTTTGAATGGTCTGGCTAGCTAAGATAAACTTGTTTTATAGAGGAAGACCGAAGATTAATATAATACATTACTCATGCAATTATTAAGGTCTAAAAAGAAAGACTTGCTTTTTTATGGCAGAAGACTTTTAAAGTACAACCTTATTCTGTTTCTCAAAAAAGTACAACCTTATTAATAAACTTTTTGTTTTTGTTTTTTTACCCCAAAAAAAAAGTACTAAACATTTTTTTAACTATAAACAAATAAACACAACTTTTTATAGTGGAAGACTTGGGAGACTAGCTTTTTTTTTCCCAGACCATATACCATTTCATTGACTTGTTGACTTGTTGACCATCTACTAAGCCTTGACTCTATTTTTATATGCTAAGAGACAAGCATTAAAATCGTGACTTCAATAAGTAATGTTTATTTCACACAAACTATTGCACACGATTATATATACACTTTGCACTGAAATCATGGCTTCAAAGTGTATGTCCAATAACCAATATTTATTTCACACCGGTTGTACACAACCATACACATACATTTTGCGTTGAAATTGTGATTTCAATGAGTAGTGTTCATTTCACACAAACTGTTGCATATAACTATTCACACACTTTGCATTGAAATCGTAACTTAAAAGTGCGGTATGGGTATGGTTGTGTGCAATATCGAAGTGTGCACAAAGAGAGTGAAAACATGAGGACGTTTGTCACTGCCTTAGTGGCTTGAACGTTTGGGCCTGTTTCACTCACAAGTTACAATTACATGGGCATGGAACAAACTTAATTGCATGCTGACTTTTGCATCAAATAAACTAAACAAACAACTACCGAATTTATGATGGATCAGTGGGGGGTACCGACTTTTGCATTTTCAATTTTTAGTCTAGTTTTGTAGACTGTTGCCATATGATATATGGTTCATTTTGAAATGCAGACTTCATTTTAAAAAAATTTAAGAACACAATGTTACTGAAGGAAACAGTGTAAGCGCTATGATGATTTTTTTTTTTTTTTTTTTTTTTTATAAAGAGAAAGATAAATTTTATTCACTTGTAAAATTTTAGATTGCAATCTATTCTTTAGCAATGGAGGTATTTCGCGGAACCAACTCTTCTGGGACTCAATACAAAAGGCATACTATGCTAAAGTTCATTTTAACTGACTTTTTTTTTCTTTGACTTGGGGATTCACATATCTAAACTTTCTGTACAACCACTGAAACTTCACCCATCTGCAAAGAAAGAAAACCCAATGCATACGGTATTAGATTTCGATGTCCTATATTCCCATTAAATGAATATTGATTTCTTCTCATTGTTTGTCAAGATTCTAGAGCCACACCGACACGAGCTTTATCTTTATCCCAACGTTAGTGTGAAAAGAAGAAATTTGTACTAGGAAACAATTTTTCAAAGTCAAAAAGTTTTGCCCGGCAGGGAGACTAAAGACTCTGGACAAAAAATAAAACAGACTTAGAGTTTAGTCTTTGGATTATAAATTTGTAATTCTTTATATAAAAAAAAGTATTAAAAATTAAATTAGCATTATTTGAACAACCACGAATTCAGAATTATCTTTTTGTATAATTATATTTTGATTTTGATCACAATTGTGGCAGCATAGCAACCCCATTATGATTAAGAGGCATTTGATTTAATTTGGGTATTCAAATAAGAGACTCAAAGTTCTAGTTACTTTTCTTTGAATTTTATGAGCCTTTGGACTAAATATTATTAAAATTTGAATTTATGAGTATTATGTTCCAGAGATGCCAAATTAGGGGGAAGAGGAGAGAGACTCTAATAGCAAATTCGATACTCCCTTTTATATTATTAATTTATAATAAGACCAGTTATCTTTGCTTACTTTATGCAAACCGGAAGACTCCCTTATTGATTGTTTGGATTTTAAATATATATGAATCTTAAACAGTTAAATTTATCCAATAAAAAAAATTTAAATAAAACATCAATTAAAGTGTGCCCAAAGCATCAAACTCATTGTCCAATTATTTTTAAGGACATTTCCCATAAATTATTGAGATGAAATTATAGAAAACAGGTCATCAATCAATCAACTATAAGGTTCTAAATAATGGCATTCATAATCATTTTGATTAATCCTAACAATAATTTTAAATATTTATTAGTCCTAAACTGTCAATTAATCTGCTCAAAAAAAAAAAAAAAAAACCATCAATCAATAAAATGCTCAAAGCCTTAAACACCTTGTCTAATTTTTTTTGTAAGGACATTTCCCAAAAAACAATGAGACGGACATATAGAAAACAGGTAATGCATCAACCAACTGTAAGCTTGAACTTCTTTTTTTTTCTTTTTTCTCTTTCTGGTTGTGTGAATTTAATGAGCACTTGTTTTCCCACAAAAACAAAAAGGAGCACTTCAATTAAGTTTTCTGAGTCTAATCAAATTTTGATGGTAAAAAAGACTTCTTCTTTTTTTTGTTTGTAGTAGAATACTAAGTAAACGTGTCAAACATGTAGTGAGAAAATGTCTATGTTGCTTTCTCGAATCCACGCTCTAAGAACACGGATTAGAAAGTGATTGGAAAGTTTGAATGGTTTGGATAAGTCAATCTTTTTGGTAAACTCGGATAAGACAATCTTCTTTTATAGAGAAGCGAAGCTTTTTTTTTTTTTTTTTTCGTTAATATAAATAAGTTTTGGTCTTAAAGAGAATGGGAAAAGAGAGATTCAAACTATCAACTTTTGTTTCATAAATTGAATTCTAATCATTCCATTGGCTACTAATTATGAAATTATTGTCTTTGTTAAAGCAAAAAGGACACATGACTTTAGGTGGGAAAAGCCAACTCAAGCTAAGACACTATCATACCAAAATATTACAATGGATTTTAAACATAGCCCTGCATTAGTATTGATGGTGCTAAAATGCCATATTGCTATTATGGCATTGTAGCACCACCAATACTAAAAAGCATGTTACAAGCTTGCAATGGTGGAGGGAAAGTCAAAAAATTTGGCTTTTGAGCTATAGTGCACGATCATCATTGTAGCTAAGATGGTAAAAAAATATATATATTTTATTAAAAGTTATATTATTTTATTGTGTTAGTGGTAGTCGTCGTTGTTTATTATAGTAGATATATTATTATTTTTTGTTATTTATATTATTTTATTGTATTGAAAGTTAAAATAAAACCACCGATGTTGGATGTTCTGTAAAGTAATGTGGTAAAATAGATAAAGTAGTTTTTGTGGTGTTAAATTGCTAAATTTAGGGCTCCAGCTAATGAGGCTTCTTAATTCTTGTATGGCTTGTTAAGGACATATTTTATGTAGTTGGCTAATCCTTTGACAAAATGCACTTTACTTGTATTTGGGTAGATCTAGGATGTGTTTAATACTTCAAGGAACATGTTGTTCAAGTTTAGTATTAAAGCCATGAAGATTGGACCAAGAAACAAGTGAAGAAAAGGGGTTCAATAAAGCTAGATAGCTAGCTCGACACCTGTGGACAGGTAGCTCGACAGCTGCTCAACACCTTCTCGTCAACTAGCTATCTATCGAGCTCTTAAAGTGTTTTCTTATCGCAATCTTGACACCTTCTCGACAGTTAATAGATCGATCAAGAAATCTTGTCTCCTCGACACCTATCTCTCTATCAAGGTTTAATAAAGCTCGACACCTCCCGATCGATCGAGGTATCTATCAAGGTTACGAGAATTCAGATTTTTAGATCTGATTTTTGGGCTAGGCTTTTGTATTTGTGTAGGGTTTCTTTTCTCACAACCCTAGACTTATATAAGGCTTATTTTAGAGGCCGTCACATTAGAGAATAAGAGAATACAAGGAGAACATATGCAAAAGGTGACCGATACTTTATTCTCTCTGAAAGAAGCTACTGCGTCTTTGCGCCTTAGGGTTTTGTAACCAAGTGCTTCTTGATCTTCATTTTTGATAAAGTGAAGAACTTTGTAGCCAACATCTTTTTCTAGTTGGTGATTGAAGTCGTGTACTGGAATCCGCGCAATTGGTTAGTCACGTATTGGGATTCGTGCATCATCAAAGGGTGGCGTTCATATATTGAAGAGTTCAGAGGTTCTGAAGCGATAGAAGGTTTCTGCTGTGAGTTCATCTACGGGGATTGTAGAGTCTAAGGACAAAAGTTTTGTACTAGATCTGAAACTTCTCTTTACTATAGTGAATTGCTTTTCGAAAAGGTTTCTCCCCATGTTTTTTTACTATGAAACTGGTTGGTTTCATTGGTTTTCCTAGGTCATCATATCTTGTCTTATTTACTTTTCTGCTACATATTATTTTGACATGATATTGATATTTGTTTGTTTTAACAAGTTTTATTGATAATAAATCTAATTAACAACTTGTATTTAAAACTTGTTAATTCTATCAACTGGGGTCTAAATTTCCCAACATGGCCCTTCAATCATCAATACTAGGGGATTGCAAACATAGTACCCTACTTCAAACTAGACATTAATTATTCTATAAAAATAAATTTTTTTTATGGGTTTGATTTTCTGACAAGATATATATATTTTGGTCACTTCACTCTAACATATCTTGAGTATATATATTTCTTATTTAATAACATTTTAATTATATGGAATAGAATTTCTATATACCTTTTATATTTATAATTTATTTATTTGTACATATTTTATTATCATTTCTAAAATATTTTTCTTAAAAAAAAAAATAGGTCTCTTATAGTCACCCCTCCTTTGTTAGAGTCATCTCATTAAAGATAGCAAAATACATTCTCTGGAAGCAGGGACATGGTATCTATGATTTGACTTGGCTACACCATGTCGTCATCCTTATAGTATATACCTATTATTCTTGGATTGTCATATCATTGAATGGAGAAAAATTTTGTAATATTACTATGTTTTTAGGGTTTTGAGATTTAGAGTTTTGGTTAAAGCTAGATGACGACTTGATTAAGATAAGAATAGGTGTTTTTTAGGGAACGTGTTTAAAGTTGCCCCCAAGAAAGATACACTCTTTTGTTTTGGGAAGCAAGTCTAAAAATCTAAATTAAAATGAGCAATGTACAAGTATTTTTACTTTTTTAGTATGAGAAAAAGGAACAAGTTTTGTTTTTAAAGAGAGAAGCTTTTAAATAGGATCTTATATTTTCATGTCTAAATGGGCTTACCTTTTGATGGTCTAAGTGAGAGTTTTAGTCCAAAACGTGGATTTCCTCACAAAAAAGAAAAATCCAAAACGTGGGTGGGGTGTATTTTTAAGGTTTGGCCTACCTCTACTACTTTCTTAAAAGGAATTTCCTTTTGTTTTAATGAGAGATTGTCACATCACCCACTAAATAAATAAAAGGTGGGGATTAAAACCCACTATCACTTGTCATTGTAGATTTAAAACAAAAAGACATGTCCAGTTAAAAAAGTGTTGGATGTAAGCCACACCCGTATTTTTAATTGTTGTTAATGGACCAATTGGATCATAACATAGGTGGTAACTAATGGGTAATCAAAATGAGAAAGTAAAGATTTTTTCCACAGTACTTGATTATTTATTTATTTAATAAAATGGAAATATGTAGATATGGAGCTGTTTTGTAAAAGTTAAAATTAAAATAAACACTTTCATTTTAAAATTCAATTCAAAGCATGAATTTTTATACTCTAGGAATTTTAATATATGGAAATTGTAGTAAACTCAGATAAGATTACAATGAGTGTTATTCCTATTTTATACTCTAAACAAGAACTAACAAACTCTTTAAACTACTAATAGATAACTGACACGTGCATTTCCACTCTAATAGGTGATCTTAGTGTTCATCTAGCAATCGTGGTAGCTCTATTTGGAGTCTCTTAGTGAGCAGTGATCACTTTGTAAAGTGTCAAACAAAAGACGATAAGATTCTACATAATTGTGCAAATTAAATGGCTCTTTGTAACAAAATCCGAGGATATTTGATGAATTACTTGCAACCAGTATGTAAGAAAGAAGCCCAGGTTGTAGAAGATCGAGTTGGTTGCTAAAGCTTCTCCATGTGTATGGTGAATATCTTGAGAGTTATTTTCTTAATCTCCGAAGAAATTTATTTTTTTCAAATACTTTTTCAATTAGTAAGTAAAAGCTAGATTAAATGTTTGACGTTGGATACGGTATTAGAGGGTATTAGATTTCAATATCTACTATTCCATGAAATGAAAGTTGAATTCTTTGCAAAATTATTGTTTGTCAAGATTCTAAGGCCCCCACGATTTTTAATTTTCTTGAACGACACTTTCTTGGAAAAACTAGATGGAGAAAAATGTTATTGAGTGTATTTGATGTGTAGTGTGGAATTCCATCAAAAAGAAAAAGTTCGGTGTAGAAAATTAGTTACTATAAGAAAAAAATTTGTGGAAGACATTTTGAGGAATTCCATCAAAAAGAAAAAGTTTGGTGTGGAAAATTAGGTAATTTAAGAAAAAATTTTCTAAATTGAAAAGTTCTGCCCAGCGTAAAGGAGACTCCAAAGACTTTGGAAAAGAAAAACGAAATCTCCAACTCTCTTTCAAGACTTTAGAAGTTCAAAGTCTTTGGATTATAAATTTGTAATTTTTAAAACAAAAGAAAAGGGTATATAAATAGACTTATCATTATTTGAAAAATCATGAGTTTAGAATTATCATTTTGTATTTTGATTTTGATCACAATGGTGGCAGCATAGCAACCTTATTATGGTTAGGACTTTGGAGGCATTTGATCTAATTTGGGTTTTTGAATAAGGAAGTCAAAGTTTTGGTTATTTTTCTTTGAATTTTGTGAGTCTTTTAACAAAATATTATTAAAATTTGAGTTTATGGGTATTTGTCAAAAAAAAAATTTAAGCGATTGAGAAGATGGGGAGATTTCGGTACCCTAAGTGCTAAGTTTTACAGAAATTTGGCATTGACAATGTCGAATTGGGGGATATTTCCCATGAAGCATGGAGATGGAAATATAAAAACAAGTCATCAATCAACTGTGAGGTTCCAAATAATGGCATTTGGAATAATTTTGAGTAATCATAATAATAATTATCAATTAAATATATATGAGTCCTAAACCATCCATTAATCCATTAAAAAAATCCATCAATTAAAGAATGCTCAAATTCTCAAACTCTATGTCCAATTTTCTTTGAAGACATTTCCAGAAAGCATTGAGATGGAAATATAAAAAAATAAGTCGTCAACCAACTATAAGCCTCAATTTTTATTTTTGATTTCTTGGTTGTGCAAATTTAATGAACCCTTCATTTAAATTTTATGAGTACAAACAAACATCAATTAGAAGATATCTAAGACAATCCATAAGTAAGATGTTTTTTTTTTTCTTACATGGAAAACTCATTAATGAAAAGACAAAGGCTACATAACCGTTTAATTAAAAACTTCTAGTATAATATAATGAGCTTATAATAATTTTTTGTAATGGAAGGAAAGCTTTGGTTGACTATTTAATGTGTTTTGGTTTAAGGGTAGGAAAAAAGAGAGATTCAAAATTCAAACTAATGACTTTGGTTTTATAAAATATTCTCCTTAATCACTTGTGTTACTCAAAAAGAATACAATTAAAATAAGTCTAGATCCACAGGGAAAAAAAAAAATTGCCACTATCAGGGAATAAATTATTATTAATAATTTGATAAATGAAAATGTAATATTAATGGTGCGTAAGATCAAATAAAAATCAATAAAAAATTAGCGATTTAAATATTGTATGTTAGATGGGATTACCTTATCTTATTCTTGTTGGATATTTAGGTTGCTAAACACTTTGCCATGATTTCATCATAATGTATACATTATTTATATTTAAAATTCTCCAATTCATTTAAATTAAAACAATATTGTCCTTCTCAAAAAATAAAAAAACAGTATTATCAATCTATTAAATAAAGTTTATGGCTCTGGTCCTTGAATGAGAAAGCTTTTTTCCTGGGAAAGATTACGAAGGACACTGAGTAATAAATATTGTCTAAAATTCGTTGCACATTTGGCAGGAAGCCAAAAAAAAAAATGTGGCCAGGTCAAGATAAAGCCCCACAAAATGGAGGGAGGGTCCTACTTGCAACTTGCAAGACTTCGGTCAATGCCTGAAGTGTAAAACAAAATAAAATCAAACGGAGAAGTGCTCTTATAAATTACCATCCAATTAGAATCCATTTTCACAATTACCCTTTACTTCTCATAATCTGATAATGGAGGGTTCCTTAGGATTCCTTTTCTTTGCTTTTCTAATTATTCCTCTTCCTCATTTCTTCATTTTCTGCACCGGCCACCCTCACTCTCACTCTCACCCTCAGCCTCGTTGCATCGATAGCGAGCGGCACGCCCTTCTCACCTTCAAGCAAGACCTTATTGATCCATTTAATCGACTCTCCTCTTGGACTGCTGATGGGGATTGCTGTCAGTGGGTGGGTGTTGTCTGCCACAACCTCACTGCTCACGTCCGCCAACTCCACCTCGGAAGCTTTCCTCCTCCTATTTGGGAGGATTTTATGGGTGGGGAACTGTATTTGGCTCAACGTGACGCTCATGAGCGGTCAGTGCTTGGTGGTAAGCTAAATCCTTCTCTGCTTGATTTGAAGCATTTGAATTACTTTGACCTCAGCTTCAATAATTTCTCTGCTTCTCCTATTCCCTCATTTCTCGGTTCAATGAAGAGTTTAACATCTCTTAATCTCTCTAAGGCGGGATTTGTGGGACTCATACCTCTTCAACTTGGAAATCTCTCCAATTTGCTCTATCTTAATCTCGATCAAGGTTATTGGGATAATGGTTTACATGTGAATAACCTTCAATGGCTTTCTGGTCTTCCTTTGCTACAACATCTCGATATGAGTCATGTAAATCTTAGCAAAGCCTCTGATTGGCTACAACTCACAAACACACTCACTTCCTTGTTTGACTTGCGCTTGTCATCTTCCCAACTTCCTTTCATTCCACCGACACTCACTGTTAACTTTTCATCTCTCCTTACCCTCGATCTTTCAGAGAACCAATTTGAAAACACTTTCATCCCATCATGGATCTTTGGTCTTCGTAATCTTGTTTCTCTTGATCTATCTTACAATGGCTTTCAAGGTCCAATCCCTGTTGATCTCCAAAACATGACTTCTCTTAGTCACCTCGATCTATCTGGAAACTATTTCAACCATGCAATTCCCAATTGGTTGTATAGTTTTAGTTGTCTTGAGTTTCTCGACCTTCACTACAATAATTTGCAGGGTACAATCTCAAGTGCCATTGGAAACCTAATATCTTCCGTTAGTATTGACTTGTCAGAAAATGAACTTGGAGGAAAGTTGCCAAGATCATTGGGTAATCTCTGTAACTTAAGGGAAATCACATTGTCATACAACAAATGGAGTCAAGAGATATCTGAAATCTTAGAAAGTTTATCAGGGTGTTTGTTAGATAGACTAGAGATCTTAGACTTAAGTAATTCTCAACTTCATGGTCATTTGACGGATGAACTTGGGGTATTTAAAAATCTAGTCAAACTTTATTTTCAGAATAATTCAATTTCGGGTCCAATTCCATTGTCTTTAGCAAATCTTCCATCTTTGACATACCTGGATTTTTCAAGCAATCATATCAATGGAACTCTCCCTCAAAATTTTGGACATTTGAAAAATCTAGTTGAATTGGGTCTTTCAAATAATTCAATCTCAGGTCCACTTCCGGTTTCTTTTGGAAATCTCTCATCTCTGACACACTTGGATCTTTCCGATAATCTATTCAATGGAACTCTCCCTCAAAATTTTGGACTGCTTTCCAAACTTGAGACTTTATATATTTATTCTAATATGTTGAAAGGTGTCGTGTCTGAAGTTCATTTTTCCAATTTAACTAGTTTGAGGACACTTTCTGCATCTAGAAACCAATTGACTTTAAAAGCAAGTCAAAATTGGATTCCTCCTTTTCAGCTTGAGTTTTTAAACTTGCAATCATGGAATTTAGGGCCAAAATTTCCCCTATGGCTTTGTTCACAAAGGCATCTGCAGTCGTTAATCATTTCTGATACAAGGATTTCAGATGTGGTTCCTCCTTCACTTTGGAACTTGTCTTCTCAGTTCCAATTTTTAAATCTCTCCCACAATCTAATCCAAGGGGAAATTCCCGTGATTTTGTCTGCTTTAGTGATTGATTTAAGTTCAAACCATTTCAAAGGTCCGTTACCTTGTATATCCTCTAATGTGTATGTGCTAGATCTTTCTAACAATTTATTCTTTGGATCTATTTCTCACTTTTTTTGTTTCAAAGTGAATGAGCACAAAACCATAGGACATCTCAATCTTGGGAAAAATCTTTTATCAGGAACAATACCTGATTGTTTGATGAATTGGAACGACTTGGTGGTCTTGAATTTGGGGAACAACAATTTCAGTGGCAGTATTCCAGCATCAATGGGATCTTTGACTTCTCTTGAATCTTTGCACCTATACAAAAACAAATTTTTTGGAAACTTACCATCATTTTTGAAAAATTGTACAGAGTTGGTAACTATTGATGTTGCTGAAAATAGGTTTGCTGGAAACATACCTTCTTGGATTGGGCATAGATGTACAAGCTTGATGATTCTTAACCTTCGCTCAAACTATTTCCATGGTCACATACCAAAAGAACTCTGTGCTCTAGCTTCACTCCAAATATTGGACCTTTCACATAATAAGCTATCCGAAAGCATACCTAGATGTGTTAAAAATTTTAGCGCCATGGCCACAAATAATATTTCAAATGGCTACTTGAATTCTTATCGTTCTAATCCTGTTTATGGTCCAACTCTCCCACTTGAAAGTGCATTGCTTGTGATAAAGGGAAACATTTTTGAGTATACCACCATTCTCCCATTGGTAAAAAGTATAGACTTTTCCAAGAATAGTTTATCAGGAAAGATCCCCATCGAAGTTACTAGTCTCCAAGGATTACAATTTTTGAATTTGTCATATAATTTCTTGATTGGAAGTATTCCTGAGAATATAGGTGCTATGGGATCACTAGAATCTATTGACTTCTCTTTGAACCAACTTTCGGGTCAAGTTCCCTCAAGCATGTCAAGTTTGACATTTTTAAATCATTTGAACTTGTCAAACAACAATTTGATTGGGAAAATTCCTTTAAGCACTCAACTACAAAGCCTTGATCCATCCAATTTTATTGGAAACAAACTGTGTGGACCACCACTTATTAATGATTGTACTACAAATGGTGTAAAACCCAACATAAGAAGTAAAGATACTTGTGGACTTGAAGTGGATTGGTTCTATGTGAGCATGTCACTCGGCTTGGTGGTTGGGTTTTGGGGTGTATGTGGTCCTTTACTATTGAATAAGCAATGGAGAATGATGTACTTTCAATTCCTAGATCGCATAGGGTACAAGCTTAAGAGTGTTGTCTTGTAAGATTCTTAATAATTTGTGCAAATGTTAAATATTTTGATCATGTTAAATATTGTAAGTAAATGTTGTCTTGATCATGTTAATATTTTGATGATTCCAAATAATCTTTTTGCTGGTTAATACTTATGTTATTAGTTAATTCACTCCATTAGCATATCTGAATATGGTGTTTCTTCCTATGAACATCAATGGCAATCCAATTTGTAGATTCATGTAATCCCTGAAGATTAATATTGTAAAATCAAATTTTAGTTCATAAAAGTAACTGATTTGTTAAAACTTAAAAGTAGAAATGTAGTATACTATACCTTGTAATGATGCCCTATTATTGTTTCTGTTACTCTAAAGAGAAAAGTTGATATATTCATCCGGCTATCCTAGCAGATCTCTTTAGAATCTCCTAGCGATCACTTTCTAATGTCTAAAGTCTCAACATGATTGTGTATCACTGGACAAACTAAACATTTAGTTTATAAAAAATTCCAAGGCTATCATTTGGATACGTCCCAACCAGTTTCTAAGAAGGAAGCCCAGTTTACAAAATTGTGGCTCTCAAAAGTCTACTTCTCCTCCCCTGCCAAATAGGAGAAAATTTTACTACAATTTTAAAGAAATAAATAAAAACTACCTTGGAACTTGATTTTAAGGTTTTTCTTATTTTTATTTTTTCTATAAATTTTTATTAAATGTACACAATATTGTGATACAGTAGTAAGTCTAGTACTATGCTTCTGTTTACCCAGGTCTGCCAAATGATAGTTAATTTACCATACCTTTCTCCTAAATAACGTATCTCAGCATTTCTTGAGTTTTAGGATATTTAAAACTGAATGGTTCATGTTTTTTAGAGTTTTGGTCATGCTTGTAGAGGACCAATAGTGAAAGGTATTGTAAGGGGATTTTGAAACTTAGTTCGGAACAATTTTACACATTTTTGGTTTGCTATATAGGTAGACAATTTCTCAAACATATTGTAGATGAACATGGAACTTGCAACTTGCAATTTAAGCTAAATGGTATGCTGTGAAATACTTTCTCCCACTTGCAAGAAAGTTTATAGTATACATGAAGGTCCTGTTTACAAGTCTTCAGAGAAGCATGACCCTAGCATACATGAAAAAAAAAAAAAAAAAAGCATATAAAATATTCTCATGTGTTGAGAAAATCAAATCATAAACAGTAGTCCTCTTCTTTCTAAGGTGATATTTAAATGATCTTCTTGGTTAATTGCTAGAGAAAATGAACAAGACAAAAATGTTATTTATGAGATAAGTATGGATTTTTGGTTTTGGCTAAAAACATATTTAACCATAAGCTATGAACATGCTTCTCTTGCTGTAGTTTTCTCTGTAATACCCTACAATTCCAGCTTATGCAAAGAAGTTCCAATGTAAACTGCAATGAGGAAGAAAAACAAGTCCTTCCAAGTTTCAAAGCTCTTACAAATCCTTCAAATGTGCTTTTTTTTATTTTTTTATTTTTTTTAATTTTTGTCTATTCAAGAAGATTGCTATAGATGGATTGGAGTTTGATGTGACATCGTAACTAGAAAGTTGGGTCAAGCTCCAACTAGGAATTTCATATTCTGCTGAGGATATAGATTAATGTTGGGTTGCAAGATTCATCCTTTTTAAGTGGAGCTAGAACTACTAAATTAATTGAATTAATAATTCTATTGATATGGGCATTCCAAGCTAATTTGATTACTTATAGAGACTTAGACATCTTGACCTCTTGATGTGTGTCAGGAATCGGCGCCCAACAATTTGGAAAACTCCATTAGCACAATTCTTGAATCAGTGAGCAGGCTTCCTCACCTTTTTGTCCAAGTTGAACCAGCGTTGGTCCCTATAATGCATAGAATGTTAACAAGTGATGGCCAAGGTATGTATTCTAATACCTTAATTTGGCTTATTTTTGACATTGTTTCTATTCTTTTCTGAGTCTTTTTATTTCCTGATAAAGTTTTGCTGCCAAAAAGGATTGGTGGGCCTTGTATATGTTGTTTTCAATAACTCTCAAGGGTATTTAATTTGATTGTGTATTATGTTTTCTGTATATATTGGATTCTTTATCTTCTTGAGTGTTTGCGGTTGACAGTTGTTTAAAGGATTGGTATTTCTGCTATTTCGTATGGGTACGTAAAGGGTTTCAGTATCTTGTTCTTGTGCCTTCACATGTAAATATACACAAGCACTTCTGCGTAAAGGGTAATTCCACTTTGTTACTATTGTTCATTTTTCTGTTGAATTTTCTTGTGGCTTGCCAAGTAAAAAATTTAATTTTTTTTCTTATGCCCCCCCGGTCTTTGGGTTTTGATAATACTTGGCAGATAACCTATCTCAAATCTGCAAAGACGGCTGAAAAACAGTTACTTCCTTATACAAATGAAGATGATCCTTTTGGGAATATCAAGAGAGCAACAAAAATAGATATGACATGAACCACATTGCATAGAGCTAAAGTACTTATTTGCAATTGCTTCAACGGTTTTGTTAAAGGGATTTTAAATTTTTGAAAGTCACTGATACTTTCTTCTTCTCTCCACACAGGATGCCCAAGATCTAGACATCTCAATTGAACTTCTTCCCTTGAGTCAGCCTGATGAGGAGTGCAATGTTTCACTTTTCTTTGCTGTATGGACATTGCTCATTTTGATTTATTGAGTGAATTTCTTGTCTGATTAGATTAGTTACATTGCTTACTACTTCAAACCTTATTTGTTACAGGATTTGATTGGATTGGAAGGGGATGACCTTGCTCAATTTTTACCTTCAGTGGGAGAGAATTATGCCTTCCTCTAGTTTTTCTTTATGGTATTACTTATGTGCTAATCATTGTTGCATACTGCTAGTTACACACTAACGAACAAATAGCTTCTGAAATCGTGTTTTGAAAACACGATTGTGAAAACACAATTTCACAATTTTAACCAAAATTGTGTTTTCAAAACATGAATTCATATGTGTGTCCCTTAGATAGTGTGTAATTATCACCACTCTTCCTTATGTGCAATTTACAGGATTACCACATATCATATTAGAAGTGGGGGAACTAATTGTTGCATTATGCATCTGAAATTGCTTAAATATCTTAAAAGTTTTGATTTTTGAAGTCTGTCTTGGCTTTTTGAAATTTGAAAAGAGTCATTGTTATGAGAAGTAGATGATATTTCAAGAGCTGTAGGAACCTCAAGGTTTTAAGTAAAAAATGGTTTAACTTAAAGAAAGCAATAGACAAGTTTAGATTACACTTAAGGCTTTCTACGAACAATAAATATTGAGATAATATTAAAAGCTTGGATGAAAATTGAGCATATATGTTGATAAAAAAAATAATAATGAACATCAATTTTTTTGACAATGGTGCAACGTACTTTGAATGCAAAAGAGCAAAGGAAGGTCAAATAAAGTCATTGGTATTGAAGTTGTGATCAGTCTTTTAGTAATCCACTCCATAGTACAAGATCATTATAAAACTGCATGATACCTTAGTCCTTACGCAAAACTTAGCAACATAATTTCAGTGTAAAAGATTAAAAAATAATCAAAAGTATGCCTGAAACATATCAATGCTTCTACTGTTTTCTGTACCTTGTGATGCAGTTTAGTCATCAAATTTTGATAAGTATTAATGGCGGTTGATATTTGAACAGTAATAGAGACATGATTTTTTGTCATTCGAATTTATTCCTTCACATGAAATTTTCACAGCATGGTACAATGATATAATTTCCAGGTCAGGTTTTATTATACTGTGTTGAAGATTTTAGAGTGTTCAGTATTGATGCTGGAATTTATATTGTCAAGTTCCTTTTCCTAGTCTTAAGTATTTTCCCACTTTATGCCAAGAGCCTTGTAGCTCAGTGACATACCCTGCTCTCCTTTATTAGGAGAACCAGGGTTTTGATCCCCCCTCCCCATTATTGTAACTATCGAAAAAAAGTATTTTCCCATAAAATATCCATATTCCAATTTCAGATTTGAAGATATGAAGGATCAGCTGAGAAAGCGTATGTTCACAAAGTGCATAGTTAAAACCTAAAAATTGCATTTTCAATTGCTAATGGGTTATACAATAGAAGTTGTCACTCACCACTGTTGGGGAGGCCACCTCAGTTTGTCACAGCCGCTTGGGTCATATAGTTGCTTAGTTGGCTAGAAACTCTCACTCATAGCAATCGGGTCTGAGTTGTCCTTGACGACATCATTTAAGAGTGTCAAATGTCTTGTACTTGCAGTTAGGTCGTGAGCCTATACCAAGAATAGATTTAAAATTAAAAACAAGAGATATTTGTTTGTTGAGCACGTGGATTTGGCCGCCAATCAAACTTATTACTAGCTTGTTAGAGCCAGGCCATGCAGCTCAGCAACTCAGGCCATGATCTTGTAGCCCAATTTTAAAAAATTAGCACATGTATCATATTTCTATGCCAGTGCTGATTAATAAAATTTATGGTGGGAGGCTGCCTTACCCGTCACCTTCAACAGACGGTTAGACAGTCTTGATTAATAAAATTTCCACTGAAACTTTCTCAATGGTCGGGTGTTAATTTCAGCCAACACTAGGTTTCTTATTCCTAGGTTTTGCTTTCTTGCTTGGTGCCTATTTTAAGTAAGCCTAGGTGCTGATTCCCACGTTAGTTTTATTTTTCGGTTCTTCAATTTTGTTGTTGTATCTATTTTGGATTTTTCCTGCATCAAAGGTCTTTAGAGAGATCACTAGTTCATTTGTTAGAAGGCTATACGAAAAGAAAAGGTACAAATAAAGTTAACCTTCTTTGTGTGGATTGTCTTTGGGAAAATTCTCACGATGGATAATCTAATTAAGCAAGGAATGGTTATTGTAGATCAGTATTGTATGAGTAATTAAAGCAGTGATAATATGGATATTTTGCTATTTCATTGTCGAATTGCCATTGAGTTTAAGTTTCATCTTTGTGCTATTTGATGATGGATGGATGATGCCTAAATCAGTGCACAGGTCACTTCAATATTGGAGAAAGAGACCAAGTTCTTTCAGATATAAGATTTTGGAATTTGGTACAATTATGTCTCATTCGGACCTTTTGAGGGTTAGGAGTTATCGGTTGTGAGATTTTTATTCCATTGAATCAGTTGTTAAGAGATGAGTTATACCATCTAATATTGTAGAGTTTTTGGATTCTTTGTATGTTTGAGATGTTTTATGGGGGATAGTTGATTGTAGAGCCAGCAAACTATATCTTGATTTGTACCCTTTGTAAATAATCAATACAATTATTCATTGCTTATCTGAAAAATAAGGGTTTGCTTTTCATACTGTAGGAAACCAGTTTCTGGTTCTTAGTCATCTTTTTTCTCTAGTACTAGTTCAAATTACAAAATAAAGTGAGTTGATTTCAAATTTCAAGTGGATTCTAATTGAATTTTGTTTATTGTTTTAAATTTGAAATTGTGTTAGTTTTACATTTTGGTTAGCCTTACCAATTTCCTGGAAAATTCTCAGAAAGAGATTATCGGCCATGGTGGTCAGATTGAGCTGCCAGGAATGCACATGATATATCTTCCACACACTGAAGACATCAGACATGTTGAAGAGGTAAGAGAAATAATTGAGTTGGTTAGTTGACTTTTAGTAACATATCAGTAAAAAATACGGTGACATCTTGCAGCTTTATTCAGATTCAAATGGTGCTGCACCAAAAGCAATTGATGATCAAATTGAGAAGGCTACTGCTTTAATGGAACGTATCGATTTGAAAGATTTTTCAGTATGCCAATTTTCCAACCCTGGTATGTTGAATAATTGCATTGCACTTCTGTAACTTTAAAAAAGAGAATAATACTCAAGGTTTAGTATTTTATTTCCTAACATCTGGTTGTCAGTATACCTTTCAGGTCTTGATTTATATTGAATATCACTTGAAAGGAGATTCTCATTGTTCTAATAATTGTGTTAGACCGGCCGGTCTTATCAGTTCAAATATGAACAAGGATCTATATTAGTCCACACCACAAACGGAATATCTTATCAAAATTGGTGAAAATCAAAGGACTAGAGGTTCAACCGCCAAAACTGGTTTTCATCAGTTGCTTGCTTACCAAAAATTTTTTAGCTTACCAAAAAGAAAGAAAAGCAAGCTTACATGCATTACTTCTTTTACTAGTGAATGCATTAACACTACTTGGGTGGTGTGAGGCATGGGATCAGTACACTGAACTTTAAAAATCTGGGAAGGAACCATAACTTTACCATCTTATCCAATGTTTTTTTGTGTACTGATGCATTCAGTGATGCTATTTTTTACTGATACATTTCTGATTGATGAGGTACTCTTATCACATAATAAATATTTTTCACGTTGAATCTTTTCCCTTGTTTGCAAGATGTCTTACTTTGTTTGTTGAAATGTATTCTATTCTTTTATATTCGTAGGTTCAAATCTGATGAGGAGAGATCACCAGTTTATCACATTGTTGAGGAGACATTCCCTCATTTGTTCATAACAGGCTTGTCCAGATTGTCAACCCACCATTGGATGTTGCAAATTTGATCCAGCTTATTTGTAAAATATTTGGTCATCCATGTATGTTTGTTCTTAGATGGAGAGTTTTGCAGTCTAACTTTATACATGGGTTTTCATTCTAGGTGGTGTTTTAATAGGTTAATCATTGTTCTCATTTCATGTTATGCTTAAATTCATTTTGGATAAATTGCAAATATCTATCCTGAACTATTAGCCAAGTAACTCTATCTTGGAAAGTTTAAAATTGAGCAATCAGCACCTTAACATCACTTAAAATTCCAAATAATCCTCTGCCGCTCAAATTACTGTCAAAGTAAGAGCAAATTAACAGAAAAGAGAAATAGAAAAAGCTGAAGAGAGCTTTGGTTCACCTTTTTGTTTGTTTGTCCGTTTTTGTTTTGGAAAAGTCTTGGAGAAGAGGAAGTTTTTACCTTATTTTCATCCTTTTTCATGTCCAAATTGAGAATGACTGATTTCTTTATTCAGAAGATGACTTTTATATATCATTTGGGTTTGTTGTTTGTTCTTTTCAGTTGGAGATTCTAAAGCAGCTGTTTGATCCAAAGGTGTTCAATGCATGGATGATTCTTTTCTTAAGTATATTGGGGAGTTCCGTTCCCTTGGAAGGGCAGCCTGCTGATCCTGAGCTTAGGAAATCATGGGGATGGTGGAAGGTCAAGAAATGGACGATTCACATTTTAAATAGGCTCTACACTTGGTAACTTCCTATATTTGAAACATATTAAAATAAGTATGAGGCTTGCAGCAGGAGGCATTTTGACTTTTCATGGCCATTTAATCAGGTTTGTAGAGTTGAACCTTCAAAACCCAGAAAACAAAGCTTTTGCTCAAATGTTTCATTAGAAATATGCTGGAAAGATCTTGGAGTGTCACATAAATTTGCTTACTGTGATTCGTGTTGGTGGCTATTTGCCCGACAGAGTTATCAACCTTATTCTTGAGTACCTAAGCAACAGGTGATTTTACTTTTTTCTTCTTTTTTTAAAGATAAAATTGTCATAGCTCATCAGGGGATACCTGACAGCTGGAGTTAGTTGCCCATAGGTTTTACTAACTAGAGGCAAGTTGAAAGGGCTCTTCTTTAGAAAGGGTTCCCTGTGTTATTAAAAAAAATAAGATAAAATTGTCATAGATTTAACTCCTCCCCCCCCCCCCCCCCCCTACTTATCTATCAGAAAAAGGGTCAAACTCCTTTTTATCCTTTTATTTTATGTGTTTTGTGGTTTAATCAATCTACTCATCAGTAGCATCAGTTGTTTAGTTGTGCTTATTAGAACTTGTGAATATCAACTAGTGTTTTCTGATTTTATTTTATTTATTTATTTTTTTTAAAGAATGATACGATCATAGCTTTGTAAGGCTCATAGAGGACCAGTTCATCTTACACTACCCTTCCAAGCTAAGAGCATTGTTACACCTAAACTTAAATAATTCTTTATGCCAACTAGAAAGGGTTTGCTATATTGAGATGGATAGAATAAAGAATTGGATGTATCATTTGGAATTTAAATTCAATGAGGTTTAGATCATTTTTACTCTTTGGTAATGTTTATTTTTCTGCAACGTAGTGGCTAAAGTACTTAGCAGAATGTTAACATAGTTCTGGCAGTGAAAGTCCTTGAAGATTCAAGGTATACTTTTTGGAGGTCTCCTTCCTCTTTGAGTTGTTATGTTTGGTTTCCAGCCAAGTCACCAGTAGTTCTTCCTCAGTTTGAGTCTACATAATTTGGTATGCCTGCCCTTTTGGTTTATCTGCTAGATTTTAAATAATCAGGATCCCACACAATATGAACCTTAAACAGCAGCTAAATCTCTTGTTTTATGGCGCATCAGCCATTACCGAAGCATATATAATAATAATAATTCATAATAATAATATTATTGTTATAAAACATTTACAATGCAGTGCACTATGTTCTGCCATTTTTGTCACTTCAAGTGGCCTATTGTGGAGTAACATGAGCAGCACATATATGGTTCTTCTGAGGCTCTTAGCAGCATATGCAGTTCTCCTATTTTGAGGCTTTTTTGCTCATTGAAACTCAAAAGTGGATGCAAAATTCACTTGTTTAATGCTTTTATTGTTTTAATTAGTTATTGGTATCATAGACTTTTAGAGTGAAGTCTTTGATCTATCTGTGAGTCACAAGATAGTTGCCTTCTTAAAAAAAATAAAAAATAAATTTTAATTTTAAAGTTCATTGTTGAATTTAACACTCAAGTACGCTTTCCTGATATATCTGTGCAGAAGTTTTTGTAGAAGTTTTGGAAATTGTGTCATATATGACTTTCTTTTCTCCTACAATATCTATGGACATGTGGAGTCTGGCCATTGATGATGGAAGTATTGGCAGACTTTGCTATTGACTACTTTCCATGTATGATTTTCTCCACTGCATGACATAAGACTCTGATGAAACCTGTTAATAAAAATTCATGATATAATGTCTATCAATTACTCTCTCTGTTCAACAATCCACATTGTTAATCACTTTTGGGGAATATAACTTTTTAGTTTTTAAAGGCCTTGAATCAAAACCACCTAAATATCCCTTGAAAATTTACGGACTTATTTTTTTAGAGCATTTCTAAATTTACCCTCGGTTCACTTTTTAAATGGGGCATCCATTTTGTGACATCGGAAGATTGGGGAGGGGGGGGAGGTGGGGAATTAACTAGGACAGAGGAAGTATTAAGTTGCATTGTATTGTTTAAACTTGGGCATGTAAGTCTGTTTTAAACACAGTAATCATCTAAGGTAACATCCAGTATATTTTGTTAAGAAGCTTCACGTGAAGAACCTGTTTTGTAGTGGTTTGCATGTACTTTCCCAATATTTTGATTCTCATTAGATCTATTTTCATTTAGATATTCTGGTTCCTTTGGATAATTACGTATCCAGGAGAACTGCACATTTCCTCACTTGTAAAGAGCCAGACTACCAGCAAAGCCTTTGGAGTATGATTTCATCTGTGAGTTCCTTTTTAATTAATAAATTTTGTTTTGACTACTAGCTTTTCAGTTAAAGCATTTGAAAGTAAATGAAAAAAGCTAAATGAGTTTTTGTGGAACTGATTCTTTCCAATTACCTTTTTACTCCTTTCCTCCCCACTTGGTAGATAAGATCTGTGCGTTGTTTTGTTTATGCTGATCATGGCAGATAAAAATATGGAGGATAGTGATATCAGGCCAGCTCCAAAGCTCATTCAAGTACTCTTCCAAAACTGCAAAGGGAAAGTGGATCAATGGGTTGAGCCATATCTTAGAGTCACTGTTGAGCAGTTGCGTCGGGCTGAGAAGTCGTATTTGAAATGTCTTCTTTTTAAAGTGGTAGGGAGAAAACATAAACTTCTCTTCATAAGTTTATAGAGAGACTTTTTGTGGAATGGGATTGGTGGCGAACCTAAAATTCATTTAGTTGATTGGGCTAAGGTTTGTAGGCCTTTGCAGGTTGGGGGGCTGGGTTTAAAACAATTGGGTAACTTTAATTCTGCCTTATTAGGTAAATGGTTGTGGAGGTATGGCTCGGAGACTGATGCTTTATTGAGGATGGTTATAGAGGCAAAATATGGGAACATTTGGGGTGGTTGGTGTACGAAGAAGGTGACAAGTCCTTATGGGGTTAGCTTGTGGAGATACATTAGAAGTGGTTGGTTGAACTTCTCTAAACTCCTTGTTTATGATGTGGGGGATGGTACTAGAGTGAAATTTTGAAAGCATGTGTGGTGTGGGGATTGTACTCTCCAAGAGGCTTTTCTAGAGCTTTACTGTCTTAGTAGGTCAAAGGATTCCTCGATGGCTGAAGCTATGGGTTGGTCTGTTGGGAGGTTTCACTGGAATGTGTAATTTCGTCGTCCACCTCAAGATTGGGAAGAAGAAGCCTTTGACCGGTTTATGGCCTTAGTCTATTCTTCGTCAGTGCGGGGGGTTGGCCCAGATAAGGTTTGTTGGAAGCCTGCAAGGAGTAGACGTTTTGAGGTTAAAGGTTATTATAGCTCCTTCTACCCTCCTAATCTTGTTTCCTTTTCATGGAAAATGATATGGCAATCAAAGGTTCCTCCAAGGGTAGCTTTCTTTTCTTGGTCTGCTTCCTTAGGTAAGATCTTAACAACAGACAACTTTCGTAAAAGACGAGTGATAGTGCTTGATTGGTGTTATATGTGTAAGAGGTGTGGGGAGTCGGTGGATCATCTTCTACTTCATTGCTCCATAGCTTGGGAGTTGTGGTATTTGGTTTTTTGCTTGTTTGGTATTCAATAGGTTATGCCTCATACTGTTCTTGAGTTGTTTGAGGCTTGGCAAGGAAAGTTTGCGCGACATCGTCACATTGATGTTTGGAAATTAGTGCCTCATTGCTTGATTTGGTGCATTTGGCGTGAAAGGAATGCTAGAAGTTTTGAGGATTGCGAACGTTCTTTGTTGGAGATTAAGTCTTTTTTCTTACACACTCTCTTTGAATGGAGTGTGGTTTTTTCTCATTTTTCTTGTTTTTCCTTTTTTATTTTTCTTGACCGTTGTTCTTTTATTTCTTGATTTGTGCCCCCATAGTACATCCCCAATGTACTCGGCTTGGTAATCTTTTTATTTTTAATAATATTCTTACGTTATTTATCAAAAAAAAAAAAGTATTCATATTGTCCTTTTAAGTGTCTTATTCTCATAAGCTTTTTGGTTTTGGGTTGCAATTTTAAACAACTCCCCCCACCCACCCACTAACCAAAAAAAAAAACAAAAAAGGAAAAATCCACCTTGCTGCTTTTCCCCCTTTACATATCATTCCTAGCTAGAATGTCATTGACAAGCATGCTTTCATTGTTTTCTATGACATCTGGCATTAAGACTCTTTGATATTGAATTTTTTTTTTTTTTTGGGGTGGGGGTGGGGGTGGGGAGATGTTACTTTTATTTCAAGTACACTTTTTGGTTTACCAACTTATTTCCTCTCATTATTCACTAACTAACTGTGGCAAATAGATTGGAAAAGTTGTGGGATTTCTTAAAGATTTGGATAGGTGATGAATATAAATTTGATTTGTTTCATTGGAATTTGATTTGTTTCCATTATGTCATGGGTTTCAACCAGCTAAGTCAATGGTTGTGGAGATCTGGTAAAGAAGAAAATCAATATTGGGCATGTGTCATTGGTTTGAAATATGGAGAATAAGGGTGGATGGATCTTAAATCACTATCAATCAAGGCTTGTAATTGCCTCCTTAACAATTTCACTTCAACTTCTAAGCCATTTTGAACCCTTCTACACCTTGGTCCATTGGCTGCAATATCATCTTCCTCTACTACAAGAACAGCTTGCTTCTTGCCCTTGTCCTTCCTTGTCTTCTCAAACACCATGGCTTCTTGCTACTATAAACTGATTGCTAGCATATATGAAGGCTTTGGTTTTGGGAAGAGAGGCATTTTAGGCTAGGAAAAGCAATCAAGACTGAATCTTGATAGGTTCTTGGACAAAAAATGAAGAAACAAATTGCAAATGAGCTTGAATCCTAAGAATATCAAGCTCTGTTACCAATTTGATGCAGGGGATGTGATGGGCTGTTAGTGTATGGTTTAAAAACAATGAAAAGGCTGAGTTACTTAGAACAAATTGATAGGTAGATAAGTACCTCTGCAAGAACACTTAGGGTCGACTTGGTTTGCACGTCCACGTCCAGATTATTTGCGTTGTCAGCTTCTTTTTTTTTTTTTTTTTTTAAACCAGTGCCTATTACACTGTTCATGGGACATGAACAGTGCAATCAGGCATATGAACAGTACTTTTAAGCATGAACAGTAATTTTTTGTTATTTTTTTTATTGTTTTCATTTTTCAGCAAAATAAACGGTATCCAAATGCACACTTAATTCCAAATAGCACATAAAGGCTAACAATTCATTCAATTACCAAAACTGATTTACAAAGAGCTTACATTCTCCTACTTATACTAGTTGTTTGGCATTGGTAGCCTCTAGATGGTTGACAAGTGTCTAAATCCTATAGGCTAATGCTTAAGAAATCTTCCAACTAACTAACTAACTAATTAGTTACAAGTGGATTAGGATATAGGCATATAGTTGCTTGAAATGCCCTGCATCATATACCTTCTTTGAGAGTTTGTCTCTAGGAAATTTCTTCCAAAGAAAGATGATGTTCCACTTGGGACCTCAAATCTACCCTATAACATTTCTCCCCATCAGTGAAACAAAGCTCCTCAAAAATTTTACGTGGTTGATATAGTTCTTTTTATTCTTTTCCCTCAAAAGAGAAGGTTAATACTTTATTTTAATTATTTTAGTGTACGATACACGTTTACAATTCTCACTACTTCTTCTTCAGCATTACAGTGGCTGCATGATAAGTCATGCTTGTTTCATTTTATTCATATTGCGTGTTCTAATCTTGTGATGTCTACACATTGTAATTAGTGTGCTAAAACTCAAGAAAAAAGGAAACTCAGGTTACTCACCTATTATTTTCATAATCATATGTCAATGGGATGTACTATCAGCGTTATGAGTAAATGTTTTCTTTTTGTTTTTTGGTAGAAGAGTGCGATTATTGTTTAGATTTATAACCAACTCTGAAGTTTTGGAATTAAGATTTTGTTGTATTTTTGTACCACTTGTGCTGTGAAGTATCACTATCAAAGGATGTGTAATTAGTTGAAAAAAAAAATGTTTGGAACTTGTGTAAGCACTTATTAAAATTGTATGTTTAAAAAGAAAAATAAATTTAAAGTTGAGGTCATGTGCATGGCTACCATGCTTCTGCTTTCTTGCTATTTGGAGTATGTTGTACGGGGTTTGCTTCCTATGATGCATATAATTTGTTGGTTGGTTTTACTTGCCTTCTGCTATTTTTGGTTGAGTTTTTGTATTTCATACATAACTGGACTATTGATGTCCTAGTAGTTCACCATATTTCTTCTTCTTCTTCTTCCTTTTTTTTTTTCATATAAAAGGGCTCGGAAAAAGCAAAAAAATGTCAAAGCTAAAGAAACTTTTGATTGGAGTGTAGAAATGGTAACTATGAGGAATGGTTGAATTTATTGTCTTCACACACAAACAAGATTTAAAATGAATCCCACATTTTTATGGATAAAAAGCTAATGATTTTAACGCCAATTGAAGTGGATTCCATGATCTTATCATTGAGGGGGATAATATTAATGTTATGAGCAAAATTCTCTCTACCGAATATGGACTATTCACGACTTGGACATATTTTGCAAGAAACAAAACCGGTGGCTGGTCTTTGCAAAGGCTCTTTCTCATATGTCAGGAGATCTTGCAATTCAGTGGTGCACTCTTTAGCTAAGTTTGTTAAATCTATATCTAATGATGTAATGTGGATTGAAGATCCTCTTCCTGCTGTAGAGTTAGAGGCTTTATTCTATGATGTAAATGTTTCTTTTTTGAGAATTAAAGTTTTTTTCCCTCCAAAAAAAAAAGTTGCTCAAAAGTTGCTAAATTTATCTTTGATGATGTAATATGATGTGTTATGTATATATCATAATTTAATTCATTAAAATAGTGCGTAAAATTTCCCAGGGAATTCAGTAAAATGTTAAGAGTAAAACAAAAATTTGCTTCATAGGGCGTTCATGGATATAATAACTTCACACCAATACTTCACCAAATTTAATAAGACACTGAGCATCATAACATTTGCTAATTGCTCGCAACCATTGTCCTGCCAAAAAAATTTGATTAAATAAGCTATGGTTATTGTCATTACTTTTTATTTTGAAAAAAAATTAACGAGCAAGTACAACCATAGTTGCCAAAATTTTATTATTTATTATTTATTTTATAGTTAGAAAATTCTGTACTCTGATTTGTTTTCAAACCTTTGATTTTGAAAACACAAGAAATTTTTTTTTTTTTTTGTTTTTATTCTTAAAAATAAGTTTTTCAAAACAAAAATTAAAAACATTTACCAAACATAACCTTATCCTTCAATTGCTTTCTTTTCTCTCGTTCCGGTCTATATCTCTAACAATTCAAAAAACTCTATCGCTTGATGTTTTGTACTCGCATCTTTTCCACTTTTCTTGATAATAAGAAGATAAACATTATACCCTTTACTCTAATGGAGGGTAGGGCTAGAAATGAACCAAACTATTTATGAACAGTTTGAGTTTAGTTTGAAAAAAGCTTTTCCATGTTCGTTTGTTTAAAAAACAAGTCAAATTCAAGTACTAATTTTAAGCTCAATTATTAAACAAATCAAGTTCAAACAATAATAATGTGTTCATGAACATAAAGACTTGATTTAACTATATATAATATTATATTTTTTATATGTATAATTGTCTAAAAATATATTCATATAGACTTGAAATTGTATTGTATAAGACTGTCAATAAGTTCATATGATATTAAATTATTATTTGTAGTTTATTGATGATATAAATAGTCTATTCACAGTAAAAAAAAAAATTTATTCACGGTTTCACATAATATATTTAGAAAATAATAAGTTAATTAAGTAGTTTGTGAACAATCCTGAACATAAAATCTAGTTTGGTGATGAGCTTAAACTTAGTTTGTGTTAAAAAAAATAATAAAATGAACTAGTTTGAACTTTTAATATTTACAAGGATTTTTTGGATATTTAGACTGATTTTACCAACAATTTTGTTAGTTGACAAGAAAGCCAAACATACATCTTAAGTCTTGAAGACTCGAGTCCTATATAAACAACAACATGGCAGACCTAGCAAAGAAGAATAAAGAGAATTAGAGAGCAGAGAAGAAGAAAGAGAAGTAAAGAAGAAGAGAGAGAGAGAGAGAGAAAGAACCTGCAGAGAAGCACCAAAGGATCAGATCTACAGATCCAGAGAGGAATAGCTTCGACCTCCAATGCATAATTTAGGCTTGATTTAATGAGAAGAATAAAGGCTATATCTGGAGAGAAGAAGAAGGATCAGTGGTAAGCTTGAGTTTTTCTCTTGATTTTCTTTAAAGGAACTCGAGTCTTAAGTTCCTTCTGTGATTTCAATCTCAAAGATTCAAAATACTACTTAACAAATATGTTTGCAAAACTTGACAACTAACAAAATTGTTTGCAAAATCAAGCTAAATGCCAAATATCTCTCATTTACAGCCCTAAATTGGAGAGAATAAAAAATAAAATAAAATAGAGATTTTCGAAATTATTTTGGTAGTAGCTTTCAAGTATTGTTGTTCAAAATGATATGAAAATAGAGGTTTAAAAAGTGTTGTGAAAATACGTGTTTAAAGTTGTACGGTCTCGTGATGTCCATGCCCCCTTTGGGCTGTGAACTGGGATCAACAACATGGCCCAAGGGCCCAACCTTCGCCCTACCCAAGATCTCAGCCCAAGCCCACAAAAGCTATGAACCCAAGGCTGAATGTCATTTTAAGGCCGAAGGAGCAGCCATCCGATGCTAGCTCACACCTTGCCTTGCCGACATGGTCTCTGCTTGGCAAGTCGTCCCCGAGAAAGGCTGTGCTAGTTCGGCTGTACCGCCCTCTACATACCCGGCAATATCTCAGAGAACGTCCATGCCGAGCATATTTGCGGGAGTGGAAACCAAGTTCTAAAACCACTCTCATCGCATTCCACTACCACTTAACCACCCACTTACAGTTAATAATATTGGACCTCACATTGCACTACCCATGAAAGCAATCATGGTCCTCCCACTAGTTGAGCTATAAATATGAGAGTTGGAAGAAGAAAAGAGGGTTGGAAAAAATTCCCAAAGGATTATAGAAGTAGAGAGAAAAGTGATCTTATTGAGTCTCTGTGCCGAGAACTACCTGAAGTAGGAAATCCAAACCCACCATACAAATAAGTTGTGAGCCCAAGTGAGATCTCAGCCCAATAGCCTCATTTTTGGCATGCACAAAAGTATTTATAATGCAAAAAATGTGTTTGGTACTATGTTTCAAAGAACACACTTTAAAATGTGAAAGAAATTATTTGTTTGGTATGCGTATGTATTTTTATTATTATTTTTAAGTGGTAACTTTCTAACAAGTATAATTATTTTATTAATATTTATTAGAGGAGTACATGGAGGGAGAATGGAGGAAAAGAGAGAAAGAATAAAAAAAGAAAAAGATGAGGTGAGAGAGAGAGAGAGAGAGAGGGTTGTAGTTATGTTAAGTCTTATTAAGTGGGTCTCACACTTTTCTAAATATTTACAAAAATATCATTGAGTAATGTTATTTGAAAACTGAAAACTAGTAGAAAGAGTTTTCTAAATTCATTGTTTAAACACCAAAAATGAGAGACATAACTCAAATACTCTTAATAAAATCACTTACCAAACGTTTTATTTTTTTTGGAGCTCATAATTTTCAATGTTTAAACATTGAAAACTTTTATTTGAATTACCTTATCAAACATGCCCTAATAACTATAAACATGCCCTAATAAAGTAATGTTATTTGAAAACTGAAAATTAATAGAAAGAGTTTTCTAAATTTATTATTTAAACACCAAAAATGAGAGACGTAACTCAAATACTCTTAATAAAATCACTTACCAAACGTTTTATTTTTTTTGGAGCTCATAATTTTTAATGTTTAAACATTAAAAATTGTTATTTGAATTACCTTATGGAACATGCCCTAATAACCATAAATTGCAACTTTAAACGGGTTGAACCGGTTTCAAGCCCATCCCAACTTTAATCTAGCTCATTAGTCACATGTGATATGACTATTCAATTAGAGTGACAACTGGTCTTGGATAAGGAAGAATCCAATCCCTTCGAAAGTTTTTTAAAAAAAAAAGTCATAAAAACCCCATTTTTAAAAATAAAGTACACATCGTACTCAAAACTTTTGTTTTTATTTTAATACAAAATAGGATTTATACTCTGACTTAGATTATATATATATATATATATATATACTAGTTTTGGCTGCACGTGCACGTGCTGCTCCAGTGGTGAGAAAATTAATAAAAATTTTGTACGTGAAACCGTAAATTTTGGCTCACCCAATTTGACTATATTAAAAAAAATTTCTAAGAATATAACAAAATATAAAAATATTTTCACAATATCTTCATTTTTAGGATTCGAATAGATATATATATTTTTTTATTTGAGAGAAATGTTACATTCATAATATTTTTAGAACAAATTCTTAATGACAAATTGTTATTGGTTTTAAACTGATAAAATTGTTATTGTTATTCCCAAAACATTTATTTTTAGTTGTGGTTGGTCACAATCTCATATTTTATTATTTTATTTCGACTTGTAAGAAATTGATACTTCAATATTTGTAAAATATTGTGAAATTTGTTGTGTCGGTATAACAATATATATGTAGCTTACATAAATATTTAAAAGAAAAAAAAAACACAAACCGATTGCTAGGAAAAAAAAAGTTTAGGTATTGTAGAAATTAATGTTAAAATGTTGTGGACTTATTATTTTTTTTATTTGATCTATAAGAAACTGAGATCTCAACAATTGTGAAAATATTGTAATAATAATAAGTGTTGTAACATTTTCTCAAAACATTTATTTTCAGTTGTGGTTGGTCACAGTCTCATATTTTATTATTTTATTTCGACTTGTAAGAAATTGACATGTTAATAATTATGAAATTTATTGTGTCAGTATAATAATATATATGCCAACTTATATAAATATTTCAAAGGAAAAAAAAAACACAAACTGATTATTGAAAAAAAAATAATAATAATAATTCTTTAGGCACTGTAGCTACAGTGCCAATTGAATAAACCAAAAGCACTGTAGCTCTAGTGCTATACATCAATAATAGTTTACCTATGATTTGTTATGAAATTAATGTTAAAATGTTGATGTTAAAATGTTGTGGACTTAGCATTTTATTATTTAATATATAAGAAATTGAGATCTCAACAATTGTGAAAATATTGTGATAACAATAAATGTTATAACATTTTCTTAAAACATTTATTTTCAATTTTGGTTGGTCACATTCTCATATTTTATTTTTTTATTTCGACTTGTAAGAAATTGATACCTCAATAATTGTGAAAATATTGTAAAATTTGTTGTGTCAGTATAACAATATATATGCCAGCTTATATAAATATTTAAAAGGAAAAAAAAAACACAAATTGATTACTGGAAAAAAAAAAAAAAAAACTTTAGGCACTGTAGAAATTAATGTTAAAATGTTGTGAACTTAGAATTTTTTTTTATTTGATCTATAAGAAACTGAGATCTCAACAATTGTGAAAATATTGTGATAACAATAAGTGTTGTAACATTTTTTCAAAACATTTATTTTCAGTTGTGGTTGCCTATAGTCTCATATTTTATTATTTTATTTCGACTTGTAAAAAATTGACACGTCAATTATTGTGAAAATATTGTGAAATTTATTGTGTCAGTATAACAATATAAATGTTAGCTTACATCAATATTTAAAAGAAAAAAAAAACACAAACCGATTATTGAAAAAAAGAAAAAAGAAAAAAAAAAGTGACTAACTAAACCAAAGCACTGTAGCTACAGTGCTTAAGAAATTGATACCTCAATAAATATTATGAAATGTTTTGTGTCAGTATAACAATATATATGCCAGCTTATATAAATATTTAAAAGAAAAAAAAAACACAAACCGATTATTGGAAAAAAAAAAAAAACTTTAGGCATTGTAGAAATTAATGTTAAAATGTTGTGGACTTAGCATTTTTTATTTATTTAATCTATAAGAAACTGAGATCTCAACAATTGTGAAAATATTGTGATAACAATAAGTGTTGTAAATTTTTTCAAAACATTTATTTTCAGTTGTGGTTAGCTACAGTCTTATATTTTATTATTTTATTTCTACTTGTAAGAAATTGACACGTCAATAATTGTAAAAATATTGTGAAATTTGTTGTGTTAGTATAACAATATAAATGTTAGATTACATCAATATTTAAAAGAAAAAAAAAACACAAACCGATTACTAAAAAAAAAAAAGAGTGACCAAATAAACCACAATTGTGAAAATATTGTGAAATTTGTTGTGTCAGTATAACAATATAAATTTCAACTTATATCAATATTTAAAAGAAAAAAAAAACACAAAAAAATTATTGGAAAAAAAAAGTGACTAACTAAACCATAATTGTGAAAATATTGTGAAATTTGTTATGTCAGTATAACAATATTAATATCAGCTTACATCAATATTTAAAAGAAAAATAAAAACACAAACCGATGACTAAAAAAAAAAAAAAAAGTGACTAACTAAACCATAATTGTGAAAATATTGTGAAATTTGTTGTGTTAGTATAACAATATAAATTTCAACTTATATCAATATTTAAAAGAAAAAAAAAAGACAAACCAATTACTGGAAAAAAAAAAGTGACTAACTAAACCATAATTGTGAAAATATTGTGAAATTTATTGTGTCAATATAGCAATATTAATATCAGCATACATCAATATTTAAAAGAAAAAAAAAACACATTTACTAGAAGAAAAAAAAAAAAAAAAAAGACTCACGAAAATGGCATTGTAGATGAACAGTGTCAAAACACTGGATGTACAGTGCGAAAGCACTGTAGCGACATTGCCAAAACACTTATTTTCAGTTATGGTTAGCTACAATCTCATATTTTATTATTTTATTTCGACTTGTAAGAAATTAACATGTCAATAATTGTGAAAATATTGTGAAATTTGTTGTGTCAGTATAACAATATAAATGTCAGCTTACATCAATATTTAAAAGAAAAAAGAAAACACAAACCGATTACTAAAAAAAAGGTGACTAACTAAATCATAATTGTGAAAATATTGTGAAATTTATTGCGTCAATATAACAATATAAATGTCAGCTTACATCAATATTAAAAAAAAAAAAAAAAAAACCTAAACCAATTACTAAAGAAAAAAAAAGGAAAAAAAAAAGAGAAAAAAAGAGTGACTCACGAAAACAGCACTGTAGATGAACAGTGAATAACACTGCATGAACAGTACCAAAGTATTGTAGCGACATTGCCGCTTTTTGTTGTGTCAGTATAATAATATAAATTTCAACTTATATCAATATTTAAAAGAAAAAAAAAAACACAAACGAATTATTGAAAAAAAAAAAAGTGACTAACTAAACCATAATTGTGAAAATATTGTGAAATTTGTTATGTCAGTATAACAATATTAATATCAACTTACATCAATATTTAAAAGGAAAAAAAGAAAAAAGAAAAAACACAAACTGATTACTGGAAGAAAAAAAAAAGAGTCACAAAAATGGCATTGTAGATGAACAGTGTCAAAACACTGGATGTACAATGAGAAAACACTGCAGCGACATTGCCAAAACATTTATTTTCAGTTACAGTCTCATATTTTATTATTTTATTTCGACTTGTAAGAATTAACACGTCAATAATTGTGAAAATATTGTAAAATTTGTTGTGTCAGTATAACAATATAAATGTCAGCTTACATCAATATTTAAAAGAAAAAAAAAACACAAATCGATTACTGGAAAAAAAAAAGTGACTAACTAAACCATAATTGTAAAAATATTATAAAATTTATTGCGTCAATATAACAATATATATGTCAACTTACATCAATATTAAAAAAAAAAAAAAAACCTAAACCGATTACTGAAGAAAAAAAAAAAAGAAAAAAAAGGGACTCACCAAAATATCACTATAGATGAACAGTGAAATCTGTGGAATGAACCGTACTGAAACACTATAGCAGGCATAGCCGCTTTCAGTATAATAATATAAATGTCAGCTTATATCAATATTTAAAAGAAAAAAAAACACAAATCGATTACTGGAAAAAAAAAGTGACTAACTAAACTATAATTATGAAAATATTATAAAATTTATTGCGTCAATATAACAATATATATGTCAACTTATATCAATATTAAAAAAAAAAAAAAAAAAAAAAAAACCCTAAACCGATTACTGAAGAAAAAAAAAAAAAAGGGACTCACCAAAATATCAGTGTAGATGAACAGTGAAATCTGTGGAATGAACAGTACCGAAGACTGTAGCGGGCATAGCCGCTTTTATATACAAGATATATATATATATATATATATATGAAACTTTCTCTAAAAACTTGAACCAGTCCCTTTACCTCCATGCCCATAAGCACTACTTGGTGCGGTGGTCATCGTACTCACCTATCAAAAACCCCATTTACCAAAAACAAAACTGACCCAGAATCCAACCAAATTTGACCATTGAGTTACCCTCAACCACACATTCTCACCCGTCCGATTCCACTCTCACTCAATTACATCCGTCCATTCCCCACATAACCTTTTCAATGGATTTCTCTATTGTCTATCCCCCACCGGAATCCAAACCTTTCTTAATTTCAGTTTATTCCAAAACAAAAACATAAAATGTTTTACTCGCTCAAATTACAAAGGGATTCTGAGATTGACAGATTGAGAGAGAGTTCTGAGTGATTTAAAAGAGAGTGAGAATTGTGAAGATGTCTGCAACAGTAGGAGGTGGCGGTACTGGTGTTGGTACAGGAGAACAAGAGGAAGACAAGAAACCTATGGATCAGTCTGCACACATTAATCTCAAAGTCAAAGGACAGGTTTATTTCATTATTTTTTTTTTGGGAATTGAATTTTTTCATCTGGGTGTTCGTTGTTTTGGCTTAATTTTTCTGGGTTTGTGTCATCATGCAATGTTATGGTGTTATTTTGTGGTGAAAAATGGTGTGTTGTCGCTATGTTAAGTATGTTTCATGGATGTTTGGGCAAAATTAAAAAAACCTTTGTATACACTTGGTGTTATGTGAAAAATATAGCTATGTGATATGGTGTTATGTGGTTTTAATATGGTGTGTTGGCAGTTGGCACCATGTAGGATTGTTTGCAATGATGTTGAACTGTGTGAGGTATGTTAATCCATGTTAGTATTAGAACACTCCATACCCACAATGTCCATAATTACGATCATGATGTACACACTCATGAAGTGCACATTTATTACACGAAACGGGTGATGTGTACAAATGATGTTCGCTAACAAGTGTGGGAGAATCAATGCCCGAAAATTTCTGTTTCCACTTTGTGCCATATGAAATCGGTAGTAATGTATTCTATACTTTGTTTTCTAAAAGTGAATAATATTTAGCTCATATTATTATTATGTGTTCTGTTACATTGTATCTTCATTTTGGAAATGTTTGTAAATTCTAAATGAAGTAACTTTGTAAATGAAAGTCATCAATGACTTGAAAGCATTTATTCTTAGTTGAGTTTTTGCACTTGTTAAAATCTTTTAACAAATGCATTTCTTATAGTTCAAGAATTAGCTGGGTCTACTTTATTTAATATAATTATGTTGTTTGAATACTCGGAAGGTGTACTTGGCCCTGATCAAATAGATTAGGGTCACCCACCTCTCAACCGATCCCTGTTTGAGAATCCCCAATCCAGACCTTCTCTGGAATTGGTGTAAATCAATATATGATTGGTTTGGTACTTTTAGCTACTATAAAGAACGCTCATTTACTTGGAAATAGCTGGATGTGGAATCAAATTGAAACTGTTTTGGTCTGGTGGACAAAATTTAAAATACCAATTTGCAAAATGTTTCAAGAATTTTTATTAAGACTAGTGAATTTTAATGTTTGCATTGCTTATCTTTAGTCCTTGTATTAAATGAGGGCTAAAGGCTAAACAACCTTAGTTGAGCTGAATTTAGTATTGGATTGTTCCACCATATTGGTTGGTTGGATTCTTGGGACTCAAAATTGTCACTTCTTGAACAAACAATGATCTCTTCTTTCTTATTTTATCCATGGGTGCCTATGTGCACATTCCATTGTATACTTTTCAATATAAATTTCTAGTTTATATTAACTGTGGTATTAGTATCCTTCATGCCATATCGCTTTTAATTTTGCTTTTGTTAGAGTTGCCTTTTTTAGCTTTTTAATATAACTTCCTGTTTGCATCAACAAAGTGTGCTGCCTCCTTTTCCAGTTTCATCTCATTTTTTAATCCCTGTGGGTCTTGTTTGATTGTAGGATGGTAATGAGGTGTTCTTTAGGATCAAACGAAGCACCCAGCTTCGGAAACTCATGACTGCATACTGTGAACATCAGTCTGTGGAGTTCAACTCCATTGCATTCTTGTTTGATGGGCGAAGACTTCAGGGAGAACAGACCCCAGATGAGGTAGAATTTAATTATTTCCAAAATTTTTGCATACTTGCAAATTTTAGTCAATATTATTAAAAAGAAAAAGAAATATGAATACAAGGTGTTCACGATGGTGAACAGAGAAAAGATGAAAAGCAAAGAAACATAGAAACATATAAATCAAGATTCCGTTCTAAGAGAAGAAGTAAACTCCTTGATAGAAGAACAATCCAAGAGGCCCCAACACCTAGACCAATCCAAGAGGCCCCATTATATTATTATTTATGTTCACTCCATAGGCGTATATGAATATGGTGTTTCTTCTTATAAATTTCAAAGGCAATCCCATTTGTTGTTTTGTTTAAGCAATTTGCTATAACTTGTAATGATGAGGCAAGTGTTCTTTCAGCTATCCTTTTAGCTCTCTTTAGAATCTCCTAGCGATCACTTTATAAAGTCTTGAAGAAAGACAAGAAGATTGTGCATAACTTGGGAAACTTAGTGTGTTCTTTGTAACAAATTACTAGGCTATTTGGTAGATCCCTTGCCACCAATTACTAAAAAGAATGCCTACATTGAGAAAGCATGGGTATATACTGTCTACTTCTCCTTCCATGCCAAATCTAGCCTTCTCTGTCTAGTTAATTTTTTAATACCTCTCTTCTAAAAGACATGTCTCTCAGCAGTTCTTACCTCCAGTTTCAAGACATTTAAACTGGAGTTTCTTTTTTTTTTTTAGAGATATTATTCATTTAAAATATTGGTCGTGCTTGCAGGGGAGCAATAGCTAAAAGGTAATGTCTGTAAGGGATCTAGACTCTTACTTGCAATTGGCCATATGGAAGTTTTACACTTTTCTAGGCCCCAATTTAGGTGG
Organism: Quercus gilva; assembly: GCA_023621385.1. Taxonomy (NCBI): domain Eukaryota; kingdom Viridiplantae; phylum Streptophyta; class Magnoliopsida; order Fagales; family Fagaceae; genus Quercus; species Quercus gilva. Next base: position 65,317,014 of record CM042481.1, read on the forward strand.
ACAATTTCTCAAACATCATATTGAAGAGGGAAAAGGTACTTATCTTTCGCTGGATAATTGGCATCTTGAGGATCCTCTGTTACTTGAATATGGACCTTGGATCAGGAATGACAGTCAATGCTGTGAATGCATATGTCTCATCAGCTCGCAATGGAGGAAACTAAAATTGGCAGCCAACAAATTTGAGGCTTTGGTTCATATTCATGGCAAGTTTTTTGAGGTGAACATTGATCAAAATGCAGCAGAAAATTTCAATTTAGAAATAACAAAATCTTGAAAATTCAAATTTAGGGGGCATCATGGAATGCTATTAGATTTACTGCACCAAATGTTGAGTAGGGCAAGCTTTCCTGGTTTTCTAAATCTATTTGCAAGCTTAGTTTCATAGCTTGGCTAGCAATTAAGACTAGATCTAGGGATTGGTGGCTGCAATGGGGTTACCAAGATGGTGTACTGTGTTGCTTGTTTAGAAGATGGGGAAAGTAGAGATCATCTATTCTATTCTTGTGGATATTAAAAACATTTTTGGGAGAAACTATTAGGCTTTGTTCAATTCCTAGATGACCTACTACTTGGGATGCAGAGTTAGCTTGGCAATATGGGTTCTAAAAGGCAGAAGAGATTTGTTGTTATCATTCTTAAAGTTTCTTGGATTGCTCATATATATCACACTTGGATGGAGAAAACTCTTGATGGTGCGAAAAAACTGTCTTCAAGATTATTGTCATAAAGGTAAGATGGACTGGCATCAAGCAGGCATATTGCAAGTTCATATAGAAACAAAGGTTGTGTTCTGTTTGGAATATCCCTATGAATGTATTTGATTCTAAGTTTTAATTGTTGCATTGGTCTATCTTCTGTTTGCTTTCGTTGATACGATGACCTGTAATCTAAAGTATTTCATCCTATATTGTTGATAGGGCTCTTTGTATTGCTTTGGTTCTTTGGCAGTCTGCTAGTCTTGTTGACAACTATTGCTGCCTGTTACAGTTGTCTTTGTTTCTGACGAATAATTCTCACTCATCTAAATAAATAAAAAAATGTTTAGGAAACAAAATCTTATACTTTTTTTTCTTTTTCTAAAGAGTAGATTCTCATTCATCTAAAAAAAAAATTAAAAAAAAAAATCAAAGGTTGTTTTTAACCATCACCTGGCCAGGCAATGTTGCTTCCTTCATTATTTTTGCAAAAGCTACTACAACTCAAGCCAACTTTGCACCTTGGTCTGAATGACATTCAATATCATGCTTGCATGTTCCTATACGCTTATTTGCTACTGGTATGCATTTTCTTTATTGAGAATTCAGAAAAAGCATCTCAAATCTATAAGAAGGGGCACATGACCAAGAAGCAATCTGGTGAAAGTTGGTAAGATTTGTTTTGGTTGAAGAGTGAAGACCTATGTAATATGAAAGCTTGTCTGGTTAACTGTTGCGGACCAATGAAAAGAACACGAAACTTGCAACTTGGAAGTTGAGCACAATAGTGCCCCATGGAATACTTTATCCCACTTGAAAGAAACTTTGTAGATAGTGAACATTGAAGGTTCAATTTACAAGTTTTCAGAGAATCATGACCCTAGCATACATGAAAATTCTCGTGTTTATTTGCTACCGGTATGTAGTTCCTTCTGAAAATGATAACCATGGTTTATTTTTAGAGAAAATGTACAAAAGCATAAACATTATTTGTGACCTAAGCATCGATGGCTAGTTTTGGTGAAAAGCCTATTTAAAGCTTGATATGAATGTATTAAGTTTCCTTTGAGCAAAGTTCTTCCTTAATTATTGCTTCATCATGTCTATATCTTTTATAATTCTTGTGCTTCTTTTGCGTTAGTTTTCCTTTTAATACCCTACTAAGTTTCAAATGTCTTAAAAATCCTTCAAATGGGTTGTTGACTTTGTCTATTCATAAAGATTGTTGTAGATGGACTAGAGTCTTATGCACAACATAAGTAGAAAGTTGGGTCCAGCTTCACTAAGGAATTCTGTATCCTGCTGATAGATATAGATTAATATTGGGTGGCAAGATTAATCCTTCATTATTCTAGCTAGAACTACTAAATTACCGGAGTTTAATAATACTACTTGTAACGGTATTCCAGGCTATTTGGTTTCTAGGAGAGACTTAGACATCTCGGTCTCTCCTTTGCAGAATTTGGAGTATTAATACCTCAGCGGCTTAGTTTCTTAATTGACAGGGAAATGATCTTTATATGAATGGGCTAGGGTGGGTTTTTCATCTTTCTCCCCTGCAATATTTTTATGCACCTGACATCAACTTCAAAGGGGAACAGAAAATGCTTCATGTAATGAATAGTTCCCTTCTCTTTCAGCATTCTGGTTGTCTAAATGCCAATTTCATGATACACATTAGTCCCTGTAAATGTCAATTTTACATCCCATGAAGAGCTTAATCTTTCTATAAATCATTCAATGGCACAATAGCAATTAGTAAGAAAATTTCATACCTGTCCCAAATCATTGGCTTCCTTTTATAAGCTTGAACCTTTGTGCTTGAACCATAGCTTATTCAGAATTATTCCTATTCATTGCAGAACTGCCCACATAATAGGCTCCTTGATCTAGACTGGAATAGATTCACAGGGACTTGTTTCAAGCTGGATAGGGATTTGTACCAGGCCGGAGGGGTCAAATCTCAGCTTTAGTGGCTATCAGCTTAAAATCCAATAAAATTTCTGGAAATAATCCTCCAAAAATATGGTAACTTTCTTGAGTTGCTTCTCATTTGGTATTGGATTTTTGCCAATAATAGGCTCAGGACATATACCAAGGTCTCAAATGAACTTGAACCTTATGGTTACTTTTTTTTTCTCTAGCACCTTGCAAGAGTCTTTTATTATTCTGTATTTGTAAGGAGCATAGACCTTTCGAGTAACTTGTTTGGATCAATTTCTTCTAAGGTCTTACTAGATTGTGTTTCTTGAACTTGTCTCAAATTCATTTGATGGGAAAGATACCAAAACATGCAGGGAACATGATATTGTTGGAATTCTCAGATCTGTCAATAGAAAATCTTTTTGGCGAAGTTTCTTGGGGCATATCTACATTGCCAATCTTGAAAGCGATGGAGCTCCTCTTGCCAAAAATTGCACAAAAGCAATGGGAAAAAATGAGGATGACTCTTCCTGGCTATGTATAGGTATGAGAATGGTTATGTAAAGGTATGAGAATTAGATTCTCTGTTGGTTCTTGGGGACTTTGTGGAGTTCTCTTCTTCAAAAGGTCTTCAATGTACTTATTTTGGTTTTATCAATGACACAAAAGATCAATATTACTTCAATGTTAGAAGTGAACTGGTTCCTTGAAATTTTGAGTAAGCAGGTATCTAAGTGAAAGGTATCATCTTCTGCATTGTAGACTTCAAAAATTATGTCCTCAATGATAGTTTCTTCTTGCTGATGTTGGTATGTAAGTAAAGGCATCATCTTCTATGAGGTATGCTTCAAATATTATGCCTTAATGATTGTTTGGTCTTGTTGATGTTGTAGACACTGCACTGCAAATGTGATTTAATTTATAGCTAACCTTCTACGTTGTGAGATTTATTTCAGAAATATGCTGATTCTAAAATGGAGCCAACCTTTTCAATTTTTAGTCTAGTTTTGTTGACTGTTGCCATATGAAATATAATTCATTTTGAAATGCAGACTTCATTTTAAAATAATTTGAGAACACAATGGCCTGGAAGGATACAGAGTAGGCACTGTTATGAGTTGTTTCTCGCACATTTATATCATACAGTTTTGTACTGCGATGCACATGTAACATGCTAAAAGCCTACTCTATGGCTGCTATTGATGATTGCCAGTCTTTGTTGTGCATGCTTCAGAAGGTAGCTCTGGTTCTAGCTTTCCAAGAGGCCATAAAGGTTAGTTTGGAATTGTAATAGGTCTTATTAGCTCCTGAATTCGTTCTAAATTTTACACGGATAAATTTCTAAGGATTGTGATTTCTGCCTATGATCATTGATCTGTACAAACTATTTATATAAATAGTGGTAAGCCATTTCACTTTGCACCAAAAAGGATAGAACATTGGGCCAGTAGTGTTTCTAGTTTTAAGCAAGTCTGGAAACAAGCAGGTTTACTTATCTATTCCTTAAAGGGTAAATACTAGTGTACACAAGCAGCCCATATTTGCACTAGTGTACACCATTTTTGCACTCAATTTCAGTGCAAAATGCTGTGTGTACATTTGTGTGCAACAACTAGTGTGAAATAAACATTGCCCTTCCTTAAAATGGGCTGAAGCTTTAATTATGTGCTAGCAAAAATGACTGACTAAACAACCTAAAAAGTACTAATTAGGACAGATGAATTCATAGTGTGACATTATACTACGTGTTTAGTATAAGCTCACACAACTCTAAATAATAAGTAGTACAAGGGGCAGAAAAAACGATGCTCACAAAGCTTGTATTGATGCTCTCAAAGGCCCCTTTGATGAAGTGCCTTGGAGAATCTCATCCATAACTGCGGATACCCTATCGTGGGCTTTCCGTGGCCAACAGTTTGTTTTCAGGTGGAGTCCTAGAAAATCAAACAAAGCAGCCCATGTTTTAGCTTCTTGGTGTTTAGGGAAAAAATTAGCTGGTTGTTTTGGTCAGGGTTATGCTCCTAGCCCTTTTATGGATGTAATTAATTCTGAACTCTTATTTGCTGTAGCTGCTGCTTAGTCTTCGTTCTTTTGTTTGTCAATAAAATTTTCCGTTCGTCAAAAAAAAAAACGATGCTCACAAAATGTGATTGTTAGGAAGGGCTAAACGTTAAAAGGGTGAAATGGCAAACAATTAAAGTGCTTGCTCTTTTACAATTTCAAGGTTTATTTCACTAAGTTCTGTAGCTTGCAACTCGACTTGAATGCCATTCATCTCCCTATTGCATCTATCCTTGAAGCGGGATTATTTGGTTTATAACCAAATTCCTCAAACAGTATCATTAGTTAGGCAACGTTTCAGACATATTGCATTTCTAATAATTCGATTTCAGAGGAGTCGATTTTACTGTTCATATCGCCTATTTTTTGCGCCACGTAGCAAAAGAAATCGACTTCAGAGAAGTCGATTCCTTTGTGCAGAAATCGACTCCACTGGAGTCGATTTCTTTGAATACATTCTTTGCGGCACCATGGGTCTTTTTGTTGCTGATTTTTCTTGCTAGAGGTTGAAGAGACTTGGGTTGACCACGGTACTGGGTAGTTCCTACAATTACAAGAAAAATGCATGCCCTTAAAACACAAAATCTCTCCATATTAAGAATGATATTAAATTTCCATTCCTTCCATGGTTGAAACCACAACTTCGAATCTTATCTTCATTAAAAAAGACCCTTACCTGAACTGCATATTTTTTTTTATGCTGCATCCCAGTAGCTGTAGGAACTACCTTGTGGTCAACCCCAAGTCTCTTCAACCGAGCAAGAAAAATCAGCAACAGACCCACATGGTGCCGCAAATGTTTTGTGTGGAGCATTTGAATTTTTTCTATGTATAGAAAACGACTCCAGTGGAATCGATTTCTATACAAAGGATTTCTTTTGCTACGTGGCGCAAAAATTCGGTTTCTATGTATAGAAGACGACTCTAGTGGAGTCGATTTCTATACAAAGGATTTCTTTTGCTACGTGGCGCAAAAATAAGCGATATGAACAGTAAAATCAACTCCTCTGAAGTCGAATTGTTAGAAATGCAATATGTTTGAAACGTTGCCTAACTAATGATATTGTTTAAGGAATTTGGTTATAAACCAAATAATCCCCCTTGAAGCTAAGCATAGACCATCGTACTTCTCACCCTTGATGTACCAGTTGATCTGAAAAACAAGAGAAGTGAACTTTCTCAGACAACATTGCATACTAAGGGTGAGAAGTACGATGGTCTATGCTTATTACTCTATTTCCATTACTCATGACTCAAAATATGCGGATCCCACGAAAAAAAAATCATACTCTATCTTCACGCACGCAGTGCCCGGTCCGAGCTCAGCCAACCCATGCCGCTGTGTCACCTCATCCAACCCGCAGTGGCCACAGCTCAAATCGGCGAACACGACGGCGAACACTTCATCCCCTTTTTCTTCCTTTTCGCCTTTCTAATCTCATTTTGTTCATTTTTTTTCGCCTTTCTCATCTCATACCCATTAAAAAAAAAAAAAAATCATGAAACAAACTTTGGTTTCTTTGTTCTTCGCTGCAAGCATCAGTTCTTTCTTTCTTTTTTCTTCCTTTTCGTCTTTCTCATCTTAGACCCATAAAAAAAAAATCAACGATTGGGGCAATGAATTGGTTGTTGTGGGTTTGTGAATTTTCTGGGTGCTTCAAGGATGCTAATGAATTTTCTCAGATCAAGGATGCTAATGAATTTTATGGGTTGGTGCTTCAAGCTCAAAACCAAAGTGGTTGTTGTGAGTATTGGGGGTTGAAGGAAAAAAAAAAGAAAGAAGCTCTGGGTTCGGTGAGTTTGGGTATTGGGGGTTGAAGGAATAAAAAATAAAATAAAATAAAAAAGTAAAAGCTACACCTGGTGCCGCCGCTGGTGACGGTGGAGATCGTCGCAGGTCCGAGCTTCTAATATCAGCCGCTGGGCTGGTGGTGGTGATGGTAGCTAGTTGCTGCTGCTAATGGATGTGATTTTCAGTATGAATATGGGTATGCGATTTTATGATTATAGGTATGTGATTTTCGGTGGTTGTAGTGGTGGTGAGCTATGGTTGTTGTGATGTGGTGGAGAGAGACACAGAGGAAGATAGGCATTGCTATGATGAAGAGCGAGACAGTGAATAACAAAGAAAAATAAGGAGTGAAATATTGAATGTGATGTGAAGAATAAAGAAATGAGGTTGAAGTCTCTAGTTTTGGGAGAGTATTAGGGGCTGAAGGGAAAAGGAAATGATGAAATGGTGTGAGGCGGGTAGGCTAACAGGAATGCTTGACATGTTGCTCAGGTATGGTCCCACAAAATGTAGAAAAAATTAAGTGATGAGAAGTTGAAACATGTGCCAAACGGGTGGGGTACAGGAAATTAGGGTATTTTGAGTGGCGAGTGACGAGTGATGACCCAAAAAAAAAAACAAAAAACCCAAACAGTCCCTAAATTGTTTATTATTTTGGCCTTCAATATAATCACATGCCAGCAGAGAGGAGCAGCGTTCAGCCTGGAAGCCAAATATAAATTGGCATCCAATTTCTCATTCCATTGTATCATTACTCAAGCATTTTGAGAGTACTTACATTAAACTTGGGAAGCAAAATTTGCCGTGATTTTTGCTCAGCAGGGTTGCAGAAGTGTTCTTCAAGTACTAATCAAGTTTTACTAATCATGGTGGTGCCTTCCTTTATTCTTTATTTTAACATCCTACTATGTACACCAAATGAGAAACAATAGTCTTTAAGCATGCATATAGAGGAAAAGAAGAGTTACCATGCAAAGAAAAAACTCTTACTTTTCTGGTAATTCTCATCAATCATTAGTGATGAAAAAAAAAATCATTGAAAGCATAGACGCACTTATTGGCAGGAAGATACTCACTAAATCCTCAGATTTTATCTGGGCTACCAATTAATAAACAAGTAATTACTCTTCTCTTTTAGCTCCAAGAGAAGAGTAATTACTTTCATCAGGCACAACCATTCTAGTGGCTGCATTTGCCTAACCCAAAGATTATTTATTTATTATTATTATTATTTTTTTTTTTTTTTGGAAGAAGGAAATAAAGATAGGTATCAATCACTTAAGACCTAACAGAAATCATCATGCATATTATACAAATAAGATAATAGGATTTATTTGTTTAAGAGGAAAACAATATCAAGAAAATGCATTGCAGCACTTCTTTCAGTATACTATGTCATAATTATTGAATAAAGCATATTATCAATACTCAGAAATTACTAGATTGCATCACAAACAAGTGGACTTGCGAGATGACCAAAAGGCACTCCTCTTGTTTTGATTGTGGCATTAAGTATAAGAGACAACTGTAAAAAAAATTTATTCTCTTATGCTACCTGCTGTTTATTTTGTTAAAATGTTCACATCATGGAACAGAAATTGTTTTATTCTCTTATGCTACTTGTGTAGGATCCGATGAATAAAGTTTGCATGTCAAGAATATGTTCATAAATAAAATAACAGAAAGCAGCAAGCAATATTTATTTTTGAGAATTGCAGTAAAGTATCAACAATACATGGTGTGCTAGACATATTAGGACAAGCAGTACAATCCTAGGACTGGTTTCTAGATCTGCTTTGCCTAATTTCTAAAAGTACCCTCTACAATGATGACAAACATATATACACACATGATAATAGAGAGAGTATTTTTGGATTTGATAAATTACAGGAAAAAATACATGTAATCCAATAAATGAGAATTTATACTGATTCCAAAGTTTTTGGATTAAAACTCTGTTGCTGTTGCATATATTGAAGAAGAAAAAATGATAGTGTTGAAATTAAATAAAAATTGAAAATAAAATAATGTAAACCTAACATCTATCTTTAACATATAGAAAAAGACAAAAATTATTCAGCTATTTGAAACCATAACTAAGTTGTAAGTGATACAATATTATAGGGGGGAAAAACTGCAAAAGAAAATGACAATTTATAAAGATATGATAGTGGAAAAAATTTACAATCTGATTCAAAATTTCAAGATGCCATTACTATCAATAAAATGAAATGTAACCATTCATATGTAACAAATGTTTAAAAAATTGTTATACCATTCTTGCTTTTCCTTCAATAGTTTAAATTCTCTCTAATTTTATTTTCACATATTATAGAAAGGCCATTGAAAATGAAGACCCTGGTGGGAGAGAGAACAAACATCGAAATTCGAATGTACCTTGAAAATAACGACTATCCTTTCTTTTGTGTTCTTTGAAAATAAAAGTTGATATCTTTCCCCCATAGACGAGCTAAGGGTTCATCTAGTTATAAATTATAATAGCTCTCTTTAAAATATCTTAATAGCGATCACTTTTTAAACTCTGAATGAAAGACATCAAGATTGTGCATGACATGACTACTTCTAACTCGTTTCTAAGGAGGAAGCTTGGGCTGCAAAATTTGGCCTTCAATGTTTAAGGAAAATATTCTCAATTATTTTCTTAAATCTCCAAAAAATAAATAAAATTACCTTGGTTCTTGACTTTATAAGTTTTTGAATATTTTTTTCTTTCTTTCTTGAAATTTTCATTAAATGTACCCAATTTTTTTGATACAGTAGTAAGTTTACTACTACACATAGACTTATTTGAGGAAATGTAGAATTACCCTGCAATGAAAAAAAATATTTGCTTTTGTGACCATTCTTATCAGTGATGAAATCAAAATCATAGACAACACGTATACACTCTTTGGCAAGCAGCTCATCAAGAAGTCCTGAATTTATTTACTAGTAATTAGTAATGTCTTCATAGGTTTCATTTGGGCTTCTATGTTTCTCCACCACCACTTCTTTATAAGTTGGCATCCACGTTAGCAAATTCTATTTGTCGTTTCGAAATAGACAACACACATGCCCATGCATTCCTTATTGGGCTTACCAAATTGGTCTACTTAAAAGATGAGTCTATTTGGGCTTCAAGACTTTTTTTTTGAAGCCCACTATTGGCCCAATCATTGAGCCCTCAGACTCAAAAGCCTCAACATAACCAAGCTATCAACCATGGGAGGAATTGAACCAAGCCGAAACCAATGGAGTTGAGGAAACAGAAGAAGTAGAAGACTACACGGGGCACATCTCTATCTTTTTTTTTTTTTTTTCATAGGTTAACTCTCTCCCTTAAAAATCTTCTTCCAATAAGGTCAGCCTATGCCTTGTTTGGTTCCCTAGAAAACTTTGGAACAAGCATAGCCAATATAGTCTATAGGGTTCTTTTCTTTTTTTAATCTTAATTCATATATATTTAAAATATTTGCTTGTTCCAATGAAAATTTAACTCTGTTGAATTGAACCCGATAGTGTAGGATATACAAACCCTATGTTAGGTTGCCAAGAAAAATGAGAAAAGGAAAAGATGAGTAAATGTTTGATGTTGTGTTGTATGTATTTTGGCGGGACTTTAATAAGTAGTATTATTGGGTTTTCAATATATTTTAAAATAATTAGATTGTATGAGGCAATGTTTACATTAGATTCATACTTTTCTTGGGGTCATCATCAGCAAGCATACTCGGTTTCATCTGGGTTTCATTTAAAAGAATGCTCAAATCTAAAAATATCAACCCTTAAATAAATGGCTCAATGAATTAAACTCAAAATCAGATCCTCAGTAATTCAGCCCAATAGGCAAATAAAGCCCACTAGATTTTTAAATCAGCCCCATTAAAATGAATAAAACCTCAACCTGACAATTCCACACTTTAGTGGAAGACAAGCTTCTTTTCTTTGTTTGAAAATAAATGAGTTTTGGTTTCAAGGGGAATGAAAATGAGAGATTCAAAACGAGAAAGTATGAGTTTTGGATCTCTGACTGACAGTGCCACTAATAGAAGATAAACAACGTGTGTGTTGAATGATCTGCATTGGTTTTAATCTTGTGTAGGCACTGATTGGAACCCCACTATGTGTTGAATGATCTGCATTGTTTACTCCACTAGTCAGCAGCTGTTTTGGTGTTTCATCACCAATAGATAATTGACACATGTCCGGAAAAAAACCACATTAGCTTACTCCACTAGTACCAATAAAAAGACAATATTATCCCTGAAAATTTTTCAAAGCCCGCCACTTTACTCTCTCTCTCTCCTCCTCTTTCAAAATCTGATCCCAAAAATGAAGCTCCAAAAAATTTTCAAACCCCTCACTTTCTCTCTCTACCTTGCTCTTTCAAATCCAATTCCCAAAATCAACGTTTACGCTTCAATCCTCTCTCTCTCTCTCTCTCATTTGAATGTCTAGATTCGTAATGTAGAGATCCTTTTATGTTATTGGAGCATTAGAAGACTGAAAGTTACAAGTAATTAAATTTGGAATTGTAAGCATAGATTTATATTTCTTCTTACTATCAATTTTTGGTTTATTTTGTTTCCATTATCAGTTATGTTGGACGAAAATCACCTGTTCTGAAAATCTCGTTTGCTCTTTTTCTAGTGTCACCGTTGTTTAGAAGCCGCGCCACTTTCTCACTCACCAATTCCAAGGAGTAATTTTTTTTTGTCTGTTTCTTTCAGTACTTTTTTACGTCTTCTTTTTCATTTGGTGTATAAAATCTTGGTTCCATTGGAAAATGAGTGAATGGCAAGCGTTTATAATTGTGTGTGTATGTATATATATATATATATATAATGCACAATTATAAGTTGTCTTAGTCAAAAATTTTATATGCGCTTGGCTGAGTTAAGAATTTTTTTTTTCACTCATTTTCAAAAAATAAAATTAATTGCAATCTAGCATTAGTTGCTTGCTGACTCTTCTCTCTCTGTTTAGAACTTATATATGCTCTCATTGATGGCATTGCAATCTAGCATTAGTTGTTACATACTTTATACTTACATTCATATGATAAAAGTGCATCTGAAACTATTAATATAAAAAAAGTACGAAAAAAAATCTCAATTTAATTGATTTACGTTTAGCCCATTGCTCAAATGTGATAACCTCATATTCCTTAATTTTCTTATTTGTTGGACTCAATGATCTGAATTGGTTATGATGCTAATTTCATTGCAGAGGTCGTAGAATGTATGTGTATTGCAGGGGATTATTAAGTACCATGTTTTGTAATTTCAAGTTATTGGACCTATGAATCCAGTAAATATGCATGTGGTCATACAGAAAATTGATGGAGGTTTCACCAATTTACCATCCTTACATGTTTCCCAATTATTTTCAGGGTGTGACAAAAGAGTGACTCTATAGTCTTTTCACTTTGAAGTGTGTATACGAGTCCTCTGCATTGTGGATCATGTGTGCCTTATGCTCAAGCCCTCTGATTTAATCCTCAAGGATATCACTACTTCAATCAAATTCCAATGGCTATGATTCGTTTTTCTATTTCTAGGTCGTCAAAGAACACATGCATCAAAACTACTGTTATTTTGAAATTATGAGCTTTTTTTTTTTTTTTTTCAAGCTGTTCAATCAATATTCTTTTTTCATGGTTAGGCTAGACTAGTAATGGTTTTTTTCTTAGTTCATTGAATTTTTTTTTTTTTTTCTAGGACCCTACCAAATTTTGAAGTGTGATGAACTTTTTTGGGGAGTTTTTTTAATAGAAAATTGTAGTCGTATGCACAACCAATAGACAATATTTTTGAACAACATATTTGACTTAGTTTTTTGGATAAGATATCTAACAATTTGGACAATTAATAACACAACTTGTAGAAACTCTTTAGGATACCTTTTGTAACTAATGAAGCTGCACAAACAATGTCAGATTCTATTTGTATTTTGAAAATAATGAATATTTTTAAATGCAATGATAAAGTTCATTTTTATATATGCATCTTTGAATAAAATAATTGTGGATGAATGTGGTAAAATTCATTAAGGGAGATGCCGATGATTTAGCGGGTGATTACTAGTCCTCCCATTTGGACAATTTGCAAAAAGTCTTGGAGATGGCTTTGAAGTTTTCATTGTCTTTTGTTTAATTTTAGCCTTATAAAGGACTTCTTTTGTTCAATATGGGCAAAATATAATCTGAGATGAACTAAATACATTGACGTTCTCTCTAGTCTGAGTTGGCAACATGTTTAGCTCATTCAATCTTCATTTCTTCTAAAATCCTACAATTATGATATATTTGCAAAACAATTTAATACATCAAAGTTTGAAATTGAGCTTTAAGAGTAAACTGTTATGCAATCATAAGACTTTGCTCAACTATATCACTATCTATACTTTACAATTTTCCCCTATTTTGTTAGGGTGAAGTCTACCTCTTCATATAAGGTGGACCACTCAATACTGTATCCATTGGCTTGAAGATAATATTTGCAATTACAAGTAAAGACGCTATTTAAAGAGAATACCGGACACACACATCATCTATCATAAATTTCCTGCTCCTTGACTTCAAATGTTCCATCATCGCAAATACATCGCGTTTAAGTTTCATGACTTCAAGGTTAAGACCCTAGAGTCTTGTATCCTCTGCATGTGGAATTGAGAATCCGTAGATGTTGGCATATGTTAAAGTTTTGTAACCCTTAGGCTTAGTCTTGTATCCTCAGCAAAAAACTATCCAAATGGTTGCCCATCATACTTCATAATCTCGTGGTTGAGTCTTAAAAAAAAATTTTAAAAATGCATGATGTTAGGGGGAAAAAAAGTAAACAAAAGCATATATTAAAGTTTCTTTTTTCTTGTACTATTAAACGTTTAAAAATATAGAATTTACACTCAAAAGTGTAACATTAAGGTACTTTCTTAAAGAATTCTTTGTAAAGCTAAACATGGGATAATCCATCAAAATGTTACAAGCTTTCTCTTCATAATTCACTTGCAATCTAGGTTTATTTTATTTATTTATTTATTTTGATAAGTTCAATCCAAGTTTAATTTCATTGCATTCACCCCCAATATTACATTCTCATGATTTTCTATATTACCTTACCATTGTCCACTGCTGCATCAAGAACTTTGTTTAGAAAAATCCATTAGTAGTCTAACCTAATTAGAAAATTTTTTTTGAATGAACAATTAAAAAATCAAAGACAGAAAAAAAATATTGAATACTTATACCTTAGAGTTTTAGAAAGACACCATTTCACAGATTCAATTCCTTTAGCAAACCCAACAGAATAGAAGAAGTATCACATTCTTGCTCCAATGACAAATTCAAATTGATACAGATCATTTCAGAAATAAAGAACAACACAACCTACCACAAACCCAGGAAAAACTTATTACACGAAAAGAACCAAAATCTGAAAATTCCAATAGTGATAAAGAAAATTAATATGTAATTGAGCTATTTTAATTACTAAAGGACTTACCGTACCAAAGTGTAAAGGTTGATGATCAAGAAAATTAAATTAACCCCAACACGACTCAATCAAGGTTTCAACCAATGAAAATAAAATATTAGTACTAAGAAACAAGTTTCCCCTTACTAGCATTCACTTTACCTTTAAAAACCTAACGGATAAAATTGTAAGAGATTGTTTATGGTGTTTTGTAGTTTATAACTACAAAGAAATAGCTTTTTAAAAAGTAAAAATAAGAACACACCAACATAAACCTGGGGAAACGGTAATCATTGTTGCCCATCAACATAACTGATAATGGAAACAAAATAAACAAGAAATTGATAGTAAGAAGAAATATAAATCTGTGCTTACAATTCAGATTTAATTATTTCCTTGTAACTTTCAGTCTTCTAATGCTCCAATAACATAAAAGGATCTCTACATTACGAATATAGACATTCAAATATATATAATGGGTAAAAATGGGAGTTTGAGATGAGACCCATCTATTCATTTGGAAAACAATATGAGAAAATTACCCACAAAGAGAGAATACCTGGAGGTGGTCGGAACCGGTAGTGGGGGCGGTGATTTGCGGTGGTCGGAACCGGAGGTGGGGGAGAGCAGTGCGGCAACGAGGAAATAGAAGCAGCAGTTGCGGGTGGAAGGGAGTTTGGGTGTGTGTGTATGAGAATTAGATTTGAAAGAGCAACATAGAGAGAGAAAAAAATGAGGGGTTTGAAAGTTTTCTTGAGCAGCTGAGCTTCATTAGTAAGCTGATGTGTTTTTTTTGGGACATGTGTCAATTATTTATTGGTGGTGAAAAACCAAAATGGCTGCTGACTTGGTATTACAGATAGCATCCACACCATAGATGCTCTAATAGATATATATATATATATATATATACACGTGTGTGTGTGTGTCTCTCCCGACGTGAGATTGAGCAAATCTGTAAAAATACTCACCCAAAGCAGGCAATACCTTCTAAGGGAGAAGTTCGTCACTCCACAATATATATATATATATATATATGAAAAATATATCGTTGTGTTATTTGTTACAATACCATATAATAGAGAATAATCATCATCTTCACAAATGAGCCCTTGCTCCCTTTATATGGAAAACCATAGGGTATGCAGGGCCGGCCCAAGCCCCACCAAAAAATAAATTCCCCTTAGGAAAAAAGGCCTTACTTCTCATGGTTAAAGGCTCAAATTTTTATTAAAATTATATATATATATATATAAAGGTTGTACATTTTTTTAAATTAGTGATGTTAAGGATACTACAATTTTTTTCAAGGTTGTTTTTATACTGCTTTTAGCGCATTTTTCCTTTTCATTTCTATTAAAACTCTTAAAGTACAAGACCAATAGAACCCTAAAATGTTTCAAAAATATATTACAAATGTGTTAAATCATCAATTATAGATTAATCTACCCTAATAGTTTGAGACTTTAATTTTTGTAAATTGATATCCTACAACGCCACACACTAAATAATATATATCTCTTAAAAACAAAATTAAAAATTAGATCACAATTTTACTTAACTATGCATCGTCATATATCCAAAATAAATTATATTTTTTTAATCTCAATATATTTCTATTTCTTTTTATTAATATATATAGTTCAACCATGATATTCAATTTTCTATGTGAAATTAACATTAGTTGGTATTATTCATCAAATTATATATTTAACATATCAAATTAACTTTAATTTGATTAATATTAAATAATTTTATTTAATTAATATTTACATATTAAACACCTTACATAAAATATTTGCCTTAGGCCCAAATTATATTTGCCTTTTTGGCGATGTTAAACTAGACTAGGCTTTGATACAGTTTATTTAAGTTTGGCCCAATATTTCTAGCAATATCTTTCTCTCTTGTCCAAGTTAGCCCCCACCAAAAACTCTACATCACTGTAATTAACTTTAAATGGCTTATATGTGGACTATGGAGTACACGCGCCATTACTTTTATTAAGCGCTTTGTATTTTAAGCTATTCTTTCCTACTAGTTTTTGGAAACCAAGGACTCCTAGTCCTACTAGGTTTTAAACTCCTAGTCCGACAAGGTTTTACCCTCATTGAAGTCGGTTCTATTTTGTATTAATATCTGACTTTGAGAAGAAACTAAATTAAGCAACAAAACCAAAAAAAGCAAAAAAGAAACAAATTACTTGCACTCCAAGATTTTCTGTCTCTCGGCAAAGATTTCAGTTGCCGGCCATGGCTATTTGGGTTTAGATGCCAGCCCTCGTATGGGAATGCAGCATTATAACTTGAATAGCAACAAGAAGAAGAAGACGCTCTTTTCTGGTTCTGGGTGTGATGAGGAATCAGCAATTTCAATGTTGTCTTCTACTACTGGCAGTACCAGTAGTGCCGCCATGAACGGTGAAAAGAAAAGGAAAGCATGCAATGTTATTAGGATGAAGGTTCCTAAAGACTTCAAGTTGGAGGACTATAACAAGGAGAGTGATGCAAAGACTATTACGGATTCTACTTGCACTTCTGACTCTTGTTATTCTAGCACCACCATGCTGAACGGTGATGATGGGATAACAAAGAAAGAGAGGATTGTGGTCAAGATCAATTTGGCCGCATGGCAGCAAAGGAAAGCGCAACACCAACAGATGGAATCAAGTTCATCGACTCAAGCCATCAATACATGTTCCGAAAAGCAACAACAATAACAGATGGATTCAAGTTCATCAACGCAAGCCATCAACACATGTTCTGAAAAGCAGGAGAACCAAAAGGAAGAGGAGGGAAAGGAGAAGGGGAACTCATTAGAGTTGAAATTGGAATCTTCAAAAAGAAAGCTACAATTGAGGTACCAACAAGTTCAAAATGCCAAAAGAAAGATTCAATTGGTAGATTTGAGAGACATGCCTAAGCCTGAGCCTGACATTAATTTCGCCAAGAAGTCCAAGTATCACCGATGATCTGCATGCTGATGTTGCACTCTCAAGAATTTTTTGTATATTTTCTGTTTAGATTCGATTTGATTTTTTGAATCCTTTGTACTAGCTGTTTAAGCGACCATATTGATCATTTTAGAATTCAAATTTGTTGCATTTGGACATGTGTACATCTTTGCTAGTATGGCATTATACACGGCTGCATATGTGATCTCTGTATTATTAAATGAAAGCTTTTATTTTCAATTGGTTTATTGATTAAAGAGCACACAGGATTTTTTTAATTTTAGAAATACTAATGACTAGGGGGTGAAATTGGTCACTTTCAGTCAAAGCGAAGGGAATTTTTCCGTCAAATTGATGTTTTCAGTTTTTGCCATATTTGGCACTGACACCAAACCATAGGGAAGGAACACCAAATCGAAGTGACAATTCAGTCGGCTTTCAGTTTCTTATAATTTCTTATCAACCAAACAGAGCAAAGCAAAGAAAAACCATATTTCCTTTTATTTTCCCACATTTTCTTAGCACCCAAACGCCAAGAAATTCTGAAAGAATGACAATTTTAGTCTAGAAAATTCAAGGAAGATTAAAAAGGAACAAGTATAATATGAGAATTAAAACTTTGAATCATATGTTATTGAAGAATCAATCTCTGACTGTGGCATTCTATTGTTCACTGGATTTTTGGAGTAAATGTGCTCTTGTTGTGAATCTTGTAAGTTTCATTAGATGCGTAAACTTGTGTAAGTTATCAAAGTGGGATGGGAGTGGAAGATATGATTGTAGCATTCTATTGTTCCAATTGTTTACTTATATTTGTAATAGTGGTATTTTACAGAAGATCTATTCCAGTGGTTGTTTTGATAGAACCTTGGAAATTTTCTTTGGACTTAAAAAAGTCTTTTGAACTGCCCATAAGTTCAGTGAGTAAGTGGATGAACTGCATATTGTATATTTAATTTCAATGCTTTAATATGGCTCTATGTGCATGTCAAGACCATGTGAACAAAACTGTAGGCTAAATGCCCTTGTTCAGTAGGCATTTTTCATGTAATATTATCTATATTTGATCAGCATCTTTCTAACCCTCTAGCTTATATTTGTAACAGGGGTGTGGTTTTTGGGCTTGTGAATTTGCATGAATTGGGAATCATTCATTGGGACTTAAAGCCCCAGAATGTGTTGATAATCAAGGAAAGATCTTTATTTGCAAAGCTTTCTGACATGGGCATTAGCAAGTGCCTTGTCAGGGATATGTGAACTGTTTGCACCCTTCATCTACAACATTTTTAACGATTCTAGCTTGTAAACAATGCTTTTCTAAGCATAAATGGATTTTCAAACTGCTATTTCTTAAATCATTTTTAACCATTCTAGTTGTTAAAGTTTTTTTCTTCTATGAGGAGTGATTGTCCTTGAGGTAAAGTGTATTATTTGACTGAACCCACTGGTCATTGGGTAAGGCAGCACTTGGATGCCGCATTAAAAAAGAAGAGTTTACTTTGTTTTCGATAGCATTTGAAGGTACAAAAGCAGAACCAACAATACCAACTATTTCTAGTTTAGTTTATAGATTGAAGTATTGACACCTTATGATTGGTCTTGATCTCTAGTCAAACCTTGTATAGGCTTGTTGGCAGGAGGGTGGCTGATTAGGGATTGTTTACTTTGAACTGATATTTTTAGTGTGTATATATATATATATATTTAATGATGTTCTTTCATGGCAATTTAAAAATATATCTAAGGTTGCAAGAAGACTTCTTGTCAAGTGTGAATCCAAGAGGGAAAAATTCTTTCATTAGAGCTGGATATGGAGGATGGCTTATGTATACTGCTGCCTCAATGGAGACTTGGGTTTTGTTCTAGAAATTCTTGACAGGAACCCTTTACTTGTCTTTGGGGGAAGGAAAATATGGTGTTACTGATATGCTTTATGCAGCAGCCAGGAGTAAGAGTTCTAAGGTTTTACTTGTTTTTGGGGAAGGAGAATATGGTGGAGCACATTGGGGATATACCTTCAGTTTACAAGTGGGAGATGATGAACAAGGCTGTTCATGCTGCTGAAAGAGGAGGAAATTTGAATGTTTTAAAGTAGCTTCTGGCCAATTGCTCTGACATTTTGGCTTATAGAGATATTTAGGCTCAACTTTCCTACATGCAGCAGCT
The DNA here is from genome assembly GCA_023621385.1 of Quercus gilva. NCBI lineage: Eukaryota > Viridiplantae > Streptophyta > Magnoliopsida > Fagales > Fagaceae > Quercus > Quercus gilva. The sequence continues at coordinate 65,336,079 of CM042481.1, forward strand.
GGGAGAGGGCAGGTTGAGGTGAGGCTCTAACTACTATAAGCTAATGGAAAACTGGCCCTTTGTTTTTGTTCTTGTGCACCTGTTTTTTGTTGTTCATAATACTACCTGGTCATACTTTACCATTACATAGAACTGGGAAGTTTAATTTTGTCATCTCCACCCCAAAAAAAAATTTAAAATATATATATATATATATATTTGGCAGGGCCCCTAGTAGAGCCCAGGCATAAGGTTTGAAAGGGTGTAAAGCTTACCATTGTATAAACCTAACATTCCCCTAAATTAAAAGGTTCGTCAATTCTTAGGAAATTCATGTCTTGACTCCATTTGATAGTCACACATTGTATGTGCATCAGGCTGTGAGAATGCAAGTGACTGAACTTGGCAGTGTCAAGGGTGAAAGTAAAGCTTACCAGCAAGCAAGCTTCATTGAGTTGGGAAGTAATAATTATATCCCCTAGTTGCACATACATTATACAAGCGAAAAGTGCCACCTTTATCATTTCATGTGTTCTTTGGTTACTGTATATGTCAAGGGACTGATTGAACTTGGCAGCAGGTAAAGCCTACCAATTTTGTGGATTAGAAATCAGATTATTTTTTCAGGGCACACTCCAAAGCCACAGGGAGATGCTGGAAATATTTTCAGGTCATATTTTGATCACTGCTCAGCTTGGTCATCATTATCATCTCCTATTTGTTCAAGATGGAATGAATATGGAGATGCTGTTTTTGCCCAATCTGTCCACTTCCCCATCTACTAAGCAGCAATCCAAGCAACCAAACTTGCAGTCCACCACAACCTCCACTATGTTATCTTTGAAGGAGACTCTAAAGAAGTCATTGAAGCTTTATTGCATCTTCACTCACTTCCTCCATGCTTCCTTGCTCCTTTCCTATCTGAAATTAAATTGGCCTTAACCTTAAGCTCACTCTCTTGCTGGGATTTTAATTTTGTTCCTGATGTAAATTTTCTTTTCCATAATATTGCCTGTTGAGCTGTTTTTTGTTTGTGGAACAGTCCCATCTCCACCTCCTCTCTTCTTCGATTGGGTCCAATCATCCAAAGATGGAGGTGGGCTGGGCCATCCTCTCTTTCCTCTTAATATATCATTATTCATAATTATAAATAATAATAATAAAAAACGGGGGTAAAGCCTACCAACAAGTTTGATTGTGTTGGACCATAGTTGTCATGCATACAGTTTATGTACAGTTTGGGTTTGTTGGGTTAGGAGTCAAAATAATCATTATAACATGTTCATAAATCAAACACATGCTCGAAGTAAAATTAATGAGTGGTACATAGGTAAAAATCAAATGCTATTATTGTTTTTTATTATTATTATATTATCAAAGTCAAAACTAAGAGAAAATTTAATTAAATTTATAAATTAGATTTTAAATTGAGCTATAATTTTTTGACACGCGTCTATTTTATTTCTTTAAGTTTGGTGAAGATATGATTCTCCAAAAAATAAACTTTTTTTGAAGTAAGCAATGGATAGAATGGGGAAGGGGAAAAATCGAAAGACGGCCTGAGAGAGGAATGTGGAAAATAACACTTGAACTGATTGAATTTGAAAATGAAATTTGTGACCTTAAATCTCAACTAAAATTTCATGTGAAAAAATGCAATTTCCTCTAATTAAGGTCACCAAACAAAGGACTTAGTAAATTTCTTCTTCAAATTCTAGCATCTAACTAAATTCTGTCTCCAAATATTGCTTCACACAAATACACTTGATTATCCACCTCACTCTCTTCCATCTCATTTCATCATCCCAACTATTAGGTTAAATTATGGTGCAATAATTAAGCTTATTACATGGTGCACTAGAATACTAGATCCAAATCCAAATATGTTGATGTAGGCTCGTGTGGCTATGAATTGCCAAGCCCATGTTAGTCAATTAACCAAATATAGTGTGGAGAAGGATTTCCCCAACTGACCTAATATTAGCATAATATACATATATATATATATATATATAAAGAGACGGGTTCAAGTTACACCTTGTGTAACTCTTTAGAATTACACATTTTTTAAATCGTTGGATTTAAATAGATCAAATGGTTAAAAAAATACTATCATTATTACAAATATTTTTATTAGGATCTCATTAATTACTCTTATTTATTACATTCTAAACCTATCTCTAAACCTAAAAACGTTTAACATCTGACTCTCTCTCTCTCTCTCTCTGTTTCTCTGTCCCTGTCTTTAAAGTTACACTTTTTTTAAATCGTTGGATTTAAATAGATCAAACGGTTAAAAAAATACTATCATTATTACAAATATTTTTATTAGGATCTCATTAATTACTCTCATTTATTACATTCTAAACCTATCTCTAAACCCAAAAACGTTTAACATCTGACTCTCTCTCTCTCCGTTTCTCTCTCCCTATCTTCTCCACCATTGCTCTTCCACCATTGTTCCACCTCTACAGGTTGCCAACAGAAGAAAAAAAAAACAGTTGCCATTTTCTACTCTTGCGACCTTGCTATTTCAAAGACGTCACAAATAGAAATAGAGTTACCAAGTGCCAAGTGCCAACACAAAGGCTTTCACCTCAGCAATGACCACATAGCGTGCAACCATCAATCGTTGGAACAGCCATTGCCAAGGACTAATGAGAGTCCTACAGTATTTTTTACACTCGCCGTACATAGAGTCCTACGTTATTGAAATCATGTTTTTAATCACAATATTAAAAGATGAGTAAAATTTCAAAAAGACTGGTAAAATTTTCTCTATATATTCTCATTTAGGACTAAACATATTCCTTCACTTCAGCCTAGCTATAACACACCTCTCTTTCTATTCCATTGGATTTCCATGACAATCATCAGACAATAGGACAATCGCATTCAATCGAAGAAATTTTAATGCTGGGCGTAGAAAAAAAATGGAGAACAAGACAAATAATGCTTTATTTGGATTGTGGAAATAATAAAGTAATCAACACTTATGGAAATTATGAACTGCAGCGTGCAAGTACAGCCACAAAACAGTTACCTACTCTATCTACTTTGCTCATTGTTCGGCTGGTTTTTTTTTTTTTTTTTTTTTTTTTCTCTCTCTCTCTCTCTCTGCTGGCAACTTCTAAAGGTGGAACAATGGTGAAGAAGTAATGGTGGAGGAGACAAAGAGAGAGAAACGGAGAGAGAGAGAAACGTAGAGGGAGAAAGAGTCAGACGTCAGAACGTTTTTGGGTTTAGAGATAGGTTTAGAATGTAATAAATGAGGATAATTAACGAGATCTTAATAAGAATATTTGTAATAATGATGGTCTTTTTTTAACCATTGGATCTATTTAAATCCAACGGTTTAAAAAATGTGTAACTTTAAAAAGTTACACTAGGTGTAACATGAACTCATCTCATATATATATATATATATATATTCTACTATGTGGCAAAGTCAAAAGAGAATTCTAAAACCTAGCAGTGCAGCCGCATCAAAGAAAATAGAAAAGAGAGGCAGTTGCTTCTAGTCTTATGTTTTCTTATAAGAGAGTGTAATGGTATAATTGAGATTTGAGTTTCTATATTATTGTATATCCTTGTTTTTATAGTGAAATTTCTCTGTTATTGCCGTGGAAGTAGATAGTTTTTTGAGAACTACTTAAATTTTTATATTCTTTGTGTGCTTGTTATTTATTTTCCACTTATTTACCATTATTAATTAAAATTGTGGGTTGCTATTTGCACAAATCCAAGTCCAAATGGAGAAAAATCTTCTTTGAACTTTACAACCCTAACATCCAAATTCAAAATATACAAATATATTAAAAAATAATACTAATAATTTCAACAACCAAAAGATATTATTTAGTAGGTGTGTGTTGGAAAGAGAGACGTAGACGCGGGGAATAGGCAAGCCTAGATACATTGCACAAGATCAAAGTAGAAGTGCAATTGTACCACCAACTTGCACATATTCTCTCTACTAAGCAAAGTATCATCAACCAACACCATCATTTATCTAATCGTTTGTCTCTGACTTGCCATCAATGAACCTTGCTGTCGTTTCTGGTATTCCAATAGTCTTTCCTATATAAAATGTTGTGGACATATCATTTCTCATATATATATATATATCACTATTTAATCTATATTATTATCTAAGGAACTTTTCTATTTAAGATCCTCAACTTAGGTTCCCAAAATACCGTCAAATTCATCAATTTCTAAGGATTAAATCATAAGGCTAGGTATGTAAAATTAGTGACACTTAATTTTTAGCTAAAGTAAAAAAAAAAAAAAGTTTTTTCTCCCACCTCTATATTTATCTCTCACGTTAGTTGTCACGTAATAATAAAATTTATTCTTTTTGAAAAAATATAAAAAATAAAACTATTTTTTTCCCACAAACTTACCATTTTTTTTATTACTAAATAGTTTTTTTCCCACCTTCACATTTCTCTCTCACATTAGTAGTCAAGTAATAATAAAAAATAAAAAGCCTCATTGCACAAGCAAAGCATGTGTGATGAGGCTAGTATATATATACTAACCGCATGCGATGAAGTTTTTTATTTTTTGGGTTTACACATTTTATTCATGGCAGTTATATTTTATTTTTTATTTTAAGAAGAAGTTGTATTAGTAGTATAGATATCTATACTATCTAAAATATGATTTTCCTTTTTGGACTGGACTTTTATGTGGTTCAAAAATACCCTTAAACCTTACGTTTAATAGGGAAAAAAACTTGAGGATAACTCAATAAAAATATATCTCCAACTCCACTTAAAATGCCTACAAAATAAGACATTTACCTACAAATTGTGTCTTCAAAAAAAATTATCCAAAATTTAAATTAAAAAAAAAAAAAGAAAATTATGATACTAGACCAAAAAAAAAAAAGTCTCATCGCATGCGCAAAGCGCGTGTGATAAGGCTAGTGTGTGTGTATGTATAAGTCAAAACTGAGAGAAAATCTAATTAAATCTCAAATTGGAGTCTAATTTTATATCATATTTCTTATTCTCTTTTCTTAATTTTGATGCAGTTATTTATTACACTACAAAATCAAAGAATCCAATTTAATTTTCTTAATTTTTTGTGCTAAATGAGTTATTAAATGAGAAAACCATAAAATCAAAATTAATAAACCATTAAAAAATCACCACCATTGATTCATTTTTCATATATTATTATTATTATTATTATTATTATTATTATTATTATACAAATAGTGGTTGGACAAACTAAAATTAAGAATTATGTGGATAACAATTTAAATGAATATATATGATTATATATAAACATGGTAAAATTTTAATACATGCATAATTAGTTATGTTTATTTGTAAATGTATCTCATGTATATGCATAGAGTTACAAGCTAATTTTTGTTAGAAAAAAAAAATTATAAAACATTTTTTAGGGGGCTACATATTTAGGTTTGTTATTAGTTGTTTATTTGTAAATGTATCTCATGTATATCTATGGAATTACAAGCTAATTTCTGTTGGAAAGAAAAAAAAAATGTTTTTTTTCATAAAACATTTTTTTAGGTGCTACATATATATAGGTTTGTTGTTAGTTGTTTATTTGGGATATTCTACTTTTAATAAAACTAAGGTTACAACACAAATTCTCAACAAAACTCAAATTTGAAAGGGGGAAAGTGGTGATTCAAATGAATATTTAAAACCTAATTTTTGAATTGACGTAAAAATAAATAAATAAATAAATAAAAACCTAACTTTTGAAAAGTTTAAATAAGAACTATGTTATAAATTTTTTTTTTTCAAAATTTTTGAAAATGTAGTTGCACCAGCTAACACAAGTTGTAGATGTCGTGATTGAGTGAGACGAGCTTTGCAATTTGCTCTTGAACTAGGAGTGGGTGGAGTTATTTTGGAGGGAGACTGAGATACTCACCATTGCCCTTCAGAGTATCTGCAACTCCCTGGCACAGTTTGGTCATATTACGAAGGATGCCTCTTTTTACTCAGCTTCTAGTATTTTTCATGTACTTCGACATTGTAACTCTATTGGTGATGTGCAATACCTTGCCTCTTTTTACTCAGCTTTTAACTTTTTCCGTATATGTAGGCATTGTAACTCTATTTGATATTCACTTGCAAGACGAGCAATTTTGTTTCTCTAATTTTCAGTCTAGGTGGAAGATGTTTCACTAGATGTTAAAGCTATATTCCAGGTTGATTTAAAGAGCCTCCCTTAATAAATAAAAAAACCCACATTTACCCATCTTTCTTTTTTGGTTCATCATATATGTGAAATTTGCCAACTTTTTCATAAATTTACTCCACATTATGCCCAATCTATCATCTATCAAATTTGGTCACCTTCAAGGCATCTTTGAAGGACCAACCTAGTCAACCGGTCAAAGTCACAAGCTTACATTCCAAACACAAAGAATCATCAAACTTCTACTTTGAGTTCGACAGGGAGAGTTAAAAGATATATTTGTGATATTAGGTTTATGTGTATTAATATTAGAGTATATTTAAAGTTCTATTTCACAATTCACCCTACATTTCATCTTCTATCTAACATACAACCTATTAATTAAAATAATATAAAAACCCACAAAAAATAGCAATTGCTACCACTGCCACCCACAACCCACAAATGCACATAAACCAATCTTAAAGGCCCACACCACCACCACCGTACCAGCCCATGACCCATCAGCAATCCACATCCCACAATGCCTCCATCGTACGACCCATGCCACCACTATCACACCATTGGATGATCAGAGAGAAAGAGAGAGAAGTGAGAGAGACAAGATATAGAGAGAAGGAAGAAAAAGGGAGACAATGAGTTAGAGAGAGAAAGAGGAAAAAACAATAAATTTTTTTTGCAACTTTCTACGGTAAACTCTAAAAGTTTATTGTAGCATGATGCTAAATTTTTCCAAGTATAAGAAACCGGATGTAGCTTGGATTTTGCATTAGGTGTTCTAGAATAGCAATTTTGGTGTTTTAGACACCCCAAATCTAATGATAAGCACATGTAGGACTTACCCTAACTCCTATAACCCTTATATATACAATACTCACAGATTCATTGTAATACATGCACTTGCCTTTTGAGCTTTATTTTCCTTTTTCATAGGTAAACGAAAAGGAAAACACTAAAAGTCCTATTAATTTTATCACAATAGCTTAACAAACCTACATAGAAAAGAAGTAAAATTCAAAATTCCTAGTATCATTCATATGGCAAAAAATTGTCAATCTTTCTGGAGGAAAATTTTTCATCTTTTGTACGAGATAAACACATAAAAATATTCTTGGAACTTCTCAGGAATGTAATAAAACATCAAAAAATAATTAATACGAAACCTAAATAATCAACTTAGGCTAAAACCCAAATTATACACTTTAAGTTTGGATGAATTATCCTTTTTTGTTCCTAATACTTTTTATTTATCATTTTAGTCCTTAAGCTTTAAATTTTTCAATCAAGTTAGTTATTCTGTCTATTATTGTTTATAAAATTAACATTGTTTCATCATGTCTAAAAAATTTTGTGAAAATACTATTTTAGAATCACTGTCAATTTGTTCCAAACATTTTGTTAGTAATAGATTAGTACTTATTATTTTCTACTTGCAATCAATTTCCTTTAATGAGTTGATTGTAGGAACCAAATTAACTATAAATTAAAAATAAAATGAAATAAATTGGAAGCTATCAAATTGTAAATGACCAAATTGAAAGTGACCAAAATGGTGTTTTTTTTTTAAATAAAAAGATTTTTAAATTTTCTATAATCTTAACAAAAAATTATAGACGAAAATGGATGGAAAAACCAATTTGATAAAAAAAAAAAATTGGAGAAGAATTTGATAAAATTTGAAGTTTAATTGTGTAAGGATTAAAATGATAAAAGTAAAACTTTAAATAAAAAAAATAAAAAAATTGACAATTCACCCAAAAGGCCAAAACTTAAAACGGCGTAGTTTGAATTTTGGTTCTGTCAACATTTTTCTTTGAAGAAAAAGTGAAAAACAAACTAATCCAACAGCTTGAAAGTTGAAACTCACACATTCTCTCTTCCTTTCTTCAACTCTCTCTCATGGCGGACTCTCTATAGCTTCACACACAATCCTCTCGTCCAGAGTCCTCATTCAACGGCCCATCTTCCAAGACGGACTCACTCAATCCTTCTCATTCTCTCCTTCCAAATCTGCTTCTCCACAATCTTCGCCGTCTTCGGATCGGTTTTCCAAGAAGAATTCTCGGAAGAGTTGCTTCTGAAACCACTGCCCGATCGGAAAGTATTGGCGCACTTCCACTTCGAAACCACAGCTCCTCCGCTCTCCACCTCCCATGGCCGCCACCACCATCTCTTTCCCAAAGCCATTGCTCAACTTGTATGTTATTATTCCATTTCCTTCACCTCTGTTTTCTTTTTCTTTTTCTATAATGAGAAACTGAAAAATTTTGTTGGATCTTGTAGTTTTGGTCATCTGGGTCTTTTGCTTTTCGCTTTATTTTTTAATTCCAAATTGGGTTTTTTGAGTATTTGATATTGGACCAAAATACCAAAAATATAGATATCTGTGAGTAGCAGTGCTAAGTTGGAAGAGAGAAAAGATATGGGTATCTGTTTTTATTTTGTAATTTTTTTGGGGGTGTATCAAACTCACAATAACCTGCCCCTTTAGAAGCTGAATTAGATAAGTAATACCCATTTTGGATATAGGGACTAGGGAGGGACAACTTACTTTTTGCTATGTGACTAATGTTCTACGCTTAACTACAAGTCTTGTGTTGTTCAATTACATATCCTGGAAATTGTGACCATTTGCTGTTTTGAAATTCAACTTTACATTTTTAACTTATTCTCAAGTGAAGACCTTGACTGTAATGGGGTTGCAATACATAATGTTCTTGCCTTTTTTGATGAAAACACACCCCTCCCTTTCTGGTACCTTTGATTTGCAAACAAAGACAAGGCAATACTAATCAATAAGTCTAGGGATACAATATTTTTCAAAACTACTTATATGGCATGTTGTGATTGGTGCATTATAAAAGAGGTGTTGGTGGTGGTGTACTTCAGTGGGAGTGATGTTGCTTTAATCACAACAGGCCTAGCCATAAAAGTTGTGAAAAATATTGTGTCCCTAAGATTACTCAATACTAATTGCTGCCTTAGGTTTCTCTTTTGTTTTTCTTTGCCCCCAAAGAACAGGCTCAACCTAAAATTAAGGTGAATTTTTGTAATATCTTGAATATTCTAAATAACTCCTGAAATAGTATTGCTTGGACAGGTTCAGAAATTTCACGTTAAGGAAATGGAATTATCTTTCACACAAGGCCGATGGAACTATGATCGCTGGGGTGGATTTGACCCCATCTCAAGCAGCAATGCAAAGCCTCCTGGAGTAGAGTTGTGGGCTGTATTTGATGTCCCTAAAGATCAGGTTGATGCTTCCTGGAAGAATTTAACCCATACTCTTTCAGGTCTTTTTTGTGCTTCCATAAACTTCCTAGAGTCTTCTACAACTTATTCTGCTCATGAATGGGGCTTTTACCCATCTTCAGGTGGTCTAAGGTATGGTACATTACCCCGTGAGGCTGTTTGCACCGAGAACCTAACTCCCTGGTTGAAGCTACTTCCATGTCGAGACAAAGCTGGGCTTTCTGCCTTGTTGGACAGACCTTCCATATATAGAGGATTTTATCATTCTCAACGGTTGCGCTTGACCTCATCTGAATTTCATTCAAGTGCCGTGGAATCAGGAATTGTACTAGAACAAGCACTTACAGTTGTTCTTCAGCCTAATAGTCACAGAACGAGTAAAACTTTTTCGAGTGAAACAAAATTGCAACCAAGCTGGTCTTTGAGTTCAATTTTTGGGAGGAAAGTCACAGGAAGATGCGTTCTCGCAAAGTCTAGTAATGTTTACCTTCAACTTGAGAGAGGCTTAGTCACTGAGCTTGAGAATCTGCAGAAGGACAACGTGATAACTGGGCCTGATCATGTAGGCTCTGGAGGGTTGAAGGATAACCCTGGTTTTGAATTGTCTGTTAGGCCGGACAAGATGTTTAAAGAAGTAAATAGCTTGCATAGGAAGAGCTCATCTGTTCTTTATGAATATTCAATTGAGAGGTACAGTGTCTTTGAGCCATTTGATTTAGGCCTTACATGGAAGTTTCCTGTAGTTTGGTCGTGTCCACGAGCACCATTACACTCTAGTAGGTTCTTAATGGGTAGTGGGAATCAAAGGGCACTATTGCAATATCTTTTATATCCACAGATTTGGAGGAGGGGTTCCTGAGTGCTAATATTGGTGTAGAAAGTTGTAAGTTGCAAGCCGACATTTTTCAAGTTGTGCCTTGGTATATTAAGGTTTATTATCATACTCTACGGGTTTTTGTTGATGGGCAACCTCAGGCTATCACTAATGTTGTAGAGAAGATGCATGTTTCACCCTCTGAAGACAAGGTATTGCCTGGGGTGATGCAGCTGGTCCTAAAATTTCCTTGTGCTGTGAAATCAGCAGCTTTAACTTTAGAGTTCGACAAGGTATGAATCATATGATCTAGCTATTCTTCACTATTTTTTTTTTTTTGGGATTTCATTTATTTGATAAAAAACTTCTTCTGAATCTAAGCTATGGTTTTGTCTGATTGAATCACAGATCTTCTTTGATCAGATGCACAACGCTATTTTCTAAGGTTTCATAAATGAATAACTTTGTATCTTAGAGTGAAACACTGCCAATTATGTCATATGTTGCATAGGATGTCAATATAGTGACTCTAATAGTGTATCCTGCTAATTCATTGAAATGACTTCATAGCTTAAAAATGGACAAAGTTGATAATGTTATTTATAAATATAGGTTGTCAAATTCACTAGTTTGAACTTTCATCAACCACCTAGGGCTGTAAATGAACCGACCTGTTTACTAACAACTTTGGCTCAGCTCAAAAATATTGTTTTTTGTTTTTCTCTATCTATCGAAAAAAATGTTACTTTATTTGGCAAATGAGCCATGCTTAAGCCTAAGTTTAAGCTCAGCTATTAAACAAGCCGTCCTCACACGTAATAATGTGTTTGTGACCAAGCTTGTAGGTTTGAGGCTTGATTTAAGTATATATGATATATATTTATATTTATACATGTATAAGTGGGAGTTTTGTTTGTTGTGTAAAACCTTTATAATGAATACATGTATAAAATAATTTCCACTATAATTTAGTTATTAATTATTATCATAGATTTGTGAATGGGTAAAATAATTATAGTCGTAGTGTTTACTCAATATGAAAAAAAAAAAGAGTTAATCAAGTAGCTCCTAAACAAGCTTGAGCTTGTTCGACAATAAAATGAACCAAGCTTGAACATATAATATAGTTTGGTGATTATCTCAAAGTTAGCTCATGTTTGAAGTAAAACTAAATGAACAATCCTGAAATTTTAAATTCTTTGCTCGGCTCGTTTACACTTGCATCTCCCCAAAAAAGTAAATTAAATATTCTATTGTGGATATTTGACATCATTAACAATATTCAAACATATCTGACTGTAAATTTTACTTAACTCATTTTAATATTGGACCAATATCAACAGTGCATTCAAACTGCAATATCTGTTTAGTGAACTTGACAGGGCTCTGTTTAAAGAAATCAATCATTGAAATTTTACAGGTGATATTTTTTTTACTCATTCAATCTCATTGCCATACAAAAGTAGTCTCTCACTTCATGTGTTATAATGACTAGGACTTATCTTCCATACTTGGTTCTTTTTTAGTGCTTCAATTAATTTAACTGGAATTTGTGTTTATTTACTTAAAACTTGATGAAAATTTGCATCATCTTGTCATAGAAGTTCTAAGTTTGGCACTGTATATGGACTTGACAATTTTTCTAAATTTGAGGGGCCTAAATAAGGTTTAACTTGCCAAAGTAATGATCATACATTAATTATGTATATATAGAAAAGTATATTATAGATATAAAAAGGCAAGCATATGGTGGTTTTGATGAAGGTGAAGATGATAATAGTTTGGAACACTATGCTGGCCTTTCGACAAAATTGAAAAGGAAACCCATGTAGTTCATTTTGAATGCACCTTCTTTTCTTAAGTTCTATTTATTTTTAGAAATGTTCCTTACTTCATGAAGCATTGCTTTCTTTTGCAATTTGGGCCACTTAGATTGGGAGACTTTATTGCCTCAATGTTACTTTGAGCCTATTTATTAGGCAGGACCTTAGTGCATTGTTATTGGAGCTACCTAACTTTAATTCTTATTTTGAGATTACTCTATGCCAAAGTTATCTATCAAGGTGCAACCTAGTGGTTGGAGGCTTGGGGTGAGTTGTAAACCCAAATATCCTGAGTTCAATCCCTACTGGGAGTTCCCTTGGATTACCTGATACGTAGTTCTGGCAGGTGGGATTGTGCATATGTAGTTTACTCCCCAGGGGTGGGTCCAAAAGGCCAATAAAAAAAAAAAAAAGAGGAAGAAGAGAGAGAGAGAGAGAGAGAGAGAGAGATTACTCTTTGCCAAAGTTGAGTGTGCATTTAGCTCTTCATTATAATTTGTTGATATTCTTGCTTACTTCTTTATTATGTCTGAATAGGGATTTTTGCACATCAATGAATATCCTCCAGATGCTAATCAGGGGTTTGACATTACGTCAGCTGTAATAATCTTTCCAAACTTCCAGACAAGCATGCATTTTCTTGAAGATAACTCTTCAAACAAGTCACCCATGTTGTCTAAATTTCAGGTACCATCTACTCCTTGCATGCTATCAGTTGTATTTATGCTTTAAATTTTGCCTATTCATCTGATCTATTATCTGAGTCTGTGGTGCAGGAAAAGAGCCCAGTTCTGTCTTACACAGAAGTATTACTTGTACCATTGACAACTCCTGATTTTAGTATGCCTTACAATGTCATCACAATTACATGCACGGTGTTTGCATTATATTTTGGATCTTTGCTCAATGTACTTCGAAGACGTGTTGGCGAAGAGGAAAGAATTCTGAAAAACAGAGGTAAGTCTCTCTCGGTTTATTTATTATTATTATTATATTTTTATAAAGGGTCTATCGTTTTAAATCATTGACTCATTTGTGGTCATACAAGTTTGTAGAATAATTAGTAAGCAACACTGTACTACCCTCACCTAGGGTGCCTCAACAGTAAGGGAGGGTGTAAACTTGGTTCGATTCCTAGTTGAGGCATTTCACGATTTACCCAATGCCTGCTTAGTGGGGTGTGTAGGCATCTGGGGTTTGCCCTTCAAGGGTGGTCCCACTGACCCATACCTTGAGGGGGATTCCTCATCATAGAGGGAGCAACACAGTACCGATCGTAATAACAGCCATCCATGTGTCTTTGATATATATATTCTGCAATTTAGCTGGCTTGCTGTTTCTTTGCTTCTAATGTTTGCCTTTTACTATCCTGCTATAGCTTCCAAGAAAGCTGGTCAGCTTCCTCAGCTGCTATCCCGGTTGTCTGCCAAGCTTAGAGGAAAGGAATGGGAACCCCCTCAGTCTCCCTCAGCTTCATCATCCTTCATCAGTTCAAAACTTATACAAAAAGTCTTAATAGTGGCTGGCGTGGCTGTTTTTTGGCAATACTATTTCGAATGACATTAGCAAGCCAACTAGATATTTTCAATGTACACTGTGCGAATGAGTATGTACAATATGAGCCTCTAACCCAAAACTAACGCCCTGGTTTTATGTGTAGGGTACACACTTTGCTAAGAATCATCTTAAATGAATTGACTTATTTACTGACTTCTTTAAATTTTACTTACCTTCATCCTTCATTTCCTGGTTAATCACATTTTGCAACTGGAAACTAGGCGAGGCCAATCAAACTTGCCTATGCTGCATTTTTCTTCTCTCCTGCATTCTTATTTGCACTATCAAATTCAAAATTTATTGCAAAGAAATTCCCTTTCTTCTTGTCTTTTCCCTTATTCTTCCCTCTTTGGACATACGAGTATTCTTTTTGAAAACAGAAGGCAGTCTCAGCCCTCCAAAAACTACAACTAACATTGGAACCATGCTTTAGATTCCTTTAAGCCCCAAAAAACTTACTGGTCTACTGCGTGGGGTATCAAGAAATATGGTTACTTTGGCTTGAAGGTTTTATAAGCTGCACAAATTGGTTCAATGTGAAATTGATTACTCTACCGCTTGATACTCCTCTCCATCCATACTTATTAATGTGTAACTACCAAGTTTTGCACTAAAACACAGATTTTGCCTTTACATGTATGATTATCCAACAATTTTCTTATACATCCGACATGAATCCTTACTCTCATAATTTTAGTCCCACAATCGTATGGGACTCATGCTATGAAGGGATGATGCACAACTTCCCCTGCTTATTTGTAGTGCTGGGGAAACACAAATTATCTTTGCACGACAAGTTGTGATGACTCTTCAACCTGCCTATCTTATTTCAATCGAGTTTGTTCTGAATTGCTAGCCAACTTATAAAGCCAAGTTTAGGTATGGTTATTGATTGCCAAATAATTTCATACACAGCACAAGTGGTAATCACCAAGATCAAGTTGTCCACACAATTTTTACCTAATTGAACTGATTTCAACATCCGCGGCTGAACTCATGGAGTATCAAGCAGAAAAGACATTAAAATATGAATATTATTATCATAAGTAGAGTCACTCCAAAGATGTTTTTGTTTCTGTAATGTGAATATATATATATATATATATTTTAACAAAAAATAAAAAATTTTAATAAAAAATTAGGAGATTTACAATCAAAATCATTAAATTTAATTAATGGTATATAAATCGATTTACACCTAAACAACTTAAGTAAAAAAGTCAAAGATACTCCATGCATAAACTAATTGATAATTTGACATTGAACCATTTTAACTAGACTTTTTATTTATTTATTTTTGTTCTACTTAGGGACTCACATATCTAGACTTTCAATACCTTCCAAAATTTCATGTTGTCAACAAAGAAAACCCAGTTTACACGGTATTAAATTTCGATATCTCCTATTGTTTGTTGTCAAGATTCTAAGGCCTCGCAATCAAGCTTTGATGTACTTGAAAGACACTTTCTTGAAAATTCTAGACAAACAAAAATGCTATTAAGTGTATTCGTTGTTAGCGTTGAAAATTAGGTATTAAAGAAATAATTTTCTAAATTGAAAAGTTCTGCCCAGCGTATGGATTACTCTGAATCCAAAAACTCTAGACAATAAAAACAAAGTCTCCAAAACTCTCTTTTCAAGACTTTAGAGATTCAAAGTCTTGAATTATAAATTTATAATTTCCTAAAATAAAAAAAAAGTATTAAAATGAATTTATCATTATTTGAATAATCACAAATAGGGGTTACAAAAGTATTAAAATGAAGTAGTAAAAAAGTATTAAACTTGTTGTTGTTCTTCGCCGATCTGATTTTTCCCAATCTGTCGAGATTCGGCCTGATCTCGTTGAGATCTGCCAAGATCTCATTAAGATCCGGTCAGATCTAACAAAAACTAGAAGATTTCGGCAAAATACGGCTGATTTTTGCAAATTCTGGCTACGATTCGCACATTCTGACACCGATCGAGACCCAACCAGAAATTGGTGACATCCGACCACCTGAACTGCTACCCTCGATAGGTCGGCGGCAGGTCCAGGTATCAGAGACCCGAAGTGATTGGGTTGGTTCTGGGTTGGGCACAAACCCGATCCGAACGGACCTGTGGAAACGCCTAATCACAAATTTAGAATTATTGTTTTGTATTTTGATCTTGGTCACAATGGTGGCAGCGTAGTAGCCCCATCATTGTTAGGAGCCAGTCTAATTTGGGTTTTCGAATGAAGATTCAAAGTTTTGGATATTTTGTTTAACCTCTATTTTATCTTTTCTTTTGCAAATAAAAAATAGTCATAATTATGTAATTACTATAAGACCAATTGTCTCTATTACGTTTTGCAAGTTGGAGGACTCCTTTCATATCACTTGGATTTTAAATGATTTTAAATATACACGAGTCCTAAACCATCAAGCTCAACTCTTCGCCCAATTCTTTATTAAGAACATTTCCCGGAAAGCATTGAGTTGGAAATATATAAAACATGTCATCAATCAACTATAAAGTTCCAAAAAATGGCATTTGAAACAATTCAGATTGATTAGAACAATATAAAATTTCTAGGCATCTAGAAAGAAGTAAATTGAAAATCTATAGTATATGCTTCAAGATAATTATCTATATTAGAAATTGAAGTCTCAAAAGCATATATAGCATGATCTTATGTGGTTAGTCAAAAGTCAAACAACTTCAGTTATATATATACATACATACATACATATATATATATATATATATATTATGATGAAGCCATGACAAAGTGATCCTCTCTTCGCCCATGCAAACTCAATCCTCATAATTCAGAAGCATTTCATCACAGTAAATTAGAGAAAGAACACTCTTTTTTAAAACCAATGGCTAATTCTCTTCAAGTGTCTCAAAAACAAGAGAAGTTCAAATCATACGCAAGATTTCTTAAGGCAAGAAGAACTCCACTTCGGACCAAATCCATTTGCAATTTAATAAAAAAATTAGGTGATTTACAATCAAAATCATTAAATTTAATTAATGGTATATAAATCGATTTACGCCTAAACAACTTAAGTAAAAAATTCAAAGATACTCCATGCATAAACTAATTGATAATTTGACACTGAACCATTTTCACTAGACTTTTATTTATTTATTTTTGTTTTACTTAGGGACTCACATATCTAGACTTTCAATACCTTCCAAAATTTCATGCTATCAACAAAGAAAACCTGGTTTACACAGTATTAGATTTCGATGTCTCCTATTGTTTGTTGTCAAGATTCTAAGGCCTCGCAATCAAGCTTTAATTTACTTGAAAGACACTTTCTTGAAAATTCTAGACAAACAAAAATGCTATTAAGTGTATTCGTTGTTAGTGTGGAAAATTAGGTACTAAAGAAACAATTTTCTAAATTGAAAAGTTCTGCCCAGCGTATGGATTACTCTAAACCCAAAGACTCTAGACAAGAAAAACAAAGTCTCCAAAACTCTCTTTTCAAGACTTTAGAGGTTCAAAGTCTTCAATTATAAATTTATAATTTCCTAAAATAAAAAAAAAAGTATTAAAATGAATTTATCATTATTTGAATAATCACAAATTCAGAATTATCGTTTTGTATTTTGATCTTGGTCACAATGGTGGCAGCGTAGCAGCCCCATCATTGTTAGGAGCCAGTCTAATTTGGGCTTTCAAATGGAGATTCAAAGTTTTGGATATTTTGTTTAACCTCTATTTTATCTTTTCTTTTGCAAATAAAAAATAGTCATAATTATGTAATTACTATAAGACCAATTGTCTCTATTACGTTTTGCAAGTTGGAGGACTCCTTTCATATCGCTTGGATTTTAAATGATTTTAAATATATACGAGTCCTAAACCATCAAGCTCAACTCTTCGCCCAATTCTTTATTAAGAACATTTCTCGGAAAGCATTGAGTTGGAAATATAGAAAACATGTCATCAATCAACTATAAAGTTCCAAAAAATGGCATTTGAAACAATTCAGATTGATTAGAACAATATAAAATTTCTAGGCATCTAGAAAGAAGTAAATTGAAAATCTATAGTATATGCTTCAAGATAATTATCTATATTAGAAATTGAAGTCTCAAAAGCATATATAGCATGATCTTATGTGGTTAGTCAAAAGTCAAACAACTTCAGTTATATATATACATACATATATATATATATATATATATATTATGATGAAGCCATGACAAAGTGATCCTCTCTTCGCCCATGCAAACTCAATCCTCATAATTCAGAAGCATTTCATCACAGTAAATTAGAGAAAGAACACTCTTTTTTAAAACCAACGGCTATTTCTCTTCAAGTGTCTCAAAAACAAGAGAAGTTCAAATCATACGCAAGATTTCTTAAGGCAAGAAGAACTCCACTTCGGACCAAATCCATTTGCAATTTAATAAAAAAATTAGGTGATTTACAATCAAAATCATTAAATTTAATTAATGGTATATAAATCGATTTACGCCTAAACAACTTAAGTAAAAAAGTCAAAGATACTCCATGCATAAACTAATTGATAATTTGACACTGAACCATTTTAACTAGACTTTTATTTATTTATTTTTGTTTTACTTAGGGACTCACATATCTAGACTTTCAATACCTTCCAAAATTTCATGCTATCAACAAAGAAAACCTGGTTTACACGGTATTAGATTTCGATGTCTCCTATTGTTTGTTGTCAAGATTCTAGGGCCTCGCAATCAAGCTTTAATTTACTTGAAAGACACTTTCTTGAAAATTCTAGACAAACAAAAATGCTATTAAGTGTATTCGTTGTTAGTGTGGAAAATTAGGTACTAAAGAAACAATTTTCTAAATTGAAAAGTTCTGCCCAGCGTATGGATTACTCTAAACCCAAAGACTCTAGACAAGAAAAACAAAGTCTCCAAAACTCTCTTTTCAAGACTTTAGAGGTTCAAAGTCTTCAATTATAAATTTATAATTTCCTAAAATAAAAAAAAAAAGTATTAAAATGAATTTATCATTATCTGAATAATCACAAATTCAGAATTATTGTTTTGTATTTTGATCTTGGTCACAATGGTGGCAGCGTAGCAGCCCCATCATTGTTAGGAGCCAGTCTAATTTGGGTTTTCAAATGGAGACTCAAAGTTTTGGATATTTTGTTTAACCTCTATTTTATCTTTTCTTTTGCAAATAAAAAATAGTCATAATTATGTAATTACTATAAGACCAATTGTCTCTATTACGTTTTGCAAGTTGGAGGACTCCTTTCATATCGCTTGGATTTTAAATAATTTTAAATATATACGAGTCCTAAACCATCAAGCTCAACTCTTCACCCAATTCTTTTCGAAGAACATTTCCCGGAAAGCATTGAGTTGGAAATATAGAAAACATGTCATCAATCAACTATAAAGTTCCAAAGAATGGCATTTGAAACAATTCAGATTGATTAGAATAATATAAAATTTCTAGGCATCTTGAAGGAAGTAAATTGAAAATCTATAGTATATGTTTCATGATAATTATCTATATTAAAAATTGAAGTCTCAAAAGCTTATATAGCATGATCTTATGTGGTTAGTCAAAAGTCAAACAAATGGGTTGATGCGTTGTGAGAAAATGACTTATTGCTTTCTCTAATCTAAACCTTAGGAACGTGGATCATGAATTGATTGAAATTTTTGAATGCTTTTATAAGACAAACTTTTTTTTTTCTTTTTTTATAGGGGAAGACAAGCCTTCTGTTTTATTTTATTTTTAATAAAAATAATAAAAAGGTTTGGCCTTAGGGAAGGGAAAATGAGATATTCTTTTTTTTTTTTTTTGAAAATGAGATATTCAGACTAACATCATTCGTATTTTATCAAGTGTACTCTCCATAAGTTGTGTTGGACAAAACAATAAACTTTTTTTTTTTTTTTTTTACAAACAAAATAAAAACTTTTTTTCAACAAAAATAAATAAATAAACTCAACTTTTTATAGTGGGAGACTTGAGAGACTAGCATTTTTTTTTTCTTTATTTTTCCTATAACAAACACAACTTTATTGACTTAAACAACATTTACATCTAAATTTAGAGAACGAGACATCTTCATCCGGCTAGACCTTTTGGCCATATACTGGTCTAGAGTACTTGGCTAAAAGATCACACACAGCACGTAAAAGATCAACCTTTACTCTGAATATTTTGCTTAATTTTTTTAAAATGAAATTCTTCTTAAGCAAGTTGATACAAATAATGTAACTTTTGTGTGATTTAAAAAAAAAAAAAATCTAATTAGATTAAACAAAATGATCATCCCTTTAACCTGACGTGTGCGATGAAAACTTACAATTATTGAAGTTCTTTTCCTAAAAAAAAAAATATATATATATATATATATTCAAGTTCATCATCTTGACATGAAGAAAATGTCAGCAAAAAAAAAAAAAAAAGCAAAAGTAATAAAGACTTCGATTGCCGACAATCTTTTGTGCTTCCATCAATTATTCAATTTCCTAAATATTTTCTCACTCTAGAGCTAAACACTTTGCCATGATTTCATCGTAATGTATACTTTATTTATATTTAGAATTGCCCAATTTATTTTAAATTAAAACAATATTGTCATTCTATTAATTAAAGTCTATAGCCCTGGCCCTTGAATGAGAAAGTGTTTTTTTTAGGAAACTATGCAAAGACACTGGAAATTGACCAATGAAAATTGATACGTGGCAGCCAAAAAAAAAAAAAAAATATGTGGCCAGATCAAGATAAAGGCCCCACAAAATGGAGGGAGGTTCTTAATTGCAAGACTTCAGTCAATGCTTGAAGCATAAATCACGGAATGCGGACAGAGTGTAGAATTTGAAGCGTAAAACAAAACAAAACAAAATCAAACCGGGGTGCTCCTATAAATTACCATCCAATTAGTATTGTTTACACAACTCACAATTAACCATTACTTCTCATAATAATCTGATAATGGAAGGTTCCTTAGGATTCCTTTTCCTTGCTTTTCTAATTATTCCTCTTCCTCATTTCTTCATTTTCTGCACCGGACACTCTCACTCTCACCCTCAGCCTCGTTGCATCGATAGCGAGCGTCACGCCCTTCTCACCTTCAAGCAAGACCTTATTGATCCATCAAACCGGCTCTCCTCTTGGACTGTTGATGGGGATTGCTGTCAGTGGGTTGGTGTTGTCTGCCACAACCTCACTTCTCACGTCCATCAACTCCATCTCAGAAGCTTCCCTCCTGAAGATGAAGCCTATGAGTGGTCAATGTTTGGTGGTAAGCTAAATCCTTCTCTGCTTGATTTGAAGCATTTGAATTACTTTGACCTCAGCTTCAATGATTTCTCTGCTTCTCCTATTCCCTCATTTCTCGGTTCAATGAAGAGTTTAACATCTCTTAATCTCTCTCATGCGGGATTTGTGGGACTCATACCTCATCAACTTGGAAATCTCTCCAATTTGCTCTATCTCAATCTCGATCAAGGTTTTAGTTTTTCTTGTGCTTTATATGTGAATAACCTTCAATGGCTTTCTGGTCTTCCTTTGCTACAACATCTCGATATGAGTTCTGTTAATCTTAGCAAAGCCTCTGATTGGCTACAACTCACAAACACTCTCCCTTCCTTGTTTGAGTTGCGCTTGTCAGAGTCCCAACTTCCTTTCATTCCACCGACACTCACTGTTAACTTTTCATCTCTCCTCACGCTCGATCTATCTCACAATGACTTTCAAGGTCCAATCCCTGTTGGTCTCCACAACATGACTTCTCTTAGGCACCTCTATCTATCTTTCAACAATTTCAACTCTTCAATTCCCAATTGGTTGTATAGTTTTAGTCGTCTTGAGTTTCTCAACCTTGCCAACAATTATTTGCAGGGTACAATCTCCAGTGCCATTGGAAACCTAACATCTGCCATTAGTATTGACTTGTCAGAAAATGAACTTGGAGGAAAGTTGCCAAGATCGTTGGGTAATCTCTGTAACTTAAGGGAAATCAGATTGTCATCCAACAAATGGAGTCAGGAGATATCTGAAATCTTAGAAAGTTTATCAGTGTGTCTTTCAGATAGACTAGAGATCTTAGACTTAAGTGATTCTCAACTTCATGGTCATTTGCCGGATGAACTTGGGGTATTTAAAAATCTAGTCCGACTTTCTTTTTCTTCTAATTCAATTTCAGGTCCAATTCCAATATCTATTGGAAATCTTTCATCTTTGACATCCCTGGATTTTTCAGAAAATCAATTCAACGGAACTCTCACTCAAAATTTTGGACAACTGAAAAATTTAGTCGAACTGATTCTTTTGAATAATTCAATCTCAGGTCCACTTCCGGTTTCTTTTGTAAATCTCTCATCTCTGGAATACCTGGATCTTAGGAATAATCAATTCAATGGAACTCTCCCTCAAAATTTTGGACAGCTTTCCAAACTTGCGATTTTAGTTATTGATTCTAATATGTTGAATGGTGTCGTGTCTGAAGTTCATTTTTCCAATTTAACCAGTTTGATTGAACTTGATGCATCTGGAAACCAACTGACTTTAAAAGCAAGTCAAAATTGGATTCCTCCTTTTCAGCTTCAGTCTTTACAATTGGGATCATGGAATTTAGGCCCAAAATTTCCCTCATGGCTTTGTTCACAAAGGGATCTGCGTTCGTTAGACATTTCTGATGCAAGGATTTCAGATGTGGTTCCTCCTTCATTTTGGAATTTGACTTCTCAAATCATAGATTTAAATCTCTCCCATAATCTAATCCATGGAGAAATTCCCGCGATTTTGTCTGCTTCACTGATTGATTTAAGTTCAAACCATTTCAAAGGTCCTTTACCTTGTATATCCTCTTATGTGATTGTGCTAGATCTTTCTAACAATTCATTCTCTGGATCCATTTCTCACTTTTTTTGTTTTAGAATGAATGAGCAAAAACACACAGGACATCTCTATCTTGAAAAAAATCTTTTATCAGGAATAATACCTGATTGTTTGATGAATTGGAACGGCTTAGTGGTCTTGAATTTGGGGAACAACAATTTCAGTGGCAGTATTCCAGCTTCAATGGGATCTTTGACTAATCTTCAATCTTTGCACCTATACAAAAACAAATTTTTGGGAAAGTTACCATCATCTTTGAAAAATTGTGAAAAGTTGGTAATTATTGATGTTGCTGAAAATAGGTTTGCTGGAAACATACGTTCTTGGATTGGGCATAGATTTACGAGATTGATGATTCTTAACCTTCGCTCAAACTATTTCCATGGTCACATACCAAAAGAACTTTGTGCTCTAGCTTCACTCCAAATATTGGATCTTTCACATAATAAACTATTTGGAAGCATACCTAGATGTGTTAAAAATTTTAGCGCCATGGCCACAAATAATATTTCAAATGATTACTTGAATTCTTATGATTATTCTGTGGTTCCTGGTGAAAATTTCCCACTTGAAAGTGCTTTGCTCGTGACAAAGGGAAACATTTTTGAGTATAACACCATTCTCCCACTGGTAAAAAGTATAGACTTTTCCAAGAATAGTTTATCAGGCAAGATCCCCATCGAAGTTACTAGTCTCCAAGGATTACAATCTTTGAATTTGTCATATAATCTCTTGAACGGAAGTATTCCTGAGAATATAGGTGCTATGAGATCACTGGAATCTATTGATTTCTCTTTGAACCAACTTTCGGGTCAAGTTCCCTCAAGCATGTCAAGTTTGACATTTTTAAATCATTTGAACTTGTCAAACAACAATTTGATTGGGAAGATTCCTTTAAGCACTCAACTACAAAGCCTTGATCCATCCAGTTTTATTGGAAACAAACTGTGTGGACTACCACTTACTAATAATTGTACTACAAATGGTGTAAAACCCAACATAAGAAGTAAAGATACTAGTGGACTTAAAGTGGATTGGTTCTATGTGAGCATGTCACTCGGCTTTGTGGTTGGGTTTTGGGGTGTATGTGGTCCTTTACTATTCAATAAGCAATGGAGAATGATGTATTTTCAATTCCTAGATCATATAGGGTACAAGCTTAAGAGTGTTGTCTTGTAAGATTCTTAATAATTTGGGTGTATGTGGTACTTTACTATTCAATAAGCAATGGAGAATGATGTACTTTCAATTCCTAGATCATATAGGGTTCAAGCTTAAGAGTGTTGTCTTGTAAGATTTTTAATAATTTGGGTGTATGTGGTCCTTTACTATTCAATAAGCAATGGAGAATGATGTACTTTCAATTCCTAGATCATATAGGGTACAAGCTTAAGAGTGTTGTCTTGTAAGATTCTTAATAATTTGTGCAAATGTTAAATATTTTGATCATGTTAAATATTGTAAGTAAATGCTGTCTAGATCATGTTAATATTTTGATGATTTCCAAATAATCTTTTTGCTGGTTAATACTTATATTATTAGTTAATTCACTCCATTACCATATCTGAATATGGTGTTTCTTCCTATGAACATCAATGGCAATCCAAATTGTAGTGTCATGTAATCCTTGAAGATTAATGTTGTAAAATCAAATTTTAGTTCATAAAAGTAACTGATTTGTTAAAAGTAGTAATGTAGTATACTATACCTTGTAATGATGCCCTATTACTGTTTCTGTCACTCTTGAAGATTAATGTTGTAAAATCAAATTTTAGTTCATAAAAGTAACTGATTTGTTAAAAGTAGTAATGTAGTATACTATATCTTGTAATGATGCCCTATTACTGTTTCTGTTACTCTAAAGAGAAAAGTTGATAAATTCATCTGGCTCTCCTAGCAGATCTCTTTAGAATCTCCTAGCAATCACTTTCTAATGTCTAAAGTCTCAACATGATTGTGTATAACTGGGCAAACTAAACATTTAGTCTATATATTACTAAAAGCTGAAGCGTAGAGTTAATGTTGCTGCACTCACATTGCGCCACGTTAGCGGCCACGTCATTTCCATTTTTTTTTTGTCTATTTTAAAATAGTTTTTACAAATTTCAAAATCATAATAAATCTATAAATTTCAAAATAATAATAAATTTGTATAATAAATCTCAGCACTATTTCCACCATAAAGCCCACTTTTTTATTTATTTAATTCAACCATAAAGCCCAACTCAAAGCCTTTTCAACTTAAAGGAAAACCAGGAAATTTGAAACCGTGAAACAGGGTTTCACAAAGGCTTTTGCGTGAGAAGCACAGCGTGAAAGGACAAACAGACAGTTTGAACTTCTCCCACCTCTGCTCTACAGTTACGCATTGTTTCAAGGACAAACAAAAGGTTTGAACTTCTGCTCTACGGTTTCACATCCTTTCAACCTAAGGAAAACCAGAAAGTCTGAAACCGTGATGGGAAGGAATCTGATACCATTTGAAACCGCGAAAATCTCCCCACTTTCTTGCTCTACGATTTCACGGTAATGGCCGCTTATCTGACTTCCTTCCTTCCTATCTTCCTCTCCTTACAGTATATAAATACCGACAGAATCCGGCTAAT
Source organism: Quercus gilva (assembly GCA_023621385.1). NCBI lineage: Eukaryota > Viridiplantae > Streptophyta > Magnoliopsida > Fagales > Fagaceae > Quercus > Quercus gilva. Next base: position 65,361,141 of record CM042481.1, read on the forward strand.
TCGGTATCTCTAAATCCCAGTTCTTTTTGTGCTCCATTCTTTTGCTTGATTTTTTTTTTTTGTTTCCCTTTTTTATATTTTGTTACTGCCTCTTTCGTGCTGTGGTGTGGATGATTATTATGCTGAAATTTTGATTGCTGGGCCTTTTAATTTGAGCTCTGACTTTTGGTTCAATACTGACAGAAGCTTTACTGCCTCTTTTGTGCTGTGGTGTGGATGATTCTTTTGATTGCTGTGGTTTTTAATTGAAGCTCTATCTTTTGGTTCAATACTGTCAGATGCTGTAGAAATACCGCCAATACATTATCTATTGATTTATATGAATTGGTAGTAATGAATGTCCAATAGATTATCTTTTGATTTATATGAATTGGTAGTAATGGTTTGGTAGCAAAACAGCCAATAGATTATCTGTAATGAATTGTTGCTCGATTTTGAATTATATGAATTGTGTAGGCTGTTCAGATTGTCTTAATTCTAATAGATTCAATACTAAAAATTCCCAACACAACGTTTATACCTGTCAGCTTTCATCCAAAACACCTTCCATAGTAATGATTTGATATCAAAACCACCAATAGAATATCTGTAATGAATTGCTGCTTGGTATTGAATTATATGAATTGTGTAGGCTGTTCCGTTTTACTACCAAAATATAATGTAAAGGACATTGTCTTATTTCTAATAGATTCAATACTAACATAACCAGAAGAAAAATTCCCAACACAGCGTTTATACCTATCAACTTTCATCTGAAATATTATGGGTCAACCTTCATGCCATAAGCTGTGATGTAGGAGGCACATCATCACCTCCCATAGTATCCCGCAAGCTAGATTGTTTCTTCAGTTTATGTAACCAAAAGAATTAAACAAAATAAATACGACATTGTTCAGTGAGTTGCTTTTTTGGAAAATAAAAATGAATTGCTTTGCTGTGGTGTGAATGACTGTTTTGATTGCTAGGGCTTATAATTGGAGCTCTGTCTTTTGGTTCAATACTGATAGAAACTGAAGAAAATTACTGTCATATAAATCAATAGATTCAATACTGACAGACACTACAGAAAAACATCCAATAGATTATCTTTTGATTTATATATATTGGTAGTAATGAGTTGCTTTGCTAGAAAATTACATTGTAAATAAAGCTGGATTGTTTCTTCAATTAGAAATAAAAGGAAAAGGCTATGCTAAACTATTTTGGTTATATCTTTTGGTAGGCTAGAATAAATTTATATTATCTTTTGGTTGTGTAGGCTGTTTAGTTTTACTACCAATTCATTACGGATTATCTATTAAATTGCAAAGAAACCAATAAGAGCTTGAATTTCTATGAGGTTGAATATATGTTGTTGATTAGTGAAATGGACAACTTAGGAGAGAATAGAAGTTAAGGGAATAAAATAGTGCAAAAAATAAGGGCCCTCAAGTTGTCTTTCATGAGTTCATAAATTTTGAACGGTAAAATATAAAAAAGCAAAAGCAAAAAGAAAACGAAAAAAAAGAAGGCATATAGAGCATGTAAGTGAGAATTCTGGTAGTGCTAAAATGGGCAGTGGAAGCTTCTAACATAAAGTGAGTGTATGTGTATTAAAAGCAAAAACAGAGGTAGTAAAAAAAATAATACACCCCAAAACATAAAACATTAGATCTTTTTTAGTGTATGTGTATTTGCACGTGATTGTTTGTGTTCATTCATCCAAAAAAAAAAAAAAAATTGGTGTTCAAAATGAAAAGGTCTTGGATTTAATTTTGTGAATTCTTATCTGGGTTCATGTGGCTACCTCTTAGAAACTTGATTTTAGAGTATAGCTTCTCTTCTAGATATAAATTTGAAATTCATAAGGAATTTTAAATTCTAATTCATTTTGGTTTCCATTTTGGATTTATTGGTTCTAATTTGAACCAAGATGGAACCACAATAGACGTTGAGATTGTGTATTTGAACTTTTAGGGGAAATTGATCTTTGGGTTTGAATTTTTTATGATTCATTTTATGGTGGGTTTGTGCGTTGAGATTAGAGTTTGGTATTGGTTTCTTTTGAATTGTGGGTTTGGGTTTGATTTAGAGGTGGATCTGTGAATATGAGGTCATATGTTAGATATTTTTACTAATTTAGTAAACTATTGGTGGTGGGATTGATATTGAACTTGGACTTGGTCTTAACATTTTGGTATTTAACTTTTGAAGACAATTTCAGGTTTTGCAAATAGGATAGGTTTATATAGTAGAAAGGAGATGAATTGAATCACAATGGTCTTTGAGGTTATGTATTTGAAAGTTTAAGGGATATTGAGAAGGAGGTTTGATTTTTTAATGATTTATTTCATGGTGGGTTTGTGCACTGAGATTAGAGTTTTGGATATTCTCTACAAATTTGAAATTTATCATTGAGAATGAATTGTGGGTTTAGTGAATTTGGGTCTAATTTAAAAGTGGTCTTGGTCTTAGGTTCTATTCAAATAGAAAATATTTATACCAGACAACAACAATGGCTACCACTGCTGTATAAGATTGGTTTACAAAACTAAGGGGGCAATTAGAAGTTGTCACGGTTTTTAGTGCATAAGATTGTACATTCATGTTGCTAAACTCATCCGAATAGAGATTGTAGTAATGCATGTCAATGACTACATGATTGAAGTTTCCAGCAAATGTGAGTTGCTCCTTTGGATCAGAATTCCCCAACTGGTTTGAGAGGATCATATAAGCACTTGGTGTGTACTTTCTCATAGCATCATACCTGGATATATAATAGTTTTTAAGGTTGTATGGAGTGACTCCTAGTGCATGAGGTTCGTTTCATTAACTCAATTGCTGTAAGACTTGGATTGTTGGCATACCTGCGCAAAAACAAGGTCTAATTTAGGATGTAGGGAACATTCAAAATTCATCAGTTGCTCTTATTAGAGTGGTCTATATTGCATATGTGGTCTGTCACTCTTAAAGAGCATTCTCAAACCATTTTATTGAAGAAAAAAAAACATTAGCAATTAATCAAAGATATGGTACTTTATAGTAAGAATAAAAGTTAAGTTTATTGAACCTTTTTGCTAGGAAGTCTATGATTGCCACAGTATTCTTTATATTGGAATCTCCCTATTCCTGAAATCCATCTCTTGTCCCACTGTGATCATTTCCATTATGTGATCCTCGAACCACATGCAAGTCAGCAATTACTTTCATCCCACATTTCATAAAATTTTCAAAGAAAACATCAATTTAAAGTAATTTGTTACGACCTTTGTTCTTAATAATTTGTGCATCATGTATCTTAAAAGAGCTTAATTGTGATCATAAGTAAAATCATCTTTTTAATATATAAGGCAGGAAGTTAGAATATGGGAAGACTTCTGGGTCATGGTCATAATTTCAAACACATTGCTAAGATAGGTTAGTGGTTCAACAGCAATTGGTGGTTAGTTTGCTAATTGATGTAATGAGAGGAGAGTGGGACTTGGCAAAGTTACATGACCTGTTTGATGTAGCTTCAATTTGTAATACACCAGATAAGATTGTGTGGATAACAAGTGCTCAAAGGAGGTTTACTGTGAGTTTAGCATATTTTTTGCAACAAGGGATGATGTCAAGAATAGAGATCAGTCTGGAAGAAGCAATGGAATTTGAAAATACTATGGAGAACAACTTAGAAAATTTTACCTACTAAATGCAGGTTACAAGAGTTGGGATCATTACTACTTATTACAAGCTAATTAAGATCTAACATTTTAGGTGGTTTTTCAAGATCATCAATATCTATTATTGCTTAAGTTTTATAAATTTTTTCTGCTATTAGATAATGCAATTGGTCTGATTGATTGACAGGATGCTTTTAAACCCATATATAATGGCTGCATTATAATGATTTTTAGTTATTTGAGTTTTGAAATTATCTACAAGTTAATTTTTAATTATCGAAATGTTTAATGTTGGTGATGCTCTTTTATTTGTCAGAAAGGAACTGATATTGATATAATGCAGAAGAACTTTAGTACATGCCATGTCAAAATTGTATCGCTCTGTGACCAGTTGCTGGATCAACTTATCTTGCAATCACTTGAAAAAATTCAATAATTCAAGGCTTCATTAAATTCATTGACATTGTACTTGGTTTATGTTTAAAACAATTGAGGCCAAATTCAAGTGCTATTTTTGTTTCTTTGGTTGATCTTTGACATAATTATGGCCAAATTCAAGTTTACTTTTTTGGTTCTTTGGAGATATAAGTGGGGAGGGGTTTGGCTTTTTGGTTCTTTGGATCTGAAGGAATGAGGAAACATTTTGAAAATTAGGCTACTTATTGGCCTTAAGAAATAGATAAATCGTCAAATATTTAGAAACAAATTATAAGTTGCATGTAACTTTGCAATATGAACTAAACATTTCACTTGCATATCTCTTTTTCAACCACAGTGTACCAATAATGAGAAGTTCTATTTTGAAAGGGAACTTAACTGGGAAATAAATGAGCTTGCTAGAAGAGCAATGATCTATAATTTTATTGCTTTCACAAGACTGGAATGGAGCATATGAATATTAGGAATTACTCTTACAAATAAATAAATAAGTTCTTGATCATTTTTCTCAATTTTCCCGTGCATCGCACGGGTTAGTGACTAGTTTATAACAAATTCCAAGGCTATCATTTGGATACGTCCCAACCAGTTTCTAAGGAGGAAGCCCAGTTTACAAAATTGTGGCTCTCAAAAGTCTACTTCTCCTCCCCTGCCAAATAGGAGAAAATTTTCCTACAATTTTAAAGAAATAAATAAAAACTACCTTGGATCTTGATTTTAAGGTTTTTCTGATTTTTATTTTTTCTATAAATTTTTATTAAATGTACACAATATTGTGATACAGTGGTAAGTCTAGTACTATGCTTCTTTTACTAGCGAACGCATTGACACTACTTGGGTGGTGTGAGGCATGGGATCAGTACTCTCAAACTTTGAAAATCTGGGAAGGAACCATAACTTTACCATCTTAACCAATGTTTTTTTGTGTACGGATGCCTTCAGCAATGCTATTTTTTACTGATATATTTCCGATTGATGAGGTACTCTTATCACATTATAAATATTTTTCACGTAGAATCTTTTCCCTTGTTTGCAAGATGTCTTACTTTGTTTGTTGAAATGTATTCTATTCTTTTATATTCGTAGCTTCAAATTTGATGAGAAGAGATCACCGATTTATCACATTGTTGAGGAGACATTCCCTCATCTGTTCATAACAGGCTTGTCCAGATTGTCAACCCGCCATTGGATGTTGCAGATTTGATCCAGCTTATTTGTAAAATATTTGGTCACCCATATATGTTCATTCTTAGATGGAGAGATTTGCAATCTAACTTTATACATGGGTTTTCATTCTAGGTGGTGTTTTAATAGGTTATCATTGTTCTCATTTCATGTTATGCTTAAATTCATTTTGGATAAATTGCAAATATCTATCCTGAACTATTGTCCAAGTAACTATATCTTGGAAAGTTTAAAATTGAGCAATCAACACCTTAACATCACTTCAAATTCCAAATAATCCTCTGTTGCTCAAATTACTGTCAAAGTAAGAGCAAATTAACAGAAAAGAGAAATAGAAAAAGCTGAAGAGAGCTTTGTTTCACCTTTTTGTTTGTTTGTTTTTGTTTTGGAAAAGTCTTGAAGAAGAGGAAGTTTTTACCTTATTTTCATCCTTTTTCATGTCCAAATTGAGAATGGCTGATTTCTTTATTCAGAAGATGACTTTTATATATCATTTGGGTTTGTTGTTTGTTCTTTTCAGTTGGAGATTCCAAAGCAGCTATTTGATCCAAACATGTTCAATGCGTGGATGATTCTTTCTTAAATATATTGGGGAGTTCCGTTCCCTTGGAAGGGCAGCCTGCTGATCCCGAGCTTAGGAAATCATGGGGATGGTTTAAGGTCAAGAAATGGACGATTCACATTTTCAATAGGCTATACACTTGGTAACTTCCTATATTTGAAACATATTAAAATAAGTATGAGGCTTGCAGCAGGAGGCATTTTGCCTTTTCATTGTCATTTAAAGTCTTATTTTACTCAGGTTTGTAGATTTGAACATTCAAAACCCAAAAAACAAAGCTTTTGCTCAAATGTTTCATTAGAAATATGCTGGAAAGATCTTGGAGTGTCACATAAATTTGCTTACTGTGATTCGTGTTGGTGGCTATTTACCCGACAAAGTTATCAACCTTATTCTTCAGTACCCAAGCAACAGGTGATTTTACTTTTTTCCCTTTTTTTTCAAGATAAAATTGTTATAGCTCGTCTGGGGATACCTGGCAGTTGGAGTTAGTTGCCCATAGGTTTTACTAACTAGAGGCAAGTTGAAAGGGCTCTTCTTTAGAAAGGGTTCCTTGCATTATTCAAAAAAATAAGATAAAATTGTCATAGATCTAACTCCTCCCCCCGGTGCCCTCTACTTATCTATCAAAAAAAAAGGGTCAAACTCCTTTTTATCCTTTTATTTTATGTGTTTTGTGGTTTAATCAATCTACTCATCAGTAGCATCAACTGTTTAGTTGTGCTTATTAGAACTTGTGAATATCAATAAGTGTTTTCTGATTTATTTTTTTAAGAATGATACGATCATAGCTTTGTAAGGCTGTTTAGTTGTGCTTATTAGAACTTGTGAATATCAATTAGTGTTTTCTGATTTATTTTTTTAAGAATGATACGATCATAGCTTTGTAAGGCTTATAGAGGACCAGTTCATCTTACACTACATTTCCAAGCTAAGAGCATTGTTACACCTAAGCTTAAATAATTCTTTATGCCAACTACAAAGGGTTTGCTATATTGAGATGGATAGAATAAAGAATTGGATGTATCATTTGGAATTTAAATTCAATGAGGTTTAGATCATTTTTACTCTTTGGTAATGTTTATTTTTCTGCAACGTAGTGGCTAAAGTACTTAGCAGAATGTTAACATAGTTCTGGCAATGAAAGTCCTTGAAGATTCAAGGTATACTTTTTGGAGGTCTCCTTCCTCTTTGAGTTGTTATGTTTGGTTTCCAGCCAAGTCACCGGTAGTTCTTCCTCAGTTTGAGTCTACATAATTTGGTATGCCTGCCCTTTTGGTTTATCTGCTAGATTTTAAATAATCAGGGTCCCACACAATATGAACCTTAATCAGCAGCTAAATCTCTTGTTTTATGGTGCATCAGCCATTACTGAAGCATATATAATAATAATCATTCATAATAATAATATTATTGTTATAAAGCATCTACAATGTAGTGCACTATGTTCTGCCATTTTTGTCACTTCAAGTGGCCTATTGTGGAGTCACATGAGCAGCACATATATGGTTCTTCTGAGGCTCTTAGCAGCATATGCAGTTCTCCCATTTTGAGGCTTTTGTGCTCATTGAAACTCAAAAGAGGATGCAAAATTTACTTGTTTAATGCTTTTATTGTTTTAATTAGTTACTGGTATCATAGACTTTTAGAGTGAAATCTTTGATCTATCTGTGGGTCACAAGATAATTGCCTTCTTAAAAAAAATAAAAAATAAATTTTAATTTTAAAGTTCATTGTTGAATTTAACAGTCAAGTATGCTTTCATGATATATCTGTGCGGAAGTTTTTGTAGAAGTTTTGGAAATTGTGTCATATATGACTTTCTTTTCTCCGACAATATCTATGGACATGTGGAGTCTGTGGCCATTGATGATGGAAGTATTGGCAGACTTTGCTATCGACTACTTTCCAAGTATGATTTTCTCCACTGCATGACATAAGACTGTGATGAAACTTGTTAATAAAAATTCATGATATAATGTCTGTCAATTATTCTCTCTGTTCAACAATCCACATTGTTAATCACTTTTGGGGAATATAACTTTTTAGTTTTTAAAGGCCTTGAATCAAAACCACCTAACCACCCCTTGAAAATTTACGGACTTATTTTTTTGAGCATTTCTAAATTTACCCTCGGTTCACTTTTTAAATGGGGCATTCATTTTGTGACATCTGAAAATGGGGGGGCCAATAATCTAGGACAGAGGAAGTATTAAGTTGCACCGTATTTTTTTAAACTTGGGCATGTAAGTCAGTTTTGAACACCTTAATCATTTAAGGTGCAAGATATCCTCCTATAATTAATATCCAGTATATTTTGTTAACAAGCTTCATGTGAAGAACCTGTTTTGTAGTGCTTTTCATGTACTTTCCCCATATTTCGATTCTCTTTAGATCTATTTTCATTTCGATATTCTGGTTCCTTTGGATAATTATTTTTTTTTTGATAAGTAAGAGAGATGTATATTCAAGAAACTACCTCATGCAAACAACAAAAGGCAGAACAAAGATTACAGAGAAGGAAACAAACATGAAAAAACAACAAAACAAACAACAAACAACATAAAACTAAGAACAAAGAAGGGAATTAAGGAACATAGGGAGAGAATCACTAGAGGTGAGTCCCCAGGCCCTAGACCAATCAAAAAGGGAGCCACTAAAAAAAACGAGCAGTTGGTCATCGGATTTGTCCAAGTCCTCAAAAGTACGCTAGTTTCGCTCCCTCCAAATACACTACATAAGGCACGGAGGAACTAAATTCCAAATACTAGAAGAGTGCTTTTCCAACCAATTCCACCAACCAAAAAGCGTATCTGCAACCGAACTTGGCAATACCCAATTGATCCCAAAAGATCTGAAAACCAAGCTCCACAACTGATAAGCTTTGTCGCAATGGAGTAGTAGATGATTTACCGTCTCCCCACTACAACAACACATAATACACCAGTCAACAAAATCAAAGCCTCTACCCTGCAGATTATCCCTAGTAAGAATCTTCTCCCAAGCTGCATTCCAAACAAAGAAAGAGACGCGTGGAGGAGCCTTAACCTTCCAGACACCTTTCCAAGGAAAGATAATAGATAAGGGACAACGAAGCTTATTATAGAAAGAGCGAATGTCAAAATTCCCCTTCTTTGACAACTTCCACCTCATACGGTCTCCGTGCTCAGATTGAGGTAAATTTGAGCCTAAGGTACGAAGGAAATCCTCCACCTCTCCCGACTCCCAATCATTTGGATCCCTGAGTAAACGAACATTCCAGCTTCTCTGAGCCCCAGTCCCCAACCTTTCAAGAGACGAGGCCACAAATGCCTCTCTATTATGAGCAATCCCATACACTACCGGGAAGGATAGATGGAGTGGTAACTCCCCACACCACCGATCCGTCCAGAATTTCACCCTATCTCCCATCCCTACCTCAAAGTGAATGAATTTACAAAACACCTTCCAGCCTTTTCGGATGCTTCTCCATAAACCACACCCGTGGACACCCCTTTGGATAATTATGTATCCAAGAGAGAGAGAGAGAGAACCCAAAAGCAAAACCCACAAAGGGATTCTGAGATTGACCAATTGAGAGAGAGAGAGTTTTGAGTGATTTAAAAGAGAGTGAGAATTGTGAAGATGTCTACAACAGTAGGAGGTGGCGGTACTGGTGTTGGTACAGGAGGACAAGAAACCTATGGATAGTCTGCACACATTAATCTCAATGTCAAAGGCCAGGTTTTATATGATTTTTTTTGGGGGAATTGAGTTTTTTTCATCTGGGTGTTCGTTGTTTTGGTTTAATTATTCTGGGTTTGTGTCATCATGCAATGTTATGGTGTTATTTTGTGGTGAAAAATGGTGTGTTGTCACTAAACTTAAGTATGTTGGTCTGGTGGACAAAATTCAAAATACCAATTTGCAAAATGTTTCAAGAATTTTTATTAAGACTAGTGAATTTTAATGTTTGCATTGCTTATCTTTAGTCCTTGTATTAAATGGGGGCTAAAAGCTAAACAACCTTAGTTGAGCTGAATCTGAATTTAGTATTGGATTGTTCCACCATATTGGTTGGTTGGATTCTTGGGACTCAAAATTGTCACTTCTTGAACAAACAATGATCTCTTCTTTCTTATTTTATCCATGGGTGCCTATGTGCACATTCTGTTGTATACTTTTCAATATAAATTTCTAGTTTATATTAACTGTGGGATTAGTATCCTTCATGCCATATCGCTTTTAATTTTGCTTCTGTTAGAGTTGCCTTTTATAGCTTTTTAATATAACTTCCTGTTTGCATCAACAAAGTGTGCTGTCTCCTTTTCCAGTTTCGTCCCATTTTTTAATCCCTGTGGGTCTTGTTTGATTGTAGGATGGCAATGAGGTGTTCTTTAGGATCAAACGAAGCACCCAGCTTCAGAAACTCATGACTGCATACTGTGAACGCCAGTCTGTGGAGTTCAACTCCATTGCATTCTTGTTTGATGGGCGAAGACTCCAGGGAGAACAGACCCCAGATGAGGTAGAATTTAATTATTTCCAAAATTTTTGCATACTTGCAAATTTTAGTCAATATTATTAAAAAGAAAAAGAAATACGAATACTAGGCGTTCACGATGGTGAACAGAGAAAAGACGTAAAGCAAAGAAACATAGAAACATATAAATCAAGATTCCATTCTAAGAGAAGAAGTAAACTCCATGATAGAAGAACAATCCAAGAGGCCCCATTATATTATTATTTATGTTCACTCCATTGGCATATATGAATATGGTGTTTCTTCTTATAAATTTCAAAGGCAATCCCATTTGTAGTTTTGTTTAAGCAATATGCTATAACTTGAAATGATAAGGCAAGTGTTCTTTCAGCTATCCTTTTAGCGCTCTTTAGAATCTCCTAGCGATCACTTTATAAAGTCTCAAAGAAAGACAAGAAGATTGTGCATAACTTGGCAAACTTAGTGTGTTCTTTGTAACAAATTACTAGGCTATTTGGTAGATCCCTTGCCACCAGTTACTAAAAAGAACGCCTACATTGAGAAAGCATGGGTATATACCGTCTACTTCTCCTTCCATGCCAAATCTAGCCTTCTCTGTCTAGTTAATTTTTTAATACCTCTCTCCTAAAAGACACATCTCTCAGCAGTTCTTACCTCCAGTTTCAAGACATTTAAACTGGAGTTTCATTTTTTTTTTAGAGATATTATTCATTTAATATATTGGTCGCGCTTGTAGGGGAGCAATAGCTAAAAGGTAATGTCTGTAAGGGATCTAAACTTACTTGCGATTGGCCATATGGAAGTTTTACACTTATCTAGGCCCCAATTTAGGTGGACAATTTCTCAAACATCATATTGAAGAGGGAAATGGTACTTATCTTTCGCTGGATAATTGGCATCTTGAGGATCCTCTGTTACTTGAATATGGACCTTGGATCAGTAATGACAGTTAGTGCTGTGAATGCAAATGTCTCATCAGCTCGCAATGGAGGAAACTAAAATTGGCAGCCAAAATTTTAGGCTTTGGTTCATATTCATGGCAAGTTTTTTGAGGTGAACATTGATCAAAATGCAGCAGAAAATTTCAATTTAGAAATAACAAAATCTTGAAAATTCAAATTTAGGGGGCATCATGGACTTACTGCACCAAATGTTTAGCAGTGCAAGCTTTCCTGGTTTTCTAAATCTATTTGCAAGCTTAGTTTCATAGCTTGGCTAGCAATTAAGACTAGATCTAGGGATTGGTGGCTGCAATGGGGTTACCAAGGTGGTGTACTGTGTTGCTTGTTTAGAAGATGGGGAAAGTAGAGATCATCTATTCTATTCTTGTGGATGTTAAAAACATTTTTGGGAGAAACTATTTGGCTTTGTTCAATTCCTAGATGACCTACTACTTGGGATGCAGAGTTAGCTTGGCAATATGGGTTCTAAAAGGTAGAAGAGATTTGTTGTTATCATTCTTAAAGTTTCTTGGATTGCTCATATATATCACTCTTGGATGGAGAAAACTCTTGATGGCACGAAAAAACTATCTTCAAGATTATTGTCATACAGGTTAGACGGACTGGCATCAAGCAGGCATATTGCAAGTTCATATAGAAACAAAGGTTGTGTTCTGTTTGGAATATCCCTATGAATGTATTTGATTCTAAGTTTTAATTGTTGCATTGGTCTATCTTCTGTTTGCTTTTGTTGATACGATGCCCTGTAATCTAAAGTATTTCATCCTATATTGTTGATAGGGCTCTTTGTATTGCTTTGGTTCTTTGGCAGTCTGCTAGACTTGTTGACAACTATTGCTGCCTGTTACTGCTGTCTTTGTTTCTGATGAATAATTCTCACTGGTCTAAATAAATAAATAAAATGTTTAGGAAACAAAATCTTATACTTAGTTTTTTTTTTTTGAATAGATTCTCATTCATCTAAAAAATGAATTACAAAAAAAAAAAAAAAAAAAAAAAAAAAATCAAAGGTTGTGTTTAACCATCACCTGGCCAGGCAATGTTGCTTCCTTCATTATTTTTGCAAAAGCTACAACAACTCAAGCCAACTTTGCACCTTGGTCATTCAATATCATGCAAAAATAAAGATATTGAATAAAGAACCCATTTTGGGCCTAGGTTTGTCAAGCCCACGAAATTTTGATGTCTCAAATGAATAAAGAACCCATTCAATGTCTCAAATTCATTTGATGGGAAAGATACCAAAACAGGCAGTGAACATGATACTGTTGAAATTCTCAGATCTGTTAATAGAAAATCTTTTTGGCAAAGTTTCTTGGGGCATATCTACATTGCCAATCTTGAAAGTGATGGAGCTCCCCTTGCCAAAAATTGCACAAAAGCAATGGGAAAAAAATGAGGATGACTCATCCTGGTTATGTATAGGTATGAGAATTAGATTCTTTGTTGGTTCTTGGGGACTTTTTGGAGTTCTCTTCTTCAAAAGGTCTTCCATGTACTCATTTCGGTTTTATCAATGACACTAAAGATCAATATTACTACAATGTTAGAAGTGAACTGGTTCTAAGGTCTTACTGGATTGTGTTTGTAAGGAGCACAGACCTTTCGAGTAACTTGTTTGGATCAGTTTCTTCTAAGGTCTTACTGGATTGTGTTTCTTGAACTTGTCTCAAATTTATTTGATGGGAAAGATACCAAAACATGCAGGGAACATGATATTGTTGGAATTCTCAAATCTGTCAATAGAAAATCTTTTTGGCGAAGTTTCTTGGGGCATATCTACATTGCCAATCTTGAAGCGATGGAGCTCCTCTTGCCAAAAATTGCACAAAAGCAATGGGAAAAAATGAGGATGACTCTTCCTGGTTATGTATAGGTATGAGAATTAGATTCTCTGTTGGTTCTTGGGGACTTTGTGGAGTTCTCTTCTTCAAAAGGTCTTCAATGTACTTATTTTGGTTTTATCAATGACACAAAAGATCAATATCACTTCAATGTTAGAAGTGAACTGGTTCCTTGAAATTTTGAATAAGCGGGTATCTAAGTGAAAGGTATCATCTTTTGCACTGTAGACTTCAAAATTTATGTCCTCAATGATAGTTTGTTCTTGTTGACGTTGGTATGTAAGTAAAAGGCATCATCTTCTATGAGGTATGCTTCAGATATTATGCCTTAATGATTATTTGGTCTTGTTGATGTTGTAGACACTGCATTGCAAATGTGATTTAATTTATAGCTAACCTTCTACGTTGTGAGATTTCTTTCAGAAATATGCTGATACTAAAATGGAGACAACGTTTTCAATTTTTAGACTAGTTTTGTTGACTGTTGCCATATGAAATATAATTCATTTTGAAATGCAGACTTCATTTTAAAATAATTTGAGAACACAATGCCCTGGAAGGATACAGAGTAGGCATTGTTAACGAGTTGTTTCTCGCACATTTATGTCATACAGTTTTGTACTATGATGCACATGTAACATGCTAAAAGCCTACTCTATGGCAATACTATTGAGGATTGCCAGTCTTTGTTGTGCATGCTTCAGAAGGTAGCTCTGGTTCTAGCTTTCCAAGAGGCCACAAAGATTAGTTTGATATTGTAATAGGTCTTATTAGCTCCTGAATTTGTTCTAAATTTTACATGGATAAATTTCTAAGGATTGTGATTTTTGCCTATGATCTGTACAAACTATTTATATAAATAGTGGTAAGCCATTTTTTTTAAGTGGTAAGCCATTTCACTTTACACCAAAAGGATAGAACATTGGGCCAGTAGTGTTTCTAGTTTTAAGCAAGTCTGGAAACAAGCAGGTTTACTTATCTATTCCTCAAAGGGTAAATACTAGCGTACACAAGCACCCATTTTTGCACTAGTGTACACACCATTTTTGCACTCAATTTCAGTGCAGAAATGGTGTGTGTACATTTGTGTGCAACTAGTGTGAAATAAACATTGCCCTTCCTTAAATTGGGCTGTAGTTTTAATTATGTGCTAGCAAAAATGACTTTGACAAAACAACCTAAAAAGTACTAATCAGGAGTGGGTTCCAGTTAGCTCAACTGGTAAAGTCTTTGATGGTTGAATAAAAGATCTGGGGTTCAATCCCTACCTACACCAAAAACTGATTGGTGTCTTGGTCTAATGATAAAGAGTATCATTAGAAGCGGACGCCATAGGTTGAAACTCTCTAAAAAAGTACTAATCAGGACAGATGAATTCATAGTGTGACATTATACTACGGGTTTAGTATAAGCCCACACAACACTAAATAATAAGCAGTACAAGGGGCAGAAAAAATGATGCTCACAAAATGTGATTGTTAGGAAGGGCTAAACATTAAAAGGGTGAAATGGCAAACAATTAAAGTGCTCGCTCTTTTACAATTTTAAGGTTCATTTAACTAGGTTCTGTTGCTTGCAACTCGACTTGAATGCCATCCATTCGCTCTTGCATCTATCCTTGAAGCTAAGCATAGACCATCATACTTCTCAACTTTGATGTACCAGGTGACCTGAAAAACACGAGAAGTGAACTTTCTCATACACAATTGCATACTAAATTGTTTATTATTTTGGCCTTCAATATAGTCACATGCCAGCGGAGGGGAGCAGCGTTCAGCCTGAAAGCCAAATATAAATTGGCATCCAATTTCTCATTCCATTGTGTCATTACTCATCAACATTTTGAGAGTACTTACATTAAATTTGGGAAGCAAAATTTGCCGTGATTTTTGCTCAGCAGAGCTGCAGAAGTGTTCTGAAAGTGCTCATCATGGTAGTGCCTTCCTTTATTCTTTATTTTAACATCCTACTATCTACATCAAATGACAAACAATAGTCTTTAAGCATGCATATAGATGAAAATAAGAGTTACCATGCAAAGAAAAACTCTTACTTTTCTGGTAATTCTCATCAATCATCAATGATGAAAAAAAAAAATCATAGACAGCATAGCTGGACTCATTGGCAGGTAGATACTCGGTAAATCCTTAGATTTTATCTGGGCTACCAATTAATGAACAAGTAATTACTCCTCTTTTAGCTCCAAGAACTTCAGTTTACTTTCATCAGACACAGCCATTCTTGTTGCTGCATTTGCCTAACCCAAAGATTATTTATTTATTTTTATTTTTATTTTTATTTTCGGAAGAAGGAAATAAAGATAGGTATCAATCACTGAAGACCTAACAGAAGTCATCATGCATATTATACAATAAAGATAATAGGATTTATTTGTTTAAGAGGAAAACAATATCAAGAAAATGCATTGCGGCACTTCTTTTAGCATACTATGTCATAATTATTGAATAAAGCATATTATCAATACTCAGAAATTACTAGATTGCATCACAAACAAGTGTACTTGCGAGATGACCAAATGGCACTTCTTTTGTTTTGATTGTGGCATTAAGTATAAGAGACAATGGTAATAAATTTTTATTCCCTTATGCTACCTGCTGTTTATTTTGTTAAAATGTTCACATCATGGAACAAATATTGTTTTATTCTCTTATGCTACTAGTGTAGGATCCGATGAACAAAGTCTGCATGTCAAGAATATCTTCATAAATAAAATAACAGAAAGCAGCAAGCAATATTCATTTTTGAGAACTGCAGTAAAGTATCAACAATACATGGTGTGCAGTGTGCTAGACATATTATGACAAGTAGTACAATCCTAGGACTATTTTCTAGATTTGCTTTACCTAATCTCTAAAAGTATCCTTTACATTGATGGCAGGTAGAATTTATATGAATTACATGTTTCTTGCTATACGTCAAAGGCAATCCAATCTGATAATTTAAAATCAATTTTCAACTCATACAAGCAGAGATCTGTAAAATGTAGTATACTATAGTAACTATGCCTTGCCATGAGGCCCATGACACCCAGTCTCCGTTTCTGCTTTTTAACAAGAAAAATTTATACATTCCATTAGGCCATCTAAGTGTTCATCCAGTTATCCTGGTAGCTCCATTTTGAGTCTATTATTAGCGATCACTCTATAAAGTCTAAAACCAAAGACTTCAAGATTCTACATAATTGTACATAATTGTGCAAACTAAATGGCTCTTTGTAACAAATTCTGAGGGTATTTGGTGGATTCCTTGCAACGTTTAATTATCCCTGTGCAGAATCTTCACTTCAATGTCTACGGAGAATATATTTGGAGTTATTTTCTATAATCTCCAAAGAAAATTAATTTTTAAAAGTACCTTTTCAATTAATAAATATAAGGTTTAATTATCTAGGACGTTGATACAGTTATTAGTTTAGTGCTGCACTTTTGTTTTCTCAAGTTTCGCAAATGGTAGTTAAGTCACTATACCTTTTTTCCTGTTGAGATTTCTCTTAACAGTGCTTTCCTTTAGCTTCAGGAAATTTAAAACTGGATAATTATTCATTTATTTAGATAAATGCAGCAGACGAGCAATGGTGAAAAGGAATTTGGACAATTACTTGATTTTGGCAATATGGAAGTTTTACAATTTTTTGGACTTTTTTTTAGCTGGACAATTTCTCCTACATCATATATTGTATATGAAAATAGTACTTATCTTTG
This sequence comes from Quercus gilva, assembly GCA_023621385.1. NCBI lineage: Eukaryota > Viridiplantae > Streptophyta > Magnoliopsida > Fagales > Fagaceae > Quercus > Quercus gilva. Next base: position 65,377,978 of record CM042481.1, read on the forward strand.
GCTGGATCATTGGCATCTTAAGGGTCCTCTATTGCTCAAATGTGGACCTTGAATCATGTATATCTCAGCCCGTACAATGAGTGCAAAGGTCTAAATGGCTCTAAGTGCAGGAAACTAAAGTTGGCAAATGGCAACTGGCAAGATAAGCAATTAAGTTTCATATTCAAGACAGGTAAACTGAGGTGAACACTAATCAGAATGCAAAGGACAATGTCAAAATATATGGGAATTTCGAATTTGGGGACAACATGGAATGCTATTAAAGTTACTCTTTGAGTGGTGCAAGCTTATCTTATTTGCTAAATCCATTCCCAAGCATCGTTTCATGCTTGGTTAACTATATATAAAGAATATATTATTCACTAGGGATTGGCAAATCTATTCCCCTATAATATTTAACAAAGTTAAGTTTCAAAACATGTAAATTGACCTATCTATTCAATAAAAATTAGTTTCTTTTACCTCTGATAAATACTTTTTATGCTTTAGGACCTCTGATTCTGTCCCCTAGTGACCAATATAAGGTTTCCATTTCGAAAATACCTTTTTCGAGAATAGGCCTTAAAACTCTTCGCCCATGCAAACTCAGTCTTTCTAATTCAGAAGCATTTAATCCTAGTAAATTAGAGAAACAAAACTCATTTTTCAAACAAACTGGTCTTTCTCGTTAAGGGTCTTAAAAATAAGAAAACTTCAATCAGGCCCCTACAAATTACCCAGGATTTCTTAAAACATGAAGAGCTCGACCAAATCCATTCCCAATTTATAAATAAAAAACTGAAAAATTAGGATAACTACAATCAAAATCATTAAATTTTGTTAACAGAATATAAATCAGTTTAAACCAAAACGACTAACCTAAAACATCAAAGACACCTATATACTGCTCCATAGTCCATACATAGAATAATTAAATCTGACACAATTAACAAATTTTTCTTTTTCTTTTTCTTTTGGACCGGGCACTCACATAACCAGGCTTTCTTTTTTATTTTTATTTTTTATTTGGTAAACCATAACTAGGCCTTCAATAACCCCACAAAAATCTCACCCCATCTGTTAAGAAAACTCAGTGTATACGGTATTAGATTTCGATATCTCCTATTCCATTAAATGAATCTTGAATTATTCTCACAGTTATTGTTTATTAAAATTCTAAGGCCTCAAGATCTTTAATTTTCTTGAACGACACTTTCTTGGAAAAACTAAACAAAGAAAAATGCTAATAAGTGTAATCAACGTTTAGTATGGAAAGTTAGGTGTTGTAATAATAAGAAATAATTTTCTAAATTGAAAAGTTTTGCCCAGAGTTACAGAGACTCCAAAGACTTTAGAAAAGAAAAACGAAGTCTCCAAAAATCTCTTTAAGACTTTAGAGATTCGAAGTCTTTGGATTATAAATTTGTAATTTTCAAAACAAAAAAAGTTGTATAAATTGAATTATCATTATTTGAACAATCATGAGTTTAGAATTATTGTTTTGTATCTTGATTTTGATCACAATGGTGCAACCCCATTATGGTTAGGCCACATTTGATCAAATTTGGGTTTTCCAAAAAAAGATTCGCAATATTGCTTATTTTTCTTTAAATTTTATGAGTCTTTTATTTTAACTAAATATTATTAACATTCAAGTTTATAGGTGTTATGTCCACTATGTCAAAAATTTAGGTAATTGAGAAGAGGGAGGGAATTTGGTATGCTAAATTCCATGGGAATTTGGTATGCTAAATTCCATAGAAATTTGGCATTGGCAATGCTGAACTAAGGGCAAGAGACGAGAGAGACTCTGACAGCAAATGCAGTACTCGCTTTCATATTACTATAACACCTATTGTCTCAGTTACATTACGCAAACCAAATGACTATATATATATATATATTATCGATTAATCCACTCAAAATAAATAAAAACAAACCATCAATTAAAGAATGTTCAAAGTCTCAAACTCTTTGTTCAATTATTTTTAAGGACATTTCCCAGAAAGCATGGAGATGGCAATATAGAAAACAAGTCATCAAACAACTACAAGGTTCCAAATAATGGCATTTGGAATAATTTTGATTAATCATAACAATAATTATAAATTAAATATATGTGAGTCCTAACTCCTAAAGCATCCATTAATCCGTTCAAAATAAATAAATAAATCATCAATTAAAGAATGCTCAAAACCTCAAACTCTTTGTCCAATTATTTTTAAGGACATTTCCCGGAAAAAATTGAGATGGAAATGAAGAAAACAGGTCATCAACGACCAACTATTAGCCTCACTTTTTTTTCCTAGTTGTGCAAATTTAATGAGTACTTCAATTGAATTTGATGAGTACAATAACAAACATAAATTAGAAGGTATCAGCAAAAATCCATAAGTAAGGTGCTGATTTTCTTACATGGAAAACTCATTAATGAGAAGAGAAAAGCTACATAACAGTTTAGTAAAAGAATTTCCAATATAAAATAATGAGTTTATAATAATTTTTTTGTAATGGAAGTAAAGCTTTGGTTTACTATTTACTTGGTTTAAGGGGAGGAAAAATGAGAGATTCAAACTAATGACTTTGGTTTTATGAAGCGTTGTCCTCAATCACTTGTGTTATTCAAGAAGAATACAATTAAAATTTTAAAATAAGTCTAGAGCCACACACACACACAAAATTACAACTATCGAGAAGACAAATTGTTATTAATAATTTGATAGATAAAAATGTGATATGAGTGGTAGGCTTAGATAAAAATTAATAAAAAAACTTAACAATTTAATTATTGTGAAAGTTAGCTATGTTCATAACATTACTCATGCAATTATTATCTTTAAAAAAGAAAGACTTGCTTTTTATGGTGGAAGACTTTTAAAGTTCAAGCTTTTTTGTTATTAATAAACTTTTTTTTTTTGACAAAAAAAAGTAATAAACATTTTTTTCAACAATAAATAAATATACACAACTTTTTTATAGGGGAAGACTTGGGAGACTAGCTTTTTTTTTTTTTTTTTTTCTTTTCTTTTTTTCCAGAACAAAGACAACTTTATTGACTCGTAAGTCTATACTCTAGTCCCTTCACGGCAGGTGTGTGAGAACTGAGAAGGACACGCAGCACACAAAAGATCAGCCTTTCTCCTAGATTGATGTGTTGGGAGAAAATATTAATTGCATGTTATGACTTATGAACTATAATCTACGAACATGGAACAGGATTGCAATATTTGAATGTTTTTCACTTGACAAATTTTATATGCTAAAAGACAAGCTTTTGCTTGCTAAGAATACAAAAAACAAAAACAAACAAAATGGACCAAAATATTGATATATACCTTTGAGAATTCACTGGCATTTCATTTCATGGGCAGACTATCGTCCCTACGGTGAAATCGTACATCAATTGGTGATGTATTCCTTCAGAGCTCTAGAATTAGTTCAATCCAACCTAATTTTTGTAATTCCAATAAGGATTATTTGCATAAAAATAAAATATAATTAGAACCATTATCATCTTTATTTCTTTTCAAAAATCTAATTAAAATTCACTCTATTATTATTAATAAGAAACACAAAATGCTTTTTTGTTTTATAGGAATTTAACATGCTATATTAATATAGGTTTCTCAATACATTTTCTAATATAAATCAATTAAAATCCATTGCTCCCACCAACAAAAAGTTCACATACTAAATAACCGCCAAAACAACGCCCATAATGGCATTTATCTCATTCTTATGATCCTTGAATTTATTTATTTTTTCCTTTATATTATATTCTTTATTTATAAAAGAAAAACGACCCCTGATGACTAATGAAATTTTCCGATCACGTTTTTAAAATGAGGCTATAAGTCCTCCTCAGAAAAATTTTTTTTAAATAAATATACAATTTTACTATTTAAAAATATTTATGTGCAATTACCACTAGTTTAGTGGTAAAACACGCGTATAGTAATATTTTGCCTGGTTCGAACCATAGAAGAGCTTTTTATTACTATCTCTAAATTAAATATTAAATATTAATTTGTACAAATTATATCAGGACAGTACTGGGTATCCTAACCCTATTTTTCAGCATGTCTCACCTCAACAGAGCAGCCGTTCTCTCCTTTCCCTAGTTGGGTTTGCTTTATAACCATACTAACCCTATTTTTCAGCATTTGTCTCACCTCAACAGCAACCGTTCTCTCTTTCCCTAGTTTTTTCTCCTCTTCTGTTTTTTCATCTGTGGTTTTTTTTCTCATTTTCTTTCTTCTCCAACAATGGCCAAAAACGTAGTCTCTGATGAAGAAGGTAAGCCCTCGAAGACCCAAATTTACTCTCTCTCTCTCTCTCTCTCTCTCTCTCTCTCTCTCTCTCTCTCTATTTATTTTGATTTTTGTCCAAAAAACACACCACAATGCCTTTATAGGAGCTTCACTGTGCCGCCTCGAAGTGCTCTCTCTCTCAAAGTCTCAACGAAATGGAGGATGAACTAAAGAACAATCCCATAACCGACTCCCAAAACGGCGTCGTTGTGGACGACGAAGACGACGATACGCCGATGCTGAGCCCGGAAACCTTGGCGGCCCTGAAAGAGTTCCTGGCGGAGCAGAACGGGCCCGAGGAGAAGGAGAAGGAGGTGGCCTTGGTGACGGAGGATTGGAGGCTGAGCCAGTTCTGGTACGACCGTGACACTGCCGAGACCGTTGCTCACGAAGTCCTCACTCTCAGCCAACCCTCTCAATCTGATTTTATTTTGGGTTTTTTTTTTTTTTTTTTTTCACTTTTTATTTGATTGTTATAGAATGCTGTTAGTTTAGTTTTTACTTATTGGAAAAGTGCTTAATGGGAAGTGCTTTTGTTTTTGTGAAGGTGGTCTCAGCTTGTGCCGATGTTGCCCGTTGAGAATTGTGATAATGTATTTCAAACTGTTTATGGCTTATTGCCTGGATACCATCAGGTCAGTTTGTGGGTAATTATTATTATTATTATTTATTTTACTTTGAAGCAATGCCGTGTGGAATTTAATGTTGGATCACATTATTAAGATATTTGCATTTATGATATAATGGTTATGTTGGTGAATTCAATTGTCAAGCTTGTGTTAGCAACTTGGGGGTTGTCTTATGGTCGGTCGTGATTTGACTTGTTGACAATGGGTTTGAAGATTTGGGTTAGTGCGGAAGCACTTCTAGGGTGTAGCAATTATGAAATTTTGGGTTTTGCTATAAGATGTATATGACTGGCCACAAGAGTAGGTTATAGTTGAGTATGTATGTGCTGGTTGAGCTACAAGGCTCTTTTAGCTATGTGAGCACTTTTGTGGAGTTTGGGATGAGAGTTCCTCTCCTATGTGTTTTAATCTGGCAGCTATATTCCTCTTAGTATGCATTTGGATTGTGTCCACGTCCCTGCGTCTGCATTTTGTTTTTTTTTTTTTTTGGAGAAGCGTGTTTTTGGGACTTTATGTTACACCAGTGGGTCCCGTGTGTACAGGACCCACAAACCTTTTTTTCAGCAACTGTTTCATTAAAAATGTGTCTCACGGTACTATTCACACATTTAAAAATTAGTTTATTACAGTGTTTTCAATTTTCAGTTTTCAGCAAAATAAGCGGTATTTTTAAAGATAAAATAATTTTTATTCCTCTTAATATTTCATTAGGGTTTAAAAAGAAGAGTCTAGGAGGAAATAATTTTTAAATATAAAAAAATCCTAGTAGTTTGTCCCATAAGTTCTAGTGATTGAATCTACATTGATATACCTTTAAATTTATGCTACATATGCTCTTCAGGGAATTGACTGTCTTTGATTTTTCTCTTTTGCTGCCAAAGGGTCTCTGTCTTTCATCCTTTTTGTTTTTAGGATCTTGGACCAGTTCCATTTTCAAATTTAACTTGTTAATTTTGACCAGCATCAAAGGGAGTGATTCATATCGTATTGCCACTTGGGGCACTGATTTTATATAACAGAGTGTTGTGTTTTATTATGTAAGTTTGCTTTATTCAAGGTCTAAGAGAATATTTTTGGTGTCTATATAGGATGTTAATCACAATTTGCAGATTCACTCATCATTGGTACGAAGGGTCTCCCTTGAAAAAGTGATGGAGGTTAGTATGTGGTTCAGCATTTGATATTTGTATATAATGATAGAATGGTCATGGTTTATGCAGCCTTGTCACATATCCATATCATCTCTTGAATATTTTTTTTTATAATTTTTTTTACCTTGGACTCTATTAATTTATTTTTTTGTTTTTCCTCTGTGATCCTAGCAAAGTATATAATAGATTCTCAGAGGTCCACCTATGTGGATTCACAATATATTTAAACAATGTAGTAAAAATGGCTGCCAATGAGCTTTAGCTCAAAAGACACTTTCTCCCTCCATAATAATGGGTGAGGTCATGGATTCAAGACTAGCTAGGTGAGTGTGTAACATATCAACAACAAAAAAAGTATTGAAAAAGAAAAATATAATGAGAAGGTTTAAGGGATCCTAGAAAAATTATATTAAATTGAAACACTAAAAGGATGTTGAATCCAAATTGGAACCTTCTAGTTCTACTACACTCAAGTCCAACAGCTGCGAGATAAGCAAGGAATTTTTTAATTAAATTTTATTTTTGTACATAATTCATTCTTTGTAATTCTTTAGGCTTCTTTGTGTCCATTGTACATGTAGTAGTCTTTCTTTAATAAATTATTCCTACTTATAAAAAAAAAGGGGAGGGATTTTGCAGATTAACACAGTGAAGGGAAAATATATGATAAGTTAACAGACGCTGTAAAGGATTCTGGAAACTAGCATCTCAAGTTTTCAAAACTCGAGATTGATGACGAAAATCGAGGCTTTCAAACTTGAGTTCTACTGTTGCCGTGTACCAATTTGCCACATAGATCTCGAGTCTATAAGACTCGAGTTCTAAAAACAAAAACCGAGTCTTCAAAACTCGATTTTTGTCGGACTTGAAGAAAAACAAAACCTGAAAAACGCAGCGCCGAAGAACACGATCTAGTGTTGGGTGGGCGATCTGGTTGGAGAAGAACAAAGGGAGGAAGAAAAACAGAGCAATCTGGGTGGGCAATCTGGTGCTGGTGGACGATCTGATCTTCAGCAACTAGGTGGTCTTCTTCTTCTTTTTATCTTCTTCTCTGTGTTTTCTTCTTCTGTTTTTTCTTTTTCTCTGTGGATCTGTTCCTCTTCATGTACTAGTACCCGCTGGAACTTGAGTCTCTAAGACTCGAGTTCCACGTGGAATTTTCGTCCACATCACCAAGTCAGAAGTCTGGAACTCGAGTTTTTAAAACTTGATTTGCTATTGAATTCGAGATGCTAGTTTTCCACTTTCTTTCCCGACTGGTCAATTAACAAAATTCTTCTAATAATAAAGTTAAATGGAAAAAAAATTCAAAAAAAAAGGTGCTAAGAGGTCAGTTCATCCACCGTCTCTTGAAGGAGCTGAGATTTTTTATTTTATTTTATTTTATTTTTTTATTTTTATGTGCAAGCCCTTGGTAATTATGACTCCCTAGCATTTTGGGATTAGTGACTACCAAAAATAAGTGCCAAGCCAAGGACCAGGGAAGTCCAATTAGTATATAAAACTGTGGTAAATGGTATTTGGTCTCAAAGTTCTTACAATGTATTAAAGTAATTGTGTTTATTTTCTCTCTCTCAATAGGGACATCAAGGTTGTGTTAATGCTGTGGCATGGAATTCCAAAGGTTCGCTTTTGATATCTGGATCAGATGACACAAGGGTATGATTATTTGATATTATAAGTTGGAATTTACTCTCTATTGATAAAATAATAATTATCATTGTATTTCTCATTAGGCTACATTGCACTTTATGCGACCTATTTATGCATTATTTGAGAGGTATGCGTATAGACATGCTATGCATGAGAACATTTTAAGTTTTCTATGCATAGGTTTCATTGTTTATCCTACTGAGAGTGTTATCTATTTACTTAGACCATTTCTTGCTTTCCCTCTTCCACTTTATCGCATAAAACTTTCCAAATAAGTATTTTTGATAAACTCTAGCCATTTTCTGAGTGACTTGTCAATTATCATGCACCTCATGCTACATCATTTGGTTAAATTCATACAAGCTTTGTAAATTGGTCCTCTACGCAGTTTGGTTTCTTGGAAATTGCGAATTGATAATTGATGATTCATATATTGTGTCACATGGTTGTGCAAAGGGAATTTTTGGCTGTTTGATTTGAGAATTCTGTCCAAAGATTGGCCTCATCACAGGAATGATGACATGAAAATAATGATCTTCTAGGAGCATATAAGACGCTAACTTGAAGTTTAGGGTTAATTAGTTAAACTGGTATCACAATATGAAAATTTTACCCCCATCACATACATACTGAACACCCATCTTTTTGCATATTTGCTTTGTGTGCCAGACCCTTGTTTTAGTCATTGATGTGGGTGTCAAAGAGATTGAAGGTTGGACTGCAAGGCTGCTCCCCTCAAGACAGGTTAGCACCACATGCTTCTTAATATACATGTATTATATTATTATTATTATTACAATATAATAATATGTTTTATATTATTATTTATGTTCACTCCATTGGCATGTATGAAATTGTTGTTTCTTCTTATAAATTTCAAAGGCAATCCCATTTGTAGTTTTGTTTAAGCAATATGCTATAACTTGAAGTGATGAGGCAAGTGTTCTTTCAGCTATCCTTTTAGCTCTCTTTAGAATCTCCTAGCGATTACTTTATATAGTCTCGAAGAAAGACAAGAAGATTGTGCATAATTTGGCAAACTTAGTGTGGTCTTTGTAGCAAATTACTTGGCTATTTGGTAGATCCCTTGCCACCAGTTACTAAAAAGAACGCCTACATTGAGAAAGCATGGGTATATACTGTCTACTTGTCCTTCCATGCCAAATCTAGCCTTCTCTGTCTAGTTAATTTTTTAATACCTCTCTCCTAAAAGACACGTCTCTCAGCAGTTCTTACCTGTAGTTTCAAGACATTTAAACTGGAGTTTCATTTTTTTTTTTAGAGATATTATTCATTTAATATATTGGTCATGCTTGCAGGGGAGCAATAGCTAAAAGGTAATGTCTGTCAGGGATCTAGACTCTTACTTGCAATTGGCCATATGGAAGTTTTACACTTTTCTAGGCCCCAATTTAGGTGGACAATTTCTCAAACATCATATTGAAGAGGGAAATGGTACTTATCTTTTGCTGGATAATTGGCATCTTGAGGATCCTCTGTTACTTGAATATGGACCTTGGATCAGTAATAACAGTCAGTGCTTTGAATGCAAATGTCTCATCAGCTCGCAATGGAGGAAACTAAAATTGGCAGCCAACAAATTTGAGGCTTTGGTTCATATTCATGGCAAGTTTTTTGAGGTGAACATTGATCAAAATGCAGCAGAAAATTTCAATTTAGAAATAACAAAATCTTGAAAATTCAAATTTAGGGGGCATCATGGAATGCTATTAGACTTACTGCACCAAATGTTTAGCAGTGCAAGCTTTCCTGGTTTTCTAAAGCTATTTGCAAGCTTAGTTTCATAGCTTGGCTAGCACTTAAGACTAGATCTAGGGATTGGTGGCTGCAATGGGGTTACCAAGATGGTGTACTGTGTTGCTTGTTTAGAAGATGGGGAAGGTAGAGATCATCTATTCTATTCTTGTGGATGTTAAAAACATTTTTGGGAGAAACTATTAGGCTTTGTTCAATTCCTAGCTGACCTACTACTTGGGATGCAGAGTTAGCTTGGCAATATGGGTTCTAAAGGCAGAAGAGATTTGTTGTTATCATTCTTAAAGTTTCTTGGATTGCTCATATATATCACACTTGGATGGAGAAAACTCTTGATGGCGCGAAAAAACTATCTTCAAGATTATTGTCATAAAGGTTAGATGGACTGGCATCAAGCAGGCATGTTGCAAGTTCATATAGAAACAAGGGTTGTGTTCTGTTTGGAATATCCCTATGAATGTATTTGATTCTAAGTTTTAATTGTTGCATTGGTCTTTCTTCTGTTTGCTTTTGTTGATACGATGACCTGTAATCTAAAGTATTTCATCCTATATTGTTGACAGGGCTCTTTGTATTGCTTTGGTTCTTTGGCAGTCTGCTATTCTTGTTGACAACTATTGCTGCCTGTTACTGCTGTCTTTGTTTTTGATGAATAATTCTCACTCATCTAAATAAATAAATAAATAAAAATGTTTAGGAAACAAAATCTTTTACTTATTTTTTTATTTTTTTTCTGAAGAATAGATTCTCATTCATCTAAAAAATGAATTAAAAAAAAATCAAAGGTTGTGTTTAACCATCACCTGGCTAGGCAATGTTGCTTCCTTCATTATTTTTGCAAAAGCTACAACAACTCAAGCCAACTTTGCACCTTGGTTTGAATGATATTCAATATCATGCTTGCATGCTCCTATACGCTTATTTGCTACTGGTATGCATTTTCTTAATTGAGAATCCAAAAAAAGCATCTCAAATCTATAAGAAAGGACACATGACCAAGAAGCAGTCTAGTGAAAGCTGGTAAGATTTGTTTTGGTTGAAGAGTGAAGACCTACGTAATATGAAAGCTTGTTTGGTGAACTGTTGGGGACCAATGAAAAGAACACGAAACTTGCAACTTGGAAGTTGAGCACAATAGTGCCCCATGGAATACTTTATCCCACTTGAAAGAAACTTTGTAGATAGTGAACGTTGAAGGTTCGATTTACGAGTCTTCAGAGAATCATGACCCTAGCATACATGAAACTTCTTGTGTTTATCTACTACTGGTATGTAGTTCCTTTTGAGAATGATAACCATGGTTTATTTTTAGAGAATATGTACAAAAGCATAAACATTATTTGTGATCTAAGCATCAATGGCTAGTTTTGGTGAAAAGCTTATTTAAAGCCTGATATGAATGTATTAAGTTTCCTTTGAGCAAAGTTCTTCCTTAATTATTGCTTCATCATGTCTATATCTTTTATAATTCTTGTGCTTCTTTTGCTTTAGTTTTCCTTTTAATACCCTACAAAGTTTCAAATGTCTTAAAAATCCTTCAAATGCATCGTTGACTTTGTCTATTCATAAAGATTGTTGTAGATGGACTGGAGTCTTATGCACAACATATGTAGAAAGTTGGGTCCAGCTTCACTAAGGAATTCCATATCCTGCTGATATAGATTAATATTGGGTGGCAAGATTAATCCTTCATTATTCTAGCTAGAACTACTAAATTACCAGAGTTTAATAATTCTACTTGTAAGGGTATTCCAAGCTATTTGGTTTCTAGGAGAGACTTAGACATCTCGGTCTCTCCTTTGCAGAATTTGGAGTATTAATACGTCAGCAGCTTAGAAATATATCACAGCTTTAGTTTCTTAATTGACAGGGAAATGATCTTTATATGAATGGGCTAGGGTGGGTTTTTCGTCTTTCTCCCCTGCAATATTTTTATGCACGTGACATCAACTTCAAAGGGGAACAGAAAATGCTTCAGGTAATGAATAGTTCCCTTCCCTTTTAGCATTCTGGTTGTCTATATGCCAATTTCATGACACACATTAGTCCCTGTAAATGTCAATTTTACATCCCATGAAGAGCTTAATCTTTCTATAAATCATGCAATGGCACAATAGCAATTAGTAAGAAAATTTCATACCTGTCCCAAATCATTGGCTTCCTTTTATAAGCTTGAACCTTTGTGCTTGAACCATAGCTTATTCAGAATTATTCCTATTCATTGCAGGGACTCGTTTCAAGCTGGATAGGGATTTGTACCAGGCCGGAGGGGTCAAATCTCAGCTTTAGTGGCTATCAGCTTAAAATCCAATAAAATTTCTAGAAATAATCCTACAAAAATATGGTAAATTTCTTGAGTTGCTTCTCATTTGGTATTGGATTTTTTCCAATAATAGCCTCAGGACATATACCAAGGTCTCAAATGAACTTGAACCTTATGGTTACTTTTTTTTTTTTTCTCTTGCACGTTGCAAGAGTCTTTTATTATTCTGTATTTGTAAGGAGCATAGACCTTTCAAGTAACTTGTTTGGATCAGATTCTTCTAAGGTCTTACTGGATTGTGTTTCTTGAACTTGTCTCAAATTCACTTGATGGGAAAGATACCAAAACATGCAGGGAACATGATTTTGTTGGAATTCTCAGATTTGTCAATAGAAAATCTTTTTGGCGAAGTTTCTTGGGGCATATCTACATTGCCAATCTTGAAAGTGATGGAGCTCCTCTTGCCAAAAACTGCACAAAAGCAATGGGAAAAAATGAGGATGACTCTTCCTGGTTATGTATAGGTATGAGAATTAGATTCTCTGTTGGTTCTTGGGGACTTTGTGGAGTTCTCTTCTTCAAAAGGTCTTTTCAATGTACTTATTTCCGTTTTATCAATGACACAAAAGATCAATATTACTACAATGTTAGAAGTGAACTGGTTCCTTGAAATTTTGAGTAAGCAGGTATCTAAGTGAAAGGTATCATCCTCTGCACTGTAGACTTCAAAAATTATGTCCTCAATGATAGTTTGTTCTTGCAGATGTTGGTATGTAAGTAAAAGGCATCATCTTCTATGAGGTATGTTTCAAATTTATGCCTTAATGATTGTTTGGTCTTGTTGATGTTGTAGACAATGCACTGCAAATGTGATTTAATTTATAGCTAACCTTCTACGTAGTGGGATTTTATTTCAGAAATATGTTGATACTAAAATAGAGCCAACGTTTTCAATTTTTAGTCTAGTTTTGTTGACTGTTGCCATATGAAATATAATTCATTTTGAAATGAATACTTCATTTTAAAATAATTTGAGAACACAATGCTCTGGAAGGATACAGAGTAGGCACTGTTAATGAGTTGTTTCTCACACATTTATATCATACAGTTTTGTACTACGTTGCACATGTAACATGCTGAAAGCCTACTCTATGGCAATACTATTGATGATTGCCAGTCTTTGTTGTGCATGCTTTAGAAGGTAGCTCTGGTTCTAGCTTTCCAAGAGGCCACAAAGATTAGTTTGGAATTGTAATGGGTCTAATTAGCTCCTGAACTTGTTCTAAATTTTACACGGATAAATTTCTAAGGATTGTGATTTTTGCCTATTATCTGTACAAACTATTTCTATAAATAGTGGTAAGCCATTTTTTTAAGTGGTAAGCCATTTCACTTTGCACCAGAAAGGATAGAACATTGGGCTAGTAGTGTTTCTAGTTTTAAGCAAGTCTGGAAACAAGCAGATTTACTTATCTATTCCTTAAAAGGTAAATACTAGTGTACACAAGCAGCCCATTTTTGCGCTAGTGTACACACCATTTTAGCACTCAATTTCAGTGCAAAAATGGTGTGTACATTTGTGTGCAACAACTAGTGTGAAATAAACATTGCCCTTCCTTAAAATGGGCTGAAGTTTTAATTATGAGCTAGCAAAAATGACTCTGACTAAACAACCTAAGAAGTACTAATCAGGACAGATGAATTCATAGTGTGACATTATACTACGGGTTTAGTATAAGCCCACACAACACTAAATAATAAGCAGTACGAGGGGCAGAAAAAACGATGCTCACAAAATGTGATCGTTAGGAAGGGCTAAACATTAAAAGGGTGAAATGGCAAACAATTAAAGTGCTCGCTCTTTTACAATTTCAAGGTTCATTTCACTAGGTTCTGTTGCTTGCAACTCGACTTGAATGCCATCCATCTCCCTCTTGCATCTATCCTTGAAGCTAAGCATAGACCATCGTACTTCTCACCTTTGATGTACCAGGTGACTTGAAAAACAAGAAAGCGAACCTTCTCAGACGCCATTGCATGCTAAATTGTTTATTATTTTGGCCTTCAATATACTCACATGCCCGCAGAGAGGAGCAGCGTTCAGCCTGAAAGCCAAATATAAATTGGCATCCTATTTCTCATTCCATTGTGTCATTACTCATCAGCATTTTGAGAGTGCTTACATTAAACTGGGGAAGCAAAATTTGCCGTGATTTTTGCTCAGCAGAGCTGCAAAAGTGTTCTTAAAGTACCAATCAAGTTTTACTAATCATGGTGGAGCCTTCCTTTATTCTTTATTTTGACATCCTACTGTATACACCAAATGAGAAACAATAGTCTTTAAGCATATGGAGGAAAAGAAGAGTTACCATGCAAAGAAAAACTTACTTTTCTGGTAATTCTCATCAATCATCAATGATGAAAAAAAAAATCATTGACAGCATAGCCGCACTCATTGGCAGGCAGATACTCAATAAATCCTCAGATTTTATCTGGGCTACCAATTAATGAACAAGTAATTACTCCTCTTTTAGCTCCAAGAACTTCAGTTTACTTTCATCAGGCACAGCCATTCTAGTTGCTGCATTTGCCTAACCCAAAGATTATTTATTTATTATTATTATTATTTTGGGAAGAAGGAAATAAAGATAGGTATCAATCACTGAAGGCCTAACAGAAATCATCATGCATATTATACAATAAAGATAATAGGATTTATTTGTTTAAGAGGAAAACATATCAAGAAAATGCATTGCAGCACTTCTTTTAGTATTCCATGTCATAATTATTGAATAAAGCATATTATCAACGCTCAGAAATTACTAGATTGCATCATAAACAAGTGGACTTGCGAGATTACCAAAAGGCACCTCTCCTGTTTTGATTGTGGCAATAAGTATAAGAGACGATGGTAATAAATTTTTATTCTCTTATGCTACTTGCTGTTTATTTTGTTAAAATGTTCAGATCATGGAACAGAAATTGTTTTATTCTCTTATGCTACTTGTGTAGGATCCGATGAACAAAGTTTGCATGTCAAGAATATCTTCATAAATTAAATAACAGAAAGCAGCAAGCAATATTCATTTTGAGAACTGCAGTATAGTATCAACAATACAGGGTGTGCTAGACATATTAGTACAAGTAGTACAATCCTAGGACTATTGTCACATTAAAATTTTGTCTAGGGACCTTCTTAACTGCAGTCTTTGCTTCACCTAAACTTGGGGAAGTAATATGTTGTCTAATGAAATTTCAGACTTAATGGGCTCTTTACTGTTTAGGTTCCAATCATTGTATTTGCACAACAATTTGCATCTTTGGGGACATACCCCAACCGAACTACAAAGACTTGAACCTAATTGATTTAACAATAAACGAATTTTCAGGAAATATAACGAACTGCATGGTATAATGGCAATGGGTCTTCAATTAAGATTAATGAATTGAGTGACAACATCCCACAAAAAATATGCCAACTTGAACAAAACCAATGAAATTCAGTCAACATACAACCTCAAGTCTAGCCAGCTCATTAACCTAGGCCCAATCCGAGACTCAAGCCCACATGCTAAAACTTTACACCAGCCTATCTTCATTTAGCAAAAGGCTGAAATCGAAAAATACCAACCCTTAAATAAATGGCCTAATGAATTAAATCCAAAAACAAATCCTCAGTAAATTCAGCCTATAGGCAAAAAAAGCCCACCTGATTTTTAGACCGGCCCCATTTAAATGAAAAAAACATCAACCCGACAAATCCACACTATAGTGAAGAGAAGGGGGGAAAAAGAGAGATTTGAACTCACTAATTTTGTTTCATGAAGCACACTCACAATCAATTTAGTTAGCTAAAAAAAAAAAACTCTTTTTATTAAGAAAAAAAAAAAATTATAGTGGCAGAATTTAGGAGACTAGCTTTTGATAGTGGAAGACTTCTTTCTTTGGAAAACATGTTAATGTTTGGTGAGAAAATTTTAATATTGCCTTTTTTTGAACTATACAAATATGGAAGAAGGATTGATTGAAGGACGTGAACGTTTTCAACTAGACAAATTTGTTTCTCAAAAAAACTACACCAATTTTATATGCCGAAAGACAAGCCTTTAATTGGTAAGAATTTTTTCTTTAAAAAAGAAAAAGAAAAAAAAAAGACCAGCTTGATATTAAATTTATTATTTTGCTCTTGCATTTCGAAGCTGTATTTTATTAAGTTCAACACATCCAATGAATGATATGCCTACACGCCAAGATTTTGAGGAATAGAACTCAAGGATAAATATCATTTTATTCCCATCTTAATTTGTTATCCTATTATGTTCATCTTCTGTTTCATGAATTTTCTTTTATGTATTTCTTTATAATTTATATAATAACTATTGGATTATCATTTCTTTTACATGCAAACTTCATTTATAAAAGAAAAATAAAATCATTCATATTTTGTCAATGTCTTTTAAGACTCAAAACCTACAAAAAAAAAAAAAGGATGAAAAAAGGATAAATAAAAAAACACAAATTTAATAAGAAGAATATTAATTGTTGCTGCCTTTGACTTGATAAAAAATGATAAAGCAAAAATTTATAATGTAATAATTATTCTTCACTAATAAAATTTGTGTATAAATAATAAAATATAAAATAATATATATATATATATACACACATATATATAACGGAAGTATCTGAAGTTTTCACAATTTAAAAAAAAAAAAAAAAAAACAAAAAAACCAAGCTTAAGAGAGACTCACGTTTAAGACTCTTTTCCTATCTCAAACTCTAATGGCGTTTAGCCTAATTAGTTTAAAACCCTATGGATTCGACTACACTTTTAACTTGACTACCATTCAATAATTCCTCTAAATCATCTTTACTATTTTCTGTGACTAAATTGCTTAACCTTAGATGGCAAATCCTTTCGGTTGAAAGTGAGGAGAATTACGCATAAGGACTGTCGGTATTCTAAAAGACTTCCGGTTGCTATTCACCATAAACCTCAATTATGACATTCTATGAGTAATTTTGAATGTTAGGTGAAGTTTACTATTAATCTGTAAACATGCAGAAGGACTTTCTTTAAATTTCACTGACACAATATTGTTGGTGGTTTGACGTTGAATTTATTGTCTTCACTGCATAGAAAACATAGTGGGGTTTTAAAGGTAAATATAGTGTTTTTTTTTTTTTTTTTTCCCTTTAGTTAAATTGGACTATTAATTAAGATCTAATGAATATATATATATATATATTTTTATATATATATTCTAATGAATTGAGTGGCAACATCCCACCAAAAATATGCCAACTTGAACAAAACCAAAGAAATTCAGTTAACATACAACCTCAAGTCCAGCTAGCCCATTAACCTAGGCCCAATTCGAGACTCAAGCCCACACACTAAAACTTTACACCAACCTATCTTCATTTAGCAAAAGGCCGAAATCGAAAAATACCAACCCTTAAGTAAATGACCCAATGAATTGAATCCAAAAACAAATCCTCAGTAAATTCAGCCTAATAGGCAAATAAAGCCCACCAGATTTTTAGACTGGCCCCATTTAAATGAATAAAAAATCAACCCGACAAATCCACACTAAGTCAAGAGAAGAGAAAAAGAGAGATTTGAAGTCACTAGTTTTGTTTCATGAAGCACACTCCCAATCAATTTAGTTAGCTAAAATTAAAATATTAAAAAACTCTTTTTATTAAGAAAAAAAAAATTATAGTGGAAGATTTTAGGAGACTAGCTTTTGATAGTGGAAGACTTATTTTTTGAAAAACATGTTGATGTTTCGTGAGAAAATTTTAATATTGTCTTTTGGGGAAACTGCAGTTAACCCACCTGTAATTTGGCCCGTTTTAACAGTATCCACCCGTGATTTGAAATTTGTCACTTAACCCGCCTAAGGTGGCCTCCGTTAGACCCCTGTTACCTACCTTTGCCATTTCCGTTAGAAAATCTCGTTTACTATATAAGCCAAAATTAAAACCCAATTAGAACCCTAAAAAAAAAAAAAAGAAAAAAAAAAAAGAAAAGAAAAAGAAAGAAGAAGAAGAAGAATGAGCTCTCTCCCTCTCTCTACCTTAGAACCCTTAAAAATCCACAATAACAATCACAAACCCAACAACATATATTCCTTGTCAACCAAACACAAAAACAACAAATACCAACCCAAACCTAAACATCAGTAAGAAATGGGTACAAGGAGCTAACTATAAGGGATTTCTTCAAATCCATCTTCTCCGAAGACCCAGACTAACCCCAAAACGACGACACTCCTAAACCGAACTTGGACCTAAATTCAAACCCAGATCTGGACTTGGACTCCACCGCGATTTGGAGTTTCGGCGGATTGATCAAAACGATCGCGTCGAAATCGGAGTCAGTGATCTAGATCTACCGGCGCGATGTAGAGAATTTGGGTCCGGGTTGAAGAAAGAAACGTCGGTGATTCGAGAAGTCGCGTCACGCGCTGTCATGGATTTCTCAGCTTCGCTCTACGCCGACGCTTCCATCCCTCAGGAATTGCTCAAGTTGGTCGGTCAAGCCATCGACTTGGGTTTGTGTTTGGACTTGGGTTTTTGTTTGGACTTGGGTTTTTCAGGTTTTCTGAAGATGGATTGCAGGTTTTGTGAAGATGGATTGCTGGGTTTATGTTTGTATTCTTACTGATGTTTGGGTTTGTGTTTGTTGTTTTTGTGTTTGGTTGACAAGAAAAATCAGTTGCTGGGTTTGTGTTTGTTGCTTTTGTGTTTGGTTGACCAGGAAGATCTGTTGCTGGGTTTGTGTTTGTGTTTCTGGGTTTGTGATTTTTGGATTTTAATTTTGTGTTCTTAGATCTAGGCTTGTGATCTTGTTCAAGACACACTTAGATCTCAATTAATGTAATTTTTTATTTTAATTTTTGTTTTTAATTTTTTTTAATTTAAATGTTGACGTCGATTTGTGGCTTTATTTGTGACCGTAGGTGTATTGGTTTTCTTGTCATTGTAAAAATATGTTTGGCAATTGCAGTGGGCATTGGGCAAGAACATTAAATACACATTTCTGGGTTTTTTTTTTTTTTGATGTGAACATTTTTGGGTTTTGATTGTGAAGAAGAAGAAGAAGGAGAGAAAAAAGGAGATAGATATAAAACATAATGAAAAAGACACATTTACCCTTATTTTTAACGGCGAAAGGGGAGAGGTAGGTAACGGGGGTCTAACGGAAGTCACCTCAGGTGGGTTAAGTGACAAATTTCAAACCACGGGTGGGCACTGTTAAAACGAGTCAAACCACAGGTGGGTTAACTGCAGTTTCCCCTTGTCTTTTTCTGAACTATACTCTACAAAGATGGAAGAATGATTAATTGAAGGATGTGAATGTATTCAACTAGACAAATTTTTTTCTCAAAAAACCTACACCAATTTTATATGCCGAAAGACAAGCTTTTAGTTGGAAAGAATTTAAAATAAAAAAATAATAAATAACAAATAATAAAAAAAGACCAGCTTGATAAGTTCAACACATCCAATGAATGATATGCCTACATGCCAAGATTTTGAGGAATAGAACTCAAGGATAAATTTCTTTTTGTTCCCGTCTTAATTTTTTTTTCCTATTATGTTTTTCTTCTGTTTCATGAATTTTCTTTTATGTAATTCTTTAAAATTTATATAATAACTATTGGATTATTATTTCTTTTACATGCAAACTTCATTTATAAAAGGAAAATAAAATCATTCATATTATGTCAATGTCTTTTAAGTCTCAAAACCTACAAAAGAAAAATAAAGGATGAAAAAGGATAAATAAAAAAGCACAAATTTAATAAAAAAAATATTAATTATTGCTGCCTTTGACTTGATAAAAAATGATAAAGCACAAATTTCTAATGTAATAATTATTCTTTACTAATAAAATTTGTGTATAAGTAATAAAATATAAAATAATTATATTATAAATTTCAAAGTTTAATATTATTTTTAAGTTAAACTCTGAATTTCAAGTGCATATAAGTTCATAATCTAGTTTTTTAAAATATTACAAGTCCATATTAACTAGATTATCGTAATTTGCATGAGCTGTACTTGAGTTTATCTAACTACTAAGATCTTTTATGTGACTCGTAAATGGAATTTTGAATTTAAAAAAAAATATTACAAAATGACTTATCAACATGAAAACAAATCTCAGATCAATACATAATAACAAGTATATATGTTTTTGTTATATTTTGCGTGTGCAGATGAGAGTGGCTTATAAATGTTACCCTTTTGTTAGTGGAAGACTTCTTCTTTTTTGTTTGAAGTGGAAGACTAAGCAAACGTGTTACACGTGCTGTGGGAAAATGCTATGGAATCTACACTCTAATAAAAACAAGGACCAGAAGTTGATGGGACAGTCTGAATGCTTATAAACTTGTTTTATAGAAGAAGACAGAAGAAAAGCTTTTTTTATTTTTTATAGAAGAAGACCGAGTAAAGCTTTTTTTTTTTTTTAATCTCCCTTCGTATTAATCAGTTCTAGTCTCAATGGATGTGACAAAAGAGACTCAAACTAATGAGTTTAAAAAAAATATATATAAATAAAATAAAATAAAATCTAATTTTCAGTAATTTTTTTTTTTTAAATTATAGTGGAAGACTTTAGGAGACTAGCTTTTGACAGTGGAAGACTTCTTTTTTGGAAAACATGTTGATGTTTGGTGAGAAAATTTTAATATTGACTTTTTCTAAACTATACTCTACAAAGATGGAAGAAGGATTGATTGAAGGATGTGAATGTATTCAACTAGACAAATTTGTTTCTAAAAAAAAACTACACCTATTTTGTATGCTGAAAGACAAGCTTTTAGTTGGAAAGAATTTAAAATAAAAAAATAAATAATATATAATAAAAAAAGACCAGCTTGATAATAAATTTATTATTGTGCTCTTGCATTTTGAAGCTGTATTTTATTAAGTTTAACACATCCAATGAATGATATGCCTACATGCCAAGATTTTGAGGAATAGAACTCAAGGATAAATTTCTTTTTGTTCCCGTCTTAATTTTGTTTTTCCTATTATGTTCTTTTTCTGTTTCATGAATTTTCTTTTATGTATTTCTTTATAATTTATATAATAACTATTGGATTATTATTTTTTTTACATGCAAACTTCATTTATAAAAGAAAAATAAAATCATTTATATTATGTCAATGTCTTTTAAGACTCAAAAACCTACAAAAGAAAAATAAAGGATGAAAAAAGGATAAATAAAAAAGCACAAATTTAATAAAAAGAATATTAATTATTGCTGCCTTTGACTTGATAAAAAATGATAAAGCACAAATTTCTAATGTAATAATTATTCTTTACTAATAAAATTTGTGTATAAATAATAAAATATAAAATAATTATATTATAAATTTCAAAGTTTAATATTATTTTTAAGTTAAACTCCGAATTTCAAGTGCATATAAGTTCATAATCTAGATTTTTAAAATATTACAAGTCCATATTAACTAGATTATCGTAATTTGCATGAGTTGTACTTGAGTTTATCTAACTACTAAGATCTTTTATGTGACTTGTAAATGTAAAAAAAAAAAAAATTACAATATGACTTATTAACGTGTAAACAAATCCCTAATGGATCAATACATAATAACAAATATGCTATTGTTATATTTTGCGTGTGCACATAAGAGTGGCTTATAAATTTTACCCTGTTGTTAGTGGAAGACTTCTTGTTCTTCTTCTTTTTTTTTTTTTTTTTTTTTTTTTTTTTTTAGTGGAAGACTAAGCAAACGTGTTAGACCTTCTGTGAAAAAATGTTTATATTGCTTTTTGGAATCTACACACTAATAAAAACAAGGATCAGAAGTTGATTGCAAAGTTTGAATGGTCTGGCTAGCTAAGATAAACTTGTTTTATAGAGGAAGACCGAAAATTAATATGAATACATTACTCATGCAATTATTAAGGTCTAAAAAGAAAGACTTGCTTTTTTATGGCAGAAGACTTTTAAAGTACAACCTTATTAATAAACTTTTTTTTTTTTTTGTTTTTTTACCCCAAAAAAAAAAGTATTAAACATTTTTTCAACTATAAACAAATAAACACAACTTTTTATAGTGGAAGGCTTGGGAGACTAGCTTTTTTTTTTCCCCAGACCATATACCACTTCATTGACTTGTTGACTTGTTGACCATCTACTAAGCCTTGACTCTATTCTCTTCACGGCAGGTGTGTGGGACTGGGAACTGAGAAGGACATACAGCACGCAAAAGATCAGTCTTACACTTTGGTTGATGTGTTGCAGAGAAAATGCTTATTGCGTGTTATGAAGTATACTCTACGAACATGGAACAGGAATTTATTGCAATATTTGAATATTTTTCACTTGACAAATTTTATATGCTAAGAGACAAGCATTAAAATCATGACTTCAATGAGTAACGTTTATTTCACACAAACTGTTGCACACAATTATACACACACTTTGCACTAAAATCATGACTTCAAAGTGTATGTCCAATAACCAATATTTATTTCACACCAGTTGTACACAACCATACACATACATTTTGCATTGAAATTGTGACTTCAATAAGTAGTGTTCATTTCACACAAACGGTTGCATATAACTATTTACACACTTTGCACTGAAGTGTGCAATATCGAAGTGTGCACAAAGAGAGTGAAAACATGAACACGTTTGTCACTGCCTTAGTGGCTTGAACGGTTGGGCCTATTTCACTTACAAGTTACAATTACATGGGCATGGAACAAACTTAATTGCATGCGACTTTTGCATCAAATAAACTAAACAAACAACGACTGAATTTATGATGGATCAGTGGGGGTACCGACTTTTGCATTTTCAATTTTTAGTCTAGTTTTGTAGACTGTTGCCATATGATATATGGTTCATTTTGAAATACAGACTTCATTTTAAAAAAATTTAAGAACACAATGTTACTGAAGGAAACAGTGTAAGCGCTATGATGATTTTTTTTTTTATTTTTAAAAAGAGAAAGATAGAAATTTTATTCACTTGTAAAATATTAGATTGCAATCTATTCTTTAGCAATGGAGGTATTTCGCGGAACCAACTCTTCTGGGACTCAATACAAACGGCATACTATGCTAAAATTCATTTTAACTGACTTTTTTTTTCTTTGACTTGGGGATTCTCATATCTACACTTTCAGTACAACCACCGAAACTTCACCCATCTGCAAAGAAAAAAAACCCAATGCATACGGTATTAGATTTCGATGTCCTGTATTCCCATTAAATGAATATTGATTTCTTCTCATTGTTTGTCAAGATTCTAGAGCCACACCGACACGAGCTTTATCTTTATCCCAACGTTAGTGTGAAAAGAAGAAATTTGTACTAGGTGTGGGTTTGGATACCACGTCCACGGCTGCATTTTATGTTTTCACGCGTTTTTAGTTTTTTTTTTTTTTTTTGGTTCAGCCGCACTTTTTGACTAAGTCAGCAGAAAACAGTGCACCCGTGTATTGTTTACGGGTCTCACAAATTACACTTTTCAGTAACTTTTTCATTAAAAATGGGTCCCACGGTACTATTTACACATTTAAAAATTATTTTGCTACTTTGTTTTCAGTTTTCAGTTTTCAGTTTCAGCAAAATAAGTTCTATCCAAACGGATATTAGGAAACAATTTTTCAAAGTCAAAAAGTTTTGCCCGGCAGAGAGACTAAAGACTTTGGAAAAAAAATAAAACGGACTTAGAGTTTAGTCTTTGGATTATACATTTGTAATTCTTTATATAAAAAAAAAGTATTAAAAATTAAATTAGCATTATTTGAACAACCACGAATTCAGAATTAACTTTTTGTATAATTATATTTTGATTTTGATCACAATAGTGGCAGCATAGCAACCCCATTATGATTAAGAGGCATTTGATTTAATTTGGGTATTCAAATAAGAGACTCAAAGTTCTAGTTATTTTTCTTTGAATTTTATGAGCCTTTGGACTAAATATTATTAAAATTTGAATTTATGGGTATTATGTTCCAGAGATGCCAAATTAGGGGGAAGAGGAGAGATACTCTAACAGCAAATTCGATACTTCCTTTTATATTATTAATTTATTATAAGACCAGTTATCTTTGCTTACTTTATGCAAACCGGAAGACTCCCTTATTAATTGTTTGGATTTTAAATATATATGAATCTTAAACAGTTAAATTTATCCAATAAAAAAAAATTAAATAAAACATCAATTAAAGTATGCCAAAAGCATCAAACTCATTGTCCAATTATTTTTAAGGACATTTCCCATAAATTATTGAGATGAAATTAAAGAAAACAGGTCATCAATCAATCAACTATAAGGTTCTAAATAATGGCATTCATAATCATAATCCTAACAATAATTTTAAATATTTATTAGTCCTAAATTGTAAATTAATCTACTCAAAAAATAAATAAATAAACCATCAATTAATAAAATACTCAAAGCCTCAAACCCCTTGTCTAATTTTTTTTGTAAGGACATTTCCCAAAAAACGATGAGACGGACATGTAGAAAATAGGTCATGCATCAACCAACTGTAAGCTTGAACTTATTATAAAAAAAAACTGTATGCTTGAACTTCTTTTTTTTCTTTTTTCTCTTTCTGGTTGTGTGAATTTAATGAGCACTTGTTTTCCCACAAAAACAAAAATGAGCACTTCAATTAAGTTTTTTGAGTCTAATCAAATTTTCATGGTAAAAAAGACTTCTTCTTTTTTTTGTTTGTAGTAGAATACTAAGCAAACGTGTCAGACATGGAGTGAGAAAATGTCTATGTTGCTTTCTCGAATCCACGCTCTAAGAACACGGATTAGAAAGTGATTAGAAAGTTTGAATGGTTGGGATAAGTCAATCTTTTTGGTAAACTCGGATAAGACAGTCTTCTTTTATAGAGAAGCAAAGCTTTTTTTTTTTTTTTTTTTCGTTAATATAAATAAGTTTTGGTCTTAAAGAGAATGGGAAAAGAGAGATTCAAACTATCAACTTTTGTTTCATAAATTGAATTCTAATCACTCCATTGGCTACTAATTATGAAATTATTGTCTTTGTTAAAGCAAAAAGGACACATGACTTTAGGTTGAAAAAGCTAACTGAAGCTAAGACACTATCATACCAAAATATTACAATGGATTTTAAACATAGCCCTGCATTAGTATTGGTGGTGCTAAAATGCCATATTGCTATTACGGCATTTTAGCACCACCAATACTAAAAAGCATGTTACAAGCTTGCAATGGTGGAGGGAAAGTCAAAAAATTTGGCTTTTGAGCAATAGTGCATAGTCATCATTGTAGCTAAGATGGTAAAAAAAAAAACAATATTTTATTAAAAGTTATATTATTTTATTGTGTTGGTAGTAGTGGTTGTTGTTTATTATAGTAGATATATTATTATTTTTTGTTGTTTATATTATTTTATTGTGTTGAAAGTTAAAATAAAACTACCGATGTTAGGTGTTCTGTAAAGTAATGTGGTCAAATAGATAAAGTAACTTTTGTGGTGTTAAATGGCTAAATTTATGGCTCCAACTAATGAGGCTTCTTAATTATTCTATGGCTCTTCAATCATCAATACTAGGGGATTGCAAACATAGTAAACTACTTCAAACTAGACATTAATTATTCTATAAAAATAATTTTTTTTTTTATGGGTTTGATTTTCTAACAAGATATATATATTTTGGTCACTTCACCCTAACATATCTTGAGTATAAATATTTCTTATTTAATAACATTTTAATTATATGGAATAGAATTTCTATATACCTTTTATATTTATAATTTATTTATTTGTACATATTTTATTATCATTTCTAAAATATTTGTCTTTAAAAAAAAAAAATAGGACTCTTATAGTCACCCCTCCTTTGTTAGAGTCATCTCATTAAAGATGGCAAAATACATTCTCTCGAAGCAGGGACATGGTATCTATGATTTGACTTGGCTACACCATGTCGCCATCCTTATAGTATATACCTATTATTCTTGGATTATCATATCATTGGATGGAGAAAAATTTTGTAATATTACTATGTTTTTTAGGGTTTTGAAATTTAGAGTTTTGGTTAAAGCTAGATGACGACCTGATTAAGATAAGAATAGGTGTTTTTTAGGGAATGTGTTTAAAGTTGCCCCCAAGAAAGATACACTATTTTGTTTTGGGGAGCAAGTCTAAAAATCTAAATTAAAATAAGCAAAGTACAAGTATTTTTACTTTTTTAGTATGAGAAAAAGGAACAAGTTTTGTTTTTAAAGAGAGAAGCTTTTAAATAGGATCTTATATTTTCATGTCCAAGTGGGCTTACCTTTTGATGGTCTAAGTGAGAGTTTTAGTCCAAAACGTGGATTTCCTCCCAAAAAAGAAAAATCCAAAACGTGGGTGGGGTGTATTTTTTAGGTTTGACCTACCTCTAATACTTTCTTAAAAGGAATCTCCTTTTATTTTAATGAGAGATTGTCACATCACCTACTAAATAAATAAAATGTGGGGATTAAAACCTACTATCACTTGTCATTGTATATTTAAAACAAAAAAACATGTCCAGTTAAAAAAGTGTTGGATGTAAGCCACACCCGTATTTTTAATTGTTGTTAATGGACCAATTGGATCATAACACAGGTGGTAACTAATGGGTAATCAAAATGAGAAAGTAAAGATTTTTTCCACAGTACCTGATTATTTATTTATTTAATAAAATGGAAATATATAGATATGGAGCTGTTTCGTAAAAGTTAAAATTCAAATAAACACTTTCATTTTAAAATTCATTTCAAAGCATGAATTTTTATACTCCAGGAATTTAAATATATGGAAATTGTAGTAAACTCAAATAAGATTACAATGAGTGTTATTCCTATTTTATACTCTAAACAGGAACTAACAAACTCTTTAAACTACTAATAGATAACTGACACGTGCATTTCCACTCTAATAGGTGATCTTAGTGTTCATCTAGCAATCGTGGTAGCTCTATTTGGAGTCTCTTAGTGAGTAGTGATCACTTTGTAAAGTATCAAACAAAAGACGATAAGATTCTACGTAATTGTGCAAATTAAATGGCTCTTTGTAACAAAATCTGAGGATATTTGATGAATTACTTGCAACCAGTATGTAAGAAAGAAGCCCAGGTTGTAGAAGATCAAGTTGGTTGCTAAAGCTTCTCCATGTGTTTGGTGAATATCTTGAGAGTTATTTTCTTAATCTCCAAAGAAATTTATTTTTTTCAAATACTTTTTCAATTAGTAAGTAAAAGCTAGATTAAATGTTTGACGTTGGATACGGTATAAGAGGGTATTAGATTTCAATATCTCCTATTCCATGAAATGAAAGTTGAATTCTTCGCAAAATTATTGTTTGTCAAGGTTCTAAGGCCCCCACGATTTTTAATTTTCTTGAACGATACTTTCTTGGAAAAACTGGATGGAGAAAAATGTTATTGAGTGTATTCGATGTGTAGTGTGGAATTCCATCAAAAAGAAAAAGTTCAGTGTAGAAAATTAGGTACTATAAGAAAAAAAATTTGTGGAAGACATTTTGAGGAATTCCATCAAAAAGAAAAAGTTTGGTGTGGAAAATTAGGTAATTTAAGAAAAAATTTTCTAAATTGAAAAGTTTTGCCCAGCATAAAGGAGACTCTAAATACTTCGGAAAAGAAAAACGAAATCTCCAAACTCTCTTTCAAGACTTTAGAAGTTCAAAGTCTTTGGATTATAAATTTGTAATTTTTAAAACAAAAAAAAAAAAAAGATATATAAATAGACTTATCATTATTTGAAAAATCATGAGTTTAGAATTATCATTTTGTATTTTGATTTTGATCACAATGGTGACAGCATAGAAACCTTATTATGGTTAGGACTTTGGAGGCATTTGATCTAATTTGGGTTTTTGAATAAGGAAGTCAAAGTTTTGGTTATTTTTCTTTGAATTTTGTGAGTCTTTTAACAAAATATTATTAAAATTTGAGTTTACGGGTATTTGTCAAAAAAAAAAAAAAAATTAAGCGATTGAGAAGATGGGGAGATTTTGGTACCCTAAGTGCTAAGTTTTACAGAAATTTGGCATTGACAAGGCCAAATTGGGGGATATTTCCCATGAAGCATGGAGATGGAAATATAAAAACAAGTCATCAATCAACTGTAAGGTTCCAAATAATGGCATTTGGAATAATTTTGAGTAATCATAATAATAATTATCAATTAAATATATATGAGTCCTAAACCATCCATTAATCCATTAAAAAAATCCATCAATTAAAGAATGCTCAAATTCTCAAACTCTATGTCCAATTTTCTTTAAAGACATTTCCAGAAAGCATTGAGATGGAAATATAAAAAAATAAGTCGTCAACCAACTATAAGCCTCAATTTTTATTTTTTATTTCTTGGTTGTGCAAATTTAATGAACCCTTCATTTAAATTTTATGAGTACAAACAAACATCAATTAGAAGATATCTAAGACAATCCATAAGTAAGATGTTTTTTTTTTTCTTACATGGAAAACTCATTAATGAGAAGACAAAGGCTACATAACCGTTTAATAAAAAACTTCTAGCATAATATAATGAGCTTATAATAATTTTTTGTAATGGAAGGAAAGCTTTGGTTGACTATGTAATGTGTTTTGGTTTAAGGGTAGGAAAAAAGAGAGATTCAAAGTTCAAACTAATGACTTTGGTTTTATGAAGCATTCTCCTTAATCACTTGTGTTACTAAAAAAGAATACAATTAAAATAAGTTTAGATCCACAGGGAAAAAAAAAATATTGCCACTATCAGGGAATAAATTGTTATTAAGAACTCGATAGATGAAAATGTAATATTAATGGAGTGTGAGATCAAATAAAAATCAATAAAAAACTTAGCGATTTAAATATTGTATGATAGATTTGGTAAACTTGTCTTATTCTTGTTGGATATTTAGGTTGCTAAACACGATTTCATCATAACGTATACTTTATTTATATTTAGAATTCTCCAATTCATTTAAATTAAAACAATATTGCCCTTCTCAAAAAAAAAAAAAAAAAAAAAAATTGTCAATCTATTAGATAAAGTCTATGGTCCTGGACCTTGAATGAGAAAGTTTTCTTTTTTCTGGGAAAGACTAAGAAGGATATTGTCTAATAAATATTGTCTAAAATTCGTTGCACATTTGGCAGGCAGCCAAAAAAAAAAAATGTGGCCAGGTCAAGATAAAGGCCCCACAAAATGGAGGGAGGGTCCTACTTGCAACTTGAAAGACTTCAGTCAATGCCTGAAGTGTAAAACAAAACAAAATCAAACGGAGAAGTGCTCCTATAAATTACCATCGAATTAGAATCCTTTTTTCACAATTAACCCTTACTTCTCAGTTCTCATAATCTGATTATGGAGGGTTCCTTAGGATTCCTTTTCCTCTCTTTTCTAATTATTCCTCTTCCAAATTTCTTCATTTTCTGCACCAGACACACTGACTCTGAGGTTCGTTGCATCGATAGTGAGCGACATGCCCTTCTCAACTTCAAGCAAGACCTTATTGATCCTTCAAACCGACTCTCCTCTTGGACTGTTGATGGGGATTGCTGTCAGTGGGTTGGTGTTGTCTGCCACAACCTCACTGCTCACGTCCACCAACTCCATCTCAGAACCTTTCATCCTTCAGGTGGTTTTGAATCTAAAGACCAACATGAGGCCTATGAGCGGTCAATGTTTGGTGGTAAGCTAAATCCTTCTCTGCTTGATTTGAAGCATTTGAATTACTTAGACCTCAGCTTCAATAATTTCTCTGCTTCTCCTATTCCCTCATTTCTCGGTTCAATGAAGAGTTTAACATCTCTTAATCTCTCTCATGCGGGATTTGTGGGACTCATACCTCATCAACTTGGAAATCTCTCCAATTTGCTCCATCTCATTCTCGAAAGTTCTCATTTTCCTGGTTTATATGTGAATAACCTTCAATGGCTTTCTGGTCTTCCTTTGCTACAACATCTCGATATGAGTGGTGTAGATCTTAGCGAAGCCTCTGATTGGCTACAACTCACAAACACACTCCCTTCCTTGTTTGACTTGCGCTTGTCACTTTGCCAACTTCCTTTCATTCCACCAACACTCACTGTTAACTTTTCATCTCTTCTTGTTGATCTCCACAACATGACCTCTCTTAGGCACCTTGATCTATCTGGAAACAATTTCAGCTGTTCAATTCCCAATTGGTTGTATAGTTTTAGTCGTCTTGAGTTTCTCAACCTTCGCTCCAATAATTGGCAGGGTAAAATCTCCAGTGCCATTGGAAACCTAACCTCTGCCATTAGTATTGACTTGTCATTCAATGAACTTGGAGGAAAGTTGCCAAGATCGTTGGGTAATCTCTGTAACTTAAGGGAAATCAGATTGTCATCCAACAAATGGAATCAAGAGATATCTGAAATCTTAGAAAGTTTATCAGGGTGTCTTTCAGATAGACTAGAGATCTTAGACTTAAGTCATTCTCAACTTCATGGTCATTTGACGGATGAACTTGGAGTATTTAAAAATCTAGTCAAACTTTCTTTTCAGGATAATTCAATTTCGGGTCCAACTCCAGTGTCTTTAGCAAATCTTCCATCTTTGACATACCTGGATTTTTCAAACAATCATATCAATGGAACTCTTCCTCAAAATTTTGGACAATTGAAAAATCTAGTCAAACTTTCTTTTCAGGGTAATTCAATTTCAGGTCCAATTCCAATGTCTTTTGGAAATCTTTCATCTCTGACATACCTGGATTTTTCAAACAATCAATTCAACGGAACTCTCCCTCAAAATTTTGGACAATTGAAAAATTTAGTCACACTTGATTTTTGGAATAATTCAATTTCGGGTCCACTTACAGTGTCTTTTGAAAATCTTCAATCTTTGACATACTTGGATCTTTCCGATAATCAATTCAATGGAACTCTCCCTCAAAATTTTGGACAACTTTCCAAACTTGAGACTTTATATATTTATTCTAATATGTTGAAAGGTGTCGTGTCTGAAGTTCATTTTTCCAATTTAACTAGTTTGAGGACACTTTCTGCATCTGGAAACCAACTGACTTTAAAAGCAAGCCAAAATTGGATTCCTCCTTTTCAGCTTGAGTTTTTAAACTTGCAATCATGGAATTTAGGGCCAAAATTTCCCCCATGGCTTTGTTCACAAAGGCATCTGCAGTCATTAATCATTTCTAATACAAGGATTTCAGATGTGGTTCCTTCTTCACTTTGGAACTTGTCTTCTCAGTTCCAATTTTTAAATCTCTCCCACAATCTAATCCAAGGAGAAATTCCCATGATTTTGTCTGCTTCAGTGATTGATTTAAGTTCAAACCATTTCAAAGGTCCGTTACCTTGTATATCCTCTAATGTGTATGTGCTAGATCTTTCTAAAAATTCATTCTCTGGATCTATTTCTCACTTTTTTGGTTTCAGAGTGAATGAGCATAAAACCATAGGACATCTCAATCTTGGAAATAATCTTTTATCAGGAAAAATACCTGATTGTTTGATGAATTGGAACTACTTGGTGGTCTTGAAATTGGGGAACAACAGTTTCAATGGCAATATTCCAGCATCAATGGGATCTTTGACTTATCTTGAATCTTTGCACCTATACAAAAACAAATTTTCTGGAAAGTTACCATCATCTTTGAAAAATTGTGAAAAGTTGGTAACTATTGATGTTGCTGAAAATAGGTTTGCTGGAAACATACCTTCTTGGATTGGGCATAGATGTACAAGCTTGGTGATTCTTAACCTTCGCTCAAACTATTTCCATGGTCACATACCAAAAGAACTCTGTGCTCTAGCTTCACTCCAAATATTGGACCTTTCACATAATAAGCTATTTGGAAGCATACCTAGATGTGTTAAAAATTTTAGCGCCATGGCCACAAATAATATTTCCAATGACCACTTGAATTCTTATCGTTCTTCAACTCCTTTTGGTGAAACTCTCCCACTTGAAAGTGCATTGCTCATAATAAAGGGAAACATTTTTTAGTATAGCACCATTCTCCAATTGGTAAAAAGTATAGACTTTTCCAAGAATAGTTTATCAGGAAAGATCCCCATCGAAGTTACTAGTCTCCAAGGATTACAATCTTTGAATTTGTCATATAATCTCTTGATCGGAAATATTCCTGAGAATATAGGTGCTATGGGATCACTGGAATCTATTGATTTCTCTTTGAACCAACTTTTGGGTCAAGTTCCCTCGAGCATGTCAAGTTTGACATTTTTAAATCATTTGAACTTGTCAAACAACAATCTGACTGGGAAAATTCCTTTAAGCACTCAACTACAAAGCCTTGATCCATCCAGTTTTATTGGAAACAAACTGTGTGGACCACCACTTACTAATAGTTGTACTACAAATGGTGTAAAACCCAACATAAGAAGTAAAGATAGTAGTGGACTTGAAGTGGATTGGTTCTATGTGAGCATGTCACTCGGTTTGGTGGTTGGGTTTTGTGGTGTATGTGGTCCTTTACTATTCAATAAGCAATGGAGAATGATGTACTTTCAATTCCTAGATCATATAGGGTACAAGCTTAAAAGTTTTGTCTTGTAAGATTCTTAATAATTTGTGCAAATGTTAAATATTTTGATCATGTTAAATATTGTAAGTAAATGTTGTCTTGATCATGTTAATATTTTGATGATTTCCAAATAATCTTTTTGCTGGTTAATGCATGTATTATTAGTTAATTCACTCCATTAGCATATCTGAATATGGTGTTTCTTCCTATGAACATCAATGGCAATCCAATTTGTAGTGTCATGTAATCGTTGAAGATTAAATATTGTATAATCAAATTTTAGTTCAGAAAAGTAACTGATTTATTAAAGTAGTAATGTAGTATACTATACCTTGTAATGATGCCCTATTACTGTTTCTGTTACTCTAAAGAGAAAAGTTGATAGATTCATCCAGCTATCCTAGCAGATCTCTTTAGAATCTCCTAGCGATCACTTTCTAATGTCTAAAGTCTCAACATGATTGTGTATAACTAAATACGTCCCAACCAGTTTCTAAGAAGGAAGCCCAGTTTACAAAATTGTGGCTCTCAAAAGGCTACTTCTCCTCCCTTGCCAAATAGGAGAAAATTTTCCTACAATTTTAAAGAAATAAATAAAAACTACCTTGGATCTTGATTTTAAGGTTTTTCTGATTTTTATTTTTTCTATAAATTTTTATTAAATGTACACAATATTGTGATATAGTAGTAAGTCTAGTACTAGGCTTCTTTTACTAGCGAACGCATTGACACTACTTGGGTGGTGTGAGGCATGGGATCAGTACGTTCGAACTTTGAAAATCTGGGAAGGAACCATAACTTTACCATCTTATCCAATGTTTTTTTGTGTACCAATGCCTTCAGCAATGCTATTTTTACTGATACATTTCCGATTGACGAGGTACTCTTATCACATAATAAATATTTTTCACGTAGAATCTTTTCCCATGTTTGCAAGATGTCTTACTTTGTTTGTTGAAATGTATTCTATTCTTTTATATTCGTAGCTTCAAATTTGATGAGAAGAGATCACCGGTTTATCACATTGTTGAGGAGACATTCCCTCATCTGTTCATAACAGGCTTGTCCAGATTGTCAACCCGCCATTGGATGTTGCAGATTTGATCCAGCTTATTTGTAAAATATTTGGTCATCCATATATGTTCGTTCTTAGATGGAGGGATTTGCAGTCTAACTTTATACATGGGTTTTCATTCTAGGTGGTGTTCTAATAGGTTATCATTGTTCTCATTTCATGTTATGCTTAAATTCATTTTGGATAAATTGCAAATATCTATCCTGAACTATTGTCCAAGTAACTATATCTTGGAAAGTTTAAAATTGAGCAATCAACACCTTAAAATCACTTAAAATTCTAAATAATCCTCTGCTGCTCAAATTACTGTCAAAGTAAGAGCAAATTAACAGAAAAGAGAAATAGAAAAAGCTGAAGAGAGCTTTGGTTCACCTTTTTGTTTGTTTGTTTGTTTTGTTTTGGAAAAGTCTTGGAGAAGAGGAAGTTTTTACCTTATTTTCATCCTTTTTCAAGTCCAAATTGAGAATGGTTGATTTCTTTATTCAGAAGATGACTTTTATATATCATTTGGGTTTGTTGTTGTTCTTTTCAGTTGGAGATTCCAAAGCAGCTATTTGACCCAAACGTGTTCAATGCGTGGATGATTCTTTTCTTAAATTTATTGGGGAGTTCCGTTCCCTTGGAGGGGCAGCCTGCTGATCCCGAGCTTAGGAAATCATGGGGATAGTGGAAGGTCAAGAAATGGACGATTCGCATTTTAAATAGGCTGTACACTTGGTAACTCCCTATATTTGAAACATATTAAAATAAGTATGAGGCTTGCAGCAGGAGGCATTTTGACTTTTCATTGCCATTTAAAGTCTTATTTTACTCAGGTTTGTAGATTTGAACCTTCAAAACCCAGAAAACAAAGCTTTTGCTCGAATGTTTCAATAGAAATATGCTGGAAAGATCTTGGAGTGTCACATAAATTTGCTTACTGTGATTCGTGTTGGTGGCTATTTACCCAACAGAGTTATCAACCTTATTCTTCAGTACCTAAGCAACAGGTGATTTTACTTTTTTCTTTTTTTTTCAAGATAAAATTGTCATAGTTCAAGATAAAATTGTCATAGCTCATCAGGGGATACCTGGCAGCTAGAGTAAGTTGCCCATAGGTTTTACTAACTAGAGGCAAGTTGAAAGGGCTCTTCTTTAGAAAGGGTTCCCTGCGTTATTCAAAAAAAAAAAAAAGATAAAGTTGTCATAGATCTAACTCCTCCCCCCCCCCCCCCCCCCTACCCCCTACCCCCCCTGCCCTCTACTTATCTATAAAAAAAAAGGGGTCAAACTCCTTTTTATCCTTTTATTTTATGTGTTTTGTGGTTTAATCAATCTACTCATCAGTAGCATCAGTTCTTTAGTTGTGCTTATTAGAACTTGTGAATATCAATTGGTGTTTTCTGAATTTTTTTTTTTTTTTAAAGAATGATACGATCATAGCTTTGTAAGGCTCATAGAGGACCAGTTCATCTTACACTGCACTTCCAAGCTAAGAGCATTGTTACACCTAAACTTAAATAATTCTTTATGCCAACTACAAAGGGTTTGCTATATTAAGACGGATAGAATAAAGAATTGGATGTATCATTTGGAATTTAAATTCAATGAGGTTTAGATCATTTTTACTCTTTGGTAATGTTTATTTTTCTGCAACGTAGTGTCTAAAGTACTTAGCAGAATGTTAACATAGTTCTGGCAGTGAAAGTCCTTGAAGATTCAAGGTATACTTTTTGGAGGTCTCCTTCCTCTTTGAGTTGTTATGTTTGGTTTCCAGCCAAGTCACCGGTAGTTTTTCCTTAGTTTGAGTCTACATAATTTGGTATGCCGGCCCTTTTGGTTTACCTGCTAGATTTTAAATAATCAGGGTCCCACACAATATGAACCTTAAACAGTAGCTAAATCTCTTGTTTTATGGCGCATCAGCCATTATCGAAGCATATATAATAATAATCATTCATAATAATAATATTATTGTTGTAAAGCATTTACCATGCAGTGCACTATGTTCTGCCATTTTTGTCACTTCAAGTGGTCTATTGTGGAGTCACATGAGCAACACATATATGGTTCTTCTGAGGCTCTTAGCAGCATATGCAGTTCTCCTATTTTGAGGCTTTTGTGCTCATTGAAACTCAAAAGAGGATGCAAAATTTACTTGTTTAATGCTTTTATTGTTTTAATTAGTTACTGGTATCATAGACTTTTAGAGTGAAATCTTTGATCTATCTGTGAGTCACAAGATAGTTGCCTTCTTAAAAAAAATAAAAAATAAATTTTAATTTTAAAGTTCATTGTTGAATTTAACACTCAAGTACATTTTCCTGATATATCTGTGCAGAAGTTTTTGCAGAAGTTTTTGTAGAAGTTTTGGAAATTGTGTTATATATGACTTTCTTTTCTCCGACAGTATTTATGGACATGTGGAGTCTGTGGCCATTGATGATGGAAGTGTTGGCAGACTTTGCTATCGACTACTTTCCAAGTATGATTTTCTCCATTGCATGACATAAGACTGTGATGAAACCTATTAATAAAAATTCATGATATAATGTCTATCAATTACTCTCTCTGTTCAACAATCCACATTGTTAATCACTTTTGGGGAATATAACTTTTTAGTTTTTAAAGGCCTTGAATCAAAATCGCCTAACTACCCCTTGAAAATTTACGGACTTATTTTTTTAAGCATTTCTAAGTTTACTCTCGGTTCACTTTTTAAATGGGGCATCCATTTTGTGACTGTTTGGATCCGGCTGAAAAAGCCAGCGCGTTTGCGTCTGGGGTTTTCCTTTTTTTTTTTTTTGATGCACACGTTTCTGGGTAGGAGACAAAGTTACTGTTTACGCACACAAAGTTGCTGCTCATGCACTGTTCACTCACTATTCATGCACTATTCATGGGACCACAACCACTTTATTCAAAAAAAAAATATTAAAAATGAGTCCCACGATACTATTCACACATTTAAAAATTATTTTATTACAGTGTTTTCAATTTTCAGTTTTCAACAAAACAAGCTGTATCTAAACGGACCCTTTGTGACATCTGAAAATGGGGGGCCCAATAATCTAGGACAGAGGAAGTATTAAGTTGCACTGTATTGTTTAAACTTGGGCATGTAAGTAAGTTTTAAACACAGTAATCATTTATGGTGCAAGATATCCTCCAATAATTAATATCCAGTATATTTTGTTAACAAGCTTCACTTGAAGAACCTGTTTTTTAGTGCTTTTCATGTACTTTCCCCATATTTTGATTCTCTTTAGATCTATTTTCATTTCGATATTCTAGTTCCTTTGGATAATGATCTATCTAGGAGAACTGCACATTTCCTCACTTGTAAAGAGCCAGACTACCAGCAAAGCCTTTGGAGTATGATTTCATCTGTGAGTTCCTTTTTATTTAATAAATTTTGTTTTGACTTCTAGCTGTTCAGTTAAAGCATTTGAAAGTAAATGAAAAAGGCTAAATGATTTTTTGTGGAACTGATTCTTTTAAAATACCTTTTTACTCCTTTCCTCCCCACTTGGTAGATAGGTCTGTGTTGTTTTGTTTATGCTGATCATGGCAGATAAAAATATGGAAGACAGTGATATTGAGCTAGCTCCAAAGCTCATTCAAGTACTCTTCTAGAACTGCAAAGGGAAAGTCGATCAATGGGTTGAGCCATATCTCAGAGTCACTGTTGAGCAGTTGTGTCGGGCTGAGAAGTCATACTTGAAATGTCTTCTTATTAAAGTGATAGGGAGAAAACATAAACTTCTCTTCATAAGTATTCATATTGTCCTAAGTGCCTAATTCTCATAAGCTTTTTGGTTTTGGGTTGTAATTTTAAACAACATCCCCCCACCCACCCACTAACCGAAAAAAGGGGAAAAAAAATCCACCTTGCTACTTTTCCCCCTTTACATAACATTCCTAGCTAGAATGCCATTGACAAGCATGCTTTCATTGTTTTCTATGACATCTGGCATTAAGACTCTTTGATACTGATTTTTTTTTAGGGGGGGTGCTTAACTCCCTTTTTATTTTTTTGGGGCCTTACAAATTGACCATTAGGTGCCTGGGGCCCCTCCCTATATTATAAATAAGGAGGAGCATAATTTTTACCATGGGGTTTTGCTTTTAAGGCAATTGCAATATTTAATTATCATGTAGAAAGAATGGAGAGACAGTTTGCAGGTTGGAAGATTTTTTTTTTGGGGGGGGGGGGGGGTGATGTTACTTTTATTTCGAGTACACTTTTTGGTTTACCAACTTATTTCCTCTTATTATTCACTAACCCAACTGTGGCAAATAGATTGGAAAAGTAGTGGGATTTCTTAAAGATTTGGCTAGGTGATGAATTTAAATTTGATTTGTTTCATTGGAATTTGATTAGTTTCAATTCTGTCATGGGTTTCAACCAGCTAAGTCAATGGTTGTGGAGATCTAGTAAAGAAGGAAATCACTATTGGACACGTGTCATCGGGTTAAAATATGGAGAATAAGGGTGGATGGATCTTAAATGTTATGAAAGGCTTCATGGGTGTAGCCTTTGGAGAAGTATCAAATGGTGGGTTGGGGGAGGTTTTTGTGCTATTTTAGATTTGCACTAGGTGATGATAGAAGGGTGTATTTTGGCATGATAAATGGTGTAGGGACATTGGTCATAAAGGTTCATTTTTTTTTTTTTTAATAAGTAATGGAGTTTTATTAATGCCATGAAGCAATGTTCTTCTTAGAGCATCCACAGCAGTGGAGCTAAATATTTAGCTATTTAGCTCCACCAAAAGTTACTTTATCTATTTTACAAACACACATGCTGTAGCAGTGGATCTATTTTAGCTTTCAATAAAATAAAATAATATAAACATCATAATAAAATATTATAACCACTACAATAAAATAATATATCCCACTACCCAAAAAAACATCCACAGCACCAACCACAACCACCTCTACCATCAGCCACAGCCACAACCACCACCAACACCACCACCACCACCACTAGTCCACAGCAGGAAGAAAAAAAAAAAAAAAAAAAAAAAAAAAACCCAAATCTCTAATCTTTTTCCTCAGCCACAGCCACAGCCACAACCACCACCACCACTAGTCCACAGCAGGAAAAAAAAAAAAAAAATATCCAATCTTTTTCCACAGCCACAACCACCATCACCACCACCAGCACCACCAGTCCACAACAGGGAAAAAAAAAAAAAAAACCCAAATCTCTAATCTTTTTCCTCAACTACTGCCACAACCATAGCCACCGCCACCACCACCATCACCAGCACTAGCAGTCCACAGCAGGAAAAAAAAAAAAAAAAAAAAAAAAAACCCACCACGAGCAAGCACTCCGATTGGCAGCGTGGGTCTGAGGCGAATAGCGGCATGGGTTTGAGGCTGATCGGCAGCTTGGGAGACCGGAGTTGAGAGAGTGAGAGACCGGAGTGAGAGAGTGAGCTTGAGAGAGATGTTTAGAGATGAGATGAGAGTGAATGAAAGAGAGAGAGAGAGAGAGGCAGGTGTGTATTATTTTAATCACCAGTTGATTAAAATAATAAATTTTTTTTTTTAGCTCTCATGAACAGAGCACATCTATACCTATAGATTTAGCTCCACTGCTGGAGCATGTTTTTTGTGACTGGGGAGCTAAAATATACCAATATACCTATATAACACCACTGCTGTGAGTGCTCTTACCAGTTCCTCAAAAAAGAAAAAGAAAAAAAGAAGTGTTGTTCACAAAGAAGTATTATGTAATTAATTTGAGAGCACTGCCGACTAAAATGCTCAAGTACATCTTGTGTACAAAGATGCTGTGAGGGTCAATTTTTGAATCTTATAGCTAGTCATGCCTTTTATGACTGGAACTTGAGTCAGTGGATTCTTTTTTATTTTTTTAAAAGGTACAATGACAGTTTTGTTTTTCAAAATTACTGTGCCACAAGTTCTCTCCTGGGGGGAAAGAAGAAACCATTTCATTCCACAACAGCCTGCAAGTCTGTTTAAACTTGTTACCGGCTCATTTACCCTTTGGGAAGATTTGGCTATTTCATGTGAATGATTATTATGTTATGGGGAACATGATAAGAAGGTTTGCTGCTTGGGATTGACATCACTTTTGTTGCTTCCAGTTGAGGCTTTGGGGCGTGTTTTCAGGGCAGCGCTTGATCTCTTAGTTGCTTTCAAAGATCAAGTTGCAGGTCTCTCTCTCTCTCTCTCTCTCTCTCTCTCTCTCTCTCTATATATATATATATATAGGCAAGCATAGAGCTTGCCTAGCCAGACAATCCTACCACCACTCACAGACATTCACTTACACTAGACCACAACATGACATGCCACAAGGTGTGCCAAACAATCATAACTTATGTGTACTCCTGTTACACCTAATTTGGCTTAGTATGCCTTTTAAGGTGAGGTATGGTTTTCAGCTCTCGAACACCCACCATGCCAACCATATTGTGGGATATTGGTCATTATAGTGGCTTGGGTTTGGCCATACTTGAGGGACTTGAGACACCATGAGATGCTATTGTACCACTATGCCTTGTTGTTTAAGGCTGGCCTTGGCTTGATAAGGTCAAGGCACCACATATCCAAATAATGGACTCGAGCAGTTTCTCCATTATGCGCTATTTGCTTTAGTTTCAGAGAAAACATCCAAAAATGAAACCAAAGGCTCCAATTCTCAATTTTTTTGAACTGGTCCAATGAACACATAATGTACACAGTTGAAAAATCCAAATAATTTGCTGCTGTTGCATTGCATTCCTGTCCGCTACAATGTGAGACAATTCTAAGAGCAACTTTCAACGATATATCTCCACACCAAGGGTCATGCCAAATCAAATCAAATTCAAGATCCATCTCCTACCTCATATCAAACAAATTTAGAGAACAAATAGCATCCACCCCCTACATATGTCCATACTCCAACACTATAAGAACCCACTATTAACTCTGAACACCATTGCCCCATTCAACACCATAACTTCCTACTTTCTCTACAATTGATCTCTCTGTTGCATTTTGTATTCTTTTGTGTGGTATAGTAGTTTAGGGTTTTGTCATGTATGTAAGCACTTGGTATAGTATTTTGGATGTTACATATATACTTTTATGGACTACTAATATGATTATTTTCAGGGTCCTTTCCGATTAGTTGCGGAGGAGGGAAAATCCAAATGTTCTTGGGTGAGTCTTGATGATATCTCAAATAGTGTTGGTAAAAAGCGAGGGGCGCACTTAAGCGCAGAGGCCTCATGGAGCCTAGGCAAAAAGCTCAAAGCCCGCTTCTTTGAATGAACCTAGCTATTGAGGCACGAAGCACTGGAGCCTTGGGGCTTCGCACTTTGAGCTGAAGCACGCTTAAAGCGCGCCTTTACCAACACTGAATCTCAAATATCTTTTTATGAGGTATCCTTTCCCATTGCTTCTATAGCCTATTTTTTGACTTTTCCTTGTGTGCATGCTTTACTTTTGATTTCAATATATCTAGATTTTTTTTTTTTTTTTGGCATTTTCAATTATCTTTGTACGTCATCTTTATTGGATGGCATTTGGGCATGCATATGTGAGTGTGTCCAGAATTTTTTTTTCTTTTTTTTATTTTTATTTTTAGAATGGAGTGTGCACAGAATTTTTTTTGCTTTATTGAGATTTTAATCTATCAAGTATTTTTCTATTTTCTTGCAAAAATGAAATTGAAAAAAAATTGAAAAAAAGAAAAAAAAAAAGACTGATAATTAATATATGTATATTATTGTGCAGTAATATCTTGTATAAAGATATGTAATATTGGAAGATATACTATATATGTTACATATATTAATTATCAGTCATCATAGGGTTGTGGTGTTGAAGTTAAATGGAGCGATTTACTTACAACCAACGCCATAAACATCAATTGAAAGAAAGAAAAAACCTATAAAAAAACACCTAGTGCTAGTTGGAGTTAGTATCAAGCCATTGTAAAAATTCAACCAATAATAAAAATACAATTGTGTAATGGCCCAATAAAAGTGCTAGCCACATCTACGCTTACACCCCCAAAGGCCTAGGTGCTAACTCATGAAGGGGGTTTTTTTTTTTTTTTCCTATTTTTTTTCTCTTTTCCTGATTGGTGCTGAGTGCTGACTAGAAGCAACTCTAGGTGCTGACTCCTAAGTGATTTTCTTATTTTTAGTTCTTTTCATGTTGCATGAAGTTTTGGTTCCTTGTTATTTGACTCTAAATAGCTACAATGTTTCTGAATTGTGAGGCTTAAGTTTTCCACCTTCTGGTTTCCTAATCTTTTTTCTTATTCTTCTTCTTATTCTTCCCTCATCTTAATGTCAGAAAGTTTACTGGTTGTTCAATGTTGTGATAGATTTGGAACAAGTGAAAGACAATGGGTACAGGCCCAAGTTGAGAAAACTAAGCAGCAAGCTATTCTAATGGCACTTAAATCCCAAGTATGTTCAGATGAAGCTCA
Organism: Quercus gilva; assembly: GCA_023621385.1. NCBI lineage: Eukaryota > Viridiplantae > Streptophyta > Magnoliopsida > Fagales > Fagaceae > Quercus > Quercus gilva. Next base: position 65,419,817 of record CM042481.1, read on the forward strand.
CATTCGTATTGATTTTCATTCTTAGGTATAAGTCTCATATTTGACTTGTCAATTCATCATGCTATTTCAGATGTTTGGCTTTTTAAATTTAGGTTCTGTATCACCTTTGCTAGATCCTTGTCTAGAGCATATGCGTACTTTTAAATCACAAAGCATGGTTTTAAAGCGTTTAATAAAATGATATGCTGGGCAACTTCTAAAGAGAGCTTCAACACGTATTCAGGACAGAATCAAGCAAGGTTTGCACTTTGCAAAATATTGCGCAAATGTAACTGGCATTGTTGCCAATGCCTGTAGAAAGAAAACCGGGCTGAAATATGATTCAAATTCCTATTTTCCAATGACTGATGATGGGTGCCCAATGTTGGTTGTTGGATATGTAGGAGTTTTAAACAGAACACATACTCCAGGAGTTTTTTTCTTAGAAAATTAAATGCCTGGTTTTTGTAAGGCAACATGTAATTTTATTTTGATCAAATTTTAGCATTTACTTTCATTGGTGGCATGCCAAACATTTGTTTTATAGCTTTAGGACTTTTTAAATAGGTTTGCTTTGCCTTTGGTTGCCAGGAAGTCTTTAATTCTGTAGCTTGTTACAGAAAATTATGCTTTAAATGATGCTTAGAAATGTTTGTCACTTATCAAAGGTTGAGAATTGTATTTTTTTTTATTTTTGCCTGTTCTAATGCGTGTTGGTTGGGTGGGGTTGAGGTGGGTGGATGTTGATGGTCAAAATAATCTATAAATGAGGCATTGTCCTCCCCAATTAATGCCCCAACCATTTCATAGGATTTGATCCCTTGACCTCCTATAATTGTGATGCTACTCAGCCATTGAAGCCATTGGCCTTTAGTAGATTTGAAAATTTTACTAAAGAATCTGAGATCTTATTATGTGCTCAAGAATTTTTCTACTCTAATGAAAAGGGAACCCAACGAATTTCCCCACTTACATTTTGTGAATGTTTCTATCAGTAAGATTTTTTTATATTACATGTGGGCTTAGGCAAGGTTATGTGCTTCTTTGCTATTTAGTGTGGTGATGAAGGAATTAAGTAGATGAATTCTATAGTGGTTGAGGTATTGAAGCAGTTAAGGTTCCTTCAATGCATTTCAATGAGTCATTGTGGTGTTAGATTTGAAAATAACTTTTGTACAAAGGTTGTCTAATTCTAGTCAAGGAGTTTGCTAGTGAAGAAATTTTGTCTATTGAGTTGGATTGCAATGTAGGCTCTTGCCTGATGATTTACCTTGGCTTAACTTTGGGTTCATTTTCACCATAATTAGTAGTGTCAAGTGTGCCTGCTAGGTTTGCCTGACATATATACTTCATGTCTTGGATACATTATGTGGAATATGTGGTGGAATGGGATAGGTTTTGAAGGCATGTGGTATGAGAGAAAGACGGGAAGGATGATGGGGTTGGTGTATTAGTCCTAATAGGATGTCTCGTGTGGTTTTATGTGAATGGATATGTGAAGGGTGTGGTGACATTTCCTGTATCTTTACTTCTAAGTTGAACAGCTTGTTGGATTTACTTTTGCAATGTTATGGTGTGGAAATCACCTTCCAATGGCACCTTTCCCCTTTGTTCAGTATGATGATACTTAATTGTCCCTTGAATAGGATTCCAAATTGAAGGAGATTTATGAGAAGCCTCCAACGGCATGCCAAGATAAGACATAGGCAAAATTCCAACTCTGCAGCCCAAAATTTCAGCCAAAGCATGCACATCGTCTACCTCCCCTATTGGAACCATTTCACTCTTCTGCACGTTGACCTTCAAACTTGTCATAGCCTGAAAACAAAGTAACAACAACCGAATATAAAGAATTTGCTCCACATCTGCATCACAAAATAGAATAGTATCATCTGCAAAAAATAGATTTGAAACACATTTCCCATCACCCCTCCTACCCTCAGCTTTAAAACCACGGATTAAGCCAGCTCCCTCCACTTTTCTCAACATCTTACTGAAAACCTCCATCATAATCAAAAACAACATAGGAGATAGCAGATCCCCGTATCTTAAACCACTTGAGCTACAAAAAAAATTAGCTACAGACTCATTAATCAAAACAGAGAATTGAACTGTGGATATACAAGTGCGAATCCACTTACACCACTTCACCCCTAAGCCTATTCTCTCCAACAAATCCAGAAGAACCTCCCAATTCACATGATCGTAGGCTTTCCCAACATCAAGTTTACATATAACCCCAGGAACCCGACTCTTCACTCGACTATCAACACATTCACTCGCAATAAGAACTGAATCAAGGATTTTTCTTCCACCCACAAAGCTATTCCGAGTCTCAAAAATCAACTGATCTAAAACCATTGCCAAAACCTTAGCCAAGATCTTATACACACTCCTCACCAAGCTAATAGGCCTAAAATCTCTAATATTAGAGGCATCGTTCTTTTCTGGAATTAAAGCAATGAAAGTAGCATTAAGAGATTTTCAAACTTACAATGTTGAAAAAACTCTTCAAAGACCGCTAAGACGTCTTTCTCCACTACTCTCTTACAATGATGATAAAAAGCCGTAGTAACCTTCCAGACCTGGAGCTTTGTCCCCTTCCAAGTCTCTTACAACCTAAAAAATCTCCTCTCTCTCAAACTTCCTTTCAAGCCAAACTCTCCATATCCCCAATACAATCAAACTCCAAACTCTCCACAAAAGGCTTCCACCCCTCGGACTCTTGATACAAATTTTTATAAAATTGCACTACCTGAACAGTTACCTCGGATTCCTCCTCAAAAACCACCCCATCCACCTCCAAGATCCTTAGATGATTATACCTTCTTTGAGAGTTTGCCATCTTGTGGAAGAACTTGGTGTTATTATCCCCTTCCTTAATACATAACATCCTAAATTTTTGTCTCTAGGAAATTTCTTTCAAAGAAAGAAGATGCTCCTCTTGGGACCTCAAATCTACCCTTTAACATTTCTCTCCATCAGTGAGAGCAAGCTACTCAAAAATTTTACATGGTTGATATAGTTCTTTTCATTCTTTTCCTCAAAGTTAATACTTTATTTTAATTATTGTAGTGTATGGTTTCCTGCAGGTGAGATCCTCTACACGTTTACAATTCTCACTACTTCTTTAGCATGTTTACAATTCTCACTACTTCTTTAGCATTACAGTGGCTGCATGGTAAGTCATGCTTGTTTCATTTTATTCATATTGCATGTTCTAATCTTGTGATGTCTGCACATTGTAAATTAGTGTGCTAAAACTCCAAGAAAAAAGGAAACTCATGTTACTCATCTATTATTTTCATTATCATATGTCAATGGGATGTACTATCAGTGTTAGGAGCAAATGTTTTCTTTTTGTTTTTTGGTAGAAGAGTGCAATTATTGTTCAGATTTATAACCAACTCTAAAGTTTTGGGATTAAGGTTTTGTTGTTGTATTTTTGTATCACTTATGCTGTGAAGAATCACTATCAAAGGATGTGTAATTAGTTGAAAAAAATGTTTGGAACTTGTGTAAGCATTTAAAATTGTATGTTTAAAAAGAACAATAAATTTAAAGTTGAGGTCGTGTGCATGGCTACCATGCTTCTGCTTTCTTGCTATTTGGAGTATGTTGTACGGGGTTTGCTTCCTATGACGCATATAATTTGTTGGTTGGTTTTCCTTGCCTTCTTCTATTTTTGGCTGAGTTTTTGTTTTTCATACATAACTGGACTATTGATGTCCTAGTAGTTCACATATATTTCTTTTTTTCATAGAAAAGGGCTCGGAAAAGGCATAAAAATGCCAAAGCTAAAGAAACTTTTGATTGGAGTTTAGAAATGGTAACTAGTAGGGATGTTTGAATTTATTGTCTTCACACACAAACAAGATTTAAAAAGAATCCCACATTTTTATGGATAAAAAGCTAATGATTTTAATGCCAATTGAAGCTGGATCCATGCATGATCTCATCATTGAGGGGGATAGTATTAATGTTATGAGCAAAACTCTCTCTACCGAATATGGACTATTCATGACTTGGGCATATTTTGCAAGAAATGAAGACGGTGGCTGGTCTTCGCAAAGGCTCTTTCTCATGTGTCAGGAGATTTGGCAATTCAGTGGTGCACTCTTTAACTAAGTTTGTTAAATCTATATTTGATAATGTAATTTGGATTGAAGATTCTCCTCCTGCCTTAGAGTTAGAGGCTTTATTCTTTGATGTTAATGTTTCTCTTGTGAATTAAAGTTCTTTTACCTCAAAAAAAAAAAAAAAAAAAAAAAATTGAAAGGTTGTTCAAAAGTTGCTAAATCTATCTCTGATGTGCTATGTATTTATCATAATTTAATTCATTAAAATAGTGCGTAAAATTTCCAATATGTCAATGAAACAAAAATTTTCTTCATAGGGTGTTCATGGATATAATAACTTCACACCAATACTTCACCAAATTGAACAAGACACTGAGCATCATAACATTTGCTAATTGCTCGCAACCATTGTCTTGCCAAAAAAATTTGATTAAATAAGCTGTGGGGCCAGTTGCTTAACAGAGACTTCATAGAAATGGGTTTGAGGCCCAACGACCCATTCCGAGGACACTCACCTGTCCGAGGACACTCTTCTGTCCGAGGATGAGTGTCATTCCTCAAACCAGCGGCCGAGGTGGATATAACTGTCCTAATTATCAAGGAACTTCACAGAATTACATGCAAACTAATTAATGAATATTGAACAAAAGAGGAACCGGGAAAGGTAACAAATATCTCCTAAAAGCTGCTACCTCCACATTAAATGCTTCCCAACTAACTCTCTGGCCGCATTAATGTGGAGGTGATACCTGAACAGTAACCAAGCAGCCTTATAACCACTAAGCGGAGGATCCGGGAAGTTCTAGATGGGACAGAAAGAAGTTCCTAGAATGGAACTTACACGTGTACGGTGAAAGCAGAACGGAGAAGGTAGTATATAAGGTGAAATCGGGGTACACTAGAAGGACTTTTGGGAAAAATGAGGAAAAATAGGAGGGAAAAGAATCCAGAGAGATATACACTTGAAACCTAGCCGAGAAAAAAGAAAAGAGAGTATTTTCCTTCATTTACCTTGAAGTTCTTTCTGCTGCGCCAGAACGACGTCTTTTTCTGCTTACCGGAGCTAGTTCTTACACCCACACTCTACAATTTTATTGTCCAAGGCCCAAGACATTTTGAGTCCCTACATAAGCTATGGTTATTGTCATTACTTTCTATTTTGAAAAAAAAATTAATGAGCAAGTAAAACCATAGTTGCCAAAATTTTATTATTTATTATTTATTTTATAGTTAGAAAACTGTGTATTGTGATTTGTTTTCAAACCTTTGATTTTGAAAACACAAGAAAATTGTTTTTTTTTTTTTATTCTTAAAAATAAGTTTTTGAAAACAAAAATTAGAAATATTTACTAAACATAACATTATCCTTCAATTGCTTTCTTTTCTCTTGTTTCGGTCTATAGGTCCATTTGGATACAACTGATTGTTGTTGAAAGTTGCTAAAAACTAATTATTGCTGAAAACACTGTAGCAAAATAATTTTTAAATGTATAAATAGTACCGTGGGACTCATTTTTAATATTTTTTAATGCGTGAACAGTATATGAACAGTGCGTGAATAGTGCACACACTGTTCATGAACAGTAACTTTTGTCCCTTAAAGTCAACAAAAGCGAACCGAAAAAAAAAAAAAAAAAAAGAAAACGCGTGAACAAAAACGCAGACGCAGGAAAACTCACAATCCAAACGCTCACTATATCTCTAACAATTCAAAAAACTCTATCACTTGATGTTTTGTACACGCTTCTTTTCCACTTTTCTTGATAATAAGAAGAGAAACATTATACCCCTTACTTTAATGGAGGGTAGGGCTAGAAATGAACCAAACTATTTATGAACCGTTTGAGTTTAGTTCGAGAAAAAGCTTTTTTATGTTTGTTTGTTTAGAAAACAAGTCAAATTGAAGTAATAATTTTATACTTAATTATTAAACAAATCAAGTTCAAACATAATAATGTGTGTTCATGAACATAAAGACTCAATTTAACTATATATAATATTTTATTTTTTATATGTATAATTGTCTAAAAATATACTCATATAGACTTGAAATTGTATTGTATAAGATTGTCAATAAGTTCATGTGAGGATAAGTAGGTTGAGTAAGTGAGTTGGGTCGTGGACCATGCCCAAGGACACATGGAAACCCGAGAATGGTCATAAGGTTTGTTAAGTTTTGGGGTCAACAAGCTGAGGACAAGGGTAGATAATAACGAACTAGTGGTAGCTCCCGAGGAGCCAAGCTTCCTCGGGAAAGCATTGTGGAAGGTTGGAACCCAGCTACCTTGGGAATGCTGTACAAAAGGTAATCATTCTTTTGAGGATAAGTTTTAGAGAAGGAAGCCAACAACAAAGGAAGAAATATCTGGGAAGAAGGCTGCTATCACCACATTAAATACTCTACACCTAACCAACTGGCCGCATTTATGTGGAAATGACACCTGAACAGTGACATCTCAGTTTACAGTTATTCACAAAGCTTCTAGGAGGTTTTTGATGGGACAAACATCTAAGAGATCACCTATAAAATCAACAAGTGGAAGGCTGGGATGAAGGATGAAAGGACTATATAAGGAAAATGCCTCCATAAAAAAATGGGGGAGGTAATCTGGAAAGAAAAGAAAAAGAAAGAAAAACTAACTGTATTTAGATATACTTGAGTTATTATAAGAACATCTGATCCTCGGACTTGACCGAGGAGTGTAATTTCTCTCAAATTATGTCTCTAGTCTTGTTAACATGAACCCTATTATCTATAGTCCTTATTTAATTTGCCAAGTTGCCTTCCTGATAAACCCACTCTCTAACAAATATATTGTTTTGGGGTCTTTGGGCCATCATTCATTGTTCTTGGTGGGTTGTGGTTCAAAGTTCAATCCTTACAGTTCATATGATATTAAATTATTATTTGTAACTTATTGATGATATAAATAGTCTATTCACAGTAAATAAAAATAAAAAATTTATTCATGGTTTCACAATATATATTTAGAAAATAATAAGTTAATCAAGTAACTTATGAACAATCTTGAACATAAAATCTAGTTTGGTGATGAGCTTAAACTTAGTTTGTGTTAAAAATAAAAAATAAAATGAACTAGTTTGAACTTTTAATATTTACAAGGATTTTTTTTTATGTTTAGACTGATTTTACCAACAATTTCGTTAGAGCGTTCACAGTAAAGCATCTAAAAAATTTATCTTTTAGCAATTCAAAACACTACTTTATCTATTTTAACAACTCACTTTATAATATACCCTACAACAAAAGTTTTATATTAACATTCAACACATTAAAATAATATAAACAAACAATAAAATAATATATCTAATACAATAACTAACAACCACAACCATCAATACATTAAAATACTTTTTTTTAACACTTTACATTTTTTTTTTTTTTTTGAGTTTTGAGCTATAGTGGGCTACTATAGATAGCAGCCCACTGTAGCTCAAAGTTAAATTTTTATAAGTTTAGTTGCTTTGCTATAGCCACAATTTTGGAGAATTGGTTGCTAAGTTGACTTTTTTATCAATTTAGCAACCTCATTGGGGATGCTTTTAGATGACAAGAAAGCCAAACATACATCTTAAGTCTTGAAGACTTGAGTCCTATATAAACAACAACATGGCAGACCTAGCAAAGAAGAATAAAGAGAATTAGAGAGTAGAGAAGAAGAAAGAGAAGCAAAGAAGAAGAGAGAGAGAGAGAGAGAGAGAGAGAGCACCTACAGAGAAGCACAAAAGGATCAAATTTGCAGATCTGGAGAGAAACAACTTCGGCCTCCAAGGCCCAATTTGGGCATGATTTAATGAGAAGAAGAAAAATTAGATCTGGAGAGAAGAAGAAGAATCGATGGTAGGCTTGAGTTTTTCTCTTGGTTTTCTTTGAAGGAACTCGAGTCTTAAGTTCCTTCTGTGATTTCGATCTCAAAGATTTGAAATACTACTTAACAAATATGTTTGCAAAACCTGACAACTAACAAAATTGTTTGCAAAATCAAGCTAAATGCCAAATATCCCTCATTTACAACACTAAATTGGAGAGAATAAAAAATAAAATAAAATAGAGATTTTTAGAATTATTTTGGTAGTAGCTTTCAAGTATTGTTGTTCAAAATGATGTGAAAATAGTAGTTTAAAAAATGTTGTGAAAATACATGTTTAAAGTACTTATAATGCAAAAAAAAAAAAAAAAAAAAAAAAAGAGTTTGGTATCATGTTTCAAACAACATATTTTAAAATGTGAATTTTTTTTTTTAAAGTGGTAACTTTCTAACAAGTATAATTATTTTATTAATATTTATTAAAGGAGTAGACGTGAGAGAAAATGGAGGAAAAGAGAGAAAGAATAAAAAAAGAAAAAGATGAGAGAGAGAGAGAGATGTAGTTATGTTAAGTTTTATCAGGTGAGTCCCACACTTTTCTAAATATTTACAAAAATGTAATTGAGTAATGTTATTTGAAAACTGAAAACTGGTAGAAAAAGTTTTTTAAATTCAATGTTTAAATACCCTAAAATGAGAAACGTAACTCAAATACTCTTCATAAAATCTCTCTAAAAAAAAAAAATCTCTTACCAAACACATTATTTTTTTGGAGCTCACAATATTCAGTGTTTAAATACTAAAAGTTGTTGTTTGAATAATGTTACCAAACATGCCCTAATAACCATAAATTGCAACTTCAAACGGGTTGAACCGGTTTCAAGCCCATCCCAACTTTAAGCTAGCTCATGAGTCATATGTGATATGAGTATTCAATTAGAGTGACAATTGGTATTGGATAAGAGTACTCACAGCAGTGGTGCTATATTGCTATATTACTATAATTTAGCTCCTCCAATACCAAAATTACGCTCCAGTAGTGGAGCTATATCCATTTTTTTTAGCTCCACATGAACAATGCACATCTATAGAGAGATGTGCACTGTTCATGAGAGCTAAAAAAAAAGTAATATTTAATTCTGGCCGGAGGAATAAAATAATACTACTCCTTTTTTTTTCATTCTTTTATCTCTCTCTCACTCCGCGCCTCCGTCTGAAGTCTCATCCTCTCGCCAAAACTCTCTCAAGCTCTCATCCTCTCTCAGTCACTATGCAATCTCACCGTCCTGACCAGCTGTCCTCAAGCTCTCATCCTCTTTCTCACTCCGACCCAACCAGCCGTCCCTAGCCGCTCTCAAAACTCACTGTCACTCTCCTCTCTCACCATCACTTTCTCAAGCTCCCTCATTCCCCGCCGCTGGCCTGACCCAGCCGTCCCAAGCCGCCGATCGCCTCAAACCCACGCCGCCGATCGGAGTGCTTGCTCGTGGATATTGGGTACCTGACTGGAAAACCCATGGAGCTCGCCGACCTACCCTTATTACAGAGATTTGGGTTTTTTTTTTTTTTTTTTCTTGCTGTGGACTGGTGGTGGTGGTGGTGGTGGTGGTTGTGGCTATGGCTGTTGGTAGAGGTGGTTGTGGTTGGTGCTGTAGATGTTTTTTTTGGGTAGTGGGATATATTATTTTATTGTAGTGGTTATAATATTTTATTGTGAAGTTTATATTATTTTATTATGTTGAAAGCTGTTAAGGGTCAATTTTGTAAAATCAACCCAACCCAGCAAAGCAGGCAATAAGAGTGGCAGGAACGGAATAAAACTATTAGGCCCAAGCGGCAGGAATAACAGAACACAGGCTCATAACATGAGTAAATGGGTCTTGAGGAGGCAAATGGGCCCAAAGGGCCCGGAAAGAGAGAAATGACACCCATGGGCAATGTATGGTAAGAAAAAGTGAGAATGGGCCGCGGCAGGCCCAAGGCAATGTAAACAAAGAAAGTAGGGGTTGATGGCAAGACCTTGACCCACAAGGATGAGAATGAGGAGATTGGGCCGAGGAAGCCCAATCAAGTTAGTAAAAACCCATGGGAACACAAAGTCGGTAAATGGGCCGAGGAAGCCCGAGGAAAGTAAAAGGGCCGCAGGCCCAAAGGGAAAAAGGAAATGGACAATGGAGCCCATAAAGTAAGGACACCAGCAGACTCTCTTAAGTCACTGGGGGAAGAAGTGAAACGGCGGGTTTGAAAGGAGCCTAGCAGGAACATGTTATCATGGCAAGAAAAGCCAAGAAATGAAACAAGACATAAGCATAAACCGAGAAATGGGCCAAGGGAGAGGTATTAAGAAAAGCCCAATCCCAAAAGGGAAGCAGTGAAAGTACAAAACGGCCCACATGAAAGAATGAAGAAGTATGGCAGACAAATGCAAACAAAGCTCCATAAGCCGCAGGCAGACTTTGAACGTACGTAGCAGGGAATCACGCGCAAGGCTCAGGTGCCACCAGCCTGTACCCAGCCAATATGGGTCGTGGTGGGGTCATGGGTTAGTGGTAAGAGGTAAGGAGGGGTGTGGTTTGGTGGTGGGGAGGGGGGAAAAGATTTATTTCGCGTTCCCTGTCCAAACCCTTTTGGAGGTATGTCCTGCTGGGATGACAGACCGCCCAAAAGAGATAAGATTGGAGAGGGAACGTTGGGTGCATGCCATAGGAAGAGAGAGAGAGCATTTAAAGCCACGGCAGAGAGCAGTGCCACGGCAGACAGAAAATAACACAAACCTGTCTTTGTCTGGCGAGGGCGAGCAATGCGCAGACGGTGGTCAGCAAGCATGCCCAGACCAGACAAAGGCCGTTAGGGGGTAAAATGGTAAAAGCACGATCACGGCAGGCCCTATAAAAGGAGCCTTGCCGTGCCCTGTAAAAGGGACCGAAAAACAGAGGAAGAAATACATAGAAAGAAAAATTAAAAAGAAAGAAAAGAAAAGAAAGGAAAGATAAGAAAACAAAGAGTGAGGATTACGGGCATGCACCAATAGATCTTTTCCTTTCTCTCCCCCTCAAAATCCCACCCTCTAAGGAACAACTAAGCAATAAGAACGTTCTTCAGGCATTTACTATTTAGGTCCGATTCCCTCAAAGTCATTAATCCCCATGACAGGATATTCTCCTAGGAGGTTAGTTTCATTGAGAGGAAGCGTTCTTCCTCTTTGGTTTTGCCATTACGGTCTCAGTTTTGGTTTCGACGCTTATTTTGATTAACTCATCATTCAATCAATTGTTCTCTCTTATAAAAGCCGTTATTATCACTGTCATTATCATTACTGTGTCATTCGGTCCTTGTTGTTAACAAAAAACTATCGTACTCTGTTTCTTTTATTATCATTATATCTGCCTGCTGTAATTTCATTGTAATAGCCCTGCTTGCTATAAGGGTATTTCTAACGGACTAGGCTAAGTTTGTGCGCAAGCCGGCCCAACCAAAGTGAGTTGCATTTGGGCCGGTCTCAACTTCCCTACTCAGAACACTTTAGGGCCCATCACTTGCAGGGGGCTGCCCAGCCCAAACACAAAAAAGGCCCCTACATTAAATTGGCGACTCCACTGGGGAGTTGAGAAATAGACAGGGACGAGATCCCACACAAACAAATGCCTCCAAAGTCCAAGACAACTCGGAATATGAGTGCTGTACCCTCACAAGCAGAGTCCAGGCCTATAACGCCTCACTAACCGCCACCTAACTAGGCAGAAGGTGCCAACGGAACGGAGGCTGACCCCCAACCGCCGCCAAGAATTCCTACCGACAACACCAACATTTTCATCGAAGTTTTACAGTCATTGCAACACTCGCAGCAACAAATGATGGAAGAAATCCGCCAGCTGAAGGCTGACAAGACGAAAGAAAAAGGAAGCTAGCATGACCTGGGGCATGCAACAGATAAAGAAGAGACACCGGCAGGAGGTGTCACACATAATGCAGAGCAACGTTTCATCACTATGGCTGAGGTGTCCGCCCTCCTGGAGCAGGAGAGGGCCAGGGCACCTAAGGAGAGGTTCTATGCACGAAAGCCTCCTTACCCACTGAGGGTACTCAGCAAACCATACCCTGAGAGGTATGAACCAAAAGCTTTCACACAGTACGATGGTAGAAGGAGAAGTGCTGTCAAACACGTGAGCAAATTCATCGATACACTTGGCCCTTATGCCGCAGACGAGGACTTATGTCTTCGAGAATTTTCTAAATCATTATGCGACCGGGCTTACACCTGGTACATTGGATTAAAGCCAAGAACTATCCCAACATGGGATGATATGGTGGATGTATTCTGTACCAAATACTTCCATGGAGAAGAAACGGTGACGCTTGCAACCCTGCAAGCAACCAAACAAAGAAGCGGTGAAGACTTGATGGAATATATCAAAAGATTCAGGGACATAGCACTTGACTGCTATGACCATTGCGAAGAAAGGACGCTGGTTGAGATGTGTATGACAAACATGATCAGGGAGTACAGGGCCGTACTCAAAAATTTGGAAATGTCCCAGTTCGCCCAGCTATTGCAAAAAGCAAGAAAGACGGCCCAGTCTGTGAAGCCAAGCTCAGACAAAAGAAACGCCCCGCAGGCGATGGCGGTGTCCACTGGAGAACGGAGAAGGAAGACTGAGGGGAGGGAATATGACACTCCCCCGCCAATACCATGCACCTCAAAAGAATTAGACGTGCTGCTAGACAAATAGATAGCAGATGGAGTTTTCAAACCCAACCAGGTTGCAAAGGAGCCCTCGGAGGAAGAAATGAGGGACCTACGTTTTTGTCGTTTACACAATTATGTCCAACATGCTACCGCAGAATGTTGGGCACTCCGCATACTAGTGCACCGCAGGATAAAGGAGGGGACTTTAGAATTGTCCTAGCAGGAAGTCCAAAGAAACCCACTCCCAAACCATAAAGGGAAGGGTGTAGCGGCAGTGGTAATTTGTGCTGACCCAGGAGAGGATGAAGAAGAAAACATGGCTTTGCCTGCGGCGGCCATTATCACTCTACAGCAGAGTTCTAAGTTCAGAAATTTGTTTGATCAGCTGGGACTCTCAGCAAAGGAGAGAAAGGTAGCCACAGAGGCCTTGGTGAGCATTGCCTCTGGTGCGGGGGTAGAATGTCTATCAGCAGAAATATCAGATCAAAGGGCTCTCTTACAAGAGTCAACTGAAATCACTTTTAGTGAGGAAGATATGGAAGTGGGGCATCCGGACCACAGGAGACCCTTGTACTTGGCGGCACCCATAAATCAAATCCTCATAAAGAGAGCTTTAGTGGACACAGGTGCTTCTGTGAACCTCATTCCATTGAGCACTCTGTAGGTAGCAGGAATTTCAAAAAGGAAGATTCAGGGGTGCCCAATGGAAGTAACAGGGTTCGGTGGAAGGGGTGAGTACACAACGGGCCACATCCAGCTGTGGTTGAAGGTGGGCCCCATAGCCTCTTTAGCACGGTTCCACGTAGTAAAAACTGAAGTATCCTACCACATGCTTCTGGGGAGGCCATGGTTGCATAAACACTGGCTGGTCCCATCCACCTACCACCAATGTGTGAAAGGAAGATTGAACGGCAGGATGGTACGCATAGCCGCGAATCCTTCACCATTCGAGCAAGCAGAGGCTCACTTAGTAGAGACTATGTTCTACGATCAATGGGCTCCCTCTGGGGAGAGTTCAGTGTCAAGGCCGTTAGGTACTTTCGTGCCTAGGTGGGAAGATGTCCAGAATGACCCAGAACCCGATCTAAGGGAGTTATTAGCAAGAAAGAGACGAAGGAAAGAGACGCCCGCCGCAGGATTTGAAAACGCGCCCCAATGCATCAGAGTCCGAGGCTCTGATGGCAGAATCGTTTACAAATTATGAAGGCACGTGGGGCCCACGATTGAAACCCAGACGGGCCCCACCCAGAAAGAACAGCACGAGGGCTTGACGTGCTGTAGAGTCCAAGAAAGCCTAGAGGAAAGAAGTAACAAAGAGGAATACGAAAGAGTTGTAGCCGAAAAGGAGGTGCAGGTCATGGCAGAAGAGGAAATGGAAGAAGTTGACCTGGGATCTGTTTCACAAGGGCCGAGACCCATCTCAATTAGTGCGGGCTTGACAGAATATGAGAAAAAAGAGTTGGTACTGTTATTAAAAGAATTCAAAGACGTGTTTGCATGGGACTACAGTGAAATGCCAAGGCTAGACCCTGGGTTAGTAGCACATACGTTAAATGTGGATCCGCAGGCCAGGCCAATAGCTCAGCCTGCCAGAATATTTCACACAGAAATAGAATGACAGATAGTTAAAGAAGTACAGAAATTGCTGGCAGCAGGATTCGTTAAGCCTATTCAACATCCTCGCTGGTTATCCAACATAGTGCTAGTAAAGAAGAAGAATGGCCAAATCAGGTGTTGCGTAGATTTCAGGGATCTCAACAAAGCATGCCCGAAAGATGAATTTCCATTGCCCAATATGGACTTATTGATAAATTCCGCGGCAGGAAGCGCTATGTTCTCATTCATGGATGGTTTCAGCGGATACAACCAGATCAGGATGGCATCAAAAGATGCGGAGAAAACCGCTTTCAGAACACCCATGGGAAACTTCCACTATACCGTGATGCCCTTCGGGTTAAAAAATGCAGGTGCAACTTATCAACGGGCAATGACAGCTATATTCCACGATATGATGCATCAGGAGTTAAAAGACTATGTGGATGACATAGTAGTTAAGTCGAGGAAGAGGGAAGAACATTTCCACGTGCTGAAAAAAGTATTTGAAAGGTGCAGAGCTTTTAAGTTAAGAATGAATCCCCTCAAATGTGCGTTTGGTGTATCCTCAGGAAAATTCTTGGGCTTCCTAGTGCACAGCAGAGGGATAAATGTTGACCCAGCAAAGGCGACGGCCATTGCAACTATGAGACCCCCAACCACGGTGAAGGAACTAAAAAGTTTCTTGGGGAAAGTCTCGTACATCCGGAGATTCATCCCTGGGCTGGCATCAATCACCTCGGCCTTCACCAAGTTACTGAGGAAAGGGCAAAGTTTTGTATGGGGAGAAGCGCAGCAGGTGGCCTTCAAGAGGCTGCAGCAGATCATGATGAACCTCCCTACAGTACAAGCCCCAATACACAAAAATCCATTACTGCTTTATATGACTACCAATTCATATGCCATCGGTGCCTTAATTGCCCAAGAAGATGGAGGTGGCATCGAGCAACCAGTATATTATATCAGCAGCGCCCTGAAAGACGCAGAAACTCGTTATCCGAGGGTAGAAAGGGCATGTTTGGCTATTGTTTATGCCTCACAAAGATTGTGCCATTACTTCTTGGCCTATGAAGTATGGCTAATGACTAAGTCCCACGCCATCAAAACTTTATTACAGCAGCCAATCCTCTCTGGCAGGATATCACAATGGTTATTACAACTATCGCAATATGACTTAAGAATGAGGGCGCCCAAAGCAGTGAAGAGCCAGGCTATAGCAGATTTGTTGGCACAGTTTCCAGGGAAGGAAGAATTTCTGCTGGACGATGAAGTTCCAGGGGAAGTAGCCATGACAGAGGAACTCAGGGAACAGTGGGTAACGAAGTTTGATGGATCTTCTACTGCCCAGTCTGGAGGGGTTGGGGTAGTTTTGTATCATGAAGAAGATAAGGCAATAGCACTATCGTTCAAACTGGAGTTCCCCTGTTCAAACAATACAGCAGAATATGAAGCTTACTTAACTGGGCTGGCCACAGCTCTTGAAATGAGAGTTAAGCATTTGAAAGTATTAGGTGATTTCAACTTGGTAGTCTGCCAGACCAAAGGGAGTTTTTCCCTAAAAGAACCCAGTCTTGCCCTGTACAGAGCGATGGCCCAGAAAATGGAAGAAAAGTTCTCAACTTTCGAGATAGAACATACCCCGAGAAATAAGAATCGATTTGCCGATGCATTGGCCGCACTGGGTTCACAAGTGATGTTTGAAGGGGAAAGCACCAGAGTGGAGATCAGCAAGAGGGAAGAATCCATAATTGAAGTGTTAAAAGAAAGGTTTCAGGAGGAACACTGCGAAGGGGATTGGCGGATACCCATGAAGGAAGTTTTGATGGGAGGAGAAGAAGCCATAGAACTAAAAGTACTCAAGGACTACGCCCTGATGAAGGGAGAGCTATACCGCAGGATGCCAGGCGGAATCTTGTCCAGATGTGTGGGGCAAAAGGAGGCCCAGAGAAAGTTAAAAGAAGTGCATGAAAAGACTTGCGGATCCTGCGGAGAAGTCAGCCTTTACCGCAGACTTCAAAGGGCGGGCTTTTAATGGCCGACCATGGGTAAAGATGCAGACCAAGTCCAAACCCAATGTGAAAACTGCCAACTCGCGGCAGACAGAGAAGAGAGTTACGCTGTGTTCGTCAGCGAGGACTAGAGAGACCCATTTATACAGTACCTGACAGAAGGCATCTTACTGCAGAAGCACAGCGAAAAATACAAGCTCAGGAGGCTAGCAACGCGTTATTTTTTGCACAATATGATCCTTTTCAAAAAAGGGTATGAGGGAGACCCCTTGAGGTGTTTGGGCCCTGAGGAGGCAAGAGAAATGATAAAAGAAGTACACTCAAGGGAGTGTGGGGAACACCAGGGAAAGAAGAAGCTTTACAAGTGCCTGCTGCAAATGGGCTATTACTGGCCTACCATGAAAAGGGACACGGTAGAATTTGTGAAAAGGTGCCACAGTTGCCAAGTACAAGCCAATTTGATTCACACTCATCCACAGAACTTGCATAGCATGGTCACACCATGGCCGTTCCACACTTGGAGGCTTGATTTAGTTGGACCGGTGAATCCACCGTCGCAAGGCTACATATGGATACTAGTAGCTACGAAATACTTCACCAAATGGGCAGAGGCAGTGCCACTTCGTAAAGCCACATGAGGGGCAGTGGCAAACTTTATCAAAGAAAACATAATCGTAAGATTTGGAGTTCCTCACAGGATCATCAGTGACAACGGCACACCTTTTGTGAATAGCGAAGTGAGAAAAATGCTAGAGTTTTACCAAATCAAACATCACCGGTCATCACCATATTACCCTTAAGGAAATGGGCAAGCGGAGGCAACCGACAAAACTCTCATAAGAATCATCAGTAAAATGAGCCAAGAATATACGGGAGGATGGGTAACGCATCTGCCAGACGCTCTTTGGGCTTACTGGGGTTCCCCTAAGTCAGCCATGGGTTTTTCACCTTTTTCCTTAGTCTACGGAACTGAAGTAATAAGCCCCGCAGAAAAGATAACCCCATCCCTGAGAGTCATGCAAATGCAGGAAAAGGAGAATGATGGAGAAGTCTTTGCGACAGAAAGGTGCGAAGACTTGGAAGGACTTGATGAAAAGAGAGAAAACTCAAGAACACAGCCGCAGATACAGGCAAAAAATGACTGAAGCTTACGGCAGGATAACCAAAGAAAGAATATTTGCGGAAGGACAACTGGTCCTAAAAGTGGCAGACTACGTAAGAAGAGGCCTGGCAGGACCATCGAAGTTCGCACCAAAGTAGGAAGGACCCTTTGTGATAAGAGAAGCGCATCCAAGTGGATACTACCGTTTGACTCAGATGGATGGAAAGGACTTAATGGATCCCATCAATGGGAAATGGTTGAAACACTACTACGCCTAAGGAGAAAAGCAATGTGATTATCCTTTACCCTTTTGTTTTATCAAAAGCTATCATGTTTTCCTTTTACTCTGTTCTTTGTCTTTCAAAAAAAAATGACTATGTCACAAAGTCAAACTCTGTAGCTTGCTTTCTTGCAATGAAAAGCACGAAGTATCTTGTTATCATGTATCATAGCAAAAGTAGCAAAGTATAGCGTCGTAAGTATAGCATCATGAGTATAGCATCATAAAGTTAGATTACAAAACCCCAAACTGTGGCAAGCAAGCCCAAATAGGTGCTATAGAAAGCATAATGTACTGAACAGAGTAATAAGGCAAAAGAAAAACTACATAAACAGGGAAAAAACTACATCATCATCAATAAAGTCCGGAAATAAGTGACTGATCCCCAAAATGACCAAGTCCTCCTACACCAGAAAGAAGACGCTCTCGACGGCCCTCCAAATCTGCCACTTCCTTTCTCAAAACCGCAAGGCGAGAATCAATGGCGTCAACGGTAGGCTGGACTCTCCTCATGAAAACCGCTCGAGCAATCTCTCGAAGGTGATCCGAGACGAACTCCACTGCAAAGCCAACACTGATGAGCTCCTGTACTGCAGCCCTCCATTGCAGAATCCTCTCGGTGGAGACAGTATCCACAAAGTTGTGCTCGATGTCGTTCAGCACGCTGCCTAACATCCTCAAGAAATGCTCTCTGACTAATCGGCCAAGTCTGAATCCCTGCATGAAGTCCCCACTACTATCATAGATCATCACCAAATGAGGAGCGCAGTCCGCAGGGACTTTGAAGCTATGAAAATCTATGTAAGGGGGTCCGGAGCCCTAGAAAGAAGTAGGATCAAGGTCGTTGACTTCGGACTGGTCAAAGCGCACAAAGAAGGCCGCAGCCTCGCTCGCAGGATCTGGAAGGGTGGCAGAGCTGCTGCCCACCTCAAATTGAGGAAGCACTACAGGAAGTAGGCCTGCCGAAAAATGCAAAGGTTGAAATAAAGAACCTTGGTCAGGATAAAAGGAAAAGAAGCCCACGGAGAAGAAATGAAGGAATGAGATATGAAACTTACCAGAGCTAGCAGTAATAGGGGCTGTAGGAAAAGCAGAAGCAGGAACGGAAGGAACTGCAGAAACAGAAGTTGTAAATATGGCAGGAATAGGTGTTGTGGGCATAGTAGGAGAAGCTGCCGCAGACACCCCCACCCCCGCTGAAATGCCTAACTCCCCAAAAGTCTCTACAAGCAGAAAAATAGACATGCAAATGAAAAAGGAAATGAGTAAAGCTTAACAAAGGAAGAAGAAAAAAAAATTTAAGGAAGAAAGTGCATACCCATTGTCTCGGGTGGAACAATATCTTCTTCCTCAGACTCAGAAATCCTCCTCCCCAGGCCAGGCTCATCCTCAGGATCCTCAAAGATCTCCTTAGACTCCTCTGAGGACAATTCAGCATGAGACCCACGTGTGGCAGAAACAGGGATAGAAGAAGGGTTGACTACCAAAGAGGAAACACCCTGCACTGCCTGAGAAAGAGCGGCAAAAGGGTCACCAGTGGAGATGACGAGGGGAGTAGCAGGAGTGACTTCAGTCTTAGTAACAGCAAGAGGGGTGGTTCCCCTTTGAACAGGAGGTGTCATGGCCGGAGTAGGAATGGCCTCACTAACCTCCCCAATATGAGTACCCTCATCCATAGGTACCGGTCCAGTAAGGGAGGTAGTGGCTGTAGGAGGAGCAGATGCTGCAAACTTGCCCCCATCAAAAGAGCCTGCCGTAGGAGTGCCCATGGGGGCAGAAAGCTCCTCGGCCGTAGGGCGATATATGGAAAGAGGCTCAGGCTCATCCTGAAAGACAAAAGAGAGAAGAAGTATGAGGGCCAAGTTAATGCTTTGAGCAAATGAAGTAACCAAAAACAAAATGTAGCAGATTGGGCAAAGTGCAGGAGCAAGAAGAAACATACCTCTGATTCGGGTTCCTCAAGTATAATAGGACGGGCGGCTGACGTATCCTCCTTTTGCTTAGACTGCAAAAGCAAAAAGGGATAAAAAAGTGAGTCAAAGAAAAAGACAGCCAAAGTTCAGAAGAAGTTAGAAAAAAAAGGGGGGGAAAGAAGTATATATATATATATATACGTGTACTTGGAAGACAAAACAAGAAAAAGTTTTGGAGACTTACTCTTCGCTGAGCGGCAGACACAGGATGGGGGGTTGTCTTCCTTTTACTGCCCCGTGTTCTGCTGGCAGGAGTAGCACTTGCAGGAGGCTGAGGAGCGGCGGACTTGGGCTTGCTGGCAGACTTAGGCTTGGTAGGAGCTTTCTTGGCTGACGTGGGAATGTTCACCACTTTAACTTTCTTTTCCCAACCCGAGGGGTAATCACCTGTGTGCCAAAACCACCCCCTTTTCTCCTCATCCCACTCGAAGATGGCAGACCGGTTCTGTTTCCTGGCATAGGCCAGCACGGACTTAGAAGGAAGGAGCAACTGAGAATTGGGAGAGATAACCATACCAAGTCCCTCAGGAGGTATAAGGGAGAAACCACGACTGCCAGCCAACTCTGCACCAAACGAGTTCATGACAAGCTGCCAATAGAGATGCATAGCAGCAGTATAAAGGCCCTCCCTCGAAGAACCAGCAACTGTGACCGCACTGAAGCGCTCTCTCCAAAAGTCAAAAGCAGTATGCCGCAGAAAGGGTCTGGCCGAAGTAGGAGACTCTGCGAGGAAGGAGAGGTCATCAGGGATATCCTGATCCAGGCCAAACTGTCTCCTCACTCGGTTGGCAGGATAATGGACAAATCTGACACCCTCATCTGCTAAGTAGGGCAACCATCCAGGATTAGTGGCAGCCAAATATGTGATGCCCACCTCATCAAAGCCAGCCAGCGGGGTAGTAGTACCAACAGTATCAACAAACGAACCCATTACCGAATCAGCACAAGTGTAACCAGGACGCAACTGTCTATAAGCTCTCTAGGAAAAACCAACACCCTCATCAAAGGACTCAACAATGGAATAATCAATGGGCTTCAGACCGGACCAACGAAAAGTTAAGGGAAAATCAAGCTCAAACCTGCCACAAAAATCAGTAATGGCCCGCGGACAAGAATGGTACTTCTCCTTAGCAAATCTGACAGGCCTACACTTCGCCAAATATTGAGCACAACGCTCAAACAACAGCTGTTGCAGAATAGTGCTATGTACAGAAGAAGCAACTATGTGGCAGGAACCAGCCTGACTCTCATCACTCCGCAGGATGTCCAGTTGCACATATAAATGCCCTAAGAACATGGGGGCTAGCGGCAGACTCACCCCAGCAGATTTTTTGATAGCCAAACGAAAATACAAAGGCTTTATGGCATAATGGGGAGGGGACCCGAAGACAAACTTGCAAAGCCAAAAAGCAATAAAAGCAGCACGACGAGCAACAGCAGAAAACTTGGAGGAAGAACTAACCCAATAAGACAGCTTGGCATTTCCGGCCATCCTTTTCTTCAACTCCGCTTCAATATCTTCTTCTTCGGGGGAAAGCTCAATAGCGGCAGGATCAACGTCCCCAAGAATAGGCAAAAGAAGCTGATTAGCCACATCCTTAAGAGTAACCGTGAGTTTGCCGCAAGAGAAGAAGAATGTGTGAGTGGTGGAACACCATCGGCGAACTAAATGGCGAAGATTGTAGAGGTCTCGAAAGTTGGAAAGGCTTCGGGAAAGGGCGACGGCCTTCAAAACACCGGCCCTATGAAGCAAACCCATGAAATGGGTATCCGATAACTCACTGTCAACCCATTCTTTCCAACCCGAGGAGGTGCCGGACCCAAACTCAAAGTGAATGGGTACGGGGAGGGCGATACCTTGATGAATGACCAAATCGGAGATGGAGGAAGACACCGGAGCCCAAGAAACATCAGACTTTCACCGGCAAAGAGCAAGCCACACACGGTTCACCGACGGCGGCACATACTCTCCAGGAGCCTTAGGAAAATGAGGACTAAGGCTGTACCAAAGATTAATCAGTGGGGCGCACTCGCTGTCTGGGTCGCGCCGCGCTTCCTCCTCCTCGAAATGGTTCGAATCGGGGCGCGCCTCTTCCTCTTCTACTTCGTGTTCCACCGGAGGGTCCACGGCGACACTTTTCCCTTTACGGCGGGAAGAAGCCGGAGTTTTCACTGGCGACATGGTGTGAGGATTTGAACGGAGCAAGAAAGGGATGGGTGTTCGAGAAGAAGATAATGGTGAGGAAAAAAAGAAATTTTGAAATAAAAGGAGTTTGTGTCTGCGTTGGGAAAGGGTTCTTCTCTTAAATACCTGAGTTATTAAGGCCGGCGTGAAGGGAGGCGACTGGTCAGCCATTGAGAAAGGGATGAAATTAATAAGGCGGTAGTTGTGTTTTAAAGCAACTGCCATTTTGGGAAATCCGAAGAGTCACCACTGTTCACGGCAAGAAAAAAATATCTGTGCGTGCAGGAAAGAGTTCGCGGTTTCAAAAAGCCCGCGAAGGAAAAGAAAAAGTGAAAAAGACAAAAAAGTCCTTCGTTCACGTATGAACCGCAAGAACGCTCCATATGTTCAGGGGGCTAAATGTTAAGGGTCATTTTTGTAAAGTCAGCCCAACCCAGCAAAGTAGGCAATAAGAGTGGCAAGAACGGAATAAAACTTTTAGGCCCAAGCGGCAGGAATAACAGAACATAGGCCCATAACATGAGTAAATGGGTCTTGAGGAGGCAAATGGGCCCAAAGGGCCCGGAAAGAGAGAAATGACACCCATGGGCAATGTATGGTATGAAAAAGTGAGAATGGGCCGCGGCAGGCCCAAGGCAATGTAAACAAAGAAAGTAGGGGTTGATGGTAAGACCTTGAACCCCAAGGATGAGAATGAGGAGATTGGGCTGAGGAAGCCCAATCAAGTTAGTAAAAGCCTATGGGAACACAAAGTCAGTAAATAGGCCGAGGAAGCCCGAGGAAAGTAAAAGGGCCGCAAGCCCAAAGGGAAAAAGGAAAGGGACAATGGAGCCCATAAAGTAAGGACACCAGCAGACTCTCTTAAGTCACTGGGGGAAGAAGTGAAACGGCAGGTTTGAAAGGAGCCTAGCAGGAACATGTTATCGTGGCAGGAAAAGCCAAGAAATGAAACAAGACATAAGCATAAACCGAGAAATGGGCCAAGGAAGAGGTATTAAGAAAAGCTCAATCCCAAAAGGGAAGCAGTGAAAGTACAAAACGGCCCACATGAAAGAATGAAGAAGTATGGCAGACAAATGCAAACAAAACTCCATAAGCCGCAGGCAGACTTTGAACGTACGTAGCAGGGAATCACGCGCAAGGCCCAGGTGCCACCAGCCTGTACCCAGCCAATATGGGTCGTGGTAGGGCCATGGGTCAGTGGTAAGAGGTAAGGGGGGGTGTGGTTTGGTGGTGGGGAGGGGGGAAAAGATTTATTTCGCGTTCCCTGTCCAAACCCTTTTGGAGGTATGTCCTGCTAGGATGACAGACCGCCCAAAAGAGGTAAGATTGGAGAGGGAACGTTGGGTGCATGCCATAGGAAGAGAGAGAGAGCATTTAAAGCCACGGCAGAGAGCAGTGCCACGGCGGACAGAAAACAACACAAACCTGTCTTTGTCTGGCGAGGGCGAGCAATGCGCAGACGGTTGTCAGCAAGTATGCCCAGACCAGACAAAGGCCGTTAGGGGGTAAAATGGTAAAAGCACGATCACGGCAGGCCCTATAAAAGGAGCCTCGCCGTGCCCTGTAAAAGGAACCGAAAAACAGAGGAAGAAATACATAAAAAGAAAAATTAAAAAGAAAGAAAAGAAAAGAAAGGAAAGATAAGAAAACAAAGAGTGAGGATTACGGGCATGCACCAATAGATCTTTTCCTTTCTCTCCCCCTCAAAATCCCACTCTCTAAGGAACAATTAAGCAATAAGAACGTTCTTCAGGCATTTACTATTTAGGTCCGATTCCCTCAAAGTCATTAATCCCCACGACAGGATATTCTCCTGGGAGGTTAGTTTCATTGAGAGGAAGCGTTCTTCCTCTTTGGTTTTGCCATTACGGTCTCAGTTTTGGTTTCGACGCTTATTTTGCTTAACTCATCATTCAATCAATTGTTCTCTCTTATAAAAGCCGTTATTATCACTGTCATTATCATTACTGTGTCATTCGGTCCTTGTTGTTAACAAAAAACTATCGTACTCTGTTTCTTTTATTATCATTATATCTGCCTGCTGTAATTTCATTGTAATAGCCCTGCTTGCCGTAAGGGTATTTCTAACGGACTAGGCCAAGTTTGTGCGCAAGCCGGCCCAAAGCCCAAAGTGAGTTGCATTTGGGCCAGTCTCAACTTCCCTACTCAGAACACTTTAGGGCCCATCACTTGTAGAGGGCTGCCCAGCCCAAACACAAAAAAGGCCCCTACAAAAGCTAAAATAGATCTACTACTGCAGCATATGAGTAGGTAAAATAGATAAAGTAATTTTTAGTAGAGCTAAATAATTAAATATTTAGCTCCACTGCTATGGATGCTCTAAGGAAGAATCCAATCCCTTCAAAAGTCAAAAAAAAAAAAAAAAAAACATAAAAACCCCATTTTTAAAAATAAAGTACACATCGTACTCACCAATCAAAAACCCCATTTACCAAAACAAAACCGACCCAGAATCCAACCAAAGATGACCATTGAGTTACCCTCAACCACACATTCTCACCCGTCGATTCCTCTCTCCCTCAATTACATCCGTCCATTCCCCATATCACCTTTTCAAGTATTCCTCTATAGTCTATCCCCCACCGGAATCCAAACCTTTCTTAATTTCAATTTATTCCAAAACAAAAACATAAAAAAAGGCCAAATACAAACGCCACGTCATCAAAACAAGGACGACCTGGTAATTAACTAACTTTAAAATTACGATAATGCCATTCCCGCGAGTGAGAAAAATTATAGTAGCGTGTGTAACTCTGAGTAGGTCGTACTCTCTGACTCGGAGTTTCTTTTCTTCGTGTGTGCAGAGATTTTTTTCAATATGTATTGGCGGAGAGAGAGAGAGAGAGAGAGAGAACCCAAAAGCAAAACCCACAAAGGGATTCTGAGATTGACAGATTGAGAGAGAGTTCTGAGTGATTTAAAAGAGAGTGAGAATTGTGAAGATGTCTGCAACAGTAGGAGGTGGCGGTACTGGTGTTGGTACAGGAGGACCAGAGGAAGACAAGAAGCCTATGGATCAGTCTGCACACATTAATCTCAAAGTCAAAGGCCAGGTTTTATATCATTTTTTTTTTTGGGAATTGAATTTTTTCATCTGGGTGTTCGTTGTTTTGGCTTAATTTTTCTGGGTTTGTGTCATCATGCAATGTTATGGTGTTATTTTGTGGTGAAAAATGGTGTGTTGTCGCTATGTTAAGTATGTTTCATGGATGTTTGGGCAAAATTAAAAAAACCTTTGTATACACTTGGTGTTATGTGAAAAATATAGCTATGTGATATGGTGTTATGTGGTTTTAATATGGTGTGTTGGCAGTTGGCACTATGTAGGATTGTTTGCAATGATGTTGAACTGTGTGAGGTATGTTAATCCATGTTAGTATTAGAACACTCCATACCCACAACGTCCATAATTACGATCATGATGTACACACTCATGACGTGCACATTTATTAAGCTAAACGGGCGATGTGTACAAATGATATTCGCTAACAAGTGTGGGAGAGTCAATGCCCGAAAATTGCTGTTTCCACTTTGTGCCATGTGAAATCGGTAGTAATGTATTCTATACTTTGTTTTCTAAAAGTGAATAATATTTAGCTCATATTATTATTATGTGTTCTGTTACATTGTATCTTCATTTTGGAAATGTTTGTAAATTCTAAATGAAGTAACTTTGTAAATGAAAGTCATCAATAACTTGAAAGAATTTATTCTTAGTTGAGTTTTTGCACTTGTTAAAATCTTTTAACAAATGCATTTCTAATAGTTCAAGAATGAGCTGGGTCTACTTTATTTAATAGAACTATGTTGTTTGAATCCTCGGAAGGTGTAGTTGGCCCTGATCAAATAGATTGGGGTCACCCACCTCTCAACCGATCCCTGTTTGAGAATCCCCAATGCGGACCTTCTCTGGAATTTACTATGCATGTTCTAACTGTGTCTGTAGCTGGCACTTACTAGACTGAATAAATAGTTGGTGTAAATCATATATGATTGGTTTGGTACTTTTAGCTACTATAAAGAACACTCATTTACTTGGAAATAGCTGGATGTGGAATCAAATTGAACCTGTTTTGGTCTGGTGGTCAAAACTTAAATTACCAATTTGCAAAATGTTTCAAGAATTTTTATTAAGACTAGTGAATTTTAATGTCTGCATTGCTTATCTTTAGTCCTTGTATTAAATGAGGGCTAAAGGTGAAACAACCTTAGTTGAGCTGAATTTAGTATTGGATTGTTCCACCATATTGGTTGGTTGGATTCTTGGGACTCAAAATTGTCACTTCTTGAACAAACAATGATCTCTTCTTCCTTATTTTATCCATGGGTGCCTATGTGCACATTCCATTGTATACTTTTCAATATAAATTTCTTGTTATATTAACTGTGGGATTAGTATCCTTCATGCCGTATCGCTTTTAATTTTGCTTTTGTTAGAGTTGCCTTTTTTAGCTTTTTAATATAACTTCCTGTTTGCATCAACAAAGTGTGCTGCCTCCTTTTCCAGTTTCGTCTCATTTTTTAATCCCTGTGGGTCTTGTTTGATTGTAGGATGGTAATGAGGTGTTCTTTAGGATCAAACGAAGCACCCAGCTTCAGAAACTCATGACTGCATACTGTGAACATCAGTCTGTGGAGTTCAACTCCATTGCATTCTTGTTTGATGGGCGAAGACTCCGGGGAGAACAGACCCCAGATGAGGTAGAATTTAATTATTTCCAAAATTTTTGTGTACTTGCAAATTTTAGTCAATATTATTGAAAAGAAAAAGAAATATGAATACAAGGTGTTCACAATGGTGAACAGAGAAAAGATGAAAAGCAAAGAAACATAGAAACATATAAATCAAGATTCCATTCTAAGAGAAGAAGTAAACTCCATGATAGAAGAACAATCCAAGAGGCCCCAACACCTAGACCAATCCAAGAGGCCCCATTATATTATTATTTATGTTCAGTCCATTGGCATATATGAATATGGTGTTTCTTCTTATAAATTTCAAAGGCAATCCCATTTGTAGTTTTGTTTAAGCAATATGCTATAACTTGAAATGATGAGGCAAGTGTTCTTTCAGCTATCCTTTTAGCTCTCTTTAGAATCTCCCAGCGATCACTTAATTAAGTCTCGAAGAAAGACAAGAAGATTGTGCATAACTTGACAAACTTAGTGTGTTCTTTGTAACAAATTACTAGGCTATTTGGTAGATCCCTTGCCACCAGTTACTAAAAAGAACACCTACATTGAGAAAGCATGGGTATATACTGTCTACTTCTCATTCCATGCCAAATCTAGCCTTCTCTGTCTAGTTAATTTTTTAATACCTCTCTCCTAAAAGACACGTCTCTCAGCAGGTCTTACCTCCAGTTTCAAGACATTTAAACTGGAGTTTCATTTTTTTTTTTAGAGATATTATTCATTTAATATATTGGTCGTGCTTGCAAGGAGCAATAGCTAAAAGGTAATGTCTATAAGGGATCTAGTCTCTTACTTGCGATTGGCCATATGGAAGTTTTACACTTTACTAGGCCCCAATTTAGGTGGACAATTTCTCAAACATCATATTGAAGAGGGAAATGGTACTTATCTTTCGCTGGATAATCGGCATCTTGAGGATCCTCTGTTACTTGAATATGGACCTTGGATCAGTAATGACAGTCAGTGCTGTGAGTGCAAATGTCTCATCAGCGCAATGGAGGAAACTAAAATTGGCAGCCAACAAATTTGAGGCTTTGGTTCATATACATGGCAAGTTTTTTGAGGTGAACATTGATCAAAATGCAGCAGAAAATTTCAATTTAGAAATAACAAAATCTTGAAAATTCAAATTTAGGGGGGCATCATGGAATGCTATTAGACTTACTGCACCAAATGTTTCAGTGCAAGCTTTCCTGGTTTTCTAAATCTATTTGCAAGCTTAGTTTCATAGCTTGGCTAGCAATTAAGACTAGATCTAGGGATTGGTGGCCGCAATGGTGTTACCAAGATGGTGTATTGTGTTGCTTGTTTAGAAGATGGGGAAAGTAGATATCATCTATTCTATTCTTGTGGATGTTAAAAACATTTTTGGGAGAAACTATTAGGCTTTGTTCAATTCCTAGATGACCTACTACTTGGGATGCAGAGTTAGCTTGGCAATATGGGTTCTAAAAGGCAGAACAGATTTGTTGTTATCATTCTTAAAGTTTCTTGGATTGCTCATATATATCACACTTGGATGGAGAAAAGTCTTGATGGCGCGAAAAAACTATCTTCAAGATTATTGTCATAAAGGTTAGATGGACTGGCATCAAGCAGGCACATTGCAAGTTCATATAGAAACAAAGGTTGTGTTCTGTTTGGAATATCCCTATGAATGTATTTGATTCTAAGTTTTAATTGTTGCATTTGTCTATCTTCTGTTTGCTTTTGTTGATATGATGACCTGTAATCTAAAGTATTTCATCCTATATTGTTGATAGGGCTCTTTGTATTGCTTTGGTTCATTGGCAGTTTGCTAGTCTTATTGACAACTATTGCTACTTGTTACTGCTGTCTTTGTTTCTGATGAATAATTTTCACTCATCTAAATAAATAAATAAATGTTTAGGAAACAAAATCTTATACTTAGTTTGTTTGTTTGTTTGTTTTTGTTTTTTTGTTTTTTTGTTTTATTTATTTATTTTTTCTGAAGAATAGATTCTCATTCATCTAAAAAATGAATTAAAAAAAAAATCAAAGGTTGTGTTTAACCATCACCTGGTTAGGCAATGTTGCTTCCTTCATTATTTTTGCAAAAGCTACAACAATTCAAGCCAACTTTGCACCTTGATCTGAATGACATTAAATATCATGCTTGCGTGTTCCTATACGCTTATTTGCTACTGGTATGCATTTTCTTAATTGAGAATTCAGAAAAAGCATCTCAAATCTATAAGGGGCACATGACCAAGAAGCAGTCTAGTGAAAGCTGGTAAGATTTGTTTTGGTTGAAGACCTACGTAATATGAAAGCTTGTCTGGTGAACTGTTGGGGACCAATGAAAAGAACACGAAACTTGCAACTTGGAAGTCGAGCACAATAGTGCCCCATGGAATACTTTATCCCACTTGAAAGAAACTTTGTAGATAGTGAACGTTGAAGGTTCGATTTACAAGTCTTCAGAGAATCATGACCCTAGCATACATGAAAATTCTTGTGTTTATTTGCTACCGGTATGTAGTTCCTTCTAAGAATGATAACCATGGTTTATTTTTAGAGAAAATGTACAAAAGCATAAACATTATTTGTGATCTAAGCATCGATGGCTAGTTTTGGTGAAAAGCCTATTTAAAGCCTGATATGAACGTATTAAGTTTCCTCTGAGCAAAGTTCTTCCTTAATTATTGCTCATCATGTCTATATCTTTTATAATTCTTGTGCTTCTTTTGCTTTAGTTTTCCTTTTAATACCCTACGAAGTTTCAAATGTCTTAAAAATCCTTCAAATGGGTTGTTGACTTTGTCTATTCATAAAGATTGTTGTAGATGGAGTGGAGTCTTATGCACAACATATGTAGAAATTTGGGTCTAGCTTCGCTAAGGAATTCCATATCCTGTTGATAGATATAGATTAATATTGGTTGGCAAGATTAATCCTTCATTATTCTAGCTAGAACTACTAAATTACCAGAGTTTAATAATTCTACTTGTAAGGGTATTCCAAGCTATTTGGTTTCTAGGTGAGACTTAGACATCTCGGTCTCTCCTTTGCAGAATTTGGAGTATTAATACCTCAGCGGCTTAGAAATATATCACAGCTTTAGTTTCTTAATTGACAGGGAAATGACCTTTATATGAATGGGCTAGGGTGGGTTTTTCGTCTTTCTCCCCTGCAATATTTTTATGCACGTGACATCAACTTCAAAGGGGAACAGAAAATGCTTTAGGTAATGAATGGTTCCCTTCTCTTTCAGCATTCTGGTAGTCTAAATGCCAATTTCATGACACACATTAGTCCCTGTAAATGTCAATTTTACATCCCATGAAGAGCTTAATCTTTCTATAAATCATTCAATGGCACAATAGCAATTAGTAAGAAAATTTCATACCTGTTCCAAATCATTGGCTTCCTTTCATAAGCTTGAACCTTTGTGCTTGAACCATAGCTTATTCAGAATTATTCCTATTCATTGCAGGGACTTGTTTCAAGCTGGATGGGGATTTGTACCAGGCCGGAGGGGTCAAATCTCAGCTTTAGTGGCTATCAGCTTAAAATCCAATAAAATTTCTGGAAATAATCCTCCAAAAATATGGTAACTTTCTTGAGCTGCTTCTCATTTGGTATTGGATTTTTGCCAATAATAGCCTCAGGACATCTATCCTTGAAGCTAAGGGGTTTGTTGCTTGCAACTCGACTTGAATGCCACTCGACTTAATGCCATCCATCTCCCTCTTGCATCTATCCTTATAGCTAAGCATAGACCATCGTACTTCTCACCTTTGATGTACTAGGTGACTTGAAAAACAAGAGAAGTGAACCTTCTCAGACACCATTGCATGCTAAATTGTTTATTATTTTGGCCTTCAATATATTCACATGCCAGCAGAGAGGAGCAGCGTTCAGTCTGAAAGCCAAATATAAATTGGCATCCAATTTCTCATTCCATTGTGTCATTACTCATTAGCATTTTGAGAGTACTTACATTAAACTGGGGAAGCAAAATTTGCCGTGATTTTTGCTCAGCAGAGCTGCAGAAGAGTTCTTAAAGTACCAATCAAGTTTTACTAATCATGGTGGTGCCTTCCTTTATTCTTTATTTTAACATCCTACTGTATACACCAAATGAGAAACAATAGTCTTTAAGCGTGCATATAGAGGAGAAGAAGAGTTACCATGCAAAGAAAAACTCTTTACTTTTCTGGTAATTCTCATCAATCATCAGTGATGAAAAAAAAAATCATAGACAGCATAGCCGCACTCATTGGCAGGTAGATACTCAGTAAATCCTCAGATTTTATTTGGGCTACCAATTAATGAACAGGTAATTACTCTTCTCTTTTAGCTCCAAGAACTTCAGTTTACTCTCATCAGGCACAGCCATTCTAGTTGCTGCATTTGCCTAACCCAAAGATTATTATTTTTTATTTCTTTTTTTTTTGGAAGAAGGAAATAAAGATAGGTATCAATCACTGAAGGCGTAACAGAAATAATCATGCATATTATACAATAAAGATAATAAAATTTCTAGATTTAGAATTAGTTTTCCATATTATCCTAGGACTATTTTCTAGCCTAATTTCTAAAAGAAATCATTTACTTTGATGACAGATAGAATATATATATATATATATATATGAATACAATGTTTCTCCCTGTGCAGAATCTTCCCTTCAATGTTTATGGAGAATATATTCGGAGTTATTTTCTATAATCTCCAAAGAAAATTAATTTTTTCAAATACCTTTTCAATTAATAAATACAAGGTTTAATTATCTAGGACAGTGATACGATTATTAGTTTAGTGCTGCACTTTTGTTTTCTCAAGTTTTGCAAATGATAGTTAAGAGTCGCTATACTTTTTTCCCAAATGAGATTTCTCTCAACGGTGCTTTCCTTTAGATTCAGGAAATATAAAACTGGATAATGATTCATTTATTTAGATAAATGCAGCAGAGGAGCAATAGTGAAAAGGAATTTAGACAATTACAGGGATTGGCAATATGGATGTTTTACAAATTTTTGGACCTTATTTTTAGCTGGAAAATTTCTCAGACAGCATATGGATATGAAAATGGTACTTAACTTTGGCTGGTTGGCATCTTGAGGGTCCTCTATTTTAGGAGGCATTTGATCTATTTTAGGTTTTCAAATAAGAGACTCAAACTTTTGCTTATTTTTCTTTGAATTTTAAGAGTCTTTTATTTTAACTAAATATTATTAACATTCAAGTTTATAGAGAATTCAATATGCTAAATTCTACAAAAATTGTGTCAAATAATAAACATTTTGGACTCCAATTGAAATTCAATTTGGATTCTAATTTTTTTTTTTTTTTTTTTTTTTTTTTTATTATCTATATATACATTAAAAGCCAAAATATTATATATAGAGAAAAAAAAAATTTAATTAAAATGCTTTATTTTTTTTTATAGGAATTTAACATGCTATATTAATACTTTCTCTGTGACTTATGGGTTATTGCTTAATGATGCTAGCCTCTTCTCTAGTTCTTTTTCAAAATTGTCTCAATCTCATACTAAGAGAGATGACAATAAAGTTGCTCAAAATTTGACTATATTAGCAGTAAATTTTCTTTAAATAAAAAAGATTAGCAGTAAATTTTTCAGACTATACTGTGTGGATGGAAAATGTTTCATCCCAAGTTTTGAATTTTTTTCAGGCCAATATGGCTATTTTGTATTAATAAAGTTGACTGTTTTTCTTCTTATAAAACTATTAATACTTTCTATAAAAAAAAATGCTATATTAATATATGTTTCTCAATGTATTTTCTTGTATAATAAATCAACTAATTTTTCTCAAAAAAAAAAAAAAATCAACTAAAATTCATCGCTCCCACAGACAAAAAGTTCTCACACTAAATAACCGTCAAAAACAATGCCCATAATGACAGTTATCTCATTCTAATAATCCCTGAATTTGTTTTTCCCTTTGTATTATATTCTTTATTTATAAAATAAAAATGACCCCCACCGACAAAAAGTTCTCACACTAAATAACCGTAAAAAACAATGCCCATAATGGCAGTATCTCATTCTAAGAGCATTCCCATCAAGGGAAGTAAAATTTTTAGCATATACTACCTCAAAACTCAAAATTTTAGCTTTTAACATATTATTTTACAATACACCTAATATCAAAGATGTTATATTTTTTATCACTTTATTTAAATATATTTTTTTAATTCTTCAATTATATTTCTTTTGCTCTCTTCCTCTCTGTCCCTCAACCTAGCAAACTTGACCTTCTCAATGCAGCAAACCCATACCCACCCCATCCACCACTACCGAAAAAAAAAAAACACCAACCACCCATACCCACCTATCTATCCAACAAACTCACACTCTTCTATCTCAACCTAGCAAACTCATATCCATCCCAGCCACTACCATTGGGAATAAAAAAAAAAAACCACCACTAACAGACGCAAAAAACCCACGAAGACCCACAAAGATTCACCACAAAACCCAGAAAACAATAGCATCCACAAAACTCAAAATCAATGACCGACGAAGACCCACAGATTCACCACAAAACCCAGAAAAACAACAGCATCCACCCCTACAGATTCAAAGATAACACCACAAAACCCAAAATCGGATCAAATCTTAGCCACGATCTCAGCCACCACTAGAGATTCTAGAGAAGAAATCAAACCGAATCTCAGCCACAATTCACCAAATCAGACCAACAACATCCATCAAATCGGAGCAAATCTCAGCCATGATCCACGATCCACCACCACCATGATCCATCGGTGAGAAGGAAGAGAGAGAACCGGTGAGAAGAGAGGAAAAAAAAGAAAAAAAAAAAAGAGAGAGACAGAAACTTGGGTGAGACGGTGAGAGATGGGTGAGATGGTGTGACAGAGGAGAAGTGAGAAAGGAGAGAGAAGAGACTTGGGAATGAGACAAACACGGAAGAGAGAGAGAGAGAGAAAGAAAGAAATTAATAAAAAATAATATCATTGTGCTATAGTGCGGTCTCAAAAATGAGAGCGCATTGTAGTAGTATTGCAAAAATTTTAGCATATACAATCTTTGATGGAGGAAGTTTTTGGGTTATAAATGCTAAAAAAACATCTTTTAGCATTTGCAACCTTTAATGGGAATGCTCTTAGATCCCTATTTTTTTTTTTTTTTTTTTGGGCCTTTGTATTATATTCTTTATTTATAAAATAAAAATGACCCTTGGATGACCAATGAAATTCTTCTTTAAAGTGATTTATATAAAGGCTCACAAAATGATGATAATGAGTTGTAGAATTTTTTTTATTTTTTTTACAAGATATAAATTCTACTTTAACTTAATCTAAGTGTATATGTGTGTGAAGCTCATTCCTGAAGATTTGAACCCCGACCCTTATCCTCCTACCCCACAAGCACTTATACTTGTGAAGTGACCATCACACCAAGGAGATGCGGTGATTGTGTTGTAGAATCTTAAGCATACCCTTATACCCACTATCCTCTACCTTACCTTTTCATTTCCCCCTACTACTCTCTACCTCAATATCACTCTTCATCTTTCCCTTCATCTTTCTTTTTTTTTGTCCTTTCTTATTCACATCCTCTTAATATAAATTTGTTATTCTCTGTTCCATTTTTTACTTACTTTTCCCTCACCAAAAAAAAAAAAAAGGTTCTCTCTCTCTCAATTTTTTAGTGGATTTTTTATTTTTCTTGCACCTTTGCTTTAGGTTGATAAATTGTTGTGTTCTTTAGAACTTTATATTGAGCTAATGCGATTTAGTTTTGTGATTTAAGTTTTTTTTTTTTTTTTTTTTCTCTCTCTCTCTCTCTTTAATTGTTAATTTTATTACATGTGTTTTTCTCTTTAAATTCTTAGTTTGGGTTGCTTTGGATTCATCTATTTAGTTGTTCTATATATGTTATTTTTGTACAACATGACATTTGTTTTATGAAGTTCCTTTTAGACTTGATACGTTATCTTTTCATTTTATTATTATTTTTTTCTCTCCTCATGTGCAGTGATTGACTTCTAACAAAAACTATTCTATTTATATATTTAGAAATCTATTTCTTCTTAATTCCAACAATTTAAATTTTGTATGGGCCATAAGGAACAAATGGGTCCATAATGCATTCATGTTCTCCTCATATCGTGATAAATCTGAGTAGTTGAATAATATTGTTGTTTAATTTACCACTATTACATATTTTTTCCTGAAAGCTACATACCATCAATCGTAACACCAAATGGATATTTGAAAATTCATTTGCATGATTACTTTGCTGTGTGGTGAGTTGAAACATTTTTGAGTAATGATGTACGTTAGATTCTATGTGTAGTCTCTTGACTTGCAAAGGGTAAGTATTGATTTATGCTAAGTTTTTCTTATTGGTATTCTTTAGAGCTATAATGGTTGATAGGTCTAATGAGGCTCCATTAATTTATGCGAGGCTTTAATCTCACTCAAATGACAAGCAATAAAACAAGACAATTCACCTATCACTCAAATGCGAGGCTTTAAAGTTTATTCTTTTTATAAATAAAAAAATGCTTAGTTTTCTGCAACCACAAATTCGTTTTGTTAACTCAACATCATAAAGTAACTTTAATTTAGTTATATGAATAGGGTTTATCATTCTTCATGTTGCAATAGCACTACTACAATTGACCATTTAAATTCGGCCATATCCTCCATATCATTAAATTATTAATATTTTCTCTCATTTTTTTAGTTTTTAAAAATTAAACATTTAATGTTTTAATTAAATACAAATAAATAAAAATTTCCTTATAAAATTGTACTCATTTTTTTAACATTTACAATTTTTCCAACATTTCTCATACCTTTCATATTTCATCTCCCCACTACCCTCTACCTTAATAATACTCTTCATTTTTCTCTTTATCTTCATTTATTTTGTTTCTTCTTCTTCTTATCCTCTTATTATAAATTTTTCATTATCTTTTCTATTCTATATTTCTATGCATAATTTTCCCTCACAAAAAATGTTATTTTTCTCTCTCAATTTTTTGGTGGATTTTTTATTTTTCTTGCATCTCTGCATTAGGTTGTTAAATTTTTGTATTTTTAAGAACTCTACTTTGAGTTGATGCAATTTAGTTTTGTGTTTTAATTTTTTTCTTTTTTCTTTTTTGTTTTCTTTGATTGTTAAATGTTATCCTATTGCATTATAAAGAATATAATATTATTCTATTACATAGCATGATTTGGATAATTTTTTCATATAAGAATTTTACATAAGTTACATAGACAATAGGAAAACAATAATAATAATAAATATTTATGAGATAACTCTAAAAAATTTATCACGCGTAATGCGTGGGTTTGCGACTAGTAGCACTTCAAAGGAGAATTTAAAAAGCTCAGGTTTGATTTCTCTCATTTTCTATACAATATTTCGAATTAACAATTAAATTCTGAATGCATTAAATCTTGTTTTGTATTCTTTTGTTTTCGTGAGACTTCTAATTATGAAATTATTGCATTTGTTAAAAGCAAAAAGGACACATGACTTTAGGTGGAAAAAGCCAAATGAATCTAAGACACGATCATACAATAATATTACAATGGATTTTGAATATAGCCTAGCATACTAGAACAGTGAGGGTTCCAATTTGGCTCTTCAATCATCAATACTTGAGGATTGCAAACTTAGTAACCTACTAGGCATTAATTATTCCATTAAGATAACATTTTTTTTAATGAGTTTTATTTATTTGAACATATTTTATTACATCGCTTAAATCTGTCTTCTTTTTAGCATTCTTATGGTCACTCTTTGTTAGAGTCATCTCATCAAAGTTGACAAAATATGTTCCCCTGAAGTTGGGATTGGGTATCTATGATTTGACTTGGTTACACCGCGTCACAATCATTACGATGTATATCTGTTATTAATGGCTTATCATATCATTGAATATAGGAAAATTTAAATTATTACTATGTTTTTTAAAGTTTTGGTTGAAGCTAGAGAGCGATTTGGTTGAGATAAAGTTGGCTCCAAGAAAGATACACTCTTTTGTTTTGGGGAGCAAATAAAAAAATCTAAATTAAAATGAGCAATGAACAAATATTTTTTATGTGAGCAAAAGGTACAAGTTTTGTTTTAAAGAGAGACTTTTAAATAGGATAGCATATTTTTACATCCAATGGGCTTTTCTTTTAATGGACCAAAGTGAGAGTTTTAGCCCAAACATGGGTGAAGCGTGTTTTTAATAATTGTTAATGGATCAATCTGTCCATAGATCATAGCATTGGTGGTAACTAAAGGGTAACCAAAATGAGAAAATACGCGTTATTTCTGTAGTACTTGATTATTTATTTAATTTTTTGAATAGAAGTATATAAATACTTTTAGTCCTTTTATAAAAGTTAAAAAAACAAAGAAACTCTTTCATTTTAAAATTCAAAGCATGAATTTTTTATTTTTTTATTTTTTTAAGAATTAATACTGCACAGTCATGTACTTCCCAAAAAAAAATTGCATGGTAAAAAAATAGAATCAAAATATGAAAGTTTAGGATTCAGATCCTTTAGAGTTCTTAGGGTACTCTACCAAGTAGATTTTTTTAAATCTTAACCGTCTTTTAATGATTTAATGTTCTAAATTTTGCCATGTCAGCATTTCATTAATAATAATCTTAATTGTTTTGTTTTCAACATTATTATATTATTTTAAGAGTATTGTTAGTGGAATGCTGATATGGCAAAATTTAGACCATTAAATCATTAAAGAATGGTTAGGATTTAAGGAAATATATTGATAGAGTACCTTAAGAATTCTAGAGGATCTGAATCCGAAAGTTTATGTTTTAATTATATCCAAATCAAAATAAGAAAGTACGCATTATTTCCATTTTTTCAAGATTATTTAAAATCATGAAGTGAAGGGCAAATGAGTAATTCAACTTCCTCATAAGTTTCTAATACACAGAACGACGCCGTATCTCTCTTTTTATTGCCCTCTCAGTCTTCTCTCTTTCACGCTCAATCTCTCTCTCACTGGAGTCTGACAAATAGCGATTCGAACTTCGAAGGAGAATTGAAAAAGCTCAGGTTTGATTTCTCTCATTTTCTACACAATCTTTCGAATTAACAATGAAAATGGGTCTAGTTGAGTAAATCTTTTAAATACATTTGTTCTCTTCTGCGAAATTGCTTTGGGCATATTTGGTTTGTCTTTGAAAATTGCTGGTTATGTATTGTACAAGGTATATATGCTTTAAACATTATGTCCTTAATACTTGTGTGGTCTTGTTTAATGGTGACGTTGTGGGTGCTTTCATTTTTAACAGTTTTGTTGATTATTGCCATACGAAATATGGTTCATTTCGAAATGCGTACTTCATTTTTAAACTGTTTTGAGAACACAATGCTACTGAAGGAAACCGAGTTGGCACTGTGCGCATGTAACTTGCTAAAAGCTTACTCTGTGGGAATACAATTGATTATTGCAGGACCTTGTGTATGCTTCCGAAGGCAGCTCAGGTTCATCTGTACGAACTATTTATGTACGGAGTGGTATGTCATTTCACTTTGCACTAAAAAGAATAGAACACTAGTTTAGTTGTTTGTATCTTTCTAGTTTTAAGCAAGTCTGTAAACAACTAGATTTATTAATCTATCCCTTAATATGGGCTGCTTCTTCTTTTTTCCTTTTTTTTTTTTCCAGTCAGTGAATGTATGGATCCTTGGTACCTTGTTCTTTCTATTAAAACATAGATTTGGTGCTTTTCCAAGTGGCCTGTACTCTACTTTAAAATGTTCTTGTGGAACAGAAATGATTTTGGGACAAGTGGCACAATCCTAGGACTGTTTGCTAGATCTGCTTTGCCTAATTTCTAAAAGAAATCATTTACTTTGATGACAGATAGAATATATATGAATACAATGTTTCTTCCTATAAATGTCCAAGGCAATCCAATTTGATAGTTTAAAATCAATTTTCAGCTCATACAAGCACTCATCTGTTAAAAGTGGTAATCTTTATCTTGCCAAAGGCAATCCAATTTGATTTCTCTCTCTCTATAGCCCATACAACACTAAAGAATAAAAAGGACAAGGGACAGAAAAAAGAAAAAAAAAATGCTCGTAGAATGTTACTGTTAGGAGGAGCTAAACATCAAGAAGGTGAAATGACAAAGTTCTTGCCCTTTTACAGTGTCAAGGCTCATTTTACTAGGACCTGTTGCTTGTGACATGACTGGAGTGTCATCCATATCCAGGACCCTCTTGAATCTATCCTTCGAGTTGGCATAGACCACCTTACTTCTCACTTTTGATGTATCAAGGTGACCTGAAAAACAAGAGAGTCAACTTTCATAGGCAACATCGCATGGCAAATTGTATTGCTCCCTTAAAACATGAATAGAGATTGGCCTGGTGTTCTAATATTGTGCAGGGGCCTTGAGGGGTATGCCTTTGGAAGAGTATAAGGAAGGTTGGGAAACTTTTCACCGTTTTGTTAGCTTGAAGGTGGGGGGATGGATCTTCTATCAGATTCTAACTTGATTAAAGGGGAATTTCCCTAAGTTGTATGGCATGGCACGTAATAAAGAGGCGTCAGTGGCAAAGTTAATTTCCTTCTCTTGGGATAGCTATCATTGGAACATTGGCTTTACTCGGTTGGGCCAAGACTGGGAGTTAGAGTCTATTGCTTCCTTTATGGATTTACTTTATTCTGGAGTGTGGAAAGGGGACAGGGTGGATAAGTTGTGCTGGAAACTGTCTTCTGTAGGAGTTTATGATGTGCAATCTTACTACAAAGTCTTACAACCCCCTTCTCATATGTCTTTTCCTTGGAAGACGGTGTGGAAACCAAACTTTCCAATAAAGATTAGTTTCTTCATTTGGACAGCGGTATTGGGTCTTATTTTAACAAATGACAATTTGCAAAAACGTTGGCTTGTTGTTATTAACTGGTGCTGTGTGTGTAAGAGGGCTGGGGAGACTACTAATCACTTACTTTTATGTTGCCCGGTAGCTAGAGAGTTGTGGTGCATGGTGTTCACTCTTTTTGGGGGTACATTTGGTTATGCTCAGTGGTGTAATGGAGCTTTTATCTAGCTGGCCGGGTAAGTTCAGCAAACATAGAAATGAGGTTGTTTGGAACATTATTCCTCATTGTTTAATGTGTGGCATTTGGCAGGAGAGGAATGCTCGGATTTTTGAAGGAACTGAAAGTTCAACTCAAGACCTGAAACTAGCTTTTTTCCATACTTTGCTTTTGTGGACCTGGCTTCAGGTGTTTCCACTTTTAGCTTATAGCACACTATAAGAGAAATGCATAATATGCCATGTCTGCTAATTAGAGAGTGAGACTGTAATTCATGAATTAATAAAATGCCCAATTGCAGAAGCTGTTTGGAATATAGGGAATCTGTTGCTATTGGATGGCCAGATGGAGGATTTTACTGACCTTGCTGTGCAGATTATGAATTCAAATTCTTCAATTCAGAGGCAGTGGGATCCTTCTTATGTATAGCTAGGGCACTATGGAAAAACATGAACAGCATAGTTCATGAGGATGGAAGTGGTTTACCACAGCAGATACATAGTGAAGTGCAAGTGTTATCGTGTGGATTATGTCCTATGCTAATGCAGGCCCAACCTTTCAGTATCAATCAGGGATGTTCTTGGAAGCCCCCTCCCTTGGATTGGAAAAGGTAAACATAGATGGTGCTTTATATGAACATGATCAATATTCTGGTATTGTACTGGTATCATTGTTCGACTCCAAAGGAGATTTCATGGTAGCTATGTGTAATAGAATTAATGGGGTTTTCCAAGTACCAGAAATTGAAGCTCAGGCATTGGAAGCAGGAATGTTGTTCAATTATTATATGGGTTTTCGTCGTATCATGATGGAAGGTGATTGCATTTGCACAGTGAGGTTTTCTTGGCTGTAAAGAATTTGGGAATGTAGGAGCAAGCTACAGCCATCTGGTTCAAGGAATTCATAAAAAATATAAATAAATAAAAAACAGCTGGTTTTTCAGAATTTTCTTTCAACCTGACACGAAGGGAGGCTAACCAAGCAGCACGCCTAATAGCCAAGCACATACAGTATGGAAATAGGGAGAAAGTATGGCCTGAAGACACACCACCTTGTATTGATCCACATATTTATCATGATAAAGCTCTGTGTATTTCTGCATAATGGACTGCTATGATGTGTTGTATTTCAGTTTATGTTTAATGAAATTATAAGAATTTCATTGAGAGAGAGAGAGAGAGAGAGAGAATCAGTCACGAACACCAACTAGAGTAGCACCAAAAATCCAAATTGCAGACCAAGTGTCTGATGTCTCCATGGTCAGAGACTTTGACACAATTGTACTCTAGAAGGTCATTCACTATTATCTATAGAGCAATTTGAGCACAATCTTCTACAGGCCACAATGTTGCAGAGAAATGCCTGTGAAGATCCTAACTAATGTGCATTACTAAAGCAATCATTATTCTATGCCTCATCTCCAGGAAATATTACGTTCCCTTAGCTAGCATGAAAGAGACAGAGAATATGTTCTACCAAGCAACAAAACCACGTTTGATCTAATACAGCTAAGATAGGGTAAATTTTCAAACCCCCATTTCTTTACACATTTTTCTTATTCTAACTTTCAGCTATATCAACACGGCCATCAAGAAAAGTGAGACATATTGTGAAGTTATCTAGTCATATGATCAACTACCCCAAAAGTTTTATGAACCAACATGAATGTTTGTAAATATTGAGGATTGAAAGCAATTATGTAAAATCATAACCCTTTTTAAAAAATTTAGTCCAGTTTCATAAATGAGCTCAAGTTCTCCCAAAGAAATCTATAAGAAGACATCGGCAAAATTGCCAAGCTGTTGTCTTCCTACCCTGAATTTGAACCATGTATAAACACAGTATGCAGTTCATTGTAAAGCTTTGTTCATATAGCATCTATAATGTCATTGACCTTTTATTGGCTGTGATTTGTTTGCAGGAAAAATACTGAATATTGTGCAGAGGCCTTGAGGGGTATGCCTTTGGAAGAGTATAAGGAAGGTTGGGATACTTTTCACCGTTTTGTTAGCTTGAAGGTGTGGGATGGATCTTCTATTGGATTCTAGCTTGATTAAAGGGGAATTTCCCTAAGTTGTATGGCATGGCACGTAATAAAGAGGCTTCAGTGGCAAAGTTAATTTCCTTCTCTTTGGATAGCTATCATTGGAACATTAACTTTACTCGGTTGGGTCAAGACTGGGAGTTAGAGTCTATTGCTACCTTTATGGATTTACTTTATTCTGGAGTGTGGAAAGGGGACAGGATGGATAAGTTGTGCTGGAAACTGTCTTCTGTAGGAGTTTATGATGTACGATCTTACTACAAAGTCTTACAATCCCCTTCTCATATGTCTTTTCCTTGGAAGACGGTGTGGAAACCAAACTTGCCAACAAAGATTAGTTTCTTCATTTGGACAACGGCATTGGGTCTTATTTTAACAAATGACAATTTGCAAAAACGTTGGCTTGTTGTTATTAACTGGTTCTGTATTTGTAAGAGGGCTGGGGAGACTACTAATCACTTACTTTTATGTTGCCCAATAGCTAGAGAGTTGTGGTGCATGGTGTTCACTCTTTTTGGGGTACATTTGGTTATGCTCAGTGGTGTAATGGAGCTTTTATCTAGCTGGCCGGGTAAGTTCAGCAAACATAGAAATGGGGTTGTTTGGAACATTATTCCTCATTGTTTAATGTGTGGCATTTGGTGGGAGAGGAATGCTTAGATTTTTGAAGGAACTGAAAGTTCAACTCAAGACTTGAAACTAGCTTTTTTCCATACTTTGCTTGGGTGGACAACGGCTTCAGGTGTTTCCACTTTTAATTTCTTACCTACTTTGCTTGATAGTTGTACTTTTCATGCATCTTAGTTTACCTTAGCACACTTCCTGTGTGCTTTGGCTTTTTGTAGTTCATCATTTTCTTTCCATGAAGTTTTATTATTTAAAAAATAAAAAATAAAAAATCTCCATCAGGAGAATTTCATCATTGACAGATGCATTAGCTATCTTTGACCCGTATTCAACTGGGAACAATAACCCTTTAGATGCAAGTCACAACTCATTGGCTCCATTATATAAGCTTGAACCCTTGTGCTTGAACATCAATAGCTTGTTCATAATTGTACCTTTTCATTAAGTGCACACACTGTGGGCTCCTTGATCTAGCTTGGAATAGATTCACAAGGATTTGTACCAAGCTGGATGGGTGAAATGGTACTCCAATATTATGGCAACTTGCTTCTCCTTTGGTATTGGATTTTTGCCAATGGACATCTACCAAGGTGTTCAAATGAACCTGAACCTTACAGTTTCTTCTTTTTTCTAGCAATTTTTAAGGGTCTTTTATTATTCCACATTTGATAGGAGTATAGACCTTTCAAGTAACTCGTCTGTATCAGTTTCTACTGAAGTCTTACAGGATTTCGTTTCTTGAACTTGTGTCAAAGTTATTTGATGAGAAAGATAGCAGTGAAAGCTAGGAATATGATATTGTTGGAAATCTTTGATATCTCAATAAACAATCTTTTTGGCAAAATTGTCAAGGGCATATTTAATTTGTCTTTTCTTGGTTACATGAACTTTCATACAACAATTTTTTGAGAACAATTCCATCATGCACCCAGTCTAAGATTTTTTATGCATCTAGCTACTGTGCCAATCTTGAACTCAATGGAGCCCTTTCCCAAAAGTTCTCAAAAGAAATTGGCAAAAAATGAGGACGACTCTGAAAACCCCTAGTATGAATAGATATGAGAGTTGGATATGCTGTTGGTTCTTGGGGAATCTGTGGAGTTCTCTTCTTCAAAAGGACTTCAAGGTATGATGATTTCAGGTTTATCGATGACATGAAAGATCAGTGTGACTAAAATGTTAAAATTGAACTGGTTACTTCAAATTATGAAAGACATCATCTTTGTTCTTTTTCATGTTGGTATGTAAGTAAAAGGCATCATCTTCTTCGAGATATACTGCAAATATTATGTCCTTAACAATTGTCTGGTCTTGTTGATGTTTTAGGCACTGCACTGTAAATGTGATTTAATTCATATCTAACCTTCTACCCAGTGGGATTTTATTTCAGAAATACGTTGATACTAAAATGGAGCCAACATTTTCAATTTTTAGTCTAGTTTTGTTGATTGTTGCCATATAAAATATGTTTCGTTTTCAGATGCAGATTTAATTTAAAATGATTTGATAACACAATGCTCTAGAAGGAAACAAAGTAAGCACTAAAACAAGTTATTTCTCACACATTTGTATCGTTCAATTTTGTACTATGATGCACATGTAACACTCTAAAAGCTGACCCTATGGCAATACTATTGATGATTGCAGGTCCTTGTTGTGCATGCTTTAGAAGGTAGCTCTGGTTCATGCTTTTCAAGAGGCCACAAAGATTAGTTTGGAATTGTAGTAGGTCTCATTAGCCCCTGAACTTGTTATAAACTGCACATAAATAATTTTCTAAGGATTATGATTTCTGCCTTATGATCTAGACAAACCATTTATATTTATAAACATATATACACACACACACATATGGTAGAATAACCATGTAATGAAAAAAATCTTGCCCTTTGGGAAATTCTCGTCAGTGAAGAAATCTAAATCATAGACAGCATAGCGGTACTCATTGGTAGGCAGAGACTTAGGAAAGTCCTCGTTGGTTTCATATGGGCTTCCCAGTTTCTCCACCACCACTTCTTGATTCTCAATC
Organism: Quercus gilva; assembly: GCA_023621385.1. NCBI lineage: Eukaryota > Viridiplantae > Streptophyta > Magnoliopsida > Fagales > Fagaceae > Quercus > Quercus gilva. The sequence goes on from CM042481.1 coordinate 65,464,005, forward strand.
TTAAAAATAATGAACCAATAATTCCTCTTTGCTTTTAGCTCCAAGAACTTCAGTTTAATTCATCATGCACAACCATTCTAAATGCTGCATTCGCCTAAGCTGGAGGATTTATTTTTCTTTGGAAGAAGGAAATAAAGATACGTATCAATCACGGATGGCCTAACGGAAATCATAATGCATATACAATAAAGGATAATAGGATTTATTTGTTTAAGAAGAAAACAATATCAAGAAATGCATTGCAGCACTTCTTTTAGTAGTATGTCATAATTATTGGACAAAGCATGTTTTCATTACTATATTGCATCACAAACAAGTGGACTTGAAAGATGACGAAAAGGCACTTCTCTTGTTTTGATGTGGTATTAAGTATAAGAGATAATGGTAATAGCTAACTACCTACTGTTTATTTTGTTAAAATGTTCACATCATGTAACAGAAATGATTTTATTCTCTTATGCTGCTCTGCTTGTGTAGGTTCCAATGAATAAAGTTCGCATGTCAAGAATATTTTCATAAATAAAATAACAGGAAGCAGCAAGCAATGCTCATTTTAGAGAATTAGGCATATTGGGACAAGTAGCACAATCCTAGGAATATTTTCTAGATATGCTTTACCAAATTTCTAAAGAGATCCTCTACATTGATGACAGATTCTACATAATTGATTAATTGTGCAAAATAAATGGCTCTATTTAACAAATTCATGATGCTATTTGATGGATTCCTTGCAACCAGTGTGTAAGAAGGAAGCCCAGACTATAGAAGAGTTCGCTGCTAAAGTCTAATTCTCCCTGTGCAGAATTTGGCCTTCAATGTTTATGGAGAACATCTGAGAGCATTATTATTGGTGGAGAACATCTAAGAGCATTATTATGTGAGTTTTTATTGTAATTTGATATGAGTTGTGTATGTGAGTAATCTATGGACTACATTGTTCCATGCTATAATATGTGTTCCATTTTATATGTTTTTTAATAAGGTTCCTCCACTTCAAAGTTTACATTGTTCCAAGATTGCTTCCTAATAATTGAGAAATTTTTTAGTCAAAAAAATAATTGTATATAATTTGGGGTTAAAAAAATATTATTATTACATTAAATGATTATTGGCTATCATGTGGCGGTGGCCGTGACTGTGGCGGTTGCGGTGGTTGTGATTGTTGTTTATTGTAGTGGATATATTATTTTATTGTGTTAAAAGCTAAAATAAAATCACCGATGTTGGGTGTTTTGTAAAGTGAGAAGTAAAATAGATAAAGTAGTTTTTTTGTGTGCCAAATAGCTAAATTTATGGCTCCACCAATGTGGATGCTCTAGGAAGTTTTTTTCTATAATCTCCAAAGAAAATTATTTTTTTCAAATACTTTTTCAATTGATAAATGAGAGGTCAATTACCTAGGACATAGATACAGTAAATAGTTTAGTGCTGCACTTCTGTTTTCCCCCAAATGAGAATTCTCTCAACAATGCTTTCCTTTAGCTTCAAGAAATTTAAAAACAAGATGGTTCATTTATTTAGATAAATGGAGTAGAGGAACAATAGTGAAAAGGAACTGTTAAGGGAATTTGGACAATTGCCTGAGATTGGCCATATGGAAATTTAACACTTTTTTGGACCCTTATTTAGCTGGACAATTTCTTGGACATCGTATTGGATTTGAAAATGGTACTTATCTTCGGCTTCAGGGTACTGCTTAAATATGGAACTTGAATTATTTATAACTCGGTCTGTACTGTGAATGCAAAGGTCTAAACAGCTTTCAATGTAGGAAATGGCAACCAGCAAGATATGGTAAATTGAGGTGAACATTGATCTGAATGCAGGAGACTGTGTCAAAATATATGGGAACTTCAAATTTGGGGCAACATGGAATGCTATTAAAGTTACTCTTTGAGTGGTGCAAACTTATCTAATATTCTAAATCTATTCCCAATTATTATTCACTAGAGATTAGCAAATCTAGTCCAAGACATGTAAATTGACTTTATCTATTAAATAAAAATTGGTTTCTTCTACCTCTGATAAATACCTTGTATGCTTTAGGACCTCAAGAATAGGCCCTAAAACACCTCGCCCATGCAAACTTAATTCTCATAATTCAGAAGCATTTCATCCCAGTAAATTAGAGAAAGAACACTCTTTTTTAAAACAAAAGGCTATTTCTCTTCAAGTGTCTCAAAAACAAGAAAAGTTCAGATCATACGCATGATTTCTTAAAACAAGAAGAGCTCTACCTCGGACCAAATCCATTTGCAATTTTAAAAAAAATTCTGAAAAAAATTAGGAAATTTACAATCAAAATCATTAAGTTCAATTAATGGTATATAAATTGATTTAAACCAAAACAACGTAAGTAAAAAAAAATCAAGATACTCCATGCATAAACTAATTGACAATTTGTCATTGAACCATTTTAACCAGACTTTTTTTTTTTTTTTTTTTAAACTTTTATTTTACATAGGAATTCATACCTCACCAAAATTTCAAGCTGTCAACAAAGAAAACCCAGTTTACACGGTATTAGATTTCAGTGTCTCCTATTGTTTGTTGTCAAGATTCTAAGGCCTCGCAATCAAGCTTTAATTTTCTAAGACACCTTCTTGAAAAATCTAGACAGACAAAAAAGCTATTATGTGTATTCATTGTTAGTGTGGAAAATTATGTACTAAAGAAACAATTTTCTAAATTGAAAAGTTCTATCCAGCGTGTGGATTACTCCAAATCCAAAGACTCTAGACAATAAAAAAAAGTCTCTAAAACTCTCTTTTCAAGACTTTAGGGGTTCAAAGTCTTTGAATCATAAATTTATAATTTCCTAAAAGAAAAAAAAAAGTATGAAAATGAATTTATCATTATTTGAATAATCACGAATTCAGAATTATCGTTTTGTATTTTGATCTTGGTCACAATGGTGGCATCGTCGTTGCCCCATTATGGTTAGGAGCCAGTCTAATTTGGGTTTTCAAATGGAGACTTAAAGTTTTGGATATTTTGCTTAACCTCTATTTTATCTTTTCTTTTTCAAATAAAAAATAGTCATAATTTTGTAATTACTATAAGACCAATTGTCTCTATTATGTCTTGCAAGTTGGAGGACTCTTTTTCATATTGTTTGGATTTTAAATGATTTTAAATATATACGAGTCCTAAACCATCAAACTCAACTCTTCGTCCAATTCTTTTTGAGGAACATTTCCCAGAAAGCATTGAGTTGGAATTATAGAAAACATGTCATCAATCAACTATAAAGTTCCAAAAAAATGGCATTTGAAAAATGGCATCTAATGTATTTTTAGGGTTTGCCTTATCTCCAATAATTTCTTAAAAGGAATCTCCTTTTGTTTTAATGAGAGACTGTCACATCACTCACTAAATAAATAAAAAGTGGGGATTAAAACCCACTACCACTTGTCATTGTATATTTAAAACAAATGACATATCAAGTTAAAAAAGTATTAGAGATAAGCTACGCCTGTATTTTTAATTGTTGTTAATGGACCAACTTGTCCTTGGATCATAGCATAGGTGGTAACTAATGGGTAATCAAAATGAGAAAGTATGGATTATTTCCATAGTACTTAATTAATTATTTATTTATTTAATAAAATGGAAATATATAGATATGGAGCTGTTTTGTAAAAGTTAAGATTCAAATAAAAACTTTCATTTTAAAATTCAATTCAAAGCATGAATTTTTATACTCTAGGAATTTTAATATATGGAAATTGTAGTAAACTCTGATAAGATTGAGTGTTATTCCTATTTTATACTCTAAACAGGAACTAACAAACTCTTCAAACTACTAATAGATAACTGACACGTGCATTTCCAGTCTAATAGGTGATCTTAGTGTTCATCTAGCAATCATGGTAGCTCTATTTGGAGTCTCTTAGTAAGCAGTGATCGCTTTGTAAAGTATCAAACAAAAGACAATAAGATTCTACGTAATTGTGCAAACTAAATGGCTGTTTGTAACAAAATTCGAGGATATTTGATGAATAACTTGCAACTAGTATGTAAGAAAGAAGCCCAGGCTGTAGAAGATCGAGTTGATTGCTAAAGCTTCTCCATGTGTATGGTGAATATCTTGAGAGTTATTTTCTTAATCTCCAAAGAAATTTATTTTTTTCAAATACTTTTTCAATTAGTAAGTAAAAGCTAGATTAAATGTTTGACGTTGGATATGGTATTAGAGGGTATTAGATTTCAATATCTCCTATTCCATGAAATGAATGTTGAATTCTTCGCACAATTATTGTTTGTCAAGATTTTAAGGCCCCCATGATTTTTAATTTTCTTGAACCATACTTTCTTGGAAAAAATAGATGGAGAAAAATGTTATTGAGTGTATTCAATGTGTAGTGTGGAATTCCATCAAAAAGAAAAAGTTCGGTGTAGAAAATTAGGTACTATAAGAAAAAATTTTGTGGAAAACATTTTGTGGAATTCCATCAAAAAGAAAAAGTTTGGTGTGGAAAATTAGGTTATCTAAGAAAAAATTTTCTAAATTGAAAAGTTTTACTCAGCGTAAAGGAGACTCCAAAGACTTCGGAAAAGAAAAATGAAATCTCCAAACTCTCTTTTAAGACTTTAGAAGTTCAAAGTCTTTGGATTATAAATTTGTAATTATTTTTTTTTAAAAAAAGGTATATAAATAGACTTATCATTATTTGAACAGTCATGAGTTTAGAATTATCATTTTGTATTTTAATTTTGATCACAATGGTGGCAGCATAGCAACCTTATTATGGTTAGGACTTTGGAGGCATTTTATCTAATTTGAGTTTTTGAATAAGGAAGTCAAAGTTTTGGTTATTTTTCTTTGAATTTTTTGAGTCTTTTAACAAAATATTATTAAAATTTGAGTTTATGGGTATTTGCAAAAAACAAAAAAAAAAAAAACAAAAACAAATATTTAAACGATTGAGAAGATGGGGAGATTTCGGTACCCTATGTGCTAAGTTTTACAGAAATTTGGCATTGACAACGCGGAATTGGGGGAAAGAGAAGAGAGAGACTCTGACAACCAATTTGGTACTCCATTTCAAATTACTATAACACCAACCGTCTTTTTTACATATATATATATATATATATATGCATACATCCTAAATCATCAATGAATCTATTCAAAAAATAAATAAATAAACCATCAATTAAAGAATGCTCAAAGCCTCAAACTCTTTGTTCAATTATTTTTAAGGATATTTCCCATGAAGCATGGAGATGGAAATATAAAAACAAGTCATCAATCAACTATAAGGTTCCAAATAATGGCATTTGGAATAATTTTGAGTAACCATAATAATAATTATAAATTAAATTTATACAAGTCCTAAACCATCCATTAATCCATTAAAAAAATTCATCGATTAAGAATGCTCAAATTCTCAAACTCTTTGTCCAATCTTTTTTAAAGACATTTCCAGAAATCATTGAGATGGAAATATAAAAAAATAAGTCGTCAACCAACTGTAAGCCTCAATTTTTATTCTTTATTTCTTGGTTGTGCAAATTTAATGAACCCTTCAATTAAATTTTATGAGTACAAACAAACATCAATTAGAAGATATCTAAGACAATCTATAAGTAAAATGTTTTTTTTCTTACATGGAAAACTCATTAATGAGAAGACAAAGGCTACATAACCGTTTAACAAAAAACTTCTAGTATAATATAATGAGCTTATAATAATTTTTTGTAATGGAAGGAAAACTTTGGTTGACTATTTAATGTGTTTTGGTTTAAGGGTAGGAAAAAAGAGAGATTCAAAATTCAAACTAATTACTTTGGTTTTATGAAGCATTCTTCTCAATCACTTGTATTACTAAAAAAGAATACAATTAATATAAGTCTAGAGCCATAGAAAAAAAAAATATTGCCACTATCGGGGAATAAATTTTTATTAATAATTTGATAAATGAAAATGTAATATTAGTGGTGCATGAGATCAAATAAAAATCAATAAAAAAACTTAGCAATTTAAATATTGTATGTTAGATTGGATTGGAGTGGCAAAATTGGACACGATCTGCGAACCTGACACGACACGACATAAAATTAGCAGGTTATGGGTTGAGGCTTAACGGGTTTGTGTCATATTCGGATTAACACGGCTGACCCGTTTAATAAACGGGTTGGGTTAGTGTTGAACATATAGACCCCATTTAACCCATCTGACCCGTTTAATTAAATGACATTTTACCAATTTACCTTTCAAACTCTAGGTATATAAACTTATTAGTTGTTGTGGTTTATTTTCTTTGACATATTGTGATTGATTATTTGTGATATTATGATATGCTTTAGTTTTGAATGATTATTTGTGATGCAGTTACTCGTTAGTTCTGAATTTTATATTAAAAATATTTATTTGTTTGTTTTTTCATAAATTATTTTTTTTTATTTTGATAAAATCTGATAAACAGATCAACACAACTAACCCGTTTAATAAATGCGTCGTGTCAAAGTTGAGGATTCTTGATCCATTTAATAAACATATCGGGTTAGTGTTGACCTATATCGTCAAATACTCATGAGTTGACGCGAATCCGACATGCGAACATGAATTGCCAACCCTAAGATTGGATAAACTTGTCTTATTCTTGTTGGATATTTAGGTTGCTAGACACTTTGCCATGATTTCATCATAATGTATACTTTATTTATATTTAGAATTCCCAATTCATTTTAATTAAAACAATATTGTCAATCTTTTAATTAAAGTCAATGGCCCACGCCCTTGAATGAGAAAGTGTTTTTTTCTAGGAAAGACTACAAAGACATTGGAAATTGACCAATGAAAATTGATACGGGGCAGCCAATATATATATATATATATATATATATCTGTGTGTGCGTGTGGCCAGATCAAGATAAAGGCCCCACAAAATGGACAGAGGGTACTACTTGCAAGACTTTAGTCAATGCTTGAAGCATAGACCACGGAATGCGGACAGAGTGTAGAATTTGAAGTGTAAAACAAAACAAAACAAAATCAAACGGGGTGCTCCTATAAATTACCATCCAAATAGTATCCTTTTTCACAATTGACACTTACTTTTTATAATCTAATAATGGACGGTTCCTTAGGATTCCTTTTCCTCACTTTTCTAATTATTCATCTTCCGAATTTCTTCATTTTCTGCACCGGACACACTGACTCTGAGGTTCGTTGCATCGATAGCGAGTGACATGCCCTTCTCAAGTTCAAGCAAGACCTTATTGATCCTTCAAACCGGCTCTCCTCTTGGATTGTTGATAGGGATTACTGTCACTGGGTTGGTGTTGTCTGCCACAACCTCACAGCTCACGTCCACCAACTCAATCTTTCAAGCTATTATGACCTTGGTGGTAAGCTAAATCCTTCTCTGCTTGATTTGAAGCATTTGGATTACTTTGACCTCAGCTCCAATAATTTCTTAGCTTCTCCTATTCCCTCATTTCTCGGTTCAATGAAGAGTTTAACATCTCTTAATCTCCCTTATGCGGGATTTGTGGGAGTAATACCTCGTCAACTTGGAAACCTCTCCAATTTGCTTTATCTCAATCTCGAAAGTTCTAGTTTTCATTTTCATGGTATATATGTGAATAACCTTCAATGGCTTTCTGGTCTTCCTTTGCTACAACATCTCGATATGAGTGGTGTAGATCTTAGCAAAGCCTCTGATTGGCTACAACTCACAAGCACACTACCTTCCTTGTTTGAGTTGCGCTTGTCACGTTGCCAACTTCCTTTCATTCCACTGACACCCATTGTTAACTTTTCATCTCTTCTTACCCTCGATCTTTCAGGGAACCATTTTGAAGACACTTTGATCCCATCATGGATCTTTGGTCTTCGTAATCTTGTTTCTCTTGATCTATCTCACCATTACTTTCAAGGTCCAATCCCTATTGGTCTCCACAACATGACTTCTCTTAGGCACCTCTATCTATTAGGAAACAATTTCAACTCTTCAATTCCCAATTGGTTGTATAGTTTTAGTTGTCTTGAGTTTCTTAACCTTTGCTACAATAATTTGCAGGGTACAATCTCCAGTGCTATTGGAAACCTAACATCTGCCATTAGTATTGACTTGTCATTCAATGAACTTGGAGGAAAGTTGCCAAGATCGTTGGGTAATCTCTGTAACTTAAGGGAAATCAGATTGTCATCCAACAAATGGAGTCAAGAGATATCTGAAATCTTAGAAAGTTTATCAGGGTGTCTTTCAGATAGACTTGAGATCTTAGACTTAAGTTATTCTCAACTTCATGGTCATTTGACGGATGAACTTGGTCTATTCAAAAATCTAGTCAAACTTCATTTTTCAAGGAATTCAATTTCAGGTCCAATTCCAATGTCTTTAGGAAATCTTTTATCTTTGACAATCCTACATCTTTCACATAATCAATTTAGTGGACCTCTCCCTCAAAATTTTGGGCAACTTTCCAAACTAAAGGCTTTATATATTGAATCAAATATGTTGGAAGGTGTTGTGTCCAAATCTCATTTTTCCAATTTAACAAGATTGAAAAAATTTTATGCATTTGGAAACCAGCTGACTTTAAATGTAAGTCACGATTGGATTCCTCCATTTCAATTAGGGTATTTAAGCTTGCGGTCATGGAATTTGGGGCCAAATTTTCCCACATGGCTTTGTTCACAAAGACATCTTCAAAATTTGGATATATCCAATACAAGGATTTCTGGTGTTGTTCCTCCTTCATTTTGGAACTTGTCTTCTCAGTTCCGATTTCTAAATCTCTCCCACAATCTAATCTATGGAGAAATTCCAAACAGTCCTGTAATTTTTTCTACTTTTGTGATTGATCTACGTTCAAACCATTTCAATGGCTCGTTACCTTGTATATCCTCTAGTGTGATTGCGCTAGATCTTTCTAACAATTCATTCTCCGGATCTATTTCTCACTTTTTGTGTTACAAGATGAATGAGCCCAAAAACATGGAACTTCTCAATCTTGGAAAAAATCTTTTATCTGGAAAAATACATGATTGTTGGACGATGTGGCACAAATTGGAGATCCTAAATTTAGGAAACAACAATTTCACCAGCAACATTCCAGCATCCATTGGATCATTGACTCTTCTCAAGTCTTTGCACCTACACAACAACAAACTCTCAAACAAATTGCCATCATCTTTGAAAAATTGTAAAGAGTTGGTTATTATTGATCTCAGTGAAAATGAGCTTGTTGGATCCATCCCTTCATGGATAGGACATAGGCTTTTAAGCTTGATGACTCTCAACCTTCGCTCAAATAATTTTCATGGTCAAATTCCAGAAGAACTTTGTGCTCTAACTTCACTTCAGATCTTGGACCTTTCCCATAATAAACTATTTGGAAGCATACCAAGATGTGTTAAAAATTTTAGTGCCATGGCCACAAAAAGTATTTCATATCTCAACATGGATTTTTACCCCTGGACTGATTCTTATGGTGAATCTTTCCCTCTTGAAAGTGCATTGCTTGTGATAAAGGGAAAATTTCTTGAGTATAGCACCATTCTCCAATTGGTAAAAAGTATAGACTTTTCCAAGAATAGTTTAACAGGAGAGATTCCCGAAGAAGTGACCAATCTCCGAGAATTACAATCATTGAATTTGTCATATAATCTCTTGATTGGAAGTATTCCTGTGAATATAGGTACTATGGGTTCATTGGAATGTATTGATTTCTCTATGAACCAACTTTCAGGTCAAATTCCCTCAAGCGTGTCTAGTTTGACATTTTTAAATCATTTGAACTTGTCAAACAACAATTTGATTGGGAAAATCCCTTTAAGCACCCAGCTACAAAGTTTTGAGGCATCTAGTTTCATTGGAAACAAACTTTGTGGACCACCACTTACTGATAATGGTACTATAAATGGTGTAAAACCCAACAATGAAAACATAGGGAATAAAGGTACTCTTGGACTTGAAGTGGATTGGTTTTATGTGAGCATGGCACTTGGCTTTGTGGTTGGGTTTTTGGGTGTATGCTATACTTTACTATTGAACAAGCAATGGAGGATTATCTACTTTCGATTGCTAGATCACATGGGGAATAGGCTTAGGGGTGTTGTTTTATCATAATGTAATTAAATTGTCTAAGATTCTTAATATTTAGTTCAATTGTCATGTGATAATGTTAATTGATATTTTGTTGATTTCTATATAATATTTGTGCTGCTTACTACTTTTATTATTATTTATGTTCACTCCATTGGAATATATGAATATGGTGTTTCTTCTTATAAATTTCAAAGGCAATCCAATTTGTAGTTTTGTTTAAGCAATATACTATAACTGGAAATGATGAGGCAAGTGTTCTTTCAGCTATTCTTTTAGCTCTCTTTAGAATCTCCAAGCGGTCACTTTATAAAGTCTCAAAGAAAGACAAGAAGATTGTGCATAACTTGGCAAACTTAGTGTGTTCTTTGTAACAAATTACTAGGCTATTTGGTAGATCCCTTGCTACCAGTTACTAAAAAGAACGCCTACATTGAGAAAGCATGGGCGTATACTATCTACTTCTCCTTCCATGCCAAATCTAGCCTTCTCTGTCTAGTTAATTTTTTAATACCTCTCTCCTAAAAAACACGTCTCTTAGCAGTTCTTACCTCCAGTTTCAAGACAATTAAAACTGGAGTTTCATTTTTTTAGAGATTATTCACAATATATTGGTCATGCTTGTAGGGGAGCAATAGCTAAAAGGTAATGTCTGTAAGGGATTTAGACTCTTACTTGCGATTGGCCATATGGAAGTTTTACACTTTTCTAGGCCCCAATTTAGGTGGACAATTTCTCAAACATCATATTGAAGAGGGAAATGGTACTTCTCTTTTGCTGGATAATTGGCATCTTGAGGATCCTTTGTTACTTGAATATGGACCTTGCATTAGTAATGATAGTCAGTGCTGTGAATGCAAATGTCTCATCAGCTTGCAATGGAGGAAACTAAAAATGGCAGCCAACAAATTTGAGGGTTTGGTTCATATTCATGGCAAGTATTTTAAGGTGAACATTGATCAAAATGCAGTAGAAAATTTCAATATAGAAATAACAAAATCTTGAAAATTCAAATTTAGGGGGCATCATTGAATGCTATTAGACTTACTGCAATGGGGTTACCAAGATGGTGTACTGTGTTGCTTGTTTAGAAGACGGGGAAAGTAGATATTATCTATTCTATTCTTGTGGATATTAAAAACATTTTTGGGAGAAACTATTAGGCTTTGTTCAATTCCTAGATGACTTACTACTTGGGATGCATAGTTAGCTTGGCAATATGGGTTCTAAAGGGCAGAAGAGATTTGTTGTTATCATTCTTAAAGTTTCTTGGATTGCTCATATATATCACACTTGGATGGAGAAAACTCTTGATGGCGGGAAAAAACTATCTTCAAGATTATTGTCATAAAGGTTAGATGGACTGGCATCAAGCAGGCATATTGCAAGTTCATATAGATATAAAGGTTGTGTTCTGTTTGGAATATCCCTATGAATGTATTTGATTCTAAGTTTTAATTGTTGCATTGGTCTATCTTCTGTTTGCTTTTGTTGATACGATGACCTGTAATCTAAAGTATTTCATCCTATATTGTTGATAGGGCTCTTTGTATTGCTTTGGTTCTTTGGCAGTCTGCTAGTCTTGTTGACAACTATTGCTGCCTATTACTGCTGTCTTTGTTTCTGATGAATAATTCTCACTCATCTAAATAAATAAATAAATAAAATGTTTAGGAAACAAAATCTTATACTTATTATTATTATTATTATTTTTTTGAAGAATAGATTCTCATTCATCTAAAAAATGAATTAAAAAAATAATCAAAGGTTGTGTTTAACCATCACCTAGCCAGGCAATGTTGCTTCCTCAATTATTTTTGCAAAAGCTACTACAGCTCAAGCCAACTTTGCACCTTGGTCTGAATGACATTCAATATCATGCTTGCATGTTCCTATACGTTTATTTGCTACTGGTATGCATTTTCTTAATTGGGAATTTAGAAAAAGAATCTCAAATCTATAAGAAGGGGTACATGACCAAGAAGTAGTCTGATGAAAGCTGGTAAGATTTTTTTTGGTTGAAGGCCTATGTAATATGAAAGCTTGTCTTGTGAATTGTTATGGACCAATGAAAAGAACACGAAACTTGCAACTTGGAAGTTGAGTACAATAGTGCCCCACGGAATACTTTACCCCACTTGAAAGAAACCCTGTAGATAGTGAATGTTGAAGGTTCGATTTACAAGTCTTCAGAGAATCATGACCCTAGCATACATGAAAATTCTTGTGTTTATCTGCTATCGGTATGTAGTTCCTTCTAAGAATGATAACCATGGTTTATTTTTAGAGAAAATGTACAAAAGCTTAAACATTATTTATGATCTAAGCATCGATGGCTAGTTTTGGTGAAAAGCCTATTTAAGGCCTGATATGAACGTATTAAGCTTCCTTTGATCAAAGTTCTGTAGGGAATTCAACCCGAAATCCCAACCTGTGAGAAACAAAAAAAATAGAGAAAACACACGCCAAAGAAAATAATCACACACACAAGACAGTATTTACGTGGTACGGCAATTTGCCTACGTTCACGGAGTTGCAGGGATTTCACTATTATGAGGGAAAAGTACAAAGTGCGGCACAGTTTCTTTTCTCTCTCAAAAACACGGCAACAACACACTAAACCCTAATCACCAATAATTGGTTTTTATACAAACGGGCCCAAAAAATTTTCCCGCCTGTCGGCCCAAGCCTCCGCTCCATGGACTAAACCTCAGTAAATCTCCCATTAAAAACCACACAACATTATTCGGGTCGGGTTGGGTCGGGTCGTCAAACCGGATCAAACATAAACTAGGCTCCACAAAGCCCAACAAATCTCCCACTTGGAGACTAGTTCAATCACCAAATCAGCCGCTATCCTCCAAAAAAAATCCCTCATCTCTGCAACTCATCCTCTTGTCCTCAAGCTAGAAGACCAATTGAAGCTGCACACAGCTTCAACTTCTCAGTAGCGACACCCTTAGTCAACATGTCTGCTGGGTTCTTAGATCCACAGATCTTCTCAAGTATTACCAATTTATCTTCAACAAGGTACCAGATAAAGTGGTATTTTGTCTGTATATGTTTCGACTTTGAATGAAAAGCCGAATTTTTAGCAAGAAAAATTGCACTCTGACTGTCACTGTGTAGAATGCCCATCTCCTGCTTCTTACCCAATTCATCTAAGAAACCATGTAGCCAAATCATCTCCTTTCCAGCTTCAATTGCTGCAACATACTCAGCTTTTGTAGTAGACAAAGTAACAATCTTTTGTAGATTTGAAGCTCATGATATAGTTGTACCACCTAGAGTAAAAACAAACCTAGTAGTACTCTTTCTACTATCAATATCACCAACAAAATCAGCATCTACATAACCCTGCAGTTTCAAACTTGCACCTGTGAAGCAAAGATATATATCTGATGAACCCTTCAGATATCTCAGAATCCACTTGAATGCCTCCCAATGCTGCTTTCTAGGCCTACTCGTGAATATGCTCACAACTCCCACTGCATGTGCAATGTCTGGCCTAGTACACACCATAGCATACATCAAGCTGCCAATAGCTGAGGCATAGGACACCTTGCTCATATGGTCCCTTTCTTCTTCTGTCTTTGGTGACTGTTCCTTACTCAGTTTGAAATGACTACCCAAGGGTGTGCTCACTGGTTTAGCTTCATTCATGTTGAACCTGCTGAGAACCTTTTTCACATACTCTGACTGTGAAAGCTTCAATGTACCATTAGCCTTGTCTCTAATGATTCTCATACCAAGGATTTGCTTTGCAGCTCCCAAATCCTTCATTGCAAACTGTTTTGATAATTGCTTCTTCAGATTATTAATTTCCTCAATGCTAGACCTTGCAATGAGCATATCATCCACATACAACAGTAAAATGATATAAGAATTGTCAAAGAATTTGACATAGCAACAATGATCAGCTTCACATCTCTTGAACCCAATTTTATGCATAAAACTGTCAAATTTCTTGTACCACTATCTTGGAGCTTGTTTTAGGCCATACAAGCTCTTTCTCAGTTTGCAGACTTGATTCTCTTGTCCCTGAACAATGAACCCTTCTGGCTGAATCATGTAAAAGTCTTCCTCCAAATCACCATGAAGGAATGCCGTCTTCACATCTAACTGCTCAAGATGTAAATTTTCTATAGCCACCATTCTCAGCACCAGTCTAATTGTTGACATCTTCACAACTGGAGAAAATATCTCTGTGTAGTCAATGCCCTCCTTCTGCTGGAACCCTTTAACAACTAATCTGGCCTTGTAACGTTTGCTACCTATATGCTCATTCTTTATTCTGTATACCCACTAGTTGTGCAAAGCCTTCTTTTCTACTGGCAATTCAATCAGTTCCCATGTCTGATTCTTCAACAAGGAATCCATCTCATCCTTCATGGCTAACTCCCACTTGCTTGAATTCTCATCTTGCAAGACTTCTTTATAACACTCTGGCTCACCACCATCTGTCAACAGGAGATAATTTAGAGTGGGTTAATAACGCTGTAGATGTCTAATGTTCTTGAAAGATCTGCGGACTTCAGCTACAGGTGTACTCTGATCTACCTGTGAATTTACATTCTCCTTATCTTCTTCACCCTTTTTTTGGACAGTACTTTTAGTTAATTCATCTAAGTTGACAAACTCAAATTTCTTTTGATCTATCTCTGTAACATCTGACACTCCAATTGACCTGTCCTTGTACATAACCTGTTCATTAAATATCACATTTCTACTTCTGATGATTTTTCTGTTTTGTTCATCCTAAAACCTATAGCCAAATTTCTCATCATCATAGCCAATGAAAAAACATATTTTAGACTTTGCATCAAGTTTACTACGAGCATCGAAATCAATATGAACATAAGAAACACAGCCAAAAACTTTTAAGTGTGAAAACTTTACCTCTTTATCGCTCCAAACCTCCTCAGGAAGTCTGAACTCCATAGGAACTAATGGCCCTCGGTTTATCAGGTAAGCTGCAGTGCTAACAGCATCAGCCTAGAAAGTTTTTGGTAGTCTAACATGCAACCTCATACTCCTAGCACGCTCATTGAGTGTTCTGTTCATGCGCTCAGCCACACCATTCTGCTGTGGTGTTTCGGGAATGGTCTTCTCCATCCTAATCCCTATGCAGCACAATACTCACTGAACCCTTCATCTATGTACTCTCCTCTATTATCTGACCTCAAACATTTTACTTTCAAACCTGTTTCTGTCTCAACCATGGCCTTCCACTTCTTAAAAGTTTCAAATACATCAGATTTATTTTTCAGAAAATAAACCCATACCTTTCTGCTTGAGTCATCAATAAAGGTAATGTAGTACCTTGAACTTCCAAGGGATGCAATTGGAGAATGCCCCCACAAATCAGTGTGTACTAACTCCAATTTTTCAGCCTTCGGTGTAATACCCGTTTTCAAGAAGCTCACCTTTTTCTGCTTTCTTAAGATACAGCTTTCACACATGTCCAAATCAATGGACTTCAATTCTGGTAGCTTTTCTCTTGACAACAGCATCTTCATCCCTTTCTCACTCATGTGACCAAGCCTGCGTTGCCATAGGCTTGTATCAGTACTTGCATTAGCAATTGCAATTATGTTTCTTGTACTTAAGGTCATATATAGAGTACCAGTCTTTTTTCCACGAGCTAATACCCTAGCTCCCTTTGTAACCTTGCAAGTACCACCAACAAATAGTATTGCATGTCCTTCATCATCAAGTTATCCAACAGAAATCAGATTCCTCCTCAGGTCAGGAATATGTCAAACCTTCTCCAGTAACCAAACAGACCCATTAGGCAACAATATCCGGACGTCTCCCATACCCACAACATCCAAGGTTGAACCATCAGCCAAATACACCTTATCAAAATCACTAGCAACATAATTCTATATGATTTCTCGGTGTGGAGTGGTATGAAACGAAGCTCCTGAGTCCAAAACCCAATCATCAAGTGGATTTTCTATTGCAAGAAGTAATGCATCCTGTACTTCTTCTGTTATAGCATTAGCAGAGTCATCTTCATTCTTCTTCTTAGGACTTTTGCATTGGTTCCTAAAGTGACCTGTTTTCCCACAATTCCAGCATTGTACTTGTTGGCCTGATCTAAATTTACTTCTGTTTCGATTAGAATTTTTGGATTTTGATTTGCCCTGATTTGAATTTCTGTTATTACCTCTGTCTCTTGTTTTAAGGTTTAGGGCAGAACCAGATCCTGAGGTTTCACCTGCATCTCATCTACGAATCTCCTCAACCAGAATTAAATCTCATATATCATTGTACTTGAGCTTTTCCTTTCTTGTAGAATTGCTTACTGCCATCCTCATTGCCTCCCAACTGTTTGGCAAAGAAGCCAAGACAATTAGAGCACGAATCTCATCATCAAAATCAATTTCTATAGACGACAATTAATTTGTGATAGTGTTAAATTCATTCAGATGTTGTGCTACTGATGCATTCTCTGTCATCTTCAGATTAAATAGTTTCTTCATCAAATGCACCTTGTTGTTTGCCGACGGCTTTTCATACATACCAGACAAAGCCTTCATCAGATCTGCTGTGGTCTTCTCCTTTACAACATTGTGTGCAACAGACCTAGACAGAGTTAACTTGATAATTCCTAGTACCTATCTGTCAAGAAAAGCCCATTCATCAGCCTTCATCGCCTCAGGTTTTGTCCCCAAAAGAGGCAAGTGCAATTTCCTCCCATAAAGATAATCTTCAATCTGCATCCTCCAATACACAAAGTCTGTGCCATCAAACTTTTCTATTCCAGACGCCTTTCCTGCTTCCTCTACCATTGCTCCCACTTAAACCTAACCCTAGGCTCTAATACCAGTTGTAGGGAATTCAACCTGAAATCCCAACTTGTGAGAAATAAAAAAAATAAAGAAAACACACGCTAAAGAAAACAATCACACGCACAAGACAGTATTTACGTGGTTTGACAATTTGCCTATGTCTACGAAGTTGCAGGGATTTCACTATTATCAGGGAAAAGTACAAAGTGCGGCTACAGTTTCTTTTCTCTCTCAAAAACACGGCAACAACACACTAAACCCTAATCACCAATAATCGGTTTTTATACAAACGGGCCCAAAAAATTTTCCCGCCTGTTGGCCCAAGCCTCCGCTCCATGGACTAAGCCTCAGTAAATCTCCCATTAAAAACCACACAACATTATTCGAGTCAGGTCGGGTCGTCAAACCGGATCAAACATAAACTAGGCTCCACAAAGCCCAACAAGTTCTTCCTTAATTATTGCTTCATCATGTCTATATCTTTTGTAATTCTTGTGCTTCTTTTGCTTTAGTTTTCCTTTTAATACCCTACTAAGTTTCAAATGTCTTAAAATCCTTCAAATGAGTTATCGACTTTATCTATTCAAAAAGATTGTTGTAGATGGACTGGAGTCTTATGCATAACATAAGTAGAAAGTTGGGTCCAGCTTCACTAAGGAATTCCATATCCTGCTGATAGATATAGGTGCGGTTTGGATTGCACGTCTGCGTCTGGCGTTGGCGTTTTGGTGCACTTTTTTTTTTTTTCCAGCCGCTTATGTTGACGTTTAGAGACAAAAGGTACAGTTCATAAACAGTGCATGCACTGTTTATGCACTGTGCGTGCATTGTATATGTACTAAAAAATATTAAAAAATGGGTCCCATTGATACTATTCACAATTTAAAAATTATTTTACTACAGTGTTTTCAGTTTTCAATTTTCAGGTTCAGCAACAATAAGTTCAATCCAAACGGACCCATAGATTAATATTGGGTGTCAAGATTAATCCTTCATTATTCTAGCTAGAACTACCAAATTACCAGAGTTTAATAATTCTACTTGTAAGGGTATTCCAAGCTATTTGGTTTCTAGGAGTGACTTAGACATCTCGGTCTCTCCTTTGCAGAATTTGGAGTATTAATACCTCTAACGGCTTAGAAATATATCACAGCTTTAGTTTCTTAATTGACAGGGAAATGATCTTTATATGAATGGGCTAGAGTGGGTTTTTGGTCTCTCTCCCCAGCAATATTTTTATGCACGTGACGTCAACTTCAAAGGGGAACAAAAAATGCTTCAGGTAATGAATAGTTCCCTTCTCTTTCAGCATTCGGGTTGTCTAATTGCCAATTTCATGACACACATTAGTCCCTGTAAATGTCAATTTTACATCCCTTGAAGAGCTTAATCTTTCTATAAATCATTCAATGGCACAATAGCAATTCGTAAGAAGATTTCATACCTGTCCCAAATCATTGGCTTCCTTTTATAAGCCTGAACCTTTGTGCTTGAACCATAGCTTATTCAGAATTATTCCTATTCATTGCAGAACTGCCCACATAACAGGCTCCCTGATCTAGACTGGAATAGATTCACTCGGACTTATTTCAAGCTGGATAGGGATTTGTACCAGGCCGGAGGGGTCAAATCTCAGCTTTAGTGGCTATCAACTTAAAATCCAATAAAATTTCTGGAAATAATCCTCCAAAAATATGGTAACTTTCTTGAGTTGCTTCTCATCTGGTATTGGATTTTTGCGAATAGTAGCCTCAAGACATATACCAAGGTCTCAAATGAACTTGAACCTTACGGTTACTTTTTTTTTTCTCTAGCACCTTGCAAGAGTCTTTTATTATTCTGTATTTGTAAGGAGCACAGACCTTTCGAGTAACTTGTTTGGATCAGTTTCTTCTAAGGTCTTACTGGATTGTGTTTCTTGAACTTGTCTCAAATTCATTTGATGGGAAAGATACCAAAACATGCAGTGAACATGATATTGTTGGAATTCTCAAATCTGTCAATAGAAAATCTTTTTGGCGAAGTTTCTTGGGGCATATCTACATTGCCAATCTTGAAGCGATGGAGCTCCTCTTGCCAAAAATTGCACAAAAGCAATAGGAAAAAATGAGGATGACTCTTCCTGGTTATGTATAGGTATGAGAATTAGATTCTCTGTTGGTTCTTGGGGACTTTGTGGAGTTCTCTTCTTCAAAAGGTCTTCAATGTACTTATTTTGGTTTTATCAATGACACAAAAGATCAATATCACTTCAATGTTAGAAGTGAACTGGTTCCTTGAAATTTTGAGTAAGCAGGTATCTAAGTGAAAGGTATCATCTTCTGCACTGTAGACTTCAAAATTTATGTCCTCAATGATAGTTTGTTCTTGTTGACGTTGGTATGTACGTAAAAGGCATCATCTTCTACGAGGTATGCTTCAAATATTATGCCTTAATGATTATTTGGTCTTGTTGATGTTGTAGACACTGCACTGCAAATGTGATTTAATTTATAGCTAACCTTTACGTTGTGAGATTTCTTTCAGAAATATGCTGATACTAAAATGGAGACAACGTTTCCAATTTTTAGACTAGTTTTGTTGACTGTTGCCATATGAAATATAATTCATTTTGAAATGCAGACTTCATTTTAAAATAATTTGAGAACACAATGCCCTGGAAGGATACAGAGTAGGCATTGTTAATGAGTTGTTTCTCACACATTTATATCATACAGTTTTGTGCTACGATGCACATGTAACATGCTAAAAGCCTACTCTATGGCAATACTATTGATAATTGCCAGTCTTTGTTGTGCATGCTTCAGAAGGTAGCTCTGGTTCTAGCTTTGAAAGAGGCCACAAAGATTAGTTTGGAATTGTAATAGGTCTTATTAGCTCCTGAATTTGTTTTAAATTTTACACGGATAAATTTCTAAGGATTGTGATTTCTGCCTATGATCTGTACAAACTATTTATATAAATAGTGGTAAGCCATTTTTTTTTTTTTTAAGTAATAAGCCATTTCACTTTGCACAAAAAAGGATAGAACATTGGGCCAGTAGTGTTTCTAGTTTTAAGCAAGTCTGGAAACAAGCAGGTTTACTTATCTATTCCTTAAAGGGTAAATACTAGTGTACACAAGCAGCCCATTTTTGCGCTAGTTTACACACCATTTTCGCACTCAATTTCGGTGCAAAAATGGTGTGTACATTTGTGTGCAACAACTAGTGTGAAATAAACATTGCCCTTCCTTAAAATGGGCTGAAGTTTTAATTATGTGCTAGCAAAAATGACTGACTAAACAACCTAAAAAGTACTAATTAGGACAGATGAATTCATAGTGTACATTATACTACGGGTTTAGTATAAGCCCACACAACTCTAAATAATAAGCAGTACAAGGGGCAGAAAAAACGATGATCACAAAATGTGATTGTTAGGAAGGGCTAAACATTAAAAGGGTGAAATGGCAAACAATTAAAGTGCTCGCTCTTTTACAATTTCAACGTTCATTTCACTAGGTTCTGTTGCTTGCAACTCGACTTGATTGCCATCCATCCCCCTCTTGCATCTATCCTTGAAGCTAAGCATAGACCATCGTACTTCTCACTTTTGATGTACCAGGTGACCTGAAAAACAAGAGAAGTGAACTTTCTCAGACACCATTGTATACTAAATTGTTTATTATTTTGGCCTTCAATATATTCACATGCCAGCAGAGGGGAGCAGCGTTCAGCCTGAAAGCCAAATATAAATTGGCATCCAATTTCTCATTCCATTGTGTCATTACTCATCAGCATTTTGAGAGTACTTTCATTAAACTGGGGAAGAAAAATTTGTCGTGATTTTTGCTCAGCAGAGCTGCAGAAGTGTTTTTAAAGTACTAATCAAGTTTTACTAATCATGGTTCTGCCTTCCTTTATTCTTTATGTTAACATCCTACTATGTACACCAAATGAGAAACAATAGTCTTTAAGCATGCATATAGAGGAAAAGAAGAGTTACCATGCAAAGAAAAACTCTTATACTTTTCTGGTAATTCTCATCAATCATCAATGATGAAAAAAAAAATCATTGATAGCATGGCCGCACTCATTGGCAGGCAGATACTCAGTAAATCCTCAGATTTTATCTGGGTTACCAATTAATGAACAAGTAATTACTCTTCTCTTTTAGCTCCAAGAACTTCAGTTTACTTTCATCAGGCACAGCCATTCTAGTTGCTGCATTTGCCTAACCCAAAGCTTATTTATTAAAAAAAAATTTTTTGGAAGAAGGAAATAAAGATAGGTATCAATCACTGAAGGCCTAACAGAAATCATCATGCATATTATACAATAAAGATAATAGGATTTATTTGTTTAAGAGGAAAACAATATCAAGAAAATGCATTGCAACACTTCTTTTAGTATACTATGTCATAATTATTGAATAAAGCATATTATCAATGCTCAGAAATGACTAGAGTGCGTCACAAAAAAGTGGACTTGCGAAATGACCAAAAGGCACCTCTCCTGTTTTGATTGTGGCAATAAGTAGAAGAGACGATGGTAATAAATTTTTATTCTCTTATGCTACCCACTGTTTATTTTGTTAAAACGTTCACATTATGGAACAGAAATTGTTTTATTCTCTTATGCTACTTGTGTAGGATCCGATGAATAAAGTTTGCATGTCAAGAATATCTTCATAAATAAAATAACAGAAAGCAGAAGCAATATTCACTTTTGAGAATTGCAGTAAGTATCAACAATACATGGTGTGCTAGACATATTAGGGCAAGTAGTACAATCCTAGGACTGGTTTCAAGATCTACTTTGCCTAATCTCTAAAAGTACCCTCTACAATGATGACAGGCATATATACACACATAATAATAGAGAGTATTTTTGGATTTGATAAATTACAGGAAAAAATACATGTAATCCAATAAATGAGAATTTATACTGATTCCAAAGTTTTTGGATTAAAATTTTGTTGTTGTTGCATATATCGAAGAAAAAAAAATAATAGTGTTGAAATTAAATAAAAATAGAAAATAAAATAATGTAAACCTAACATCTATCTTTAACATATAGAAAAAGACAAAAATTATTCAGCTATTTGAAACCATAACTAAGTTATAAGTGATACAATATTATAGGGAGAAAAACTGTAAAAGAAAAGGACAGTTTATAAAGATATGACAGTGGAAGAAATTTACACTTTGATTCAAAATTTCAAGGTGCCTTTACTATCAATAAAATGAAATGTAACCATTCATATGTAACAAATGTTTAAAAAATTGTTATACTATTCTTGCTTTTCCTTCAATAGTTTAAATTCTCTCTAATTTTATTTTCACATATTATAGAAAGGCCATTGAAAATGAAGACCCTAGTGGGAGAGGGAACAAACGTCGAAATTCGAATATAACTTGAAAATGACAACTAGTGTTTCTTTTGTGTTCTTTGAAAATAAAAGTTGATATCTTACCCCGATAGACGAGCTAAAGGTTCATCTAGCTATAAATTACAATAGCTCTCTTTAAAATTTCTTAATAGCGATCACTTTTTAAACTCTCAACGAAAGACATCAAGACTGTGCATGACATGACTACTTCTAACTCGTTTCTAAGGAGGAAGCCTGGGCTGCAAAATTTGGCCTTCAATGTTTAAGGAAAATATTCTCAGTTATTTTTTTAAATCTCAAAAAAAATAAATAAAATTACCTTGGTTCTTGACTTTATAAGTTTTTGAATATTTTTTTTTTTCTTTCTTTCTTGAAATTTTCATTAAATGGACCCAATTTTTTTGATACAGTAGTAAGTTTACTACTATACATATAGACTTATTTGAGGAAATGTAGAATTTCCCTGCAATGAAAAAAATTCTTCGCTTTTCTGGCAATTCTTATTAGTGGTGAAATCAAAATCATAGACAGCATATATACACTCTTTTGCAAGCAGCTCATCAACAAGTTCTCAATTTATTTACTAGTAACTAGTTTGACTCGCACGTGCAAGGCACTTGCTGTCCCTTGGGTGAGAAGTTTAAAATAGAGTTTCTATTTGAAGAAGTACAAAACCATTTACTAAAAAAATGTATGTCATATAATGCTAATATCATGCATATAAGAATTTTGATTACATACAAACTTAACGTAGCAATTTAACGTATAAATATCTATTTTACTATAATAGTTTCTTAAAACCTATTTGCTAAATGCAATATCCACTCACTAAAAAGATTCTATGAATGATAAAAAGTAGATTATATATATATATATATATAAAATAATAATAACAAATATCATCTTCCAACAATAAGCTACTAAGTTTTACTAAGACATTATCACAATATTTAAATTTTTGTAATGAATAAGACTATATGCAATTGAATCTCTTCAACAAATACCTACATCCCTCCACAATGGAGATTTTTATTCATACTTCATTCTTTATCATATTACATTTTATGCGTCTAGCTATAATGTTTAGCTTATTTAGTTTTTAATAAATACCCTTTAAAGTAAGAAAACATATCTATTTTTTTATAAAAAGAACAAGATAACAAAAGACATATGTGTCATCAAATTATATAAAATTATAAGTTTAGAAGATTAAAAGTTAAAATGTTCTAAATCAGTATTCTTTAGGTAACAAATAGAACACTTTATATTACTATTACAACTTTCCAAACATGACTAACACAGAAAAAAAAAATGAAGGAAATTTTTGGGATATTATAATTTAGTAGGAGTAGTTTAGACATTGCACAATGGGTAGCATAAGATTCTATTAAGATTTAACTGAGAGAGTAACAATAGGAGATATTTGCTTGTTTCCAAAATATAAAGGGAGAATTTCCTTGGTTAAAGTTTAGGGAATAAATTGTGAACTAACCAAAACATAAAGGAATAAAGTGGATTTTTTTTTTAGTAAAACTATGTCGGTGTGTAAAAAAAAAAAAAAAAAAAAACAAAACAAAAGACAACCTAAGAAAACTATGCATGAAATACTGAATTTTGGCTCACCAAAATTGACCAAACCAAAAAGTTTAGGTATATAACAAAATATCACAATATTTTCACAATAATTTTATTTTTAGTTGTGGTGAGTCTTGATCTGGTAATTTATTATTTTATTTTGACCTATAAGAAACTTATACCTGAGTAGTTGTGAAAAAAATTTGACAACAAAATGTCACAAAATTTTCACAATACGTTTATTTTCAATTGTGATAAGCCCCAGTCTAATAATTTTTTTATTTTATTTTATTTTGACCTATAAAGAACTTACTTCTTAACAGATGTGAAAATATTGTGATAACAACAAAATGTCACATTTTTTCCTAATATGTTAAGTTGTAGTGGCTCATGGTATGATATTTTATTGTTTTATTTTATTTTATTTTGATCTATAAGCTATTCACACCTCAACAATTACAGAAATATTGTGACAACAACAAAACCAGCATCTACTCTTTTTTTTCATCATTGAGAAATGCACAAAAATAATAAAAAAAAAAAAATTTTTGGTAGAAATAAATAATAAAAATTAAAATGCACAACAACAATGCTTGTGTATATTTGCATCAGCACTATAGCTAAAATGCATTTTGCACAATAGATGCATACGCTGATGTAGGTGACTTTTGAAATTGGTTGGGCAAAATTTTTGCATAAGCACCTTAGCAGTTGCAAAAATATTATGATAATAACAAAATGTCACATTTTAATAATACCTTTATTTTAAGTTGTAGTAGGTCCTTATATGATATTTTATATGATATTTTTTTATCTATATGCAACTGATACCTTAGAAATTGTAAAAATATTATGACAACACCAAAAATGTTATAACATTTCCACATGAGCTTTATTTTTAATTGTGGTTGGTTTCGGTTTATGGTTTATTATTTTATTTTGTCTTATAACAATCTGCTACATTGCTCAAAAACACTATCACCACAAATAAATATTTAAAAAAAAAAATGAAAATGACTTACACAACTACACATAGATGTAAAACAAAATAAAAAGAGGCCCAATGGCCAGCAAGGCCAGCGGGCGTTGAATGCCTCTGCATCAATTGACAACAATCAAGGTTTGTTTTGGTATAGTGGGTTCTAGTTAGCTCAACTGGTAAAATCTCTGATGGTTGTATAAGAGATTTGGGGTTCAATTCTCGCCTACACCAAAAACTGATTGGTGTCTTGGTCTGATAATAAAGAGCAATTATCAAGAATGGACGCCATAGGTTGAAACTCTCTCCAAAAAAAAAAGTTTTGTTTTGGTATTAGAGTAGAATTTCTTCTAGCTTTTCGCATCAACACGCACCGTTTTGCTGACCAAGAAGACAAAAATTGACTAAACCAAAGCAACTGTAGATATGGCTATAGACACTTTTTATATAGTTAATAGATAATTAGTAAGAGCGTTCACAGCAGTGGATCTATAATTTTAGCTATTTAAAAATATCAAAAGTTACTTTATCTATTTTACCTACACACATGCTGCAGCAGTGAATCTATTTTAGCTTTCAACACAATAAAATAATATAAATATCATAATAAAATAATATTACCACTACAATAAAATAATATATCCCAATACAAAAAAAAAAATCCACAACACCAACCACAACCGTCTCTACCATCAGCCACAACCACAGCCACCACCACAGCCACCGCCACCACCACCAGGAAAAAAAAAAAAAAAAAAAGACTACCAACCCAAAATAAACAGAGACATATTCCAAAATCACCCAAAACCAACAAATAAACTCAAATCAGATGAACCCAAAACTAATGATTCAAACCCAGCCACCACCGAAGGGACCCACATCGACACCCAAACAACCACCACCGATTCAAACCCACCACCACACAAATCCACCGCATAAACCCACTGCACAACCCGTCCACCACTGAACAAACCCAATGCCTATCCGAAGAAAAGAGAAAAGGAAGAAGAGGGAATGAGAGAAAGAAAGAAGAGAAAAGGAAGCAAAGATAAACTGAAAGTGAGGAAGAGATCAGAGGTTTAGGCGTGTATGATTGAAGGCGGCGTGGGTGAGCTTCGATGAGCTTCAGACCGGAGTTGAGAGAGTGAGCTTGAGAGAGATGAGCTTCAGAGATGAAATGAGAGTGAATGAGAGAAAGAGAGAGAGAGGCAAGGTGTGAAAAGAACGAATAAAAAAAGGAGCAGGCAGAATAAAATAATTTTTTTTTTTTTTTAGCTTTGAGTTACAGTGCACATCTATCTTTAGATGTGCACTGTAGCGGAGAAGCAAAAAATTTTGCTTTTAGCTCCACTGCTGTGAGCTTCTTTTGTGTGCAGTGGTACTAAAAAATAGCAATATAGCCATTTCGCACCACTGCTGTGAATGCTCTAACGTCTTCATAGCTTATAGATAATTGTGGATTCCAGTTAGCTCAACTGGTAAAGTTTCTGATGGTTGTATAAGAGATCTGGAGTTCAATCCTCGCCTATACCAAAAACTGATTGGTGTCTTGGTCTGATGATAAATAGCCATCATCAGGAGTGAACGTCACAAGTTGAAACTCTCTAAAAAAAAAGCTTATAGATAATTAGTTTCTCCACGTTAACAAATTATATTTGTCGTTTTGAAATAGACAACACACATGCCCATGCATTCCTTATTGGGCTTACCAAATTGGTCTACTTAACAGCATGAGCCAATTTGGGCTCCAAGGCTTTTTTTTTAAGCCCACTATTGGCCCATTCATTGAGCCCTCAGACTCAAAAGCCTCACCGTTACCAAGCTATCAACCATGGGAGGAATTGAACCAAGCCGAAACCAATGGAGCTGAGGAAACAGAAGAAGAAGAAGACTCATAGGGCAAATCTCTACCTCTCTTTTTTTTTCCCATAGGTTAACTCTCTCCCTTAAAAATCTTCTTCCAAAAAGGTTAGCCCATGCCTTGTTTGGTTCCCTAGAAAACTTTGGAAGAAGCATAGCCAATATAATCTATAGGGTTCTTTTCTTTTTTTAATCTTAATTCATATATATTTAAAATATTTGCTTGTTCCAGTGAAAATTGAACTCTGTTGAATTGAACCCGATAGTGTAGGATATACAAACCCTATGTTAGGTTGCCAAGAAAAATGAGAAAATGAAAAGATGAGTAAATGTTTGATGTTGTGTTGTATGTATTTTGGCGGGAGTTTAATCAGTAGTATTATTGGGTTTTCAATATATTTTAAAATAATTAGATTGTATGAAGCAATGTTTACATTAGATTCATACTTTTCTTGGGGTTATCATCAACAAGCATGCTCAATTTCATTTAAAAGAAGGCTCAAATCTAAAAATATCAACCCTTAAATAAATGGCTCAATGAATTAAACCCAAAATCAGATCCTCAGTAATTTAGCCCAATAGGCAAATAAAGCCCGCTAGATTTTTAAATCGGCCCCATTAAAATGAATAAAACCTTAACCTGACAATTCCACACTATAGTGGAAGACAAGCTTCTTTTCTTTGTTTGAAAATAAATGAGTTTTGGTTTCAAGGGGAATGAAAATGAGAGATTCAAAACGAGAAAGTATGAGTTTTGGAACTCTGACTGACAGTGCCACTAATAGAAGATAAACTACATGTAGCTTTAGGCTTTATTCTTATATTGCATGCCGTTTTGTTTTGGATTGCTTTAGAACTGAAAGTGTTTCGGTTTTAATCTTGTGTAGGCACTGATTGGAACCCCACTTTACTCTCTCTCTCCTCCTCTTTCAAAATCTGATCCCAAAAATGAAGCTCCAGAAAATTTTCAAACCCCTCACTTTTTCTCTCTCTATCTTGCTCTTTCAAACCCAATTCCCAAAATCAAGTTTACACTTCAATCCTCTCTCTCTCTCTCTCTCTCTCTCTCTCTCTCTCTCTCTCTTATTTGAATGTTTAGATTCGTAATGTAGAGATCCTTTTATGTTATTGGAGCATTAGAAGACTGAAAGTTACAAGCAATTAAATCTGGAATTGTAAGCATAGATTTATATTTCTTCTTACTATCAATTTTTGGTTTATTTTGTTTCCATTATCAGTTATGTTGGACGAAAATCACCTGTTCTGAAAATCTCGTTTGCTCTTTTTCTAGTGTCACCGTTGTTCAGAAGCCACGCCACTTTCTCACTTACCAATTCCAACGCCCAACTACGCAAAGGAGTAATTTTTTTTAGTCTGTTTCTTTCAGTACTTTTTTACATCTTCTTTTTCATTTGGTGTATAAAATCTTGGTTCCATTGGAAAATGAGTGAATGGCAAGCGTTTATAATTGTGTGTGTGTGTGTATATATATATATAATGCACAATTATAAGTTGTCTTAGTCAAATTTAGATATGCTCTCATTGATGGCATTGCAATCTAGCATTAGTTGTTACATACTTTATACTTACATTCATATGATAAAAGTGTCTGAAACTATTAATATAAAAAAAGTACGAAAAAAATCTCAATTTAATTGATTTACGTTTAGCCCATTGCTCAAATGTGATAACCTCATATACCTTAATTTTCTTATTTGTTGGACTCAATGATCTGAATTGGTTATGATGCTAATTTCACTGCAGAGATCGTAGAATGTATGTGTATTACAGGGGATTATGTAAGTACCATGTTTTGTAATTTCAAGTTATTGGACCTATGAATCCAGTAAATATGCATGTGGTCATACAGAAAATTGATGGAGGTTTCACCAATTTACCATCCTTACATGTTTCCCAATTATTTTCAGGGTGTGACAATAGAGTGATTCTATAGTCTTTTCACTTTGAAGTGTGTATACGTGTCCTCTGCATTGTGGATCATGTGTGCCTTATGCTCAAGCCCTCTGATTTAATCCTCAAGGATATCACTACTTCAATCAAATTCCAACGGCTATGATTCGTTTTTCTATTTCTAGGTCGTCAAAGAACACATGCATAAAAACTAGTGTTATTCTGAAATTATGAGTTTTTTTTTTTTTTAATTTTTTTTTTCAAGCTGTTCAATCAATATTCTTTTTTCACGGTTAGGCTAGACTAGTAATGGTTTTTTTCATGATTGTTCATTCTATATTCTTAGTTCATTGAATATTGTTTTTTTTTTTTTTTCCAGGACTCTACCAAATTTTGAAGTGTGATGAACTTTTTTGGGGAGTTTTTTTAATAGAAAACTGTAGTCGTATGCACAACCAATGGACAGTATTTTTGAACTAACATATTTGACTTAGTTTTTTGGATAAGATATCTAACAATTTGGACAATTAATAGAACAACTTGTAGAAACTCTTTAGGATACCTTTTGTAACTAATGAAGCTACACAAACAATGTTAGATTCTATTTGAATTTTGAAAATAATGAATATTTTTAAATGTAATGATAAAGTTCATTTTTATATATGCATCTTTGAATAAAATAATTGTGGATGAATGTGGTAAAATTCATTAAGGGAGATGCTGATGATTTAGCGGGTGATTACAAGTCCTCCCATTTGGACAATTTGCAAAAAGTCTTGGAGATGGCTTTGAAGTTTTCATTGTCTTCTGTTTAATTTTAGCCTTATAAAGGACTTCTTTTGTTCAATATGGGCAAAATATAATCTGAGATGAACTAAATACATTGACGTCCTCTCTAGTCTGAGTTGGCAACATGTTTAGCTCATTTAATCTTCATTTCTTCTAAAATCCTACAATTATGATATATTTGGAAAACAATTTAATACATCAAAGTTTGAAATTGAGCTTTATGAGTAAACTGTTATGCAATCATAAGACTTTGCTCAACTATATCACTATCTATACTTTACAATTTTTCCCTATTTTGTTAGGGTGAAGTCCACCTCTTCATATAAGGTGGACCACTCAATACTGTATCCATTGGCTTGAAGATAATATTTGCAATTACAAGTAAAGACGCTATTTAAAGAGAATACCGAATACACACATCATCTATCATAAATTTCCTGATCCTTGACTTCAAATGTTCCATCATCGCAAATACATCGCGTTTAAGTTTCATGACTTCAAGGTTAAGACCCTAGAGTCTTGTATCCTCTGCATATGGAATTGAGAATCCGTAGATGTTGGCATATATTAAAGTTTTGTAACCCTTAGGCTTAGTCTTGTATCCTAAGCAAAAAACTATCCAAGTGGTTGCCCATCATACTTCATAATCTCGTGGTTGAGTCTTAAAAAAAATTTTAAAATGTATGATGTTAGGGGAAAAAAAGGTAAACAAAAGCATATATTAAAATTTCTTTTTTCTTGTACTATTAAACGTTTAAAAATATAGAATTTACACTCAAAGTGTAACATTAAGGTACTTTCTTAAAGAATTCTTTGTAAAGCTAGCTAAACATGGGATAATCCATCAAAATGTTACAAGCTTTCTCTTCATAATTCACTTGCAATCCAAGTTTATTTTTTTATTTTTTGGATAAGTTCAATCCAAGTTTAATTTCATTGCATTCACCCCCAATATTACATTCTCAAGATTTTCTATACCATTGTCCACTGCTGCATCAAGAACTTTGTTTAGAAAAATCCATTAGTAGTCTAACCTAATTAGAAAAATTTTTTTGAATGAACAATTAAAAATCAAAGACAGAAAACAAAAATTGAATACTTATACCTGAGTTTTAGAAAGACACCATTTCACAGATTCAATTCCTTTAGCAAACCCAACAGAATAGAAGTATCACATTCTTGCTCCAATCACAAATTCAAATTGATACAGATCATTTCAGAAATAAAGAACAACACTACCAACCACAAACCCAGGAAAAACTTATTACACGAAAAGAACCAAAATCTGAAAATTCCAACAGTGATAAAGAAAATTAATATGTAATTGAGCTATTTTAATTACTAAAGGACTTACTGTACCAAAGTGTAGAGGTTGATGATCAAGAAAATTAAATTAACCCCAACACGACTCAATTAAGGTCTCAACCAATGAAAATAAAATATTAGTACTAAGAAACAAGTTTCCCCTTACTAGCATTCACTTTACCTTTAAAAACCTAACGGATAAAATTGTAAGAGATTGTTTATGGTGTTTTGTAGTTTATAACTACAAAGAAATAGCTTTTTAAAAAGTAAAAATAAGAACGCACCAACATAAACCTGGGGAAACGGTAATCATTGTTGCCCATCAACATAACTGATAAAGGAAACAAAATAAACAAGAAATTGATAGTAAGAAGAAATATAAATCTGTGCTTACAATTCCAGATTTAATTATTTCCTTGTAACTTTCAGTCTTCTAATGCTCCAATAACATAAAAGGATCTCTACATTACAAATATAGACATTCAAATATATATAATGGGTAAAAATGGGAGTTTGAGATGAGACCCATCCATTCATTTGGAAAACAATATGAGAAAATTACCCACAAAGAGAGAATACCTGGAGGTTGTCGGAACCGGTAGTGGGGGCGGTGATTTGCGGTGGTCGGAACCGGAGGTGGGGAAGAGCAGTGCGGCAACGAGGAAATAGAAGCAGCAGTTGCGGGTGGAAGGGAGTTTGGGTGCGTGTGTATGAGAGAAAGAGAGAGAGAGAGAGAGGATTGAAGAGTAAACTTTGATTTTGGGAATTAGATTTGAAAGAGCAAGATAGAGAGAGAAAAAATGAGGGGTTTGAAAGTTTTCTTGTGCTTTATTAGGTGTTCTTCGAAGGTGATGCGGAAGTAATTATCAAAGCCATAAACAATGGAGGTTTTTCTTCTTCAAGCTTTGGACATATCATCAGGGATATTAATCTCCTATCTTCGGCCTTTCACAAAGTGTCCTTTCGCCATACTCGTCGGCAAGGGAATAGAGTAGCTCATGGATTTGCTAGAATGGCTTGTAATTTTTCCTCCTTGCAAGTCTGGATGGAGGATGTTCCTCCAGACTTAGCCCATGTATATATTTCTGATTTTCTTGAATGAAGTTCTTCCCCCGCTTCTTGGGGTGGTAATTCAAAAAAAAAAAGTGGCGGGCTTTGAAAAATTTTCAAAACATCAAAAGTTTTCTATGTGTCAATTATTTATTGGCGGTGAAACATCAAAACAGTTGCTGACTTGGTATTACAGACAGCATCCACAACATAGATGATAGATGCTCTAATAGATATATATATATATATATACTAGCCTTTGAGCACGCGCCCAAGCGCGTGCTCAGAGGCTCTTCTATTTTTTTAGGTAAAAGTCAATAATTTGTATAAATTATAATTTTTGATTAATATATTTTTCAATCACAAAAAAAAAAAAAAAAACCTAAGTTTGTGATGAAGTGCTCAGAGGCTAGTTTTATTCCTAAAAGTTTACCTATTATTTAGAAGCAATTTTCTCCATGATTTTATAATATAATTTTATCTTTAAAGAAAAGAGGGGAAAAAAAACCTCACGTTTTAATGTGTTTAAACCCAAGTATTTTTATTCCTAAAAGTTTGCCTATTATTTAGAAGCAATTTTTTCCATGAATTTATAATTTTATCTTTAAAGAAAAGAGAGAGAGAAAAAAAAACCCCCACGTTTTAGGTTTTTCTAGATTTTTAAAACTTATCTTTAAAGATAACTTCCCCAGAATCCTTTTTCTTATTCAAGATTTACGTATATAGGTTTCTCAAAAAAAAGAAAAAGATTTATGTATATAGTTTTTATTTTAGAGAAAAAAAAACTATATACATAAATAGTAGTTGCTTACAGAATCATCAAATGTGCAATAAAAGACACAACAAATGACAATATTAAATTTCAAATGGTAGGATATTTACAAAAAATGGTCTTTAACAACTACTTAATAAATTGACTACCACTTCGTTCACCCGAATTCATCCAATATAACTGCTATATAATCTAACAAAATTGTTGATATGTCACCCTAAAAAAATACAAAGTATTAGAGAGTAAGGCTTAAATGTAAGAAAAACAATAGACAAAAATAATAGGAGG
The DNA here is from genome assembly GCA_023621385.1 of Quercus gilva. Taxonomy (NCBI): domain Eukaryota; kingdom Viridiplantae; phylum Streptophyta; class Magnoliopsida; order Fagales; family Fagaceae; genus Quercus; species Quercus gilva. Next base: position 65,496,765 of record CM042481.1, read on the forward strand.
AAGAAAGAGCACCACTTAGAACTCACACACTAAAATAATTAGTCAAACCCGATAACCACAAAAAAAAAAATGACAAAAATATATATCATTCCCACTCTTTAAAAAAGAGTCATTAGTTAGATAAAATATTAAACACTCATTAAATTGACCAAATAATAGAAAAGATTAAAAAAGAAAATTATGGTCCTACTTTGTAGGCAGTATTTTACGTAGTAGCTAAAATATTTTTTCTTTCTTTCTTTCAGACTCTAAATCACGATAAAAGAATAAAGTTTTTTTTTTTTTCCCTAAACTCTAAGTCAGCGTGCAACTAATTTTTTTTTTTTTTTAATATCAATTTGAGTTTTAAAAAATTAATTTGAGTTCAAATATGAATCATATTTGAAAACGTAAATATAAGTGAATATAACAAAACCATCTGGCACCTCAAACATGGAGGAATGGACGTTGGTTAGTAGTAAAACATCTTGTACTTATAATAACTATCCTTCTTCTTATTTATGTACCCATTTTCAGAGGCAAATACCTCAATCAAAATATAACCATTACGTTGATATCCTTTTTGGCTAGATCTCACTTGACAAATTAAATTCGACTGCTTTTACCATCATCTCCAAGAGAAGCTAAACAGTACAGCAATTGATCTTGCTTTCATGATGATCATATTTGAACAAAACAATAGGAGTATAAGAAAACGTGATAGTGTAACGGAAATATAAGAAAACGTGAGTGTGTTTTTTTTTTTTTTTTTTTTAAGATAAGATAATGATATAAAAAGGATAATAATAACAAAGTAAAGAAACCAAATACATGAAAAGTAAATATTGAATGACAACTCATAAAAGCAAACGTAAAACAGAGAACCTAATACACATGAGGCAACTAAATAGAGGTGATCAAAGATACTTACATTTTTGCCGTTGACTACACTTCAAGTCCAAACCGTCCTTTGGAGTTAGAGAATAGAGAACATGAAAATCTTGAAGATCAACACCCCAATGCACGTTCCTTGAAGTTTAGATACAAAAATCTTGAAGATGGACACCCCAATACGCGTTCCTTAAATTAGAAAACCAAAGCTATAACTTACCAAATCATGCAAACATTCCTAAGAACCACATTGAATCAAAACATGAGATCATAGAACAATATTGGATAGTTTTCAAGCATAAAGCTTTATAAAGTTGTAGGAATGGAAGTAAATATAAGTACTACCATAAAACTGCATAAACATTCTCACATGTAATCGCATGACCCATCCCATCTTTTAAATTGCAGCGTTCAGAGACAAAGAGAAACACTGACTATTTTACTGAAGTAGGAAAACTGCAAACATGGAAGTGTATACCATGAAGTAATAAGGATAACCACTTTTATTTTGAAAACTGAAAAAAAAAAAAAAATGATAGTTATTCAAACGTTTTATTTTGTGATTGTGATTGTTTGGAGCAAATTGTTATGAAATAACCAAACATTTTATTTTGAAAACTGAAAAAAGACAGAAAAAAAAAAAAAAAAAAAGGGTAGTTATCCAAAGTAGTGATAAAGATAGGAAAATAAGGATAATATTTGTTTTAATTTTTGTTTATATCCAATACCCTAAAACGTGGGGTTAAAAAAAAAAATGGTGCTTAATAATTGCTTAATGATAATGGGGATATTTAAAATTGCTAGGTAGAAGTTTGGAGTTGTGTGTGACTAAAACGTGGGTGTACACTGTTTTTTTTTTTTGTGCAATAACGGCATGTATTTTTTTTTTATCAAGAAACTTGTGTTTGTTTTAATTTTAAATTTTTTTTATTTTTTATAAATGGATAAAGCAATTTAAAAACCACCAGGAGAGTGATCCTTTTTTGTAGGCAATGTTTTAGTGGGAGTTAAAGAAACATTTTTACCAAGTTTTGCCCTTGCTTAAACATAAGTTGTAAGGGTATTTTGGAACAAAAAAAAATCCGGTCAAAACAGGTGCAGCTCCTTAAATAGTAGTATAGTAGTATAGATTTCTATACTACTATTTAAGAGGCTGCACCTGTTTGAACCGAATTTTTTTTTGTTCCAAAATACTCCTATTCTCTAGGTTTAAGTAGGGCCAAAACTAAAGGATAATTCGGTAAAAATACACTTCAAACTTTTACTAAAACATTGCCTACAAAATAGGACCACAATTTTTTTTTTTTTTAACACGGTTTTACATTTTAAAAAAAAAATGTTTTAGGTATTTTTATTCCTAAAAGTTTGCCTATTATTTAGAAGCAGTTTCCTTCCCAATTTTATAATTTTATCTTTAAAGATAACTTCTCCAGTATCATTTTTCTCTTTCAAACTTTACGTATATGAACGGTTGGTTTTTTTTTTTTTTTTTTTTCCTTCTCATTTTACTTTGTATTTTGCAATTATATTCTAGCACAATTGATTCTCTATTTTTTGTATAGTTATGAGATGGTGAAGTTGAAGTAAATGTAAAGGAATTTAAGAAACTTTAAGAACCAGAAAATTCATTGACAGAATCCTCACATGAGCAGTTGGTACTTTTTTTTTTCTTTCTCATTTAACTTTGCATTTTGCAACTATTTTCTAACAAAGTTGATTCTCTATTTTCTGTATAGGGAAGGAAGGGTGGAGTTGAAGTAAATGCAAAGGAATTTAAGACCCAAACAATTCATTGAAGGTATGTTCTTAAATTCTTAGTAGAAAATTTCATAAAAATTTTGCATTCTAATTATAGGCTTATCTCTTTTGTGTTCAACGAGAACCCAAGTAGTCAAGTACTCAACTTCTATCAAAAAAAAAAAAAAAAAAAACCACGTTCAAATTTATCCCCAAAAAAAACCCTACTTTCAAATATTTAACAAAACTTTCGGATAACTACTACTAAAAAAACTTAAGGAAGTTAAAAATATGCAACACATGTACATGTGGTGAAATAATTTTTCATCACACCCCTAGGTTTTTTTTGTGATTGAAAAATGTAGTAATCCCAAAATATAATAAATACTCTAAATTAACCCTTACCCAAAAAATAGAAGAGCCTCTGAGCACGCGCGTGAGGTTATATGTGTCTCTTCCCAATGTGGGATTGGAGAGGTTCATCCCACATAGGATGGTAAACTTTCAACTTATAAGCACTAGGCCTAAGTGAGAGGTTATAAGTCAGGTGGGAGGCATCTTTTTTCGATGTGGGATTGAGCAAATCTGTGAAGGTATTCACCCAAAACGGACAATACCTTCAAAGGGAGAGGTTCGTCACTCCACAACATATATATATATATATATATGAAAAATGTATCGTTGTGTTGTTTGCTACAATACCAAATAATAGAGAATAATCATCATTTTCACAAATGAGCCCTTGCTCCTTTATATGGAAAACCATAGGATATGCAGGCCAGCCCAAGGCCCCACCAAAAAATAAATTCCCCTTAAAAAAAAAAAGACCCTACTTCTCATGGTTAAAGGCCCAAAATTTTTATAAAATTATATATATATATATATATATATAAGGTTGTACATTTTTTTAAATTAGTGATGTCCAAGTATGACTGATGATCTTCATGCTAATGTTGCACTCCCAAGATTTTTTTGTATATTTTCTGTTTTAGATTCGATTTGATTTTTTGAATCCTTTGTACTTCGTTGTTTAAGCGACCATATTGATCATTTTAGAATTCAAATTTGTTGCATTTGGATATGTGTACATCTTTGTTAGTATAGCATTATACACGGTTGCATATGCGATCTCCGTGTTATTAAATGAAAGTTTTTCTTTTCAATTGGTTTATTGATTAAAGAGCACACAGGATTTCTTTAATTTTAGAATACTTATGACTAGGGGTGAAATTGGTCAGTTTCAATTTTTCCGTCAAATTGATGTCCTCAGTTTTTTCCATATTTGGCACTGACACCAAACCGTAGGGAAGTAACACCATACCGAAGTGACTGCGTTTCAATCGGTTTCAATTCAGTCGGCTTTCAGTTTCTTCTAATTTCTTATCAACCAAACCGAGCAAAAAAGAAAAAGAAAAACCATATTTCCTTTTATTTTCCCACATTTTCTTAGCACCCAAACGCCAAGCAATTCTGAAAGAGCGACAATTTTAGTCTAGAAAATTTAAGGAAAATTAAAAAGGAACAAATATAATATGAGAATTAAAGCTTTGAACTATATGTTACTGAAGAATCAATCTCTGATTGTAGCATTTTATTGTTCACTGGATTATTGGAAAAAATATGCTCTTGTTGTGAATCTTGTGAGTTTCAGTTGATGCGTAAACTTGTGTAAGTTATCAAAGTGGGGTGGGAGTGGAAGATATGATCGTAGCATTCTATTGTTCCAATTGCTTGCTTATATTTGTAAAAGTGGTATTTTATAGAAGATCTATTCCAGGGGTTGTTTTGATAGAACCTTGGAAATTTTCTTTGGACTTAAAAAAGTCTTTTGAACTGCCCATAAGTTCAGTGAGTAAGTGGATGAACTTCATATTGTATATTTAAATTTCAATGCTTTTAATTTGGCTCTATGTGCCTGTCAAGACCATGTGACCAAAAGTGTAGGCTAAATGCCCTTGTTCAGTAGGCTTTTTCCTTGTAATGTTATCCATATTTGATCAGCATCTTTCTAACCCTCTAGCTTATAATTGTAACAGGGGTGTCGTTTTGGGGCTTGTGAATTTGCGTGAATAGGGAATCATTCATTGGGACTTGAAGCCCCAAAATGTGTTGATATGTGAAGGGTGCAAACAGTTCACATATCCCTGACATGGGCATTAGCAAGTGCCTTGTCAGGGATATGTGAACTGTTTGCACCCTTCATCTACAACATTTTTAACCATTCTAGCTTGTAAATAATGCTTTTCTAAGCATAAATGGATTTTCAAACTACTATTTCTTAAATCATTATTAACCATTCTAGTTGTTAAAAGTTTTTTCTTCTATGATGAGTGATTTTACTTGAGGTAGAGTATATTATTTGACTGAACCCACCGGTCATTGGGTAAGGCAGCACTTGGATGCCACATTAAAAAAGAAGAGTTTACTTTGTTTTCGATAACATTTGAAGGCACAAAAGCAGAACCAACAATATCAACTATTTCTAGTTTAGTTTATAGATTGAAGTATTGACACCTTATGATTGGTCTTGATCTCTAGTCAAACCTTGTATGGGCTTTCTGGCAGGAGGGTGGCTGACAAGGTATTGTTTGCTTTGAACTGATATTTAATATATATATATATATATATTAAATGATTTGTTCTTTCATGGCAATTTAAATATATAAGGTTGCAAGAAGACTTCCTGTTGAGTGTGAATCCAAGAGGGAAAAATTCTCATTAGAGCTGGATATGGAGGATGGCTTATGTATATTGCTGCCTCAATGGAGACTTGGGTTTTGTTCTAGAACTTCTTGACAGGAACCCTTTACTTGTCTTTGGGGGAAGGAGAATATGGTGTTAATGATATGCTTTATGCAGCGCAGCCAGGAGTAAGAGTTCTGAGGTTTTACTTGTTTTTGGGGAAGAAGAATATGGTGGAGCACATTGGGGATATACCTTCAGTTTACAAGTGGGAGATGATGAACAAGGCTGTTCATGCTGCTGATAGAGGAGGAAATTTGAATGTTTTAAAGTAGCTTCTTGCCGATTGCTCTGACATTTTGGCTTATAGAGATATTCAGGCTCAACTTTCCTACATGCAACAGCTGGAAGAGGGCAGGTTGAGGTGAGGATCTAACTACTATAAGCTAATGGAAAACTGGCCCTTTGTTTTTGTTCTTGTGAACCTGTTTTTTGTTGTTCATAATACTACCTAGTCATACTTTACCATTACATAGAACTAGGAAGTTTAATTTTGTCATCTCCACCCCAAAAAAAAAAAAAAAATTTGGAAGGGCCACCTAGTAGAGCCCAGGCATAAGGTTTGAAAGGGTGTAAAGCTTACCATTGTACAAAGCTAACATTCCCCTTAATTAAAAGGTTGGTCAATTCTTAGGAAATTCATGTCTTTTCTCCATTTGATAGTCACACATTGTATGTGCACCAGGCTGTGAGAATGCAAGTGACTGAACTTGGCAGTGTCAAGGGTGAAGGTAAAGCCTACCACCAAGCAAGCTTCATTGAGTTGGGAAGTAATAATTATATCCCCTAGTTGCACATACATTATACAAGCGAAAAGTGCCACCTTTATCATGTCATGTGTTCTTTGGTTACTATACATGTCAAGAGACTGATTGAACTTGGTAGCAGGTAAAGCCTACCAATTTGGTGGATTAGAAATCAGATTATTTTTGCAGGGCACACTCCAAAACCACAGGGATGGGATGCTGGAAATATTTTCAAGTCATATTTTGATCACTGCTCAGCTTGGCCATCATTAATCATTATCATCTCCTATTTGTTCAAGATGAAATGAATATGAAGATGCTGTTTTTGCCCAATCTGCTCTCTTCCCCATCTACTAAGCAGCATTCCAAGCAATCAAACTTGCAGTCCAACACAACCTTCACTGTGTTATCTTTGAAGGAGACTCTAAAGAAGTCATTGAAGCCTTTTTGCATCTTCACTCGCTTCCTCCATGCTTCCTTGCTCCTTCCCTATCTGATAGTAAATTGGCCTTAACCTTAAGCTCGCTCTCTTGCTGGGATTTTAATTTTGTTCCTAGAGATGTAAATTTTCTTTTCCATAATATTGCCTGTTGAGCTATTTTTTGTTTGTGGAACAGTCCCATCTCCATCTCACCTCTTCTTTGATTGGGTCCAATCATCCAAAGACGGAGGTGGGCTGGGCCATCCTCTCTTTCCTCTTAACGTATCATTATTCATAATTATAAATAATTAAAAAAAGAGTCTAAATTTGATAAGGACCTGCCGTAAAACTCTTAATTTACCCCTCCTATACCACGGTGCCACATCAGCATTTTACAAATTATTGAATAGAGCCTCCCACCCACCATATTTCCTCCCAATTACAAAAAATCAAATCCTATTCAATTAAAAACTCTTGCTTCTACCATGGAAGAACCACCACCTTCAACCCCAAAATCTGGAAAAAGAGACGATCACTAAACTCATCCCTCCAATTCCATTAATACAAAAAAATAAAAAAAAAATCCCTTTATCAAACAAACCATATCTTAAAGTTTTTCTACCCAAAATATCGCCTATGTTGCTAGACGGTGGTCCGTGATGCTGGTGAAGCTACTATTACTCCTTTTGATGCAACAACTACTTCTATTTTTGCCAAAACCTTTCTTTAGTGATTTTAGAGCTTGCCCATAAGAACATCTCCATCTATCTAAGAGCTTGAACAAATAAATGAACCTTGCACGCAATCTCTGAACTGAAAATCTTTTGGAGTTTAGCTTGAAACCTGCAGTCCTACCGTTGTCAACCTTCCATCGTAGTAGGCTAGGAGCTTTGGTTTTTTAATTGAACGGGATTTGATTTTTTGTAATACGAAGGAAGTATTGTGTGTGGGAGGTTCTATTCATTTATTTGTGCAAAGCTGTGAAATACTGATGTGGTACCATGCTATTGGAGGGTGTAAACTAAGGGTTTTACACCTAATCCTTATAGAATTTAAACTCTTAAAAAAAAAAAAAAAAAAAAAAAGGGGAGGAGGGGTAAAGCCTACCAACAAGTTTGATTGTGTTGGGCCATAGCTGTCATGCATACAGTTTATGTACATTTTGGGTTTGTTGGGCTAGAGGTCAAAATAGTCATTATCACATGTTCATGAATCAAACACATGCTCAAAGTATAATTAATGAGCAGTACATCGGTGAAAATCAAATGTTATTATTGTTTTTTTTTATTATTATTATATACTAAAGTCAAAGATAAGAGAAAATTCAATTAGATTTATAAAATGGATTTTAAATTGAGCTATAATTTTTTGACATGTGTCTATTTAATTTCTTTAGGTTTGGTAAAGATATGATTCTCAAAAAAAGAAAAAAAAAGAAAAAAGAAAAAGGTTTGGTGAAGATTTGATTACCAAACTTTTTTTGAATGAAGCAATGGAAAGAATGGGGAAGGGGAAAAATCAAAAGAAAGCCTGAGAGAGGAATGTGGAAAATAATGCTTGAACTAACTGAATTTGAAAATGAAATTTGTGATCTTAAATCTCAATTCTTGCGAAAAAAATACAATTTCCTCTAATTAAGGTCGCCAAACAAAGGAATTAGTAAATTTCTTCTTCAAATTCTAGCATCTAACTAAATTCTATCTCCAAATATTACTTCACACAAATACACTTGAAGATCCACCTCACTCTCTTCCATCTCATTTCATCATCCCAATTATTCAGATTAAATTATGGTGCAATAATTAAGGTTATTACATGGTGCACTAGATCCAAATCCAAATATGTTGATGTGGGCTTGTGTGGCTATGAATTGCCAAGCCCATATTAGTCCATTAACCAAATGCAATGTGGAGAAGGATTTCCCCAACTGACCTAATATTAGCATTATATATATATATATATATATATACTCTACTATGCTGCAAAGTCAAAAGAGAATTCCAAAACCTAGCTATGCAGCCACATAAAAAAAGAAAAAAAAGAAAAGAGAGGCAATCGCTTCTAGTCTTGTGTTTTCTTGTAAGAGAGTATAATGGTGTAATTGAGATTTGAGTTTCTATACTATTGTATATCCCTATTTTTATAGTGAAATTTCTCTGTCATCGCCGTGGAAATAGATAATTTGCTGAACTACGTAAATTTTAATATTCTTTGTGCGCTTGTTATTTATTTTCCACTTATTTACTATTATTGATTTGCATCGTGGGTGCTATTTATACAAATCCAAGTCCATATATGGAGAAAAATATTCTTTGAACTTTACAAACCTAACATCTAAATCCAAAATATACAAATATATTCAAAAAAACAAAAAAAAAAAATCAGTAAGCAAAAGATATTATTTAGGGTCTGTTTGGATACCACTTATTTTGCTGAAATTGAAAATTTATTACTAAAAGTACTGTAGATAAAGGTAAAAGTTAGTTGAAATAGTACAGTGTGGCCCATGAATAGTATCAAAAAGTTAAGTGGGGCTCATGAATAGTAGCAAAAATAAGCTGAATAGTAGCAAAAATAAGCTGAATAGTAAAATAATTTATAATTTTTATTGCTTCCCAAATGCACACTTAATAGGCGTCTGTTGGAAAGAGAGACGTAGGCGCGTGGAATAGGCAAGCCCAGATACATTGCACAAGATCAAAGTAGAAGTGCAATTGTACCACCAACTTGCACATATTCTCTCTTTAAAGCAAAGTATCATCAACCAACACATCATTTATCTAATCGTCTGTCTCTGACTTGCCAGCAATGCAAGATAGAAATAAAAAGAGAGAAACTTTTGTTGACAACCTTGCTGTCATTTCATATATATATATATATATATCCCCTAGTTTAAAATTCTCAATTTAAATTCTCAAAATTTACCGTCAAATCCATCCATTTTTAAGACTTAAATCATATGTAAAATTAATAATTCTTAATTTTTAGCTAAATTAAAAAAAAAAAACAATTATTTTTTGCTACTTTCACATTTCTCTCTCACGTTAGTTGTCATGTATTAATACAACTTTTTTTTTTTGACAAAAATATAAAAAATAAAACTTTTTTTTCCACAAATGTATCATTTTTTTTATATCACAAAACTTTTTTTTTTCCCAACTCCATATTTCTCTCTCACATTAGTAGTCAAGTACTAATAAAAAATAAAAAGTCTCATCACATGCGCAAAACACGTGTGATGAGGCTAGTATATATGCGCATGTGATGAAGCTAGTATATATATACTTTTTTTTGAGAATCTGCTAGTATGTATATACTAACCTCATCACATGCACTGAGGTTTTTTATTTTTTATTTTTTGGGTTTACACATTTAATTTTATTTTTTATTTTAAGAAGAAGTTGTATTAGTAGTATAGATATTTATACTATCTATAAGAGAATTCCCCTCTTTGGACTAAACTTTAATGTGGTTCAAAAATACCCTCAAATAACATTATATTTAACAGGAAAAAAAACTTGAGGATAACCCGGTAAAAATATATCTCCAACACCACTTAAAATGCTTACAAAATAAGACACTTTCCTACTAATCCATGTCTTCAAAACAAACTTATCAAAAATTTTAAAAAAAAAATTATGATACTAGACCAAAAATAAAAAAGCCTCATCACATGCGCAAAGTGCATGTGATGAGGCGCGCGTGTGTGTGTATAAGTCAAAACTGAGAGAAAATTTAATTAAATCTCAAATTAGAGTCTAATTTTATATCATATTTCTTATTCTATTTTCTTAATTTTGATACAGCTATTTATTACACTACAAAATAAAAGAATCCAATTTAATTTTTTTAATTTTTTGTGCTAAATGAGCTATTAAGTGAGAAAAACATAAAATCAAAATTAATAAACATTTAAAAAATCACCACCATTGATTCATTTTTCATATATTATTATTATTGTTGTTGTTGTTGTTGTTGTTATTATTATTATTATTATAATACAAATAGTGGTTGGACAAACTAAAATTGAGAATTACATGGACTACAATTTAAATGAATATATATATATATATATGATTATATATAAACGTGGTAAAATTTTAATAGATAATTAGTTATATTTATTTGTAAATGTATCTCATGTATATGCATGAAATTACAAGCTAATTTCTGTTAGAAAGAAAAAAAAAAGTTTTTTTTTATAATTTTTTTTTTAAGGTGCTACATATATAGGTTTGATGTTAGTTGTTTATTTGGGCAATTGTGTCGGATATTCTACCCTTAATAAAACTAAGGTTACAACAAAATCAAAAAGACTCAAATTTGAAAGGAGGAAGTGGTGATTCAAATAAATATTTGAAACATGACTTTTGAAAAGTTTAAATATGAAGTTTGTTATCTTTTCAAAATAAATAATAAAAAAAAAAAAAAAAAACGTAGTTGCAGCAGCTAGCTAACACAAGTTGTAGGTGTCGTGATTGAGTGCTCTCTTCAAGAAACAAGATTTTCTTTCTAATTTTATACTAATTTTCCTACAATTGCTTCTAAAGAGTAAAGACTGCTAAAATGATGTAATAAGTTATGGAGGATGGTATGGAGAAGACAATATAGCGTGTAAATAAGTTAGAGGAAATGATGGCTCACACCCTTCATGTTTTTTTCTTGGTTCTTAGCCAATCTTTGGGGGTTGACATCCTTATATATTAGCTTCACCAAAAGGTCCAAACCCAAGACAAAGCTAAGCTGAAAAACTAGCTGGGGCAGTGAAGGCAGTGCCTTAAAATGAGGTTTTCACTACTTGATTTCTTATTGTTATTCCTACTTTGTTGGGTGCTTGCAAGTGAAGGCAGTGACAATATTAGTTTTTATAAAAACTATGATGTTACATGGGATTTTGATCATGTCTTTTCTTTAAATCAAGGACGCAATATTCAGCTCTCTTTGGATATTTCTTCTGGTTATTCTCTCCCTTTCTTAATTTCCCCCTTTCATTTTAAAAGATCACAAGATTATATATCCCCCTCTATTTATGATATACTTCTTTTACTTTTCATTCCTTAATATATTATTATATTTTCATTATGTAAATAAGTCTTATTATGGTTTGCCCATCTTATATTTTGTATGTTGTAATTCCCTATTCTTTTTTTATTTATATGCTATGTATCATCATTCATTAACATTCAAATTTTCAATATGAATAAACTTAAGTCAACTAGATTAAAGATGGAAATCCTAAAGCTTTGTAAAACGTTCATTTTTGGGACGTTCAAAGTTTCAAAAAATCGAATAAAGAATCTTACCCTAGTTAGATCTCCTCTCATAGTTTTTGTTTTTGGGATGATTGATCCTTTTTATCCTAGTCATGCAATTCCACGGGTACTTTTGATATTGATAATGGTTTTTCTTTCTATATTAGGTTTTAAAGAGTAAGACGTGGGTTCTAGTTAGCTCATTTCATATAGTCTCTTGTTATTGAATAAAAAAATTAGTTCTAATGTCGTTTATACTAAAAACAATTTGGTGTGTTGATCTAATAATAAAATGTAATTTTCATGGACCGGATGTCATAGATTTAGAGCCTGCCATTTAAACAAATTATTATAGGTTTGAATTACAATATGGATTACTTGAAATTAAGAGTTGATACAGCTACAAAACAAAATTGCTTGTTTTAATAGGTTATGGTAATGGTAGTCCTTCCTTTGGATTCTCCAAGTCCATATACGGATGTAAACGTGTTATATTCTATAATTAAACAGTATAAATATAAATCATGTTATATTTTCAGCGTATTCATCATCAAAGGTTTAAAATTATTGTGAAAGTGAAAAATAATATTACTAATAAATTTTTACTATATCACAAATAACATAGAGATAGTAAAACGTGTTATAAAAGAAAAGTTTTAAGTATGAGCCGAATGTTCAACGTCATGAAGGTTTCCACATCAAGCACAAACTAGCTATTCCACACGGAATCATATATCTTTCTGGGAGAATTCTATCTGATATTAAATCAAATTTATTTACTAAATGAAATTTTCATGAGACTTGCAAAGTTTTTACATCAGTGATGCAAAAGTAGTGGCTCTTAATTCTCTTTATGCTATAATCTTTTATATCTTGTAGGGGCTGGCTTCGTATCAAAGCTAAGCTATGCTTCTGGGTTTTTTCATTTGAGGATGAAGCTACCAGACAAGGATTCTGCTGGAATAGTTACTACTTTCTATGTGAATTCCAAACCCCTTCTTTTTCATTGTTACATATAGAGATTTATGTTTCACTTTTACTGTTTTACTTTATATTTCATCAATTGCATGATATCAAATGTTCCTCTTTTTCTTTTCTTTTTCACCTTATCAAAGTTATATATACACACACTTAAGATATTACAATACAATGTTGGAGCGGAACACTAAAATTAGGATAGGAAAATTTTATTTGTTATGTAACATTCATGTGCATGTGTCTATATATAATTAATTTTTATTTCCTTAATATCCACAAAATGGAAGAGGCTGATCCAAGGTGATATGCATACATGCAGCTAAGTTCACATGGAAATAATCATGATGAGCTAGATTTTGAGTTCTTGGGCAATAGGGAAGGGAAGCCATACACATTACAAACAAATGTCTTTGCAAATGGTCTCGGAAACAGGGAGCAAAGAATTCTTCTTTGGTTTGACCCCACAGCAGATTTTCACACTTACAAAATTCTATGGAACGAACATCACATCGTGTAAGAACCAATGAATAAAATAATAAATACAAATAAATTACAAAACTTTTTTGCAACATTTGAGGTGTCAGATTGTAATTAATGCAACTTTCCATGGTTTTAAAAACCGGATCGGGGCAAAAACCGTTTTTGCCTTTGATTTCTGGTTCAACCCGGTTTTTAACCAGTTTTGGCAAATTTTTGACTAGTTTTCGCCAGTTTTGAAGGTTTTTACTTTTTATTAGATCGGACTGGTGCTTAGTTTCCAATTAAACCGATCGGACCAGCTTGTTCGGTCCAATTTTTAAAACCTTGCAACTTTCACATATAAAACTTTTTATTATTCAATAATCACAATTGGCCACCTCAATTGTCCAAAAAAAAAAGAAAAAAGATATTTGTTGTGGATCCATACCCTAATCTCTCTCTCTCTCTCTCTCTCTCCTTCTCTCTATCATACCTAATGTGATGCTTTTCAACCTTGTGTATAATTACAGATTTTATGTGGACAATGTCCCCATCAGAGTGTTTAAGAACAACAAAAACATTGGAGTTGACTACCCATCACAGCCAATGCACATAGAAGCCAGCTTGTGGGATGGAGATAGTTGGGCAACTGATGGAGGCCAAACAAAAATTAACTGGACTCATGCACCATTCAATGCACACTACCAAGGATTTGGCATTGCTGGCTGCCCAGTTCAAAACTCATCAGACATTCAACAATGTTATTCTTCCAAGTATTGGTGGAATTTGGAAAAGTATTGGAAATTGCATCATAGACAACAAAGAGAGTATGAGAATGTGAGAAAGAAGTACATGAACTATGACTATTGTTCTGATAGGCCTAGGTACCCTACACCACCACCAGAGTGCTTTAATTGATAAGGAGCACAAGAATGAAAGATAACGAAGTTAATAAAATACAGGGTGAACTTCAAGCGGATCCAATGACACTGACACCAAAATTATGAGAAATTTAGATCAATTTCTCACTTTGTTCTTTAAGAATACATTCCTACATTTACAAGTTGTTAAAAAATATGTGCGATATTGGTTTTATGTGTATTAATGTGTAATGGTTCTAAAGGCCCAATAATATTAAGGATATTTTTTTTATAATATTCAAAATAGTATTAGAGGCAAGTTTGATCTTGGCCGAGTTTATGTAGCAAACACAAAATCCAAAAACACGCTGCAATGGCAAAAATAACACTAATCTATAAAAAAAAAATAAAAAATAAAAAATAAAAAAACTCCTTATCTTAAGATCTCCTCTTTCAATCAATTATCTTCCACAAACCAACACACCAAACGCCATACAAGATTCGATAACCAAAACCCAACAACAAGTCTAATATCTTGTTAATGTCAAATGTGTTCCCACATGCCACCATAAACTTCAATGGGGCTCTTTTCCATACGGATAATTGAGTTGGACTTGGAGTGGTCATATGCAATGCATCTGGATTGGTCATGGCCTCACTATCTCAACAGATTCCTCTACCTCATACTGTCCATGAAGTTGAAGCGCCAGCAGCGGGACCAGCTTTGCAATTTGCTCTTCTTTTTCTTTTCCTTTTTTTGACCAAAGGCGATAAAATTTGCTCTTGAACTAGGAGTTTTTGGAGGGAGACTGAGATACTCACCACTGCCCTTAAGAGTACCTGCAACTCCCTGGTACAGTTCAGTCATATTACGAAGGATGTGCAATACCTTGCCTCTTTTTACTCAGCTTTTAATATTTTTCGTATATGTAAACATTGTAACTCTATTGGTGATATGCAATACCTTGCCTTTTTTTTACTTAGCTTTTAACTTTATCATGTAACTCTAGTGTAGGCATTGTAACTCCATTGGTTATTCACTTGCAAGACTAGCAATTTTGTTTCCCTAATTATTAGTCTGGATGGAAGATGTTCCACTAAATGTTAAAGCTATATTTTAGGCTGACTTAAAGAACCTTCTTTAATCAATAAAAAAACCCACATTTACCCATCTCTCCTTTTTGGTTCAATATATACGTAAAATTTGCCAACTTTCTCACAAATTCACTCCACATTATGCCCAATCCATCATCCATCAAATTTGGTCACCTTCCAGGCATCTTTGAAGGACCAACCTAGTCAATCGGACAAAGTCACAAGCTTTATATTCCAAACACATAGAATCATCAAACTTCTACGTTAAGTTTAAAAGGGAGAATTAAAATATATATTTGTGATATTAGGTTTATGTGTATTAATATTAGAGTATATTTAAAGTTCTATTTCACAATTCATCCTACATTCCATCTTCTGTCTTAACATACAACCTATTAATTAAAATAATATAAACCAAACACCCAAAAACCCACAAAAACTAGCAATTGTTACCACCGCCACCCACAACCCACAAATGCACATAAACCAATCTTAAAGGCCCACACCACCATTGCAAGACCTACCAAAATACACAACCCACGCCACCACCACCGTTATTACCCACCAACAACCCACAACCCACAATGCCTCCATCGCACAACCCATGCCACAGAGAGAGAGAGAGAGAGAGAGAGAGAGTAAAAAACAATAATAAAAAAAGAGTTTTGCAAACTCTAAGAGTTTATAGTAGCATGATGCTAAAATTTTTCAAGTATAAGAAATTGGATGTAGCCAGGATTTTGCTTCAAGTGTTCTAGAATAGCAATTTTGGTGTTTTAGACACTCCAAATCTAATGATAAGCTCATGTAGGACTTACCCTAACTCCTATAACCCTTATATATACAGTACTTGGATTCATTGTAATACATGCACTTGCCTTTTGAGCTTTGTTTTCCTTTTTCATAGGTAAACGAAAAGGAAAACGCTAAAATGTCAATTTTATTACAATAACTTAACAAACTTACATAGAAATGAAGTAAAATTCAAAATTGTTGGGAAATTTAGACCCCAGTTGATAGAATTAACAAGTTTTAAACCCAAGTTGTTAATTAGATTTATTATGAATCAAACTTGTTAAAACAAACAAACATAAATATCATGTCAAAATCATGCAGCGGAAAAATAAAGAAGACAAGATATGATAACCCAGGAAAACCAATGAAACCAACCAATTTCACAGTAAAAAACCTGGGGGGAAACCTTCCCGAAAAACAATCTACTATAGTAAAGAGAAGTTTCAGATCTAGTACAAAACCTTTGTCCCTAGACTCTACAATCCCCGTAGATGAACTCCCAGCAGAAACCTTCTACCACTTCAGAACCTCTGAACTCTTCAATATATGAACGCCACCCTTTTTGTTGCACGGATCCCAATACGTGACTAACTCCTTTTTACGAATCCCAGTACGTGACTCACTCACTAACTTGAGAAAGAAGAATGTTGGCTGTAAAGTTCTTCACTTCATCAACAATGAAGATCAAGAAGCACTTGGTTACAAAACCCTAAGGCGCAAAGACGCAGTAGCTTCTTTCAGAGAGAATAAGGTATCGGTCACATTTTTCATATGTTTTCCTTGTATTCTCTTATATGACGACCTCTAAAATAAGCCTTATATAGGTCTAGGATTGTGAGAAAAGAAATCCTACACAAATACATAAGCCTGGCCCAAAAATAAAAAATCTGAATTCCCGTAACCTCGACAGATAGCAGTTATCGAGGAGGTGTCGAGAAGGTGTCGAGATTTAATGAATCTTGATAAATAGCAGCTATCGATGAGGTGTCGAGAAGGTGTCGAGGGGACAGAAACTTTCTCGATCAATCGACCAGCTATCGAGAAGCTATCGAGATTGCGATAAGAATCAGCTGAAGAGCTCGACAGATAGCCAGGTGTCGAGGAGGTGTCGAGAAGCTATCGAGATATCTATCCGCAGGTGTCAAGCTATCTGTCCAGCTTTATTGGACACCTTTTCTTCACTTGTTTCTTGGTCCAATCTTCATGGCTTTAATACTAGACTTGAACAACTTGTTTCTTGAAGTATTAAACACAACTTAGATCTACCCAAATACAAGTAAAGTGCGTTTTGTCAAAGAATTAGCTAACTACATAAAATATGTCCTTAATAATCTCCCAATTTGGCAATCCGTGACAAAACCACAACAAACAAATGAACATATGAGAGAAGTTATAAATCACTCAACTCATACTCATTTGTTGAATACAATAAAATCTATCCTAACACAAACTCTTGAAAAACTTTGCAAGAAGAGAGTTTATGGCAAGTAGACTTTGACAACCTGTATTTCTGAAACACTTTAAACAAAACTCATCAAGGCATCTTAGTGTGAAACAGAAATAATAGATTGCATACAAGTATAAGAAACATGTATATGAAGATAGAAAAGAAACAACACATGTAGAGGTAGGTGAAGAAAACATACATCATCATATCATATAACAAAGATAAGCACAATGTATGTAAACATGGTCACAAGACCCAAGGTACAAGAAGAAGGAAGTAAGCACTCCCCCTAACAAGATGAAACACATCTCCCCCTTACAAAGGAAAGTATTTCTCCCCCTAACTTGTAGAATCTTAAACAGAAACCATAAAGTCTCCACAATTTCTCTCCCCCTTTTTGTCATGATTGACAAAGAGTACAAGAAGCTAGAAAGCTTCACCCAAGAAACATAAAGATGATCAAGGGGGCACAAAGAAATCCATATAAATGCATGAATGTAATGAAATAAGATGCTATGGAAGACAAGATAATAGAAGGATGCAAAACATGTAAAAAAAACAAATCTTTCAACAAGAAAAAAATGTTAAACACATAGATCCCAAAGCTCACACACACACTAAACAAGTCTAACCAATTTTATATTTCAAAAACAAGTCAAGACAGTTTAGTGAGCATACATTAGCACATGTAAACACTTGTGATGGTCAAATCACATTGTACCTGCACATGTATCAAAAGTAGCAAAGAATATTGTGTGTTATGTGTGAAAAACATCGCAAGATTGCATATGTGTATACATGTTATGACGATCTGAGATATGAGAAAATAACTTTAACTCACACACAATCATAACTGTTTGATAGGGACTATCACCTTTGAGGTACATTCTATGACTCCCATATCTCCTAGAAAACACGCTTGCAATCATATTTAAAGCATTTTTTTATCTTTTATCTTTTTATTTTCTTTGCATATTTTCTTTTAAGCATATCATGCATGGGCATATAAAGAGAGAAAAGAAATACCCAACATGTTAAGCATAGACATTGCACTTTTGCTATGCCGAAGCATACGGATGTCTTTGACACTGCACTTTTGCTATGCCAAAGCATACATGTGTCATACATGATTGGCAGGTAACAGTGGTGAGATGGTCATTTATACCTTTCTCTTAAGATTTTCTAGTCCTACCCGTCAAAAAGAGTAATATGAGTGTTAAGTTTAAGAGATAACTTAATCTTACTCATCACAAATAAGAGCCACAAAGCTCACTTGCTTAGTTGTGCATAGAGATGCTCATCTAAGCTACAAGAGATACAAAGTTTAGAAACTTTGTTTCAATGGCCATCCAAGGTACACAAGTACCAAAGTACACAAACACACACTGTTTTTATATTTTTCTGATTTTTCCTTTTTATTTTTATTTTGAAAACAAAACAAAATAAAAATTAATCAACCAAACAAAAACAGATAAACAACATGAATGCATGAAAGAAAAATGCATATGCATGAAAACATGATAGAAATATGCAGATGCATGAAAGCATGATTCCAAAAGCAGATAAGAAATCAAGCAAAAAGTCCTACTTTAGATAGAAAGAATTAAAGCAGAGGACAAACAAAAAAGACAATTAAGTCTTAGGCTCCTTTCTCATCCACACAGCACGAGTCTTTGGCCGTGAAGATGAAAAGGCACGTGTCCTAGTATGTCTACTAAAGGACATAGAAGAATTAGAATTCTCCTGAAATTGAGTTAAAAAGCTCAAGACTTTTAATAACTCTCCAAACAAAGGTGTAGGTCCTTGAGAGGAAACCTGTGACCGTTTGGACAATTGCTTGTAAGGATACAATTTAAAGCAATTAGGACGAATGTGTCCAGCAACACCACAATGATGATAAACATGAGGTCTAATAAAGGATTTAGAATTAGTCAAAACAGTTTTGGATTTCATACATTTATCACCTTTAAATTGTGGCACAAAGATAGTCCTTGATCCAGAAGTCGTGGACGAGGAGGGGCTGGAGGAAACAACATATCCTAAGCCAGTCTTATCAGAATTAGGCTTTTGAGCACTCAAGACCTCATCAAGCTTTGCACTAGACATCCTCTCTATTTGAGTTCTATCTTGACTAAGCTCAACTTCAAGATTCTTGACCTTCTCTTCAAATGAGGTGTTCTCCACAACAAGAGTCTCAACTAACCTTGTAGTCTCATCTAGTTTGACTAACAGATCAGCTTTTTCAGTTTTTACCTCATTAAACTCTTTTCTACAAAGATGAGAAGTCTTTTTAGATTTTATGAATTCAGTACATAACTTATCATAGGCTTCTTGAATGGTCATCTTCTTAGGTACTTCATCATCAGAAAAATCCTCACTGTCACTAGCACTTTCTACAATCACCTTATCGGTTGAGGCAACAAAGGCCATAGCATGACGACATTCATCCACAAACTCATCAGAAGAGTCATCCTCAGTATCACTCCAAGTAGCAATCAACCCTTTCTCTTTTGGCTTCTCGGTCTTTTCCTTCATGAGGTAGTTTGGACACTCTATCCTCATATGACCAAAACCTTTGCACTCATGGCATTGAATAAGGGATTTTTCATTCTTGCCCTTCCTAAAGGATTTAGGTTTCCTAGGAGGTTTGCCCTTATCCTTTTTCCTAAATTGAAGAAGCTTGATAATCTCATCAGTTATGAATGATAGATCCTTATCCACATCATCATCGTCATCTTCATCTTCGCTTTCAGAGTCCTCAATCTCTTCCTCTATACCCTTAAGAGCCAAGTTTTTACTCTTTCCACCTTTTCCCATTGAGCCCAATCCCATCTCATAGGTTTGAAGGTTCCCTACAAGCTCAGTCAAAGGAATTTTATCAACATCCTTTACTTCTTCAATGGCAATGATCTTGGCATGGAATTTTTCAGGTAAGGACCTAAGGATTTTTCTAACAATCTTGGATTCTGCAATACATTCTCCAAGGTTGAAGGTAGAATTTACAATATCCTTGAGTTTAGCATAAAACTTATCAAAAGTCTCATCCTCCTCCATCCTTATTTCTTCAAAACTACTAGTGAGTTGTTGAAGCTTCACAGTCTTTACTGCCTTGGTACCTTTATAGGTGGTCTCAAGAATGGTCCATGCTTCTTTGGCAACTTCAGTGGATGATATTTTCTTGAATTCCTCATTGGTAACCCCACAAAATAAAGCATTCAAGGCCCTACTATTGAAATTTGCAGCTACAATTGTTGCATCATCCCAATCCACAGGTGCTTCCTTTGGCTTAATCCAGCCAACTTCAACAGCTTGCCATACCTGTTCACCTAGAGCCTGCAAAAAAACTTTCATACGAACTTTCCAGTACGCATAATTAGTTCCATCAAATAAATGAGGTATAAATAAAGATTGTCCTCTATCCATGACAACAGGGGTCAATGGATACACTCAGGAAATTAATCCAATCAGAGTGAACCCGCTCTGATACCACTTGTTGGGAAATTTATACCCCAGTTGATAGAATTAACAAGTTTTAAACCCAAGTTGTTAATTAGATTTATTATGAATCAAACTTGTTAAAACAAATAAACATCAATATCATGTCTAAATCATGCAGCGGAAAAATAAAGAATACAAGATATGATGACCCAGGAAAACCAATGAAACCAACCAGTTTCACAGTAAAAAACCTGGGGGGAAACCTTCCCGAAAAGCAATCCACTATAGTAAAGAGAAGTTTCAGATCTAGTACAAAACCTTTGTCCCTAGACTCTACAATCCCCGTAGATGAACTCACAGCAGAAACCTTCTACCACTTCAGAACCTCTAAACTCTTCAGTATATGAACGCCACCCTTTTTGTTGCACGGATCCGAATACGTGACTAACTCCTTTTTACGAATCTCAGTACGTGACTCACTCACTAACTTAAGAAAGAAGAATGTTGGCTGCAAAGTTCTTCACTTCATCAACAATGAAGATCAAGAAGCACTTGGTTACAAAACCCTAAGGCGCAAAGACGCAGTAGCTTTTTTCAGAGAGAATAAGGCATCGGTCACCTTTTTCATATGTTTTCCTTGTATTCTCTTATGTGACGACCTCTAAAATAAGCCTTATATAGGTCTAGGGTTGTGAGAAAAGAAACCCTACACAAATACATAAGCCTGGCCCAAAAATAAAAAATCTAAATTCTCGTAACCTCGACAGATAGTAGCTATCGAGGAGGTGTCAAGAAGGTGTCGAGATTTAATGAATCTTGATAGATAGCAGCTATCGATGAGGTGTCGAGAAGGTGTCGAGGGGACAGAAACTTTCTCGATCAATCGACCAGCTATCGAGAAGCTATCGAGATTGCGATAAAAATCAGCTGAAGAGCTTAACAGATAGCCAGGTGTCGAGGAGGTGTCGAGAAGCTATCGAGATATCTATCTGTAGGTGTCGAGCTATCTGTCCAGCTTTATTGGACACCTTTTCTTCACTTGTTTCTTGGTCCAATCTTCATGGCTTTAATACTAGACTTAAACAACATGTTTCTTCAAGTATTAAACACAACTTAGATCTACCCAAATACAAGTAAAGTGCGTTTTGTCAAAAAATTAGCCAACTACATAAAATATGTCCTTAACAAAAATTCCTAGTATCATTCATATGGTAAAAAAATGTCAATCTTGCGAGAGGAAAATTTTTCGTCTTTTGTACAATCTAAACACAGAAAAATATTTTTGTATCTTCTCAAGAATGCACTAAAACATCAAAAAATAATTAATACGAAGCCTAAATAATCAATTTAGGCTAAAACCCAAATTATATGCTTTAAGTTTGGATGAATTATCCTTTTTTGTTCCTAATACTTTTTATTTATCATTTTAGTCCTTAAGCTTTAAATTTCTCAATCAAGTTAGTTATTCTGTCTATTATTGTTTATAATATTAACATGGTTTCATCATGTCCAAAATTTTTTGTGAAAATACCATTTAGGATCACTATCAATTTGTTTTGAACATTTTGTTAGCAGTCGATTGGTACTTATTATTTTCTACTTGCAATCAATTTCCTTTAATGAGTTGATTGTAAGAACCAAATTAACTGTAAATTAAAAATAAAAGGAACTAAATTAGTGACTATCAAATCGTAAATGACCCCATTAAAAGTGACCCCAACATGTAGAGATCAAGATGATATTTTCAAAAAAAAAAGATTTTTAATTTTCTATAAGTACTTAAAAAACATTATAGACAAAAATGGACTGAAAAACCAATTTGATAAATAAAATTTGGAGAAGAATTTGATAAAATTTGAAGTTTAATTGTTTTAAGGATTAAAATGATAAAAGTTAAACTTTAAATAAACAAATAAGCAATTGACAATTCACCCAAAAGGCCAAAACTTAAAAACGGCGTAGTTTGAATATTGGTTCTGCCAACATTTTTCTTTGAAGAAAAATAAACCAACGCTCTCTCTCTCATGGCGGACTCTCTATAACTTCACACAGAATCCGCACGTCCAAAGTCCTCACTCGATGGCCCATCTTCCAAGAAGGACTCACTCAATCCTTATCATACTCTCCTTCCAAATCTGCTTCTCCACAATCTTCGCCGTCTTCGGATCGGTTTTCGAAGAAGAATTCTCGGAAGAGTTGCTTCTGAAACCACTGCCCGATCGGAAAGTATTGGCGCACTTCCACTTCGAAACCACAGCTCCTCCGCTCTCCACCTCCCATGGCCGCCACCACCACCTCTTTCCCAAAGCCATTGCTCAACTTGTATGTTATTATTCCATTTCCTTCACCTCTGTTTTCTTTTTCTTTTTCTATAATGAGAAACTGAGAAATTTTGTTGGATCTTGTAGTTTTGGTCATCTGGGTCTTTTGCTTTTCGCTTTATTTGTTAATTCCAAGTTGGGTTTTTTGGTTTTTTGAGCATTTGATATTGGACCCAAAGCAAAAATATTGATATCTGTGAGTAGCAGTGCTAAATTGGAAGAGAAAAAAAAATGGGTGTCTGTTTTTGTTTTGTAATTTTTTTGGGGATTTATCAAACTCACAATAACCTGCCCCTTTAGAAGCTGAATTGGATAAGTAATACCCATTTTGGATATAGGGACTAGGGAGGGACAACTTACTTTTGTGCTATGTGACTAATGTTCTACGCTTAACTACAAGTCTTGTGTTGTTCAATTGCATATCCTGGATATTGTGACCATTTGCTGTTTTGAAATTCATCTTTACATTATTAACTTATTCTCAAGTGAAGACCTTGAATGCAATGGGGTTGCAATTCATAATGTTCTTGCCTTTTTTGATGAAAACACACCCCTCCCTTTCTGGTACCTTTGATTGGCAAACAAAGACAAGGTAACACTAATCAATAAGCCCAGGGACACAATATTTTTCAAAACTACTTATATGGCATGTTGTGATTGGTGTACTCCAGTGGGAGTGATGTTGCTTTAATCACAACAGGCCAAGCCATAAAAGTTGTGAGAAAATTTTATGTTCCTAAGATTACTCAATACTAATTGCTGCCTTAGGTTTCTCTTTTGTTTTTGTTTGCCCCCAAAGAACAGTCTCAACCTAAAATTAAGGTGAATTTTTATAATATGTTGAATATTCTAAATAACTCCTGAAATAGTATTGCTTGGGCAGGTTCAGAAATTTCACGTTAAGGAAATGGAATTATCTTTCACACAAGGCCGATGGAACTATGATCGCTGGGGTGGATTTGACCCCATCTCAAGCAGCAATGCAAAGCCTCCTGGAGTAGAGTTGTGGGCTGTCTTTGATGTCCCTAAGGATCAGGTTGATGCTTCCTGGAAGAATTTAACCCATACTCTTTCAGGTCTTTTTTGTGCTTCCATAAACTTCCTAGAGTCTTCTACAACTTATTCTGCTCATGAATGGGGCTTTCACCCATCTTCAGGCGGTCTGAGGTATGGTACATTACCCCGTGAGGCTGTTTGCACTGAGAACCTAACTCCCTGGTTGAAGCTACTTCCATGTCGAGACAAAGCTGGGCTTTCTGCCTTACTGGACAGACCTTCCATATATAGAGGATTTTATCATTCTCAACGGTTGCACTTGACCTCATCTGAATTTCATTCAAGCGGCGTGGAATCAGGAATTGTACTAGAACAAGCTCTTACAGTTGTTCTTCAGCCTAATAGTCACAAAACGAGTAAAACTTTTTTGAGTGAGACAAAATTGCAACCAAGCTGGTCTTTGAGTTCAATTTTTGGGAGGAAAGTCACAGGAAGATGCGTTCTCGCAAAGACTAGTAATGTTTACCTTCAACTTGAGAGAGGCTTAGTCACTGAGCTTGAGAAGCTGCAGAAGGACAACACGATAACTGGGCCTGATCATGTAGGCGCTGGAGGGTTGAAGGATAACCCTGGTTTTGAATTGTCTGTTAGGCCGGACAAGATGTTTAAAGAAGTAAATAGCTTGCATAGGAAGAGCTCATCTGTTCTTTATGAATATTCAATTGAGAGGTACAGTGTCTTTGAGCCATTTGATTTGGGCCTTACATGGAAGTTTCCTGTAGTTTGGTCATGTCTACGAGCACCATTACACTCTAGTAGGTTCTTAATGGGTAGTGGGAATCAAAGGGGCACTATTGCAATATCTTTTATATCCACAGATTTGGAGGAGGGGTTCCTGAGTGCTAATATTGGTGAAGAAAGTTGTAAGTTGCAAGCCGACATTTTTCAAGTTGTGCCTTGGTATATTAAGGTCTATTATCATACTCTACGGGTTTTTGTTGATGGGCAACCTGAGGCTATCACTAATGTTGTAGAAAAGATGCATGTTTCACCTTCTGAAGACAAGGTATCGCCTGGGGTGATGGAGCTGGTCCTAAAATTTCCTTGTGCTGTGAAATCAGCAGCTTTAACTTTAGAGTTTGACAAGGTATGAATCATATGATCTAGCTATTCTTCATTTTTTTTTTTTTTTTTTTTTTTTGGGATTTCATTTATTTGATAAAAAACTTCTTCTGAATCTAAGCTCTGTTTTTGTCTGATTGAATCACTGATCTTCTTTGATCAGATGCGCAACGCCATTTTCTAAGGCTGTATAAATGAATAACTTTGTATCTTAGAGTGAAACACTGCCAGTTATGTCATGTGTTGCATAGGATGTCAATATAGTGACTTTAATAGTGAATCCCGCTAATTCATTGAAATGACTTCGTAGCTTAAAAATGGACAAAGTTGATGATGTTATTTATAAATATAGGTTATCAAATTCACTAGTTTGAACTTTCATCAACCACCTAGGGCTGTAAATGAACCGACCTGTTTACTAACAGCTCTGGCTCAGCTTGAAAAAAATGTTTTTTTTTTCTCTATCTATCGAAAAAAATGTTACTTTATTTGGTGAATGAGCCATGCTTAAGCCTAAGTTTAAGCTCGGCTATTAAACAAGCCATCGTCACACGTAATAATGTGTTTGTGAACAAGCTTGTGAGTTTGAGACTTGATTTAAGTATATATGATATATATTTATATTTATACATGTATAAGTGGGAGTTTTGTGCATTGTGTACAACTTTTATAATGAATACATGTATAAAATAATTTCCACTATAATTTAGTTATTAATTATTATCATAGATTTGTGAATGGGTAAAATAATTATAGTTCTAGTGTTTACTCAAAATGAAAAAAAATGAGTTAATCAAGTAGCTCCTAAACAAGCTTGAGCTTGTTCGACAATAAAATGAACCAAGCTTGAACATATAATGTAGTTTGATGATTAGCTCAAAATTAGCTCACGTTTGAAGTAAAACTAAATGAACAATCCCGAAATTTTAAATTCTTTGTTTGGCTCGTTTACACTCCCACCTCCCCAAAAAAGTAAATTAAATATTCTATTGTGGATATCCGACATCATTAACAATATTCAAACATATCTGACTGTAAATTTTACTCAACTCATTTGAATATTGGACCGATATCAACAGTGCATTCAAACTGCAATATCTGTTTAGTATACTTGAGAGGGCTCTGTTTAAAGAAATCAATCATTGAAATTTAACAGGTGATATTTTTTTTACTCATTCAATCTCATTGCCATACAAAAGCAGTCTCTCATTTCATGTGTTATAATGACTAGGACTTATCTTCCATACTTGGTCCTTTTTTAATGCTTCAATTAGTTTAACTGGAATTTGTGTTTATTTACTTAAAACTTGATGAAAATTTGCATCATCTTGTCTTAGAAATTCTAAGTTTGGCACTGTATATGGACTTAACAATTTTCCCAAATTTGAGGGGCCTAAATAATGTTTAACTTGTCAAAGTAATGATCATACATTAATTATGTATATATAGAAAAGTATATTATAGATATAAAAAGGCAAGCATATGCTGGTTTTGATGAAGGTGAAGATGATAATATTTAGGAACACTATGCTGGCCTTTCAACAAAATTGAAAAAGAAACCCATGTAGTTCACTTTGAATGCACCTTCTTTTCTTAAGTTCTATTTATTTTTAGAAATGTTCCTTTCTTCATGAAGCATTGCTTTCTTTTGCAATTTGGGCCACTTAGATTGGGGGACCTTATTGCCTCAATGTTACTTTGAGCCTATTTATTAGACGGGACCTTAGTGCATTGTTATTGGAGCTACCTAACTATAATTCTTACTTTGAGATTACTCTATGCCAAAGTTATCTATTAAGGTGCAGCCTAGTGGTTGGAGGCTTGGGATGAGCAGTAAACCCAAATATCCTGAGTTCAATCCCTACTAGGAGCTCCCTTGAATTACCTGATACATAGTCTTGGCAGGTGGGGTTGTGTATATGTAGTTTACTCCCCAGGGTTGGGTCCAAAAGGCCAAAAAAAAAAAAAGAGGAAGCAGAGAGAAAGAGATTACTCTATGACAAAGTTGAGTGTGCATTTAGCTCCTCATTATAATTTGTTGATATTCTTTCTTACTTCTTTATTATGTCTGAATAGGGATTTTTGCACATCGATGAATATCCTCCAGATGCTAATCAGGGGTTTGACATTCCGTCAGCTGTAATAATCTTTCCAAATTTCCAAACAAGCATGCATTATCTTGAAGATTACTCTTCAAACAAGTCACCCATGTTGTCTAAATTTCAGGTACTATCTACTCCTTGCATGCCATCAGTTCATCAGTAGTATTTATGCTTTAAATTTTGCCTATTCATCTGATCTATTATCTGAGTCTGTGGTGCAGGAAAAGAGCCCAGTTCTGTCTTACACGGAAGTATTACTTGTACCATTGACAACTCCTGATTTTAGTATGCCTTACAATGTCATCACAATTACATGCACGGTGTTTGCATTATATTTTGGATCTTTGCTCAATGTACTTCGAAGACGTGTTGGCGAAGAGGAAAGAATTCTGAAAAACAGAGGTAAGTCTCTCTCGGTTTATTATTAAAGGGTCTATTGGTTTAAATCATTGACTCATTTGTGATCATACAAGTATGTAGAATAATTAGTAAGCAACACAATACTACCCTCACCTAGGGTGCCTCAACAATAAGGGAGAGTGTAAACTTGGTTTGATTCCTAGTTGAGGCATTTTACGATTTACCCGATGCCTGCTTACTGGGGTGTGTAGGCATCCGGAGTTTGCCCCTCAAGGGTGGTCCTACACTCCTACTGGCCCATACCTTCAGGGGGATTCCTTGTCATCAAAAAAAAAAAAAAAGAGGGAGCAACACAGTACCGATCATAATAACAGCGGTCCATGTCCATGTGTCTTTGATATATATCCTGCAATTTAGCTGGCTTGCTGTTTCCCTGCTTCTAATGTTTGCCTTTTATTATCCTGCTTGCAGCTTCCAAGAAAGCTGGTCGGCTTCCTCAGCTGCTATCCCAGTTGTCTGCCAAGCTTAGAGGAAAGGAATGGGAACCCCCTCAGTCTCACTCAACTTCATCATCCTTCATCAGTTCGAAACTTATACTAAAAGTCTTAATAGTGGCTGGTGTGGCTGTTTTTTGGCAATACTACTCTGAATGACATTAGCAAGCCAACTAGATATTTCAATGTACACCATGTGCCAATGAGTATGTACAATATGAGCCTCTAACCCAAAACTAACACCCTAGTTTTATGTGTAGGGTACACACTTTGCTAAGAATCATCTTAAATGAATTGACTTATTTACTGACTTCTTTAAATATTAATTACCTTCATCCGTCTCATCAAAAAAAAAAAAAAAAATATTACCTCGATCCGTCATTTCCTGGTTAATCACTATTCGACAGTTTTGAGTTTGCAACTGGAAACTAGGTGAGGCCAATCAAACTTGCCTATGCTGTACTTTTCTTCTTTCCTGCATTCTTATTTGCACTATCAGATTCAAAATTTATTATACAGAAATTCCCTTTCTTTTTGTCTTTCCCTTATTCTTCCTTCTTTGGACATACAAGTGTTCTTTTTGAAAACAGAAGGCAGTCTCAGCCCTCCACAAACAACAACTAAAATCGGAACCATGCTTTAGATTCCTTTAAGCCCCAGAAAACTTACAAGTCTATTGCGTGAGGTAGCAGAAATATCCGGCCAAGTGGTTACTTTGGCTTGAACGTTTTATAAGCTGCACAACTAGGTTCAGTGTGAAATTGATTACCCTACTACTTGATACGCTTCTCCATCCATACTCATTAATGTGTGACTCTACCAAGTTTTGCACTAAAACACAAATTTTGCCTTTACATGTGTGTTTATCCTACAATTATCTTATACATCCGACATGAATCCTTACTCTAATAGTTTTAGTTCCACAATTGTATGTGACTCATGCTATGAAGGGATGATGCATAACTTCCCCTGGTTATTTGTAGTGCTGAGGGAACACAGATTATTTTTACACGACAAGTTGTAATGACTCTTCAAGCTGCCTGTCTTATTTCAATCGAGTTTGTTCTGAACTGCTAGCCAACTTATAAAGCCAAGTTTAGGTATGGTTATTGATTGCCAAATAATTTCACATACAGTACAAATGGTAATCACCAAGATCAAGTTGTCCAAACAATTTTTACCTAATTGAACTGATTTCAACATCCACGGCTGAACTCATGGAGTCTCAAGCAGAAAAGACATTAAAATATGAATATTATTTTCATAAGTAGAGTCACACCAAAGATGTTTCTGTTTGTGTAATGTGCAAAAAGAAAAAAAAAAAAAGAAAATATACTCTAACACGGAGCAACTCAACCCAGTATAGGAATTTATTTATTGCTAGTGACCAAAGGAAATAACCCATAAACTAGAAACCCAAGATGATTTCATGTGTGCAAAGAGAATGAAAATCAAATCATGTTCTAAACTGCTGAAAATCAATTGTTGGTAGATCACAAACATTTATTTGTTACAATGGCCATTAAATTACAAGACCTTTCAAGCAATATACATAGCAAAAGCCTTATATTTGTATCAAAGGCAATTAAATTACAAAACTTTACAAACTTACAACGCTTATATCCTCATCTAAAACCATTTACAAGTTGACAATCTATCAGGAGACTAGAAGTAAAGAAAAAAGAAACTTATAAGGGGGTGAAACCATGGAAGAGAACGAAAGAGAGAGAAACAAAAAGAAGCCTCATGTCATCCTCTTGCAAGGAGAAGCTTCAATTGTCTCATCTCCTCGCATCCGCTTCAAATTCTTACTCATATAACTGCATGTAAATTGCGTGTGTACAAAGGTTTTTGGGAGGTCATTTCCTCTTCCTTGAATATCTGCAAAAAGGCCCAAACAGTATCATTTACAATTAGTTTGCACGGTAAACAAAACACAAAACAAATCTTTTGTATTTGGGGAAGGGGGCAATTGGTTGGACATTTAGAAAGATACTGGTCATTAAATTGTTAGTCAGGTCAGTATATGAGGATAGGCCATTTAGTTAAACCCAAGCTCTATTCCAAAAACAAGAAATTCCAACATGAGACAAATTAAGCAAAGGTGAGATCATGTGGGTAGCCATTGAGATACAAGGGAGAGATAATGCTTTCATCTAAGCAGAAATATTCAACCCAAATCCAACAGGGACCACCTGGCTTCCATGTCTTTGGAGGAAAGGAGAAATATTACATATAGTTGATGACTTCAAGCAAGAGTAACAAACGGTATAAAACTAATATATACAGATGAATTTTAAGTCACATGTCTAGTCAATGTACCTGACTCAGTTTCATTTGTCTTTAACTTCTTGAGTAGGCTTACATCTTCCGACATCTGCTTTCTCTTGGAGCTCAGGCCATGGAGAGCTTCGCCTCCTGAAAGAGCCAACCACAGGTTTGTTAGTTTCAGAAAGCATATTTTCTAAGCCATAATGTTATGCCAATCTTTCATTATCAAGAACATTCGAAATTGACATATGACTTGAAGACATTTCTTATAATCGTCCTTAATTATCACAACCTGTTAAACGAGCACACAAATTCTTTTTATTGTTTTCTTTAAATATACGTTTCTTCACTGCACATGACTAAAATTCCCAAAATTGCAACATCAATTCCAAATATGGTATAGTATGGCTAGAGTTAAAAAATGACCATGGTATGAAAGCAGCTTAGGAAATTATAATTTTCCAAAACATTATCAATTTATCACAATGACATCCGAATGTTTACCTGTGTCCCTTTCCTTCAACCTTTTATTCTTCACCAAGTTGAAATCTTCAGCTTGTGGCCTTGTACTATCACCATCAACTTTATTTGCTGCTACATAGTAACTTCCATTAACAGCATATTGAGGGTCACACACCCCTGGAAAAACCGTAAGCATATCTTAATGAAAGAACCGAGTGATCAAATCACACTACGGAAAGACTGTGTACAACATTGTATATATTGTATAGCATTGTGCACACCATTGGACAGCATCATTCAATTTTTTGGATAAATTTCTGAAACCATTTGTGATGTGACCCAATCCTTCTTGCAATAGTGCTACAACATTATATTACAAATTAATGTCACAAACAACTCAACCCTTCCCAGATAGTCTCACCATGAAAGTTTGAAGTGACTGCTTTTGCTCCCTAAAAATTTAAAAGGAATAGATTTTGGTCTTCTGACAAACTTTTTAGTCCCCTATGTTGCTAATGGAGCAATGATGTGTCAGTTTTTAGTTTGGTCAAGTCATATAAGGGACTAAAAGAAAACGCTTTAAATTTTAGGACCAACAATATATTTTGGAGAGGAAAAAAATCTCAAAATCAAAACAAATTACAGAGGTTTTCCTATCAAAAAAATTAATAATAACAGAGGTTTAATTCACTTTTTCACATTTTTTGAAGAAACCCATCAGAGCATAATGCAACCATTACCTTTATTTCCAATAAAATTTAAATAAACATATAACATTAACAATATATTCCAAGTCCAACCTACAGGTTAAAAGAAAAGCCAAGCAAATATAATAAATACCAATTTTTCTTTCATTCTCCCATATACTCTGAGAAACCCTCTAAAAGTAAAGAGCAAAGAAAAGAACAACTTACTCTTAGAGCCAAGTTTGGTAAGCTTGCCATCAACAATAAAAGCGTCTTGGTGATTTTTCCCAGTGGAGAAGCCTCTGGCAGAGAAGAAAGAAATAAGGGAGTTCCAGGTGACTGAGGAGGCTATGAAATCAACCCCTCTACTAATGAAGTGACCATTGAGCTTTAGAGTTGATGGGTCGAGCCCAAAGGTCCGAGCTATGGAGCCCAGGTCGAGTCTCTGCTCGTCCCACGCCACCAACCAGACCGCCTTTGATACTAAGGGACAGAACAGGCACAGCCTGATGCTTCTCTGTTTATTGCTCATTCCTTTCTCTCTCTCTCTCTCTCTCTCTCTCTCTGTTTGTCTGCGGAGACTCTGCGGCAGTTGTCTTGTCTGACGATATCGGGCGACAGTGTTTACTGTGCCATGGTTCTAACGGCTTCTGGAATTGTCTCTCTCTACTCTCCAGAACTTGTTACTACTTATATTATTATTATTATTATTATTAATTTTTTATTATAAAAAAACAAAAACAAGCAACAAAAAACAAAAACAAAAACAGAATAACTAGGCGGAATCAGATTTTTATTAGGAAGGTTAAAAGCAAAACTAATTTTAGCATTTTAATTTATATTGTTTACAATTTATAATCTACAATATAATATTTTGTCATATAAGTCTCCAAAACTCTCTTTTCAAGACTTTAGAGGTTCAAAGTCTTGAATTATAAATTTATAATTTCGTAAAAAAAAAAAGTATTAAAATGAATTTATCATTATTTGAATAATCACAAATTCAAAATTATCATTTTGTATTTTGATCTTGGTCACAATGGTGATAGCGTAGTAGCCCTATTATGGTTAAGAGCCAGTCTAATTTGGGTTTTCAATGGAGACTCAAAGTTTTAGATATTTTGTTTAACCTCTATTTTATCTTTTCTTTTGCAAATAAAAAATAGTCATAATTTTGTAATTACTATAAGACCAATTGTCTCTATTACGTTTTGCAAGTTGGAGGACTCCCTTTCATATCGCTTGGATTTTAAATGATTTTAAATATATATGAGTCCTAAACCATCAAACTCAACTCTTCGTCCAATTCTTTATGAAGAACATTTCCCGGAAAGCATTGATTTGGAAATATAGAAAACATGTCATCAATCAACGATAAAGTTCCAAAAAAATGGCAATTGAAACAATTCAGATTGATTAGAACAATATAAAATTTCTAGGCATCTAGAAGGAAGTAAATTGAAAATTTATAGTATATGCTTCATGATAATTATCTATATTATAAACTGAAGTCTCAAAAGCTTACATAACACGATCTTATGTGGTTAGCCAAAAGTCAAACAACTTCAGTTTTATATATATTATCAATTGTAGATTTCCTTGACATTTACATTTCCTCACTCTAGAGAGGATCACTTTGTCATGGCTTCATTATAATATATATACACACACACACACACACACGCAATTGAATTTCAACCTATAGTACCTGTTCTATGATAATTATTCTTTATCAATAGGCCAAAATACCCATTGGTTTTTGGTATAGGTGGGGTTTAAATCCCAAATCTTTTAATGGAACTAACTGAAATTCACAATGTGTATCGTATTTATACTTAAAAATTTATCGATTCAATTTTAATTAAAATAATTAAAGTCTTTTACCCTTATATAAATAATAATAATAATAACATTTATAAAAAAGCATTAATTGGAATATTTTGGGTACGAGTAAGAAACTGCATTTCTAAGGAACTTTTTTCTAGGGAAGGATTTCAAAAACATTGGAGATGGAAATTGGTAAGGAATATTTCTATTTTTTATGCATCATCAGAAATTAATGTTCCAAAACTTTTAAAATTTAAACACTTGCACATTCATAATTATTCTGTTGGTTTTCTCAATAATAAAATTGTTATTGTTCCCTTTCCATTCTAGCTAAGTTCATTATGCTTGAACTTTGCATAATATAACTATACATTTTCAAAATGCACCAGTAAGTAATATTGTGCATACTGATACAATATCGTTCAGCCTTTTGTACTCCCTTTTTTTACGACACTTTTACAGTAAAATCTAAAGATTTTTGAAAAAATAATATTATTTTATGAGGAAAATTTTTCTGAAAAATAGCCTCTTAAAAAAAAATCATGTTTTGTATCAAAACTTCAAAATTTGCAACTGTAGTGTAAAATGTGTTTATATTAAAGTTGTGTTTTCAAAGCCATTTCAATGCAAAATGTGATATAATCAATTTTAGTGCAAAATGTGATATTTTAATACTTAAAGTTTGAAAAATGTATTTCACTCCCTAAAGTTTCTCTCCGTTAGCAAAATTGGTCCCTCCATTAGTGGACTTGCCTATATGGCGATTAAGTGACACGTTGGCGTCTGATGAGTAATTTTTTAAGGGGATAGACATGCATTCTTATAATTTAGAGAGTAAATGAGGAGGTATAGTTTAGAGGGGTAAAGTGTAATTTTTTCTAAAAACTTGCCAAATCAACTATTCTAATAATTTTTGCATTGATAAAATTCCTCATGCAATTATTGCTTTAAAAATGAAGGATTTGCTTTTGATACTGGAAGACTTTGTGTTGATAAAATTCCTCATGCAATTATTATTACTTTAAAAATGAAGGACTTGCTTTTGATAGTGGAAGAGCTTTTGTTTTTAAAGAGTTTTAACTTATGGCGTTCACTCCTAATATTAGCTTTCTATCATTAAACTAAGACACCAATCAGTTTTTGGTGTAGGCGGGGAGTGAACCCCAGATCTCTTATATAACCATTAGAAACTTTACTAGTTGAGTTAACTGAACCCACACAATCGAAGACTTTTAAAGTACAATCTTTTGATAGTGAAAGACTTATTTATTTGTAGTGGAAGACTATGCAAATGGGTTGACGTGTTGTTAGAGAAGACGACTCAACATGCTTTTGCTAGTCTAAACTATATGAGCACGGATCACGAATTGATTGAAAATTTTGAAGGAAAAAAGTTTCCCTTCAAACTTTTATTTTATCATTTTATTGAATGTGAATTTTGAAAATTTAACCATTAGATTGCATGTTTTTATTATATCCTCTATACTTGTAAATTTTTAAAAGGATCAAAAATCAATAGTTATATCATTAATCAAATATTTAAATTTCAAGTTTTTGTGATCTAAATTTATGCATAAAAAATAAATTTATTGATCAAATAGAAAATAACATCCGATTTGAACGAAATTTGATATACATGTTAAGAATATAAAAAATATGCAATCTATTGGTTAGATTTTCAAAATTCACATTAAAAAAAAAAAAAAAAAAAAGATATATGAAGAGTTTGAAGGGTTTATCTTTAAAGTAATTGGATAAAAACCTTGTCCAATTCTTATATGTTTTCTTTTAGTTTGAATTAAAATCATTATTAAGGTTTGGCCTTAGGGAAGGGAAAAGGAGAGATTCATCAAAGTTTCCAAAAAAAAAACCAAGGTTAGGCCCTTTTAGAAGTGCTAGTGCTGTAAGTTTTGTCTTCCTTTTTCCCACTCCCTTCTCCTTTCCCTTGTGTCTTAGTGTTGTTAACTCATCAAAAAGAAGGAGAAAAAAAAAAAAAAAAAAAACTAACATTCTTCTTATTTTATCAAGCATACTATATATATATATATATATATTGATAAGAATATCGTAACTTTATTGAAAAGAAGATAAAAACATTATGTCTTGAGTCAAAATTGACTCAATCATAATAGGATTTTACTAGTCTCATCAAATGCACTTTGCACATGCAATGAAGTTTTCTTTTGTTACTCTAGTGCCATAATTTTCATTTTTTTTTTAAAAATATTTTGGATAAGTTTGTTGTGAAATCATGATTTAGTAGGAGAGTATCCTATTTTGTAGGTATTTTAAATAGAGTTGGAGATATATTTTTACTGGGTTGTCCTTGAGTTTTTTTCTTATTAAACATTTGATTGATGACATATTTATTAAACTTTAATTTTATTGAAAATTTTGCAAGTATGAAGGATATAAAAAGAAAATGTAATTGTATGATGGATTTGTCAAACTTCACATTAATAAAAAGATATTGAGTGGAATTGTAATCTTAAATTATAACTAAATTTGTTGCCAAATTTTGTCCTTAAAATATTGTGAAAATTGTTATATTTAAAACATTACTCATGCAATTATTATCTTTTAAAATAGAAAGACTTTTTTAAATCCTGGCCATCGATTCCATCCTATCAGCACCAATCACCGCCTTGATCAACCTGATGAGCCCCTAGTCGTCACACTGGATCCCACCCCCATCGCAATCTGTCTCCAAGTCACAGATCAGACGGTCGAGATCTTCCACCATTTTGTTCCTGGCGAGAGCGGTGGCCACGTCGGCTTAGAGGGACAAGTCTAGGTTGTTGTATTCGGATCTGACAGCGAAGAAGGCGTGGAGAGTGAAGGCGCAGTGGTCTTGGCATAGGAGCTCACATAGGGTAGCGAGGAGGTCAGCTTTGAGGAGGCGGGAGAGGATGGGGGAATAATCGGGTGTGGAGGAGGAGGACTTGTGAGCTCGCTTAAGGGTTTTATGGTGTTGATGGCTTCGATGCTTAGGATGCGGCCTTTCATGAGGTGCCTAAGAAGTGAACTTTCTTAGGCACCATTACATACTAAATTGTTTATTGTTTTGGCCTTCAATATAATTGCATGCATCCAAAGATATGGCCTTAAGCCAAATATAAATTGGAATCCAATTTCAAGTTTCATTATGTCATTAGTGATGAAGTGAATGAATCAGTGGGCTAAAATTTCCGAACCATCAACGATCAATGGGCAAAATCCTGAAGATAGTAAACAAGAAGTCAGAGGTGACCGGTGGAGGCCGGCCAAAAATCCTCCGATGGTAAAGTTAGTGAATTGAAGTAGAAAAGAACACACTTCAAAAACTTCACCAATTTTTTAAGAAAAATGTCTCCTGTCCCTTACCTTTGTGTAGAAGGGTCCTTATATAGTGTTGGTCTTGGCAGTTATTTCTTCTATCGTCGTAGTGTTTGGAGAACTCAGAGGGTAACTTCCATAACTGTTATTGGAGTTACCTCATCAGAACCGGTGTCCAACAATAAATGGATAATTTGATACAAACAATATAACGTTTGGTTTTTGGAAGAGTATTATGAATTTTGGTGAACTTTACCCGTCCATCACTATGGACGGACGAGGTTCATTGCTCGTACATTCTCCCTTGGACGAGTGAATACTGGACGAACGTAAGGGGGTGGTGAGTGAAGGACGAGCGTAACAGCACCTCCGCGAACGTTGTTATGGACGGCCATATGGACGAGAAACTAGCTTAGCATTTTTCATACACCATCAGTTACCCCCTCGTCCATGGGTCGTCCAAGTAATCTACTCCTCTGGACGGACGAACTTCTTTCGGTAACTGGAGATGCCACGT
Organism: Quercus gilva; assembly: GCA_023621385.1. Lineage (NCBI taxonomy): Eukaryota > Viridiplantae > Streptophyta > Magnoliopsida > Fagales > Fagaceae > Quercus > Quercus gilva. Next base: position 65,534,078 of record CM042481.1, read on the forward strand.
GTTCTAATTTGATTGGTGGTTCATTTCGTCGATTTATTTTTTCGAGACGAAGGCCACGTGTCATCATCTGGTTGGTTGTGTCGTTTCGTGTGCTTAGGTCAGCTACCTATAAATAGTGGGATGCCTTCATTACCCTCTCACTTCTGAGATTTTTCTCTTTTGACCTTCATCGTCTAGAGCCTCGTCTAAGAATTTCCTTGCGTCCATAGCCTCAGTTCGTCCTAGAGCCAGGTACTCCTTCTCTCCTCGTCTTTAGGTTTTTAAAATTTTCTTTCCAAAAATGTCAGAAATAGCCATCTCCTTGTCTAGCGATAGTACAGAAAAAGCTATAGACGAGTATTATGACGAGAGTAGTTCTGATTCTAGTGATACCAGTAGTAGTAGTAGGGAAAACACCACTGACGAGGAGTATGTCTCAGGGGTCCCTGGGCTTCCTTTAGAAGAAATACAAAAACAACTTAGAAAAACTTCTGGGTCCCAGGTAGGTACCTCGTCTTCTATCCCTCCGTCCAGTTCTTTGGACAAGACGGAGGTCACTGTATATAGTTGCACTGTGGATATTCCTTCCAAGACGGACGAGGAAAAGTTGAATATTCTTAGGGAATGGTACCAAATCCCAGACGAGTTTAATCCTAGATTACCCGTCCGTGGAGAATGGTGTTGTAATCCCCATTTTGGTATAGGTGTATATGAAGCTTATCTTCTTTGAGGTCTTAGGTTTCCCTTAAATGCTTTTACTAGAGAATTGTTATTTAGGTTAGGTTTAGGAGTGTGTCAATTCAACCCCAATGCATGGAGATTGATTATCTCTATGCAAATTTTGTGGAGGGAAGTGTTTGGAGGGGATCGTCCTATCACGGTGGACGAGTTCCTCTACTGCTATAAACCCTCAGAGATTCATCAATCTCCTGGCTTTTATCAATTCACAGCCAGAAGTAAAGATTGTAGATTGGTGAAATCCTTGGCCTCGTCTGACAGAAAATGGAAGACGGAGTTTTTCTTCGTCTCTGGATTCTGGGCTGGAAATCCTGCAGACGTTGGCCGGGATACATTTGGTCGTTTTACCGGGGACCTAGGGAACCTTCGTCCTGAGGGTAAGTCCCTTTTTTTCTTTTTGCACTTCGTTCTTTTTATTCATCATTACATCATTTAACTTCAAGTTGTTCTGTTGCAGCCGTTGGACGACCTGTTTTAAGCAAGTTGCATCGCGATCGCGTCCATAGGGCTCGTCTACACTCAGACAGAGATTTTCATTCCTTGGTTAATCTTAGACGACTAGCCAAGTGGGGGTCAGGTCCTAATCCATCTGAGGTTGCACTTGCACATGAGATAACAGTAAGAAAAAGTAAGTATTGGATTTCTCCATTCTTAGTATCCTCTATTTTCCTTTTTCCGTTTTTAAAATTTTTTGTCCTTCTATAGGAATGGCAACCATGAGAGGCAGCAAGGGAAAGGAGGTAGTTGCTGAGGGGAGCCGTCCTACAGCTGGAGATAAAAGGAAGTCCATATCCAAAAACTTGGATTTGGAAAACCTCCCAAGCAGGCGCAGTAAAAAGGTCAAGGGTGGCTCGTCTCAAGCAATTAAGCCTACTCCGTCGTCCCAAGAGCCTGCCAAAGTTTATGACATTGATTCGTCCACTCCTGTAGGGTCCACCCCGTCCAAGACTCCATCGTCCAGAACCATGCCCACCCCGTCTCAAACGTCTCAAAGGGCCCCTTCAAACATTATTGAAAATGAGGATCTGGCATAGGAACGTTTCAAGAACGCCGTTACGGACGAGGATATAAACGTCTGCTATGACATGTCCCTCAAAGAATTCGAACACTCTGGTGTTCATGACCTTTTTAAGGTAACGTTTTCCTTCGTCTTGGCCAAATGTTCATTTCCTTCTTTCTTTTCTTTTCTTTTCTCCTTTTTTTTTTTTTTTTTTTTTTACTTATATTTGCTGTTGGCTTTTATAGGGCATGTCCAAGTTTATAGCAGCATCTAGACAGGCCACTGGGTTGGACAGGACGAGGATTCTGTTGGAGACGAGGATACAGGAGTTGAAGGATGAAGCTAAACAATGGGCTAAGGTGGCTGCTAAGACGACGGAGGAGGTGAAGGACTTGAAAACTTCAGTTGACGATCTGAAGGCTAGTGTTGCTGAAAAAGATGCTCGTCTTGAGGGCTTGCAGAAAAGAAACGATGAGCTCAGCACTCTCCTCTCTAAGGCTAAGGAAGATGCAGTGGCTGAATTCAAAGCATCTAAACAATACACTGATGCTTTGGATTCCAACTATGCAGCAGGATTTGAAGACTTTAGGATGGACGCTGTTGAGAAGTTTCCTGATGTGGATTTCAGCTCCATCGTGCTTAATTTGAACGCTGCCACCACTAGCTCTCTCCTAAACCTTGACTCTGAAGATGTCAACATAGAGGACGACGCCTTAACCAAGCCTCAGGATGAGCCTAACCCAGACGCCTCAATTTAAGAAATATCTTGATAACTTTTCTTTTTTCTTTTATATGTAATTTAAGTACTTTTAGCTCGTCCACGCTTAAGGACGAGTTTTGATAAAACAGTAATTTACAAGGGTGTTTAGGACTTTTCTCGTCCACCCTTGAAACAATCATATGAATTTCATTTGACTTATATATGCATGGACAAGTGTTTACTTATATACAGGATTTCTTTGTTTTACTCGTCTACATTTCATATATATATAAACCATCTTTACTGTTCCACCTGTGAGTTGCTTATGTAAAATGGTGAGTATTAGTTCGTCCTTTGGACTCGTCATTGCATTTTTCTTGCCCCTGGACAGCTTTTTAGCGACTAAGTTCAAAACACCCATTCTTTTTCTTGCCCAGGGTATGGTTGGGTATCATACTTTTACCTGGCTCATCGCATGGACGAACATGCCTTGATCTATTTGTAATTTGCTCTGAAGCATAGAATTCACTTCGTCCTTTCCTTGGACGGACGAGCATTCACTTCGTCCTTTCCTTGGACGGACGAGCATGCCTTCGCATTTGTAATTTGCTTTTAGGCACGGCATTCGCTTCGTCCTTCCCTTGGATGGATGAGCATGCCTCAAGCATTTGTAATTTGCTTTTAGGCACGGCATTCACTTTGTCCTTCCCTTGGATGGACGAGCATGCCTCAAGCATTTGTATTTGCTTTTAGGCACGGCATTCACTTCGTCCTTCCCTTGGATGGACGAGCATGCCTAGATTTTACATCTCCACATCGAGAGAATTTTCCGTCTTGAGCTTTTCAGCATTCTTCAAGAATTGTCATGAACAAAAGTGCTATGGAAATCATTGATTCGCATAACATTATGTACATTCCACATATTATTGAAATACAAAAGTATTGTTCATAGACGAGGCATGCACCTTAGGGGCTAATGCCTTTATTTAAACAACACAAACCATGACGTTGTCCATAATTTTAACATGATAACAAAGCCACACAAAATATAATAATAAAGTTTTAAAACCCTGAGTTCGTCCAGAGTCATGCTTCTCCAGGCTGACATTCTACTGATAGTACTTTCTCAAGTGCTCCACATTCTAAGGATGCTCCAACTTCCTCCCATCAAGGGCTTCTAAGTAATAGGATCCTTGTCTTTTGCAATTGATGACTCTATAGGGGCCTTCCCAATTTGGTCCCAACTTCCCATGGGCTGGGTTCTTTGTTGCTAAGGACACCCTTTTTAGGACGAGGTCCCCTATGTTAAATCGTCTGGGCTTCACCATCGCATCATGTTGTCTAGCCATCAGATTTTTATACCTTGCCATTCTTTGCTCAGCATTCATCCTAACCTCGTCTATTAGATCGAGGTTCAAACGAAGTTGCTCTTCATTATTTTTATCCTGATAAGTTGTCACCCTATGATTGGCCATGTGCACTTCCGCGGGTATAACTGCTTCAGCTCCGTAAGCTAACTTGAAAGGAGTTTCTCCCGTCAGGGTTCTTGCTGTCGTTCTATATGCCCATAGAACTCCTGGTAACTCGTCTGGCCATACTCCCTTTGCTCCCTCAAGCCGAGTCTTGATTATTTTTAACAAGGATCGGTTTGCAACTTCAGCTTGGCCATTTGCTTGTGGGTGAGCGGGTGAGGAATAGTGATTAAATCTTTAAAGAGTGCATTGTCAAATTGCCGTCCATTATCAGATATTAACACCCTGGGTACGCCAAACCTGCACACAATATTCTTCCAGACAAAGTTCTTGACATTTTGCTGTGTAATGTTAGCTAAAAGTTCTGCCTCTACCCACTTGGTGAAATAATCGATACCAACCACAAGAAATCTCATTTGCCTCACCCCTATTGGAAAAGGGCCCAGGATATCCAGTCCCCATTGTGCAAAAGGCCATGGGGCTGTCATTGGGGTTAGGTATTCTGACGGTTGTCTGGGGATGTTGCTGAACCGTTGGCATTGGTCGCAGACTTTGACATAAGCCTTGGCATCAGCTTGCATATTCGGCCAATAATATCCTGCACGGACGACTTTATGGATGAGTGACCTGGCTCCCGAATGATTGCCACACGCTCCCTCATGAATTTCTCTAAGTATATAGTTTGCTTCGTCTGGAGCAAGACATCGGAGATAAGGTTGGGAAAAGTCTCTTTTATACAGAGTTTTGTCCATAAGAACGTACTTAGTTGCCCTTACCCTCAACTTTCTTGCTTTGTCTTTTTCTTCTGGGAGTCGTCCTTCTTTCAAGTATAATATAATGGGAGTCATCCAATTTTCTTCGCTCTGTACCTGCTGCACTTCTGGGATGTCTATGCTTGGCATGTACTGAATTTCGTCAAACTTGTCAAGGGTTTCACTTGCCGAGGCTTCTTTCGCTAGTGTATCCGCTTCCATGTTCTCCTCCCTTGGGATTTGAACAAAGTTAGTCTCCTCAAACTTTCTCATAAGTCTTATAACCCTGCCAAGGTATTTCCTCATTCGTTCTTCCTTAGCCTCGTACATCCCATTCACTTGGCCCATGATTAGTTGAGAATCTCCCAAGACGAGTATTGACTTAGCTTCCACGGACTTGGCCAATTCTAACCCTTTAAGAAGAGCTTCATACTCAACTTCATTATTGGTTGCTTGGTATTGCAAGCGAACTGCGTGTTTCAGTTTATCCCCTTCTAGCGATTGTAATACCACACCTATCCCCCCGCCGTGCAGTGTAGACGATCCATCCACATGGATGATCCACTTCTGATTGCCTTTCATTTTACTCACATCGCCATGATTAGGGGTGAACTCTGCAATAAAGTCTGCCAGAACCTGAGCTTTTATGGCATGCCTAGGTTGGTATTTTATGTCAAACTGACTGAGCTCAACAGCCCATTGAACCAATCGTCCTGCAGCCTCCAGTTTGTTCATTGCTTTCTTGAGTGGGTGATCCATCATGACGTTGATTACATGAGCCTGGAAGTAATGCCTTAGTTTCCTGGAGGCTGTTACTAGTGCGAAAGCCAACTTCTCTATTAAGGGGTACCGTCCTTCCGCTCCCCTCAGTGCTCTACTCGTATAGTATACTGGCTTTTGTATCTTCCCTTCCTCTCTTATCAATGCTGAGCTCACGGCATGCGGGGTTACTGCCAGGTACAAAAATAATTCTTCTCCAGTCACGGACGGACTCAGCAACGGAGCCGTAATGAGATACGTCTTCAAGTCCTGAAAGGCTCTCTGGCACTCGTCCGTCCATTCAAATGCTTTCTTTAATACCTTGAAAAACGGTAAACACTTGTCAGTAGCTTTAGAAACAAACCTGTTGAGGGCAGCAACTCGCCCGGTGAGGGATTGGACTTCTTTAATGTTGCATGGGGGCTTCATGTCTAGTATTGCTCGAATTTTATCTGGGTTCGCCTCAATTCCTTTGTGAGAGACCATAAATCCAAGGAATTTCCCTGATGACACCCCAAAAGCACATTTGTTAGGATTTAACTTCATGTGGTACTGCCTCAACGTGTCAAACGTCTCTTTCAGGTCCTCCAGATGCCCTTCCTCGTCCTGACTTTTCACCTGCATGTCGTCGACGTAGACTTCCACATTCCGCCCGATCTGTGGACGAAACATGTGGTTAACTAGTCGTTGGTATGTTGCTCTAGCATTTTTCAAGCCAAAGGGTATTACTTCATAACAGAATAACCCCTGACTGGTGACAAAAGACGTTTTCTCTTGGTCTGCTTCGTCCATCCTTATTTGGTTATATCCCGAAAAAGCATCCATAAAACTTAGCAGTTTGTGGCCCGCAGTAGAATCCACCAGTTGGTCTATACGTGGCAGTGGGTAACTGTCCTTGGGGCAAGCCTTATTTAAATCAGTAAAATCCACACACATCCTCCACTTGCCATTCGCCTTTTTCACCATCACCACATTGGCCAACCATTGAGGATAATATACTTCTCGTATAAATTTCGCAGTCAACAACTTTTGTACTTCATCTTTAATAGCGGAATCTCTCTCTGGGGCGAACACCCTTTTCTTCTGTCGCACTGGCTTAAAGGAAGGATCGACATTCAAACAATGAGTAATAACGCTGGGATCTATACCCGGCATGTCTTCGTTACTCCAAGCAAATACATCAACATTTTTCTTCAAAAAATGAACGAAGTCCTTCTTAACCTCATCACTCAGATCTGCTCCAACCTTGGTACACCTCTCTGGGTAATACTCTTCTAGGGAAACATCTTCCAATGCTTCAACGGGCTCCGCAATAATTTTCTTTTCTTCTATATTCATGGTTTGGATTTGCTCGTCCATGGCCAACATGGCCAGATAACATTCTCTTGCTGCCAGTTGGTCTCCTTGTACTTGCCCCACTCCATATTCTGTTGGGAATTTCACTGACAAGTGGTAAGTAGATGTGACCGCCTTCCAAGTATTTAAAGTCGGCCTTCCGATTATAGCATTGTAGGAGGATGGACAATCTACCACAAGGAAGTTCACATCCTTGGTGATTTGTTGCGAGTATGCCCCTACTGTCACTGGTAAAGAAACAGTGCCTACAGGTTGTACCTTCATCCCACCGAATCCCACTAGAGGAGAGCTTGCTTGACATAATTGATCCCGTCCCAACCTCATCTGCTGAAAGGCTGGATAATATAAAATATCAGCCGAGCTCCCATTGTCCACTAACACCCTTCTAGTTTTGTAGTCAGCAATAAGGAGGGTGATGACAATGGCATCGTCATGGGGGTGATGGATTCTCTCAGAGTCCTCGTCCGTGGACTTCTCCCTTGGTGGTCGTCCAGAGAGTTAGACACTCTGCACTACCTTCAAGTATGATTTCCTTGACTTGGACGATTGGCCCGTTGAACTTCCACCAATGATAACCTTGATCTCTCCGAGGGGTGGTCGTGATGATTCTTCTACCTTTCCTTTCAATCTCTCGTCCTTGTGGTCTCGTCCAAGGAAGTTTTTCAACTTGCCTTACCTGATAAGATTCTCAATCTGCTGCTTCAAATCAAAACACTCGTCCGTGTCATGTCCGTGGTCTCTGTGAAAGCGACAATACTTATTCCTATTGCGCTTATTGGGATCTCCTTTCATCTTTTCCTGCCACTTCAAGGAAGGCTCGTCCTTGATTTGCATAAGGACTTGTTCAAGTGGCACATTTAACGGAGTATATTGCTGATTGCGTGCTGATGGACCTGTCTTTTTGTCCCGGTCTTTTCTGTCGTCCGTCCGTCCCTTCTTTGGACGAGGTCCTTGTTCTGGGTGACGACTTGCTTCCATTTTCTCTGTCCTCTTCCTTTTCTTAGCTATAATCGCATCTTCCGCGTTCATGAAGTTTTGAGCTGAATGGATGAGCTCTGCCATGGTTTGTGGCTCTTGCTTATAGAGTTTATGGATGAACAAATCTGAGTGGACTCCATTGTGGAAAGCTGCTAATAGCAATTTGTCATCCATCTCGTCCACTGTCAAGGCTTCCCTATTGAATTGAGTGATAAACGACCACAAACTTTCGTTTTCCCCCTGTTCTATTGTCAACAGACTGGAAATAGAACGTTTGTGTCGCTGACCCCCTATGAAATTATTGACAAATAGCTTGCTTAATTTTTCAAAAGAACTTACTAAGTTTGGGGGTAATTTGCTGAACCACACTCTGGCTGGACCCTTAAGAGTAGTAGGAAAAGCTCTGCACATTATCTCATCTGGAACTCCTTGAAGATGCATAGTGGTCTTAAAGGTGGCAATGTGGTCAAAAGGATCTCGATTCCTATCGTATGAATCTAAAGAAGGCATTTTAAACTTCGGTGGCAGAGGATGGCCATTAATGGAAGCCGTAAAGGGAGAATCTGTTCTATGAACCAAATCCTCTACCGGGTTCGCCCTCCTCATACTTTCCTTCATTTCGTCCATGGCCTTCTTCATCTGATCCAACTCTTTTTCCAAATGGGGTACCCTTCGTGAGGGGGTACCTCTTGATTGACTTCCATGCTGAAAGTTCTTTCTGTCCTCTTGACTCTGAATTTGCCCTTCTTCATGCTCTGAGTATGTCTGCCTTCTTACATTAACTTCTCTCCGCAGTTCCTGATTCTGGCGAGTTAACTCTGCCATTGCAGCCGCCATGGATTGCATGTGTTGGGCTGATGAAGGTTGCATAGCAGGAGCCGATTGACGGTCATGGTGAGGGTTACTAGAGGCATTTCTACTCGGTTGAGGGCCTGGACTGGTGACCCTTGATCTTGTCCGGACCATTTCAGCCCTTTGTCGGAGAAGAAAATTATAGAATCCAACGATGAAATTCAAACGTAAAAATTCTAGAATTTTTCCCACAGACGGCACCAACTGATGAAGTGAATGAATCAGTGGGCTAAAATTTCCGAACCATCAACGATCAATGGGCAAAATCCTGAAGATAGTAAACAAGAAGTCGGAGGTGACCGGTGGAGGCCGGCCAAAAATCCTCCGATGGTAAAGTTAGTGAATTGAAGTAGAAAAGAACACACTTCAAAGACTTCACCAATTTTTTAAGAAAAATGTCTCCTGTCCCTTACCTTTGTGTAGAAGGGTCCTTATATAGTGTTGGTCTTAGCAGTTATTTCTTCTATCGTCGTAGTGTTTGGAGAACTTAGAGGGTAACTTCCATAACTGTTATTGGAGTTACCTCATCAGAACCGGTGTCCAACAATAAATGGATAATTTGATACAAACAATATAACGTTTGGTTTTTGGAAGAGTATTATGAATTTTGGTGAACTTCACCCGTCCATCACTATGGACGGACGAGGTTCACTGCTCGTACATTCTCCCTTGGACGAGTGAATACTGGACGAATGTAAGGGGGTGGTGAGTGAAGGACGAGCGTAACAGCACCTTCGCGAACGTTGTTATGGACGGCCATATGAACGAGAAACCAGCTTAGCATTTTTCATACACCATCAATTAGCATTTTCAGTTCTTTCATTGTTACATTGGAAGCAAATTTGCCTGGAGTGTTCTTTGAGTGCTAATCAAGATTTAATACACATGGTACCTTTATTCACAACAAAAAAAATCGTCCTGTCCTAGTGTTTTTTTCCTAGCGTTTTTACAAACCACTGTAATAGATAAGCCTGTACCAGCGTTTTTTGAAAACGCTGGTATAGGAAATCCTATTACGGCGGCTCAAAACCGGCGCTTTACAAAGTGCTACAATTAGAGGCCTATAGCGGCGTTTTTAAAAAACGCTGGTATAGGAAGCCCAAAAGCACTGGGATAGGGTTACTGATTTCCCTTATGGGGAAAGACTAATCCCAACGCTTTTAAAAGCGATGGAATATGGTCCACCTATGCCAACGCTTTAAAAAGCGCTGGGATAGGTCTTTCCCCATAAAGGAATGAAGGGACCTGTCCCAGCGCTTTTAAAAGTGTTGGGACAGGTCTCTCCATTCCCTTATGAAGAAAGGCCTATCCCAGCGTTTTTTAAAGCGCTGGAATAGGGTCAACTTATTCCAGCGCTTTAAAAAGCGCTGGGATAGGTCTTTCTCCATAAGAGAATTGAGGGACCTATCCCGGCGCTTTTAAAAGCGCTGGAACAGGGTAACATATTCCAGCGCTGGGATAGGTCCCTTCATTCTCTTATGGAGAGAGGCCTATCTTAGCGTTTTTGTAAGCACTGGAATAGGGTCAACTTATTCCAGCGCTCCAAGAGCGCTGGGATAGGTCATCCATAATGTATTTTTGGTTAATTTAATTATATGGGTCTTAATAGATAAACCCACTAATACCCACTAAAACCCATCTAAAATTTAAATAAACAACATAAGAAATTACCAAAATACCTCCGAAACTAAAAAAATGACCAAAATACCCACAAACCTAAAAAATGACCAAAATACCCCCAAAACCATAAAATGACCAAAATACCCCCTGAAACCCAAAAAATGACCAAAATACCCCAAAAACCTAAAAATTATCAAAATACCCTCAAAACTTAAAAATGACTAAAATACCCCCAAAACCCAAAAAAAATGACCAAAATACCCCCAAAATTTATAAAAATCACCTGTAGGGATTTGTTAATTATCAAATGACCAAAATATCGCCCGAATAGAAAAAAATGACCAAAATACCCCCAAAACCTAAAAATTACCAAAATCCCACCGAAACATAAAAAATGATTGAAATACCCCCTGAAACCAAAAAAATGACCAAAATACGCCCAAAATCTAAAAATTACCAACATACCCCAAAACCCCAAAAACATGACCAAAATACCCCCAAAATCCAAAAAATGACCAAAATACCCTTGAAACCTAAAAATTACCAAAACACCCTTAAAACACAAAAAATGATCGAAATACCCCTGAAACCGATAAAATGACCAAAATACTACCAAAACCTAAAAATTACCAGAATACCGCTGAAATCCAAAAATGACCAAAATACCCCAAAAACCTAAAAATTACCAAAAATCCCCTGAAACATAAAAAATGACTGAAATATCCCCTGAAACCGAAAAAATGACCAAAATAACCCCAAAGCCTAAAAATTACCAAAATATCCCCAAAACACAAAAAATGACTGAAATACCCCTGAAACCGATAAAATGACCAAAATACCTCTAAAACCTGAAAATTACCAAAATACCCTTGAAGTCCATAAAATGACTAAAATACCCCTAAAACCTAAAAATTATGAAAGTACCCTTGAAATCCAAAAAAATTACCCACATTCACTGCGCGGCGGTTTGAAGCGCTGGGAAAAAAAACGTCGGGATAGGAATTTTGACCCTATCCCAGTGCTTTTTGGGGCTATCCCAGCGGTTTTGAAAACGCTGGAATAGCCCCGTTTTTTTGTAGTGATTCTTTATTTCAACACGCTACTACATACACCAAAGGAGAAACAATAATCTTTATGCATATAGCCTTATTTGAGGAAAATTAGAATTACCATGCAATGAAAAAAAATCTTGCTTTTTCTGGTAATTCTCATCAATGATGAAATCAAACTCATAGACAACATAGTGGCACTCATTAGCAGGCAAAGATTCAGTAAAGTACTCATAGGTTTCATCTGGGCTTTTTAGGTTCTCCACCACCACTTCTTGATCCTTAATCTTGAAAATAATAAACTGGTAATTCCTCTTTGCTTTTAACTCCACGAACTTCAGTTTACATTCATCATTCACAGCCATTCCAGATACTGCATTCGCCTAACCCAAAGATTTTATTTGGAAGAAGGAAAGAAGGTTATGTATCAATGACAGAAGGCCTAACAGAAATCATCATGCATATTATACAATAAAAATAATAGGATTTATTTGTTTCTAATGAAAACAATATCAAGAAACACATAACCGCACTTGGTTTAGTATACTATGCCATAATTTATTGGACAAAGCATATTGTTATTACTAGTTTGCATCACAAACAAGTGGACTTGTTTTGATTGTGGCATTAAGTATAAGAGATGATAGAAATAGTTACCTTCTGTCCATTTTGTAAAAATGTTGGCATCATGGTATGCAAATAATTTTATTCTCCCATGCGATTTGTGCAGGATGCAATCAATAAAGTTTATATGTCTAGAATATTTCCAAAATTAAAATAACAAGAAGCAGCAAGCAATGTTCATTTTGGAGAATTAAAGTACATTACAATAATAATAAATAGTGTACATTATGCAGGCATCTATATTGGCACAAGTGGCACATACCTAGGACTAGTTTCTAGATCTGCTTTGCCTAATTTCTAAAAGTAACCTTTACAATGATGCAGGCATATATATACACACATGATAATAGAGAGAGAATGTTTTTGGATTTGATAAATTATAGAGAAAAATACATGTAATCCATCCTTATAAATTAACGAGGATTTATACTTTCTCCAAAGTTTTTGGGCTAAAACTTAATTTGTTGCTGTTGCATATATATTGAAGAAAAAATAATAGTGTTGAAATTAAAGAGAAAAAAAATATATAATATAAACCTAGCATCTATCTTTAACAAACAAAAAAAGACAAACATTATTCAACTAATTGAAACAAATATTAAGTTGTAAGGGATACAATATTATGGGGGAAAAACTGCAAAAGAAAAGGGCAAGTTTTGAAGATAATGATGGTGGAAAAATTTTAGAATCTGATTCAAAAGTTCGAGATGTCTTACTATCAATGAAATGAGATGTAACCATTCATATGTAACCAACTCATTTCTAAGAAGGAAGCCTAGGCTACAAAAGAGTGGGTCTCTAAAGTCTACTTCTCCCCTGCCAAATTTGGCCTTCAATGTTTGAGGAGAATATTCTTAGAGTTATTTTCTTTAATCTCAAATAATTAAATAAAAATACCTTGGATCTTGAGTTTAAAGTTTTTAATATATTTTTTTCTTCTTGAAATGTTCATTAAATGTACCCAATATTTTAATTAATACAGTAGTAAGTTTACTACTATGCATATAGACTTATTTGAAGAAAATTAGAATTACCATGCAATGAAGAAAAACAAAGGTTCTTTTCTGGCAATTCTCATATCAGTGATGAAATCAAATTATAGACAGCATAGCTGCACTCATTGTTGGACAGAACCTTAGTAAAGTCTTCATATATGGTTTCATCTGGGCTTCCAAGTTTCTCCACCGCCACTTCTTGATGACTTGGTAGCCACGTCAGCAAATTCTATTGTGGTTATGAAATATAATACCAACATGTGCCCATGCATTCCTTTATTGGGCTTACCAAGTTGGGCTATTTAAAAGCATGAGTCTCTTTAGGTTCAAGGATTTTTTCTAAAGCCCAATATTGGCCCATTTACTGAGTCCTCATACTCAAAGCCTCACTGTAGCCAAACTCTCAACCATGGGGGAATTGAGCCAAGCCGACACCAATGGAGCTGAGGAACCAGAAGAAGAAGAAGACTGCATGGGGGATCTCTATCTTTTTATTCCACAGGTTAACTCACTCCCTTCAAAATCTTCTTCCAAAAGGGTCAGCAGTCTATGCCTTGTTTGGTTCCCCAGAAAATTTTGGAACAAGCATAGCCAATATAGTCTATAAGGTTCTTCTCTTATTTTTTTTTAATTTTAATTCATATATATTTAAAATATTGTCTTGTTCTAGTGAAAATTTAACCTTGTTGAATTGAACCTGATAGTGTAGGATATAACACAAACCCTATGTTAGGTTGTCGAGAAAAATGAGGAAAGGAAAAGATGAATAAATGTTTGATGTTGTGTTGTATGTATTTTGATGGGAGTTTAATCATTATTATTGGTTTTCAATATTTTAAGCTAAATAGATTGTATGAAGCAATGTTAACATTAGATTCATACTTTTTCTTGGGGTCATCATCAACAAGCATGCTAGGTTTTATCTGGGCTTCAATACATGACTATCATTATCTAGACATTTCCAAGTCAAGATTTATACAAGTACCAATCCATATTTTGATCAACTCAAGTATCATTGAATTGACGTCTAATCACTCCATTGGCTACCATGTATATCAAACCATTGCCCAAGTTGAAAACTACCACCAACTCTTTTTCAAGACCTATATTCCCTTTCACTTGTTGTATGATAAATATAGAATACAAATTAGAGGTCATGGATTTGTCACATTAAAATTTTGTCTAGGGACCTTCTTAACTGCTGGATACATTGGCAGTCTTTGCTTCACCTAAACTTGGGGAAGTAATTTGCTGTCCAGCGAAATTTCAGACTTAATGGGCTCTTTACTGTTTAAGTTCCAATCATTGTATTTGCACAACAATTTGCTTCTTTGAGGACATACCTCAACCATTGCAGAACTACAAAGATTTGAAGCTAATTGATTTAACAGTAAACGAATTTTCAGGAAATATAACTAACAGCATGGTATAATGGCAATGGGTCTTAAATTAAGATTTAATGAATATATATATATATATATATTAAATGAAGATCTAATGAATTGAGTGGCAACATCCCACCTAAAATATGCCAACTTGAACAAAACCAATAAAATTCAATCAACATACAACCTCAAGTCCAGCCAGCCCATCAACCTAGGCCCAATCCGAGACTCTAGCCCACACACTAAAACTTTACACCAGCCTATCTTCATATAGGAAAAGGCTGAAAACGAAAAATACCAACCATTAAATAAATGGCCCAATAAATTAAATCCAAAAACAAATCCTCAGTAAATTCAACATAATAGGCACATAAAGCCCACCAGATTTTTAGACCGGCCCCATTTAAATGAATAAAACATCAACCTAACAAATCCACACTATAGTGAAGAGAAGGGGGGAAAAGAGAGGTTTGAACTCGCTAGTTTTGTTTCATGAAGCACACTCACCATCAATTTAGTTAGCTAAAATTAAAAAATTAAAAAAAACTCTTTTTATTAAGAAAAAAAAAATTATAGTGGCAGAATTTAGGAGACTAGCTTTTGATAGTGGAAGACTTCTTTCTTTGGAAAACATGTTGATGTTTGGTGAGAAAATTTTAATATTTCCTTTTTCTGAACTATACTCTACAAAGATGGAAGAAAGATTGATTGAAGGATGTGAATGTATTCAACTAGACAAATTTGTTTCTCAAAAAAACTACACCTATTTTATATGCTGAAGGACAAGCTTTTCGTTGGAAAGAATTTAAAATAAAAAATAAAAAAAGACCGGCTTGATAATAAATTTATTATTGTGCTCATGCATTTTGAAGCTGTGTTTCATTAAGTTCAACACATCCAATGAATGATATGCCTACATGCCAAGATTTTGAGGAATAGAACTCAAGGATAAATTTCTTTTTGTTCCCGTCTTAATTTTTTTTTCCTATTATGTTCTCCTTCAGTTTCATGAATTTTCTTTTATGTATTTCTTTATAATTTATATAATAACTATTGGATTATTATTTCTTTTACATGCAAACTTCATTTATAAAAGAAAAATAAAATCATTCATATTATGTCAATGTCTTTTAAGACTCAAAACCTACAAAAGAAAAATAAAGGATGAAAAAAGGATAAATAAAAAAGCACAAATTTAATAAAAAGAATATTAATTATTGCTGCCTTTGACTTGATAAAAAATGATAAAGCACAAATTTCTAATGTAATAATTATTCTTTACTAATAAAATTTGTGTATAAATAATAAAATATAAAATAATTATATTATAAATTTCAAATTTTAATATTATTTTTAAGTTAAACTCCGAATTTCAAGTGCATATAACTGATATAAGTTCATAATCTACTAAGATCTTTTATGTGACTCATAAATGGAATTTTGAATTTTTTTAAAAAAAAATTATAAAATGACTTATTAACGTGTAAACAAATCCCTAATAGATCAATACATAATAACAAATATGCTATTGTTATATTTTGCGTGTGCACATGAGAGCGGCTTATAAATTTTACCCTGTTGTTAGTGGAAGACTTCTTGTGCTTCTTTTTTGTTTGTAGTGGAAGACTTCTTGTTCTTCTTTTTTGTTTGTAGTGGAAGACTAAGCAAACGTGTTAGACGTGCTGTGAGAAAATGTTTATATTGCTTTTTGGAATCTACACTCTAATAAAAACAAGGATCAGAAGTTGATTGGAAAATTTGAATGCTCTGGCCAGCTAAGATAAACTTGTTTTATAGAGGAAGACCGAAGATTAATATGAATACATTACTCATGCAATTATTAAGTCTAAAAAGAAAGACTTGCTTTTTTATGGCAAAAAACTTTTAAAGTACAATCTTTTTTTTGTTATTAATAAACTTTTTGTTTTTGTTTTTTTGCCCAAAAATAAAGTATTAAACATTTTTTCAACTATAAACAAATAAACAGAACTTTTTATAGTGGAAGACTTGGGAGACTAGCTTTCTTTTTTTCCCAGAACATATACCACTTCATTGACTTGTGGACTTGTTAACCATCTACTAAGCCTTGACTCTATTCTCTTCACAGCAGGTGTGTGGGAACTAAGAAGGACATACAGCATGCAAAAGATTAGTCTTACTCTTTGGTTGATGTGTTGCAGAGAAAATGCTTATTGCGTGTTATGAAGTATACTCTAAGAACATGGAATAGGAATTTATTGCAATATTTGAATATTTTTCACTTGACAAATTTTATATGCTAAGAGACAAGCATTCAAATCGTGACTTCAATGAGTAACGTTTATTTCACACAAACTATTACACACAATTATACACACACTTTGCACTAAAATCATGAATTCAAAGTGCATGTCCAATAACCAATATTTATTTCACACCAGTTGTACACAACCATACACATACATTTTGCGTTGAAATTGTGACTTCAATGAGTAGTGTTCATTTCACACAAATTGTTGCATATAACTGTACACACCCAAGGCATACCGTTGAAATAGTGCAGGCACTATGATGATTTTTCTTTTTTTAAAGAGAAAGATAGATTCACTTGTAAAATTTTGAATTGCAATGTAATCTTTAGCAATAGAGGTATTTCGTGGAACCAACTCTTCTGGGACTCAATACAAAAGGCATACTATGCTAAAGTTCATTTTAACTGACTTTTTTTTTCTTTGACTTGGGAACTCATATATCTAGACTTTTAGTACCCCCGCCGAAACTTCACCCATCTGCAAAGAAAGAAAACCCAATGCATATGGTATTAGATTTCGATGTCCTGCATTCCCATTAAATGAATATTGATTTCTTCTCATTATTTGTCAAGATTCTAGAGCCACACCGACACAAGCTTTATCTTTATCCCAGCATTAGTGTGAAAAGAAGAAATTGGTACTAGGAAACAATTTTTCAAAGTCAAAAAGTTTAAGAAGCGAAGCAAATGAGAAATAAAAAATGAGAGATATTTCACAATGGTTTTTTGAGAAAGAGCGAGAATTGGCTGAGAATGAGAGAGTCAATGAATTGAGTGTGTTGTTGTGATGCTCGGCTAAAATAAGTAGTATTTTTTTGACTGGTAAGTGATTTTTTTGGGTACACGCGCTCTCATTGATGCAGGAAAGTTCGAAGAAATCTCTTTGCAGAATCAAAATTTAACCCAAACAAAAAATAATAATAAAAATAATAATGTGGGTCAAAAATTTAAAACGTGTTGAATGGGTCTCAATGATCCATTTCCTTTGTTTATGGAACCTATTTCATTAGTTTATTATTATATCTGGGAGACTAGGACTAACATATCACCAGACAGGCAAAGTAGTTAGAGATAATATTTTATATTCTAACCAATAATTAATATATATATATATATATATTTTTTTTTTTTTGATGGTTAACCAATAATATTTTATCTTCGACGTTTAGAATTAGAGTTGTACTTTGGAGAATAGGTGGAAGCTGACGTGCATTTTCTGATTAACTTTCAAAATTTTGGACTCAGGAAAGTACGAAAAAATATCCGCTGGGCCGGGTGTAAAATACCCAGCATTTTACTTTCAGACCTAGTTGAATTTATCCGTATTCTGTATGACCCAATAAACAATCAATTATACTTTGTCTTTATGACTAAAGACTCCGGAAAAAAATAAAACGAACTTAGGGTTTAGTCTTTGGATTATAAATTTGTAAATTTTTATTAAAAAAGTATTAAAAATTGAATTAGCAATATTTGAACAACTATGAATTTAGAATTATCTTTTTGTATAATTGTATTTTGATTTTGATCACAATGGTGGCAATATAGCAACCCCATTATGGTTAGGAGGCATTTGATCTAATTTGGGTATTCAAATAAGAGCCTCAAAGTTCTAGTTATTTTTCTTTGAATTTTATGAGCCTTTTGACTAAATATTATTAAAATTTAAATTTATGGGTGTTATATTACAGAGATGCCAAATTAGGGGGAAGAGGAGAGAGACTCTAACAGCAAATTCGATACTTCCTTTTATATTATTAATTTATTATAAGACCAATTATCTTTGCTTACTTTATGTAAATCGGAAGACTCTCTTATTGATTGTTTAGATTTTAAATATATATGAATCTTAAACCGTTAAACCATCAATTAATCCGATCAAAAAAAATTAAATAAACCATCAATTAAAGTATGCCCAAAGTATCAAACTCATTGTCCAATTATTTTTAAGGACATTTCCCATAAATTATTGAGATGAAAATATAGAAAATAGGTCATCAATCAATCAACTATAAGATTCTAAATAATGGCATTCATAATCATTTTGATTAATCCTAACAATAATTTTAAATATTTATTAGTCCTAAACTGTCAATTAATCCGCTCAAAAAAAAAAAAAAAAAACCATCAATTAATGAAATGCTCAAAGCCTCAAACTCCTTGTCTAATTTTTTTTGTTAAGGACATTTCCCAAAAAACGATGAGACGGACATATAGAAAACAGGTCATGCATCAACCAACTGTAAGCTTGAACTTATTATAAAAAAAAACTCTAAGCTTGAACTTCTTCTTTTTTCTTTTTTCTCTTTCTGGTTTTGTGAATTTAATGAGCACTTGTTTTCCCACAAAAAACAAAAAGGAGCACTTCAATTAAGTTTTCTGAGTCTAATCAAATTTTGATGGTAAAAAAGACTTCTTCTTTTTGTTGTTTGTAGAAGAGTACTAAGCAAACGAGTCAGACATATAGTGAGAAAATGTCTATGTTGCTTTCTCGAATCTACGCTCTAAGAACAAGGATTAGAAAGTGATTGGAAAGTTTGAATGGTTTGGATAAGTCAATCTTTTTGGTAATAAGACAATCTTCTTTTATAGAGAAGCGAAGCTTTTTTTTTTTTTTTTCGTTAATATAAATAAGTTTTGGTCTTAAAGAGAATGGGAAAAGAGAGATTCAAACTAACAACTTTTTTTTTTTTTTTTTTTTTGATAATCTTCAAACTAACAACTTTTGTTCCATGAATTGACGTCTAATCACTCCATTGGCTACTAATAATGAAATTATTGTCATTGTTAAAGTAAAAATGACACATGACTTTAGGTGCGAAAAGTCATGTGAAGCTAGACCCGATCATACTAAAAAGCATGTTGCAAGCCTGCAATGGTAGAGGGAAAGTCAAAAAATTTCACTTTTGAGTTATAGTGCACAGTCATCATTGTAACTAAGATGGTAAATTCACTCAAAAAAAAAAAAAAAAAAAACTAAGATGGTAAAAAAAAATATATATATATATATATATGTTTTATTAAAAGTTATATTATTTTATTGTGTTGATGGTAGTGGTTGTTGTTTATTGTAGTAGATATATTATTTTCTTGTATTGTTTATATTATTTTATTGTGTTAAAAGCTAAAATAAAACCACCGATATTGGGTGTTTTGTAAAATAAAGTGGTAAAATAGATAAAGTAACTTTTGTGGTGTTAAATTGCTAAATTTATGGCTCCAGCTAATGAGGCTTCTTAATTCTTATATGGCTGTTCAATCATCAATACTAGGGGATTGCAAACATAGTACCCTACTTCAAACTAGACATTAATTATTCTATAAAAATAACTTTTTTATGGTTTTGATTTTCTAACAAGATATATATAAATAAATATATATATATATATATATATTTTGGTCACTCCACCTTAACATATCTTGAGTATATATATTTCTTATTTAATAACATTTTAATTATATGGAATAGAATTTCTATATACGTTTTATATTTATACTTTATTTATTTGTACATATTTTATTATCATTTCTAAAATATTAGTCTTTTTTTTTAAAAGGTCTCTTATAGTCACCCCTCCTTTGTTAGAGTCATCTCATTAAAGACGGCAAAATACATTCTCCTGAAACAGGGACATGGTATCTATGGTTTGACTTGGCTACACCGCGTCGCCATCCTTACAACATATACCTATTATTCTTGGCTTATCATATCATTGTATGGAGAAAAAATTTGTGATATTACTATGTTTTTTAGGGTTTTTAAATTTAGAGTTTTGGTTAAAACTAGAGGACGATTTGATTATGATAAGAATAGGTGTTTTTTAGGGAACGTGTTTAAAGTTGCCCTCAAGAAAGATACACTCTTTTGTTTTGGGAGCAAGTCTAAAAATCTAAATTAAAATGAGCAATGTACAAGTATTTTTACTTTTTTAGTATGAGAAAAAGAAACAAGTTATGTTTTTAAAGAGGGAAGCTTTTAAATAGGATCTTATATTTTTTTTCATGTCTAAATGGGCTCTCCTTTGGACCTTTTGATGGCCTAAGTGAGAGTTTTAGTCCAAAACGTGGATTTCCTCACAAAAAAGAAAATTCCAAAATGTGAGTGGGGTGTATTTTTAGGGTTTGCCTTACCTCCAATTTATATATATATATATATATCTAAAAGTTGAAGCATAACATTTATTATTGTTATACTCTAGTTGAGCCACGTCATTATCATTTTTCTTTCCAATTCTTCTATAATTTTTTTTTTTTACATTTACTTTTTTTTTAATAATTACACTTTCTCCAACTTTTCTCATTCCCTTACCTTTTCACCTCCCCAATACTCTCAACTTTAATATCACTATTCATCATTCCCTTCATCTTCCTTTATTTTGTCTCTTCATCTTTCCCTTCATCTTTCTCTCCCTTACCTTTTCATCTCACTACTAGCCTCTACTTTAATATCACTATTTATCTTTCCCTTCATCTTCTTTGATTTTGTCTCTTCGCATTCACATCATCATACTATAAATTTATCATTCTCTCTTCCATTCTTTGCATAGTTTTCCCTCACAAAAATGTTTTTTTTTTCTCTCTCTCTCTCTCTCTCAATATTTTTTGGATTATTTTTATTATTTTTCTTGCATCTCTACTTTAAGTTGATAAATTTTTGTATTTGTTATAACTCTACTTTGGGTTGATGCGATTTAGTTTTGTGTTTTAAGTTTTTTTTTTTTCTCTTTGATTGTTAAATGTTATCCTATTGTGTTATAAAAAATTAAAGATAATATATATGAATATAATATATATATATATATTATTATATAACATGATTTGGGTAATTTGGTGTTTATTATTATTTTTTTTTACATTTTTTTTTCTTTTCATCTTATTTTATTCAATATTTAAACTCAACCACATTCTTCATATAATTAAATTATTTATGTTTTCTTATTTTTTTATTTAAAAAAATTAAACATATATTTTTTATTTCAAATAAATAAAATTGTCTCATTTTTTTTAACTTTACACTTTCTCCAACCTTTCTCATTCCCTTTATATTTTCATCTCCCCACTACCCTCTATCTTAATATCACTCTTTATCTTTCCCTTTATCTTCCTTATTATTGTACTCATTTTGTTTCTTCTTATTATCATTCTTTTAGTATAAATTTGACATTCTCTCTTCCATTATATGCATAATTTTTCCTCACAAAAAATATTATTTCTCTTTCTTTCTCTCTCAATTTTTTGGTGGATTTTTTTTTTTTTTTTTTTTTTTTTTTTTTGCATCTCTACTTTAGGTTGATAACTTTTTGTGTTTTTTAGAAGTTTACTTTAGGTTAATGCGATTTAATTGTGTTTTAAGTTTTTTTTTTTTTTTGTTCACTTTGATTGTTAAATTTTATCATATTGCATTATAAAGAATTAAAGACAATATGTAAGAATGTAATATAATTATATTACATAGCATGATTTGGATAATTTGGTATTTATTTAAAGATAATTAATTTGGTTTTTATTGTTATATATTTTATTTTTACTTTTTTTTCTTCTCATATTATTTTATTCAACATATTGCATTATAAAAAATGATAAAATCAATTAGCCACTATCATTATGGAGTAATAGTTTATGGTTTTACATATATAAAGAAATGGAATATATAGAGTTTATATATGTAAACATTCACATTAAGTAAATAATATGTATATAAGGTTTAAGAAAAAGTATATGTATGGTTTTTGTTGAGTTTTAGACCCCTTAAAACAACAAATTGATTAAGTAGCCTAGTTAATTAGCCAAGTTGTTACTTAGTCAAATTAAACAATTCTAGGTTAAAACAATCAAACAATCATATCAAGAATATATAGCAGCGGAATAATAAATAATACAAGATATGATCAACCAGGAAAACCAAACTGGTAAAAAACCTGGGGAGGATTTGACTCACCGATCCTCAAGGCAAACCTGAATCCACTATGAAAGAATCGAAGTTCATACAAAAGGACTACAAGCTCCCCGCTCGACTTCCTAATGCTACCCACCAGTAGAACTTACTGACACGACCACGTGCAAGCTCCGAATCCACGGACTCCTTCTTTCTTGAATTCTTCAATCAGTTACAGGCACCCACGCTTGATATTCTTTAAGTTTCAATGGTAGCAACTAAGTTGATCATCAAGATGTTGAAGTCATCTTAATCTTGAAAACCCTAAGTTTTGTGTAAAGGAAAGCTCCTCTAGATCTCACAAGAGATTTACACAAAACAGCAATGTATGAGCAACAATACAACTGGAGCAACTCTAAAAACGTGGTTAGGGTTTTGCCTTATATACCTAGGGCAAAAACATAAAACCCTAAATGTTTAATTAGTTAGGGCTGAGTTGGAAAAACAGCAGAAAACGCATCTGGTCCGATTTTCGATCGATCGAATCTATTCTTCGATCGATCGAGCCAGACCGAAATGCCCCAATGCATCTACAGTCACTCGATTCCAACTTTACAATATTTTATCAACTTTGAGCAAGCCTAAACAAGACTAAGTACATTGTTTTGATCATGGTTTGCCAACATTACAAATTAGAGTTCTAAATACATAAATTCCTAAACCTTTAGAACCTAACAGTTTTTATTAATTTAAAAGATAATGAAAAACCAACTGTTAATAAATAGTAACTAAAATAATAATATTATCATGCGCAACGCGCGGGTTTGCAGCCAGTACTTTCTTAAAAGGAATCTCCTAAATAAATAAAAGGGGAGGGGGAGATTAAAACTCACTACTACTTGTTATTGTATATTTAAAACAAAGGACATGTCCAGTTAAAAAAGTACTGGAGGTAAGTCACACCCGTATTTTTAATTGTTGTTAATGGACCAATTTGTCCTTGGATCATAGCGCATGTGGTAACTAATGGGTAATCAAAATGAGAAAGTATGGATTATTTCCATAGTACTTCATTATTTATTTAATAAAATGGAAATATATAGATATGGAGCTGTTTTGTAAAAGTTAAAATTCAAATAAACACTTTCATTTTAAAATTCAATTCAAAGCATGAATTTTTATACTCTAGGAATTTTAATATATAGAAATTGTAGTAAACTCAGATAAGATTACAATGAGTGTTATTCCTATTTTATACTCTAAACAGGAACTAACAAACTCTTTGAACTACTAATAGATAACTGACACGTGCATTTCCACTCTAATAGGTGATCTTAGTGTTCATCTAGCAATCATGGTAACTCTATTTGGAGTCTCTTAGTAAGCAGTGATCACTTTGTAAAGTATCAAACAAAAGACGATAAGATTCTACGTAATTGTGCAAACTAAATGGCTCTTTGTAACAAAATCCGAGGATATTTGATCTAATTTGGGTTTTTGAATAAGGAAGACAAAGTTTTGGTTATTTTTCTTTGAATTTTGTGAGTCTTTTAAGAAAATATTATTAAAATTTGAGTTTGTGGGTATTTGTCAAAAAAAAAAAAAACAAACATTTAAGCGATTGAGAAGATGGGGAGGTTTCAGTACCCTAAGTGCTAAGTTTTACAGAAATTTGGCATTGACAATGCCGAATTGGGGGAAAGAGAAGAGAGAGACTGTTACAACCAATTTGGTACTTCAATTCAAATCACTATAACACCAACCGTCTTTTTTACACACACACACACACACACACACACATATATATATATATAGATACATACGTCCTAAATCATCAATGAATCTGTTCAACAAATAAATAAATAAACCATCAATTAAAGAATACTCAAAGCGTCAAACTCTTTGTTCAATTATTTTTAAGGATATTTCCCATGAAGCATGGAGATGGAAATATAAAAACAAGTCATCAATCAACTGTAAGGTTCCAAATAATGGCATTTGGAATAATTTTGAGTAATCATAATAATAATCATAAATTAAATATATAAGAGTCCTAAACCATCCATTAATCCATTAAAAAAATCCATCAATTAAAGAATGGTCAAATTCTCAAACTCTTTGTCCAATTTTTTTTAAAGATATTTCCAGAAAGCATTGAGATGGAAATATAAAAAAATAAGTCGTCAACCAACTGTAAGCCTCAATTTCTACTTTTTATTTCTTGGTTGTGCAAATTTAATGAACCCTTCAATTAAATTTTATGAGTACAAACAAACATCAATTAGAAGATATCTAAGACAATCCATAAGTAAGATGTTTTTTTTTTCTTTCATGGAAAACTCATTAATGAGAAGACAAAGGCTACATAACTGTTTAATAAAAAACTTCTAGTATAATATAATGAGCTTATAATAATTTTTTGTAATGGAAGGAAAGCTTTGGTTGACTATTTAATGTGCTTTGGTTTAAGGGTAGAAAAAAAAAGAGAGATTCAAAGTTCAAACTAATGACTTTGGTTTTATGAAGTATTCTCCTTAATCACTTGTGTTACTCAAAAAGAATACAATTAAAATAAGTTTAGATCAGTGGCGGAGCCAAAAATTTGTCTTGGGGGGCCCAAAAAAATAAAGAGATGATTAAAATTTTCCCCTATCTATACTACCACATCCATCGTTCATGCTAAGTATAATAATTAAAATAGTACTATAAACACATACTACAAAAAGTGTATTTATTAAATTTAAACAATTCATGAGGTAAGATTGACAAAAATATTTAATAATATTAACTTATGTGGAATCAAAATATGCCAAAAACAAGCAGTAATATAAAAAGTTAAATATTTTTATTCAATACTATAATCTATACTCTTTAAGAGGGAATTGTCAAGTAGCGAATTAGAAATAAAATTATCAATAATTTTCCTTTTTATATAAACAAAAAAAATTTAGACAAAGTATATTTGTATCAGTTATAATAATAGTAGTTTATTATATTTATATATCATATACTAGATTAATTAATTTAATGACTAATAACAAAGGTAAGAAAAATCACACTTGGTGTCCTACGTGTAGGACTTGTAGCAAACTGTAATCTAAATTGAAGTGTAGGTTGGGGAGGATAACTTTGCTTTAGAATACAACTTGAAGGGCAACCCACCACGTGTAGGACTTAAAGCAGATTGTAATCTCAAATCTATAAAGAAAATCTTATTTGAATAAATAAACCACTAGAGGATTGATCGAAGAAATAAAGAAAAGAAGAAAAAATAAAAAGTAAAGCAGATTGACTAACAAGTGCGTCTAAATGTTGGAGAGAGAGAGAGAGGGAGGATGAAGAAAAAACCTTCTGTGACTATGGTGGTGCTCTAATTTTTTGCCCAAAAAGAATCCAAGATGCAAGTTAGCGGAGCTTGGTGGTGCCATCTGTGATTGTGCTCTAATATTTTGAGGATGAAGAAAAAACCCTTCGCCATCAACCTCCAACCTCCAAAGTAAGCAAAAATTACTTTGGAGCAAAAATTACTCTTTTTTTAGTTTTTGATTTCCTTTTAATGATGTATACAATTATGTTTAATAGGATTGTAAACCTATTTAATTAAGGTAAAATGTTATTTTATACTCTCTTTTAAAATACAATAAATACTAATTATACATATATACAAAATTTTAGCTGGGAATAAGGGGGCCAAAAGCATATGTTTTCTTTAAGAGGGATAAACTTGCTTCTCATACTTTTTTTTTTTTTGAGAATCAACTTGCTTCTCATACTATTTATAAATATATCTACTAATTTTTTTATAAAATTTTTTTTTTGGGGGGGGTGGGGGGGAAGGAGGGGCCAATGTGGCTCTGCCACTGGTCTATATCCACAGGAAAAAAAAATATTGCCACTATAGAGAATAAATTGTTATTAATAATTTGATAAATGAAAATGTAATATTAATGGTGCTTAAGATCAAAAAAAAAATCAATAAAAAATTTAGCGATTTAAATATTGTATGTTAGATTGGATAAACTTGTCTTATTCTTGTTGAATATTTAGGTTGCTAAACACTTTGCCATGATTTCATCATAATATATACTTTATTTATATTTAGAATTCTCCAATTCATCATCATAATATATTATGATTTCATCATAATATATACTTTGTTTCTCCAAAAAAAAATAAAAATAAAATAAAACAATATTGTCAATCTATTAATTAAAGTTTATGGCCGTGGCCCTTGAATGAGAAACTGAGAAAGTGTACTACAAAGAGTCAAAGACACTAGAAATTGACCAATGAAAATTGATACGTGGCAGCCAAAAAAAAAAAAAAAATGTGGCCAGATCAAGATCAAGGCCCACAAAATGGAAGGAGGGTCATACTTGCAAGACTTCAGTCAATGCTTGAAGTGTAAAACAAAACAAAATCAAACGGAGAAGTGCTCCTATAAATTACCATCCAATTTGGTATCCTTTTTCACAATTAACCCTTACTTCTCATAATCTGATAATGGAGGGTTCCTTAGGATTCCTCTTCCTCACTTTTCTAATTATTCCTCTTCCTCATTTCTTCATTTTCTGCACCGGACACAGTGACTCTGAGGTTCGTTGCATCGATAGCGAGCGACATGCCCTTCTCAAGTTCAAGCAAGACCTTATTGATCCTTCAAACCGGCTCTCCTCTTGGACTGTTGATGGGGATTGCTGTCAGTGGGTTGGTGTTGTCTGCCACAACCTCACTGCTCACGTCCACCAACTCAATCTCAAAAGCTTCCCTCCTGCCGACCAATATGTTGCTCAATATGAAGCTTATCTGCGGTCAATGTTTGGTGGTAAGCTAAATCCTTCTCTGCTTGATTTGAAGCATTTGAATTACTTTGACCTCAGCTTCAATAATTTCTCTGCTTCTCCTATTCCCGAATTTCTCGGTTCAATGAAGAGTTTAACATCTCTTAATCTCTCTAATGCGGGATTTGTGGGAGTAATACCTCATCAACTTGGAAATCTCTCCAATTTGCTCTATCTCAATCTCGAAGGTTATGGTTTATATGTGAATAACCTTCAATGGCTTTCTGGTCTTCCTTTGCTACAACATCTCGATATGAGTTCTGTTAATCTTAGCAAAGCGTCTGATTGGCTACAACTCACAAACACACTTCCTTCCTTGTTTGACTTGCGCTTGTTTGATTGCCAACTTCCTTTCATTCCACTGACACTCACTGTTAACTTTTCATCTCTCCTCACCCTCGATCTTTCAGGGAACCAATTTGGAAAAACTTTGATCCCATCATGGATCTTTGGTCTTCGTAATCTTGTTTCTCTTCATCTATCTGACAATTACTTTCAAGGTCCAATCCCTGTTGATCTCCAAAACATGACTTCTCTTAGTCACCTCGATCTATCTGACAACCATTTCAACTCTTCAATTCCCAATTGGTTGTATAGTTTTAGTCGTCTTGAGTTTCTCAACCTTGGCTACAATAATTTGCAGGGTACAATCTCCAGTGCCATTGGAAACCTAACATCTGCCATTAGTATTGACTTGTCATACAATGAACTTGGAGGAAAGTTGCCAAGATCGTTGGGTAATCTCTGTAACTTAAAGGAAATCACATTGCCATGCAACAAATGGAGTCAGGAGATATCTGAAATCTTAGAAAGTTTATCAGGGTGTGTTTCAGATGGGCTAGAGATCTTAGACTTAAGTAATTCTCAACTTCATGGTCAATTGACGGATGAACTTGGGGTATTTAAAAATCTAGTCAAACTTTCTTTTTCAATGAATTCAATTTTGGGTCCAATTCCAGTGTCTTTAACAAATCTTCCATTTTTGACATACCTGGATTTTTCACACAATCATATCAATGGAACTCTCCCTCAAAATTTTGAACAATTGAAAAATCTAGTCAAACTGGTTCTTTGGAATAATTCAATCTCAGGTCCCCTTCCGGTTTCTTTAGAAAATCTCTCATCTCTGACATACTTGAATCTTGGGAATAATCAATTCAACGGAACTCTCCCTCAAAATTTTGGACAGCTTTCCAAACTTGAGACTTTATATATTGGTTCTAATATGTTGAAAGGTGTGGTGTCTGAAGTTTATTTTTCCAATTTAACCAATTTGAGGGTACTTTCTGCATCTGGAAACCAACTGACTTTAAAAGCAAGTCAAAACTGGATTCCTCCTTTTCAGCTTGAGTCTTTATCCTTGCGATCATGGAATTTAGGGCCAAAATTTCCCCCATGGCTTTGTTCACAAAGGCATCTACTGTTGTTAGACATTTCTGATACAAGGATTTCAGATGTGGTTCCTCCTTCATTTTGGAATTTGTCTTCTCAGTTCCAAGATTTAAATCTCTCCCACAATCTAATCCATGGAGAAATTCCCGTGATTTTGTCTACTTCAGTGATTGATTTAAGTTCAAACCATTTCAAAGGTCCTTTACCTTGTATATCCTCTAATGTGACTATGCTAGATCTTTCTAACAATTCATTCTCTGGATCCGTTTCTCACTTTTTTTGTTTTAGAATGAATGAGCAAAAATACATAGGACATCTCTATCTTGAAAAAAATAATTTATCAGGAATAATACCTAATTGTTTGATGAATTGGAACTCCTTGGCAGTCTTGAATTTGGGGAACAACAATTTTAGTGGCAGTATTCCATCATCCATGGGATCTTTGACTTATCTTGGTTCTTTGCATCTATACAACAACAAATTCTCTGGAAAATTACCATCATCTTTGAAAAATTGTAAAGAGTTGGTAATTATTGATGTTGCTGAAAATAGATTTGCTGGAAACATACCTTCTTGGATTGGGCATAGATGTACAAGCTTGATGATTCTTAACCTTCGCTCAAACTATTTCCATGGTCACATACCAAAAGAACTCTGTGCTCTAGCTTCACTCCAAATATTGGACCTTTCACATAATAAGCTATTTGGAAGCATACCTAGATGTGTTAAAAATTTTAGCGCCATGGCCACAAATAATATTTCAAATGACCCCTTGAATTCTTATCGTTTTCATCCTACTTTAGGTGGACCTCTCCCACTTGAAAGTGCATTGCTCGTGACAAAGGGAAACATTTTTGAGTATAGCACCATTCTCCAATTGGTAAAAAGTATAGACTTTTCCAAGAATAGTTTATCAGGAAAGATCCCCATCGAAGTTACTAGTCTCCAAGGATTACAATTTTTGAATTTGTCATATAATCTCTTGATCGGAAGTATTCCTGAGAATATAGGTGCTATGGGATCATTGGAATCTATTGACTTCTCTTGGAACCAACTTTCGGGTCAAGTTCCCTCAAGCATGTCAAGTTTGACATTTTTAAATCATTTGAACTTGTCAAACAACAATTTGACTGGGAAAATTCCTTTAGGCACTCAACTACAAAGCCTTGATCCATCTAGTTTTATTGGAAACAAACTGTGTGGACCACCACTTATTAATGATTGTACTACAAATGGTGTAAAACCAAACATAAGAAGTAAAGATACTAGTGGACTTGAAGTGGATTGGTTCTATGTGAGCATGTCACTCGGCTTGGTGGTTGGGTTTTGGGGTGTATGTGGTCCTTTACTATTCAATAAGCAATGGAGAATGATGTACTTTCAATTCCTAGATCACATAGGGTACAAGCTTAAGAGTGTTGTCTTGTTGTAAGATTCTTAATACTTTGTGCAAATGTTAAATATTTTGATCATGTTAAATATTGTAAGTAAATGCAGTCTTGATCATGTTAATATTTTGATGATTTCCAAATAATTTGTAGTGTCATGTGATCCCTGAAGATTAATATTGTAAAATCAAATTTTAGTTCATAAAAGTAACTGATTTGTTATAAGTAGTAATGTAGTATACTATACCTTGTAAGGATTCCCTATTACTGTTTTTGTTACTCTAAAGAGAAAAGTTGATATATTCATCCGGCTATCCTAGCAGATCTCTTTAGAATCTCCTAGCGATCACTTTCTAATGTCTAAAGTCTCAACATGATTGTGTATAACTGGACAAACTAAACATTTAGTTTATAACAGATTCCAAGGCTATCATTTGGATACATTCCAACTAGTTTTTAAGAAGGAAGCCTAGTTTACAAAATTGTGGCTCTCAAAAGTCTACTTCTCCTCCCCTACCAAATAGGAGAAAATTTTCCAACAATTTTAAGGAAATAAATAAAAACTACCTTGGATCTTGATTTTAAGGTTTTTCTGATTCTTATTTTTTCTATAAATTTTTATTAAATGTACACAATATTGTGATACAGTAGTAAGTCTAGTACTATGCTTTTGTTTACCGAGGCCTGCCAAATGATAGTTAATTTACCATACCTTTCTGCTAAATAACGTATCTCAGCATTCCTTGAGTTTCAAGATATTTAAAACTAAATGGTTCATGTTTTTTAGAGTTCTGGTCATGCTTGTAGAGGACCAATAGTGAAAGGTATTGTAAGGGGATTTTGAAACTTAGTTCGGAACAATTTTACATGTTTTTGGTTTGCTATATAGGTAGACAATTTCTCAAACATATTGTAGATGAACATGGAACTTGCAACTTGCAATTTAAGCTAAATGGTATGCTGTGAAATACTTTCTCCCACTTGCAAGAAAGTTTATAATATACATGAAGGTCCTATTTACAAGTCTTCAGAGAAGCATGACCCTAGCATACATGAAAAAAAAAGAAAAAAAAAAAAAGAAGCATATAAAAAATTCTCATGTGTTGAGAAAATCAAATCATAAACAGTAGTCCTCTTCTTTCTAAGGTGATATTTAAATGATCTTCCTGGTTAATTGCTAGAGAAAATGAACAAGACAAAAACGTTATTTATGAGATAAGTATGGATGTTTGGTTTTGGCTAAAAACATATTTAACCATAAGCTTGTGTTGTTTCCTGCTATGAACATGCTTCTCTTGCTGTAGTTTTCTCTGTAATACCCTACAATTCCAGCTTATGCAAAGAAGTTCCAATGTAAATTGCAATGAGTAAGAAAAACAAGCCTTTCCAAGTTTCAAAGCTCTTACAAATCCTTCAAATGGGCTTGTTTTTGGCTTTTTGTCTATTCAAGAAGATTGCTATAGAAGGATTGGAGTCTGATGTGACATTGTAAGTAGAAAGTTGGGTCAAGCTCCAACTAGGAATATCATATTCTGCTGAGGATAGATTAATGTTGGGTGGCAAGATTCATCCTTTTTAACTGGAGCTAGAACTACTAAATTAATTGAATTAAGAATTCTATAGATATGGGCATTCCAAGCTACTTTGATTACTTATAGAGACTTAGACATCTTGACCTATTGATGCGTGTCAGGAATCGGCGCCCAACAATTTGGAAAACTCCATTAGCACAATTCTTGAATCAATGAGCAGGCTTCCTCACCTTTTTGTCCAAGTTGAACCAATGTTGGTCCCTATAATGCATAGAATGTTAACAAGTGATGGCCAAGGTATGTATTCTAATACCTCAATTTGGCTTATTTTTTACATTGTTTCTTTTCTGAGTCTTTTTATTTCCTGATAAAGTTTTGCTGCCAAAAAGGATTGGTGGGTCTTGTTTATGTTGTTATCAATAACTCTCAAGGGTATTTAATTTGATTTTGTATTATGTTTTCTGTATATATTGGATTCTTTATCTTCTTGAATGTTTGCGGTTGACAGTTGTTTAAAGGATTGGTATTTCTGCTATTTCATATGGGTACATAAAGGGTTTAAGTATCCTGTCCTTGTGCCTTCACATGTAAATATACACAAGCACTTCTGTGTAAAGGGTTATTCCACTTTGTTATTACTGTTCATTTTTCTGTTGAATTTTCTTGTGGCTTGCCAAGTAAAAAATTTAATTTTTTTCTTATGCCCCCAGTCTTTGAGTTTTGATAATACTTGGCAGATAACCTATCTCAAATCTGCAAAGACGGCTGATAAACAGTTACTTCTTTTTACAAATGAAGATGCTCCTTTTGGGAATATCAAGAGAGCGACAAAAATAGATATGACATGAACCACATTGCATAGAGCTAAAGTACTTATTTGCACTTGCTTCAACGGTTTTCTTAAAGGGATTTTAATCTTTTGAAAGTCGCTGATACTTTCTTCTTCTCTCTCCCCACAGGATGCCCAAGATCTAGGCATCTCAATTGAACTTCTTGCCTTGAGTCAGCCTGATGAGGAGTTCAATGTCTCACTTTCCTTTGCTGTATGGACATAGCTCATTTTGATTTGTTGAGTGAATTTCTTGTCTGATTAGATTAGTTACATTGCTTACTACTTCAAACCTTATTTATTACAGGATTTGATTGGATTGGAAGGGGATGACCTCGCTCAATTTTGACCTTCAGTGAGAGAGAATTATGCCTTCCTCTAGTTTTTCTTTATGGTATTACTTATGTGCTAATCATTGTTGCATATTGCTAGTTACACACTAACGAACAAACAGCTTCTGAAATCGTGTTTTGAAAACACGATTGTGAAAACACAATTTCACAATTTTAACCGAAATTGTGTTTTCAAAACACGAATTCATATGTGTGTCCCTTACATAGTGTGTAATTATCACCACTCTTCCTTATGTGCAATTTTCAGGATTACCACATATCATAGTAGAAGTGGGGGAACTGATTGTTGCATTATGCATTTGAAATTGCTTAAATATCTTAAAAGTTTTGATTTTTGAAGTCTGTCTTGGCTTTTTGAAATTTGAAAAGAGTCATTGTTATGGGAAGTTGATGATATTTCAAGAGCTGTAGGAACCTCAAGGTTTTAAGTAGAAAATGGTTTGACTCAAAGAAAGCAATAGACAAGTTTAGATTACACTTAAGGCTTTCTACGAACAATAAATATTTAGATAATATTAAAAGCTTGGATGAAAATTGAGCACATATGTTGATAAAAAAAAAATAATAATGAACATCAATTTTTTTGACAAAGGTGCAATGTACTTTGAATGCAAAAGAGCATAGGAAGGTCAAATAAAGTCATTGGTATTAAAGTTGTGATCAGTCTTTTAGTAATCCACTCCATAGTACAAGATCATTATAAAATTGCATGATACCTTAGTCCTTACGCAACACTTAGCAACATAATTTCAGTGTAAAAGATTAAAAAATAATCAAAAGTATGCCTGAAACATATCAATGCTTCTACTGTTTTCTGTACCTTGTGATGCAGTTTAATCATCAAATTTTGATAAGTATTAATGGCGGTTGATAATTGAACAGTAATAGAAACATGATTTTTTGTCATTCGAATTTATTCCTTCACATGAAATTTTCACAGCATGCTACAATGATATAATCTCCAGGTCAGGTTTTATTATATTGTGTTGAAGATTTTAGAGTGTTCAATATTGATGCTGGAATTTATATTGTCAAGTTCCTTTTCCTAGTCTTAAGTATTTTCCCACTTTATGCCAAGAGCCTTGTAGCTTAGTGGCATACCCTGCTCTCCTTTATTCGGAGAACTAGGGTTTTGATCCCCCCTCCCCCATTATTGTAACTATCGAAAAAAAGTCTTTTTCCATAAAACATCCATATTCCAATTTCAGATTGGAAGATATGAAGGATCAGCTGAGAAAGCGTATGTTCACAAAGTGCATAGTTAAAACTAAAAAAGTGCATTTTCAATTGCTAATGGGTTATACAATAGAAGTTGTCACTCACCACTATTGGGGAGGCCACCTCAGTTTGTCACAGCCGCTTGGGTCATATAGTTGCTTAGTTGGCTAGAAACTCTCACTCATAGCAATCGGGTCTGAGTGGTCCTTGATGACGTCATTTAAGAGTGTCAAATGTCTTGTACTTGCAGTTAGGTCGTGAGCCTATACCAAGAATAGATTTAAAGTTAAAAACAAGAGATATTTCTTTGTTGAGCACATGGATTTGGCCACCAATCAAACTTATTACTAACTTGTTAGAGCCAGGCCATGCAGCTCAGCAACTCAAGCCATGATCTTGTTGCCCAATTTAAAAAAATTAGCACATGTATCATATTTCTATGCCAGTGCTGATTAATAAAATTTATGGTGGGAGGCTGCCTCACCCGTCACCTCCAACAGACGGTTAGACAGTCTTGATTAATAAAATTTTCACTGAAACTTTCTCAATGGTCGGGTGTTAATTCCAGCCAACACTAGGTTTCTTATTCCTAGGTTTTGCTTTCTTGCTTGGTGCCTATTTTAAGTAAGCCTAGGTGCTGATTCCTACATTAGTTTTATTTTTTGGTTCTTCAATTTTGTTGTTGTATCTATTTTGGATTTTTCCTGCATCAAAGGTCTTTAGAGAGATCACTAGTTCATTTGTTAGAAGGCTATACGGAAAGAAAAGGTACCAATAAAGTTAACCTTCTTTGTGTGGATTGTGTCTTTGGGAAAATTCTCACGATGGATAATCTAATTGAGCAAGGAATGGTTATTGTAGATCAGTATTGTATGAGTAATTAAAGCAGTGATAATATGGATATTTTGCTATTTCATTGTCGAATTGCCATGGAGTTTAGGTTTCATCTTTGTGCTATTTGATGTTGGATGGATGATGCCTAAATCAGTGCACAGGTCACTTCAATATTGGAGAAAGAGACCAAGTTCTTTCAGATATAAGATTTTGAAATTCAGTACAATTATGTCTCATTTGGACCTTTTGAGGGTCAGGAGTTATTGGTTGTGAGATTTTTATTCCAATGAATCAGTTGTTAAGAGATGAGTTATACCATCTAATATTGTAGAGTTTTTGGATTCTTTGTATGTTTGAGATGTTTTATGGGGGATAGTTGATTATAGGGCCAGCAAACTATATCTTGATTTGTACCCTTTGTAAATAATCAATACAATTATTCATTGCTTATCTGAAAAAAAAAAATAAGGTTTTGCTTTTCATACTGTAGGAAACCAGTTTCTGGTACTTAGTCATCCTTTTTTCTCTAGTACTAGTTCAAATTACAAAATAAAGTGAGTTGATTTCAAATTTCAAGTGGATTCTAATTGAATTTTGTTTATTGTTTTAAATTTGAAATTGTGTTAGTTTTACATTTTGGTTAGCGTTGGCAATTTCCTGGAAAATTCTCAGAAAGAGATTATCGGCCATGGTGGTCAGATTGAGCTGCCAGGAATGCACATGATATATCTTTCACACACTGAAGACATCAGACATGTTGAAGAGGTAAGAGAAATAATTGAGTTGGTTAATTGACTTTTAGTAACATACTAGTAAAAAATATGGTGACATCTTGCAGCTTTATTCAGATTCAAATGGTGCTGCACCAAAAGCAATTGATGATCAAATTGAGAAGGCTATTGCTTTAATGGAACGTATCAATTTGAAAGATTTTTCAGTATGCCAATTATCCAACCCTGGTATGTTGCATAATTGCATTGCACTTCTGTAACTTTAAAAAGAGAATAATACTCAAGGTTTAGTATTTTATTTCCTAACAGCTGGTTGTCATGTATACCTTTCAGGTCTTGATTTATATTGAATATCACTTGAAAGGAAATTCTCATTGTTCTAATAACTATGTTAGACCTGCCGGTCTTATCAGTTCAAATATGAACAAGGATCTATATTAGTCCACACCACAAACGGAATTTCTTATCAAAATTGGTGAAAATCAAAGGACTAGAGGTTCAACCGCCAAAACTGGTTTTGATCAGTTGCTTACTTACCAAAAAATTTTTAGCTTACCAAAAAGAGAGAAAAGCAAGCTTACATGCATTACTTCTTTTACTAGTGAACGCATTGACACTACTTGGGTGGTGTGAGGCATGGGATCAGTACACTCAAACTTTGAGAATCTGGGAAGGAACCATAACTTTACCATCTTATCCAATGTTTTTTTGTGTACAGATGCCTTCAGCGATGCTATTTTTTACTGATACATTTCCAATTGATGAGGTACTATCACATAATAAATATTTTTCACATAGAATCTTTTCCCTTGTTTGCAAGATGTCTTACTTTGTTTGTTGAAATATATTCTATTCTTTTATATTTGTAGCTTCAAATTTGATGAGAAGAGATCACCGGTTTATCACATTGTTGAGGAGACATTCCCTCATCTGTTCATAACAGGCTTGTCCAAGTTGTCAACCCACCATTGGATGTTGCAGATTTGATCCAGCTTATTTGTAAAATATTTGGTCATCCATATATGTTCATTCTTAGATGGAGAGATTTGCAGTCTTAACTTTATGCATGGGTTTTCATTCTAGGTGGTGTTTTAATAGGTTATCATTGTTCTCATTTCATGTTATG
The DNA here is from genome assembly GCA_023621385.1 of Quercus gilva. Taxonomy (NCBI): domain Eukaryota; kingdom Viridiplantae; phylum Streptophyta; class Magnoliopsida; order Fagales; family Fagaceae; genus Quercus; species Quercus gilva. The sequence continues at coordinate 65,570,746 of CM042481.1, forward strand.
CTTGAATTCATTTTGGATAAATTGAAAATATCTATCCTGAACTATTGTCCAAGTAACTATATCTTGGAAAGTTTAAAATTGAGCAATCAACACCTTAACATCACTTAAAATTCCAAATAATCCTCTGCTGCTCAAATTACTGTCAAAGTAAGAGCAAATTAACAGAAAAGAGAAATAGAAAAAGCTGAAGAGAGCTTTGGTTCACCTTTTTGTTTGTTTTTGTTTTGGAAAAGTCTTGGAGAAGAGGAAGTTTTTACCTTATTTTCATCCTTTCTCATGTCCAAATTGAGAATGGCTGATTTCTTTATTCAGAAGATGACTTTTATATATCATTTGGGTTTGTTGTTTGTTCTTTTCAGTTGGAGATTCCAAAGCGGCTATTTGATCCAAATGTGTTCAATGCGTGGATGATTCTTTTCTTAAATATACTGGGGAGTTCCGTTCCCTTGGAAGGGCAGCCTGCTGATCCCGAGCTTAGGAAATCATGGGGATGGTGGAAGGTCAAGAAATGGACGATTCACATTTTAAATAGGCTGTACACTTGGTAACTTCCTATATTTGAAACATATTAAAATAAGTATGAGGCTTGCAGCAGGAGGCATTTTGACTTTTCATTGCCATTTAAAGTCTTATTTTACTCAGGTTTGTAGATTTGAACCTTCAAAACCCAGACAACAAAGCTTTTGCTCAAATGTTTCATTAGAAATATGCTGGAAAGATCTTGGAGTGTCACATAAATTTGCTTACCGTGATTCGTGTTGGTGGCTATGTACCCGACAGAGTTATCAACCTTATTCTTCAGTACCTAAGCAACAGGTGATTTTACATTTTTCTTTTTTTTCAAGATAAAATTGTCATAGCTCGTCAGGGGATACCTGGCAGCTGGAGTTAGTTGCCCATAGGTTTTACTATCTAGAGGCAAGTTGAAAGGGCTCTTCTTTAGAAAGGGTTCCCTGCGTTATTTAAAAAAATAAGATAAAATTGTCATAGATCTAACTCCTCCCCCCGCCCTCTACTCGTCAGGGGATACCTAGCAGCTAGAGTTAGTTGCCCATAGGTTTTACTAACTAGAGGCAAGTTGAAAGGGCTCTTCTTTAGAAAGGGTTCCCTGCATTGTTCAAAAAAATAAGATAAAATTGTCATAGATCTAACTCCTTCCCCTGCCCTCTACTTATCTATCAAAAAAAAGGGTCAAACTCCTTTTATCCTTTTATTTTATGTGTTTTGTGGTTTAACCAATCTACTCATTAGTAGCATCAGCTCTTTAGTTGTGCTTATTAGAACTTGTGAATATCAATTAGTGTTTTCTGATTTTTTTTAAGAATGATACGATCATAGCTATGTAAGGTTCATAGAGGACCAGTTTATCTTAAACTACACTTCCAAGCTAAGAGCATTGTTACACCTAAACTTAAATAATTCTTTATGCCAACTACAAAGGGTTTGCTATATTGAGATGGATAGAATAAAGAATTGGATGTATCATTTGGAATTTAAATTCAATCAGGTTTAGATCATTTTAACTCTTTGGTAATGTTTATTTTTTTGCAACGTAGTGGCTAAAGTACTTAGCAGAATGTTAACATAGCTCTGGCAGTGAAAGTCCTTGAAGATTCAAGGTATACTTTTTGGAGGTCTCCTCCCTCTTTGAGTTGTTATGTTTGGTTTCCAGCCAAGTCACTAGCAGTTCCTCCTCAGTTTGAGTCTACATAATTTGGTATGCCTGCCCTTTTGGTTTATCTGCTAGATTTTAAATAATCAGGGTCCCACACAATATGAACCTTAAACAGCAGCTAAATCTCTTGTTTTATGGTGCATCAGCCATTACCAAAGCATATATAATAATAATAATCATTCATAATAAATATTATTGTTATAAAGCATTTGCAATGCAGTGCACTATGTTCTGCCATTTTTGTCACTTCCAAGTGGCCTATTGTGGAGTCACATGAGCAGCACATATATGGTTCTTCTGAGGCTCTTAGCAGCATATGCAGTTCTCCTATTTTGAGGCTTTTGTGCTCATTGAAACTCAAAAGAGGATGCAAAATTTACTTGTTTAATGCTTTTATCGTTTTAATTAGTTACTGGTATCATAGACTTTTAGAGTGAAATCTTTGATCTATCTGTGAGTCACAAGATAGTTGCCTTCTTAAAAAAATAAAAAATAAAATTTAATTTTAAAGTTCATCGTTGAACTTAACACTCAAGCACACTTTCCTGATATATCTGTGCAGAAGTTTTGGAAATTGTCATGTATGACTTTCTTTTCTCCGACAATATCTATGGACATGTGGAGTCTCTGGCCATTGATGATGTAAGTATTGGCAGACTTTGCTATCGACTACTTTCCAAGTATGATTTTCTCCACTGCATGACATAAGACTCTGATGAAACCTGCTAATAAAAATTCATGATATAATGTCTATCAATTACTCTCTGTTCAACAATCTACATTGTTAATCACTTTTGGGGAATATAACTTTTTAGTTTTTAAAGGCCTTGAATCAAAACCACCTAACTCTTGAAAATTTACGGACTTATTTTTTTAGAGCATTTCCAAATTTACCCTCGGTTCACTTTTTAAATGAGGCATCCATTTTGTGACATTTGAAAATGGGGGGGCCAATAATCTAGGACAAAGTAAGTATTAAGTTGCACTGTATTGCTTAAACTTGGGCATGTAAGTCTGTTTTAAACACAGTAATCATTTAAGGTGCAAGATATCCTCCAATAATTAACATCCAGTATATTTTGTTGAGAAGCTTCTGGTGAAGAACCTGTTTTGTAGTGCTTTTCATGTACTTTCTCCATGTTTTGATTCTCATTAGATCTATTTTCATTTAGATATTCTGATTCCTTTGGATAATTACGTAATATTTTGATTCTCATTAGATCTATTTTCATTTAGATATTCTGGTTCCTTTGGATAATTACGTATCCAGGAGAACTGCACATTTCCTCACTTGTAAAGAGCCAGACTACCGGCAAAGCCTTTGGAGTATGATTTCATCTGTGAGTTCCTTTTTAATTAATAAATTTTGTTTTGGCTACTAGCTGTTCAGTTAAAGCATTTGAAAGTAAATGAAAAAGGCTAAATGATTTTTTGTGGAACTGATTCTTTTCAATTACCTTTTTACTCCTTTCCTCCCCACTTGGTAGATAAGGTCTGTGCGTTGTTTCGTTTATGCTGATCATGGCTGATAAAAATATGGAGGACGGTGATATCGGGCCATCTCTAAAGCTAATTCAAGTACTCTTCCAGAACTGCAAAGGGAAAGTGGATCAATGGGTTGAGCCATATCTCTGAGTCACTGTTGAGCAGTTGCGTCGGGCTGAGAAGTCATACTTGAAATGTCTTCTTATTAAAGTGGTAGGGAGAAAACATAAACTTCTCTTCATAAGTATTCATATTGTCCTTTTAAGTGCCTTATTCTCATAAGCTCTTTGGTTTTGGATTGCAATTTTAAACAACTCCCCCCACCCACCCACTGACCAAAAAAAAGGGGAAAAAAAAAAAAAATCCACCTTGCTGCTTTTTTACATAACATTCCTAGCTAGAATGTCATTGACAAGCATGCTTTCATTGTTTTCTATGACATCTGGCATTAAGACTCTTTGATACTGATTTTTTTTAGGAGGGGGTGCTTAACTCCCTTTTTATTTTTTTGGGGCCTTACGAATTGACCATTAGGTGCGTGGGGCCCCACTCTATATAATAAATAAGGAGGAGCATAATTTTTACCATTGGGTTTTGCTTTTAAGGCAATTGCAATATATAATTATCATGTAGAAAGAATGGAGAGACGGTTTGCAGGTTGGAAGTTTTTTTTTTTTGGGGTTGGGGGGGGGGGGGGGGGGTGGGGGAATGTTACTTTTATTTCTAGTACACTTTTTTGGTTTACCAACTTATTTCCTCTCATTATTCACTAACCCAACTGTGGCAAATAGATTGGAAAAGTTGTGGGATTTCTTAAGTATTTGGATAGGTGATGAATTTAAATTTGATTTGTTTCATTGGAATTTGATTTGTTTCCATTCTATCATGGGTTTCAACCAGCTAAGTCAATGGTTGTGGAGATCTGGTAAAGAAGGAAATCACTATTGGACACGTGTCATTCGGTTAAAATATGGAGAATAAGGGTGGATGGATCTTAAATCACTATCAGTCAAGGCTTGTAATTGCCTCCTCAACAATTCCACTTCAGCTTCTAAGCCATTTGGAGCCCTTCTACACCTTGGTCCATTGGCTGCAATATCATCTTCCTCTACTACAAGAACAGCTTGCTTCTTGCCCTTATCCTTCCTTGTCTTCTCAAACACCATGGCTTCTTGCTACTACAAACTGATTGCTAGCACATATGAAGGCTTTGGTTTTGGGAAGAGAGGTATTTTAGGCTAGGAAAAGCAATCAAGACTGAATCTTGATAGGTTCTTGGACAAAAATTGAAGAAACAAATTGCAAAAATACTTGAATCCTAAGGATCTCAAGCTCTAATGCCAATTTGATGCAGGGGATGTGATGGGCTGTTTGTGTACGGTTTAGAAACAATAAAAAGACTGAGTTACTTAGAACAAATTGATAGGTGGATAAGTACCTTTGCAAGAATTCTTAGTTCCAAATAGCACACAAAGACTAACAATTCATTCAATTACCAAAACTGATTTACAAAGAGCTTACATTCTCCTACTTATACTAGTTGTTTGGCATTGGCAGCCTCTAGATGGTTGACAAGTGTCTAAATCCTATAGGCTAATGCTTAAGAAATCTTCTAAGCTTACATACTCCTACTTATACTAGTTGTTTGGCATTGGCAGCCTCTAGATGGTTGACAAGTGTCTAAATCCTATAGGCTAATGCTTAAGAAATCTTCGAACTAACTAACTAACTAACTAATTAGTTACAAGTGGATTAGGATATAGGCATATAGTTGCTTGAAATGCCCTGCATCATATACCTTCTTTGAGAGTTTGTCTCTAGGAAATTTCTTCCAAAGAAAGAAGATGCTCCACCTAGGACCTCAAATCTACCCTATAACATTTCTCCCCATCAGTGAGACCAAGCTCCTTAAAAATTTTACGTGGTTGATATATTTCTTTTCATTCTTTTCCCTCAAAAGAGAAGGTTAATACTTTATTTTAATTATTTTAGTGTATGATACACGTTTACAATTCTCACTAGTCACTACTTCTTCTTCAGCATTACAGTGGCTGCATGGTAAGTCATGCTTGTTTCATTTTATTCATATTGCATGTTATAATTTTGTGATGTCTGCACATTGTAAATTAGTGTGCTAAAACTCAAGAAAAAAGGAAACTCAGGTTACTCATCTATTATTTTCATTATCATATGTCAATGGGATGTACTATCAGTGTTACGAGCAAATGTTTTCTTTTTGTTTTTTGGTAGAAGAGTGCGATTATTGTTAAGATTTATAACCAACTCTGAAGTTTTGGGATTAAGTTTTTGTTGTATTTTTGTACCACTTGTGCTGTAAAGTATCACTATCAAAAGGATGTGTAATTAGCTGAAAAAAAATGTTTGGAACTTGTGTAAGCACTTATGAAAATTGTATGTTTGAAAAGAACAATAAATTTAAAGTTGAGGTCATGTGCATGGCTACCATGCTTTTGCTTTCTTGCTATTTGGAGTATGTTGTACGGGGTTTGCTTCCTGTGACGCATATAATTTGTTGGTTGGTTTTACTTGCCTTCTGCTATTTTTGGCTGATTTTTTGTATTTCATACATAACTGGACTATTGATGTCCTAGTAGTTCACCTATATTTCTTCTTCTTTTTTCATAGAAAAGGGCTCGGAAAAGGCATAAAAATGCCAAAGCTAAAGAAACTTTTGATTGGAGTTTAGAAATGGTAACTAGGGGGAATGTTTGAATTTACTGTCTTCACACACAAACAAGATTTAGGAAGAATCCCACATTTTTATGGATAAAAAGCTAATGATTTTAACGCCAATTGAAGTGGATTCCATGATCTTATCATTGAGGGGGATAGTATTAAAGTTATGAGCAAAATTCTCTCTACCGAATATGGACTATTCATGACTTGGACATATTTTGCAAGAAATAAAGACGGTGGCTGGTCTTTGCAAAGGCTCTTTCTCATATGTCAGGAGATCTTGCAATTTAGTGGTGCACTCTTTAGCTAAGTTTGTTAAATCTATATCTGATGATATAATGTGGATTGAAGATCCTCTTCCTGCCTTAGAGTTAGAGGCTTTATTCTTTGACGTAAATGTTTCTCTTTTGTGAATTAAAGTTTTTTTCCCTCAAAAAAGAAAAAGAAAAAAGGTTGTTCAAAAGTTGCTAAATTTATCTTTGATGACGTAATATGATGTGTTATGTATATATCATAATTTAATTCATAATATCGTCTTTTCACAAAAAATAAATAATTTAATTCATTAAAATAGTGCATAAAATTTCCCAGTCAAGTACTTCCCCCCCACCCCCCCCCCCCCCCCACCCCACAAAAAAAAAAAAAAAAAAAAAAAAAAAAAAAAAAAACTGCATGGTAAAAAAACATAATCGAAATGTGGAAGTTTATGTTTTAATTATATCCAAATCAAAATGAGAAAGTATGGATTATTTCCATTTTAATAAAGATTTTTTTTTTTTTTGAGGAACTCCATTTTAATAAAGATGGTTTAAAATCATGAAGTGAAGGCAAATGAGTAATTCACGCTTCTCATAAGTTTTTAATACAAAGACAACGTCGTATCTCTCTTTTTATGGCTCTCTCAGTCCCTCTCTCCCATTGGAATATGACAAATAGCGCTTCAAAGAGAATTGAAAAAGCTCAGGTTTGATTTCTCTCATTTTCTATACAATCTTTCGAATTAACAATTAAATTCTGAATGCATTAAATATTGTTTAGTATTCTTTTGTTTGTTTGTTTTGTTTTGTTTTTGTTTTTTTTTTTTTTTTTGAGACTTCTAATTATGAAGTTATTGCATTTGTTAAAAGCAAAAAGGACACATGACTTTAGGTGGAAAAAGCCAAATGAAGCTAAGACACGATCATGCGATAATATTACAATGGATTTTGAATATAGCCTAGCATACTAGAATAATGAGGCTTCGAATTTGGCTCTGCAATCATCAATACTTGGGGATTGCAAACTTAGTACCCTACTAGGCATTAATTATTCCATTAAAATAACATTTTTTTAATGAGCTTGATTTTCATATATATATATATATATATATATTATTTAGCCCAAATATGGGTGGTGGTAACTAAAGGGTAACCAAAATAAGAAAATATGCATTATTTCTGTAACACTTGATTATCTATATATATATATATATATAAAACCGAAACTTCTGAAACTCTCACAATTTTTCACGTCAGCACAATATTTAAATAAAATTATCATTTTATTTAAATAAAATTATAAACTTAACAAGGAATGAAAGTCTATCTCTCTAATAAGTCTAACTTAAATTCAAACTCATCATTTTTTTAAACAAAATTATTTTTATTTAATCCAAACTTAATAATGAGTGAAATTTTATCTCTTTAAGAAGTTCAACTTAAACTCAAATTCAAATATTATTATTATTATTATTATTATTATTATTATTATTATTGTGGGGATACTGGGCTCAAGAGCTCATTATCCCTGTATATATTGGGCCCAAGGCCTAAGCCGAGGAGCAGGGACTGTTCGAGGATGGGTAAACATTGTCAAGGAAGCCCGTATTAGTAGATGGAAAAGTTAGTTTTGGTCATAATGGTCCAAGAGTTGGGCCGAGGATGAATGCCTTCTCGGCTAACCAAGGTTGAGGTCCGTGGAGGTGGTCTGCCGTCCAGAGGAACGATCCAGGAAGCTCTGTTGGCATGGATGAGCATTGCTGAAACTAAGGACAGATGGGAGTCCTAAATATTTTGGAAAAAGCTGCTGTCACCGCATTGAATGTACCTCAGCTAACACCCTGGCCGCATTAATGTAGAGGTGATGCCTGAACAGTGATGATGCAGCCTTACAGTTACTTCCAGAGACTTTAGAAAGGTGTTGATGGGACAAGGATCAAAGCCAGCAACTTAGTCTACACGTGGAGGATGGAGATGAAAGGAAGAAGATAGTATAAAATGGGAGGAAGACCCTAGGAGAAGAGATCGGAAAATTGTAAGAGAAAGCACTGTAGCAATATAAACCATTCTGTAACCACCCTCATTCAATATATACTAGAACAGAGCTCCTCGGATTGTGTTGAGAACAAATTTTCTTAAATAAACTTAGTTCATTTCTGTTTGATTGTCTTGAAAATCCATTCTAACTGTTAACCCACTCATTAAAGTCTAGTTCTTTTATCCACTCTCTACAAATTAATTGCATTGGGCTTGTTGGGCTTGGATCCAATCATATTTTCGGCCCAAGATCTAAAACTAGTCCTTACAATTATTATTATCTCTCTACTTCACTAACGTGATATTTTATGATAGGTGCAAACTTATAGCCATGGATTATTCTTTTAAATATAACCCAATATTTTTCTTATATTTTTCTATTTTTTAGTCATATATATTTTGTTTTGTTTCAATAATTTCTAAGCAATGAAACATTTGATTCTTTAATATTTTTTGGTCTTTCAGAAGTTTTAATATCTGAATTTTTGAGTTATTTTTTATAGTATCTGAAATTGTCTAACAAATATTTTGTAAGCCATTGCACGTTCAGGTAATGACTTCTTTATCAGATTGTAACATAAATTGAAATCATACAAAAGCAAATTATGTAGTGATGTAGTTTCTTAATCAATTGAAGATTTTATAAAATTATTTTAATTTACTTCACAAATAAATAGGTTCCCGTGCATAGCATGGATTAGCGGCTAGTTTATTTAAATTTTTGAATGCAGTGAGAGTATATAAATACTTGGTCCTTTTATAAAAGTTAAAAAACAAAGAAACACTTTCATTTTAAAATTCAAAGCATGAATTTTTTATCTTTTGTTTTTTTAGAATTAATATTGCATAGTCAGGTACTTCCCAAAAAAAAAAATTTGCACGGTAAAAAAATAGAATCAAAATATGGAAGTTTATGTTTTAATTATATCCAAATCAAAATAAGAAAGTACGGATTATTTCCATTTTTTTCAAGATTATTTAAAATCATGAAGTGAAGGGCAAATGAGTAATTCAACCTCCTCATAAGTTTCTAAAACACAGAACGACGTCGTATCGCCGTTTTTATTGCTCTCTCAGCCTCTCTCTTTCACGCTCAATCTCTCTCTCTCTCTCACTGGAATCTGACAAATAGCACTTTGACCTTCGAAGGAGAATCGAAAAAGCTCAGGTTTGATTTCTCTCATTTTCTACACAATCTTTCGAATTAACAATTAAAATGGGTCTAGTTGAGTAAATCTTTTAAATACATTTGTTCTCTTCTGCGAAATTGCTTTGGGCATATTTGGTTTGTCTTTGAAAAGTCCTGGTTATGTATTGGACAAGGTATATATGCTTTAAACATTATGTCCTTAATAATTGTGTGGTCTTGTTTAATGGTGACATTGTGGGTGCCAATGTTTTCAGTTTTAATAGTTTTGTTGATTATTGCCATACGAAATTTGGTTCATTTTGAAATGCGTACTTCATTTTTAAACTGTTTGAGAACACAATGCTACTGAAGGAAACAGAGTTGGCACTGTGACGAATATTTCTTGCACATTTGTATCATAAATGTATTGTACTACGGTGCGCATGTAACTTGCTAAAAGCATACTCTGTGGGAATTGCTTGGGATTATGATTTCTGCCTATGATCTGTAAGAACTATTTATGTACGGAGTGGTATGTCTATTCACTCTGCACTAAAAAGAATAGAACACTAGGTTAGTTGTTTGTATCTTTCTAGTTTTAAGCAAGTCTGTAAACAACTAGATTTATTAATCTATCCCTTAATATGGGCTGCTGCTTCTTTTTTCCTTTTTTTTTTTCCAGTCAGTGAATGTGTGGATCCTTGGTACCTTGTTCTTTCTATTAAAACACAGATTTGGTGCTTCTCCAAGTGGCCTGTACTCTACTTTAAAATGTTCTCGTGGAACAGAAATGATTTTGGGACAAGTGGCACAATCCTAGGACTATTTTCTAGATCTGCTTTGCCTAATTTCTAAAAGAAATCATTTACTTTGATGACAGAATATATATGAATACAATGTTTCTTCCTATAAATGTCCAAGGCAATCCAATTTGATAGTTTAAAATCAATTTTCAGCTTATACAAGCACTCATCTGTTAGAAGTGGTAATCTATATCTTGCCAAAGGCAATCCAATTTGATTTCTCTCTCTCTATAGCCCATACAACACTAAAGAATAAAAAGGACAAGGGACAGAAAAAAGAAAAAAAGAAAATGCTCGTAGAATGTTACTGTTAGGAGGAGCTAAACATCAAGAAGGTGAAATGACAAAGTTCTTGACCTTTTACAGTGTCAAGGCTCATTTTACTGGGATCTGTTGCTTGTGACATGACTGGAGTGTCATTCATATCCAGGTCCCTCTTGAATCTATCCTTCGAGGTGGCATAGACCACCTTACTTCTCACTTTTGATGTATCAAGGTGACCTGAAAAACAAGAGAGTCAACTTTCATAGGCAACATCGCATAGCAAATTGTATTGCTCCCTTAAAACATGAATAGAGATTGGCTTGGTGTTCTAATATTGTGCAAGGGCCTTGAGGGGTATGCCTTTGGAAGAGTATAAGGAAGGTTGGGGTACTTTTCATCGTTTTGTTAGCTTGAAGGTGGGGGATGGATCTTCTATCAGATTCTAGCTTGATTAAAGGGGAATTTCCCTAAGTTGTATGGCATGGCACGTAATAAAGAGGCGTCAGTGGCAGAGTTAATTTCCTTCTCTTTGGATAGCTATCATTGGAATATTAGCTTTACTTGGTTGGGTCAAGACTGGGAGTCAAGAGTCTATTGCTTCCTTTATGGATTTACTTTATTCTGGAGTGTGGAAAGGGGACGGGGTGGATAAGTTGTGTTGGAAACTGTCTTCTGTAGGAGTTTATGATGTGCGATTTTACTACAAAGTCTTACAAACCCCTTCTCATATGTCTTTTACTTGGAAGACGGTGTGGAAACCAAACTTGCCAACAAAGATTAGTTTCTTCATTTGGACGGCGGCATTGGGTCTTATTTTAACAAATGACAAATTGCAAAAACGTTGGCTTCTTGTTATTAACTGGTGCTGTGTGTGTAAGAGGGCTGGGGAGACTACTAATCACTTACTTTTATGTTGCTTGGTAGCTAGAGAGTTGTGGTGCATGGTGTTCACTCTTTTTGGGGTACATTTGGTTATGCCCAGTGGTGTAATGAAGCCTTTATCTAGCTGGCTGGGTAAGTTCAGCAAACATAGAAATGGGGTTGTTTGGAACATTATTCCTCATTGTTTAATGTGTGGCATTCGGCAGAAGATGAATGCTCGGATTTTTGAAGGAACTGAAAGTTCAACTCAAGACCTGAAACTAGCTTTTTTCCGTACTTGCTTGGGTGGACAACGGCTTCAGGTGTTTCCACTTTTAATTTCTTACCTACTTTGCTTGATAGTTGTACTTTTCATGTATCTTAGTTTACTTCAGCACACTTCCTGTGTGTTTTGGCTTTTTGTAGTTCATCATTTTCTTTCAGTGAAGTTTTATTATTTAAAAAAAAAATCTCCATTAGGAGAATTTCATCATTGACAGATGCATTAGCTATCTGTGACCCGTATTCAACAGGGAACAATAACCCTTCAGATGCAACTCACAACTCATTGGCTCCATTATATAAGCTTGAACCCTGGTGCTTGAACATCAATAGCTTGTTCATAATTGTACCTTTTCATTAAGTACACACACTGTGGTCTCCTTGATCTAGCTTGGAATAGATTCACAAGGATTTATACCAAGCTGGATGGGTGAAATGGTACTCTAATATTATGGCAACTTGCTTCTCCTTTGGTATTGGATTTTTGCCAATGGACATCTACCAAGGTGTTCAAATGAACCTGAACCTTACAGTTTCTTCTTTTTTTCTAGCACTTTTTAAGAGTCTTTTATTATTCCACATTTGATAGGAGCATAGACCTTTCAAGTAACTCATCTGTATCAGTTTTTACTGAAGTCTTACAGGATTTCGTTTTTTGAACTTGTGTCAAATTTATTTGATTAGAAAGATAGCAGTGAAAGCTAGGAATGTGATATTGTTGGAAATCTTTGATATCTCAATAAACAATCTTTTTGGCAAAATTGTCTAGGGCATATTTAATTTGTCTTTTCTTGGTTACATGAACTTTCATACAACAATTTTTTGAGAACAATTCCATCATGCACCCAGCCTAAGATTTTTTACGCATTTAGCTACAGTGCCAATCTTGAACTCAATGGAGCCCTTGCCCAAAAGGTCTCAAAAGCAATTGGCAAAAATGAGGACGACTTTGAAAACCCCTGGTATGAATAGATATGAGAGTTGGATATTCTGTTGGTTCTTGGGGAATCTGTGGAGTTCTTTTCTTCAAAGATGATGATTTCAGGTTTATCAATGGCATGAAAGATCAGTGTGACTAAAATGTTAAAATTGAATTGGTTACTTCAAATTTTGAAAGGCATCATATTTGTTCTTTTTCACGTTGGTATGTAAGTAAAAGGCATCATCTTCTATGAGATATACTTCAAATATTATGTCCCTAACAATTGTTTGGTCTTGTTGATGTTTTAGGCACTGCACTATAAATGTGATTTAATTCGTATCAAACCTTCTACCCAGCGGGATTTTATTTCAGAAATATGCTGATACTAAAATGGAGCCAACATTTTTCATTTTTAGTCTAGTTTTGTTGACTATTGCCATATAAAATATGTTTCGTTTTCAAATGCAGATTAAATTTAAAATGATTTGATAACACAATGCTCTAGAAGGAAACAGAGTAAGTGTCACACCCCAAACCCAATACCCGGATTTGCGACCATGACCGGCATGCTAATATCAAGCCTAAACCTGATATTAACAAGAACCAATTTAACTTTTACAAAAATTTTACTAAAAGCTTCCCTCTTTCTTTTCTTTCTTGTGTCTTTTCTTCTTGATATAACTTTTCATTTGATATTCAGAGCATCTATACTGTACTCAAAATATAGCACAATCCACCAGTCATTCAATTTCCACATTTTCACATAATACATCTCTTAATACTTTAAGGTACAGACCTTTCATTAGATCCTAAAATACACAATACCACAAAACTAAACATCAAATACTAATTAGGATCTATACATATAAAACTAAAACTAGCTCCTTTCAAAACTCGACTAAGGGTCGCTCTACTCCAGAATAAAACCTGTTGACTGAAAGAGTGGAAGGGGTGAGCTACACAGCTCAGTAAAGATAAGACACGTGAGAATTTAATAAGGATGCATGTAAATCATTTCATTTCATTCTAGAAATATCTAGATAGGAGAACATCTTTTTCATGCATAGTATTTTATACTATTTATAATAATAATTTATACGTTTTTCGTAAGAAAATAATTGTTCTCCCTTTTCTTATCAAAATAATTTTACCAAAACCTTTCAGATTGAATATCTTTCATTTCTTACAAAGTCACCAAATATATTTTCATTACAAAGTAATCATTTTAACTTAAATCAGATAATCGGTAACTTTGCCTTAAACTGAAAGCATCTTAAAGAATAATAAAACTTTCCTTCATAAACTTCTTCTCGTAAAATATTATAACTTTTATAATCATAAAACTTAACGTTTCATAAAGAAAAACATATATCCGATAACTTCTTAACATAAGCTTGTACTTTTATCAGAAGTTTTATCTTTTTATAGCACAACAGAACTTCATAAACTTTTATCTTTAATGAACAACTTTCTTTTCATCAGAAACTTCTTCTTTTCATAAGAGCTTTTAACTTTTCACAATGCATTTAGACAAAATCGTTCTCTCATGATTAATAACATAATATAGTTGTTCATAAATAACTTATTGGTTAGTCCATATCTGATAAATCTGTACTTATTTGGGAGACTTCTATCACCACAGTGCTAGGCATCTAGCATTCCCCACAATGCTAGGTATTCACAGGATCACATCATAATACATATTTTCAACCATGGGGGTAGGTTGAGTTCCTTCACAAGTTGGCCGTAACCAACAAGGGCGGGTACAGCAGAGCCAGTTACACTTAATGGCCAATCAGATAACATTTTTTATGGAAAGCCAGTAATTAACCTCTACTGGCAGAGTTCAAATCACCGTAGAACATAACTTGAAAACCTTTCATACTTATACATCATACTGAAATTCATAGTTTGCTTTGCATTTCACAAAAATAGCATTTCCGTTGTTTTCTTTAAACATCATGTCCATAGAATTAGAAATAGCATCAATATGCTTAAATTATATACATAAGGTTTCGAAAGCTCACGAACATATCTTCGTCTAAAACATGCTTACATGCCATATCTCTAATCAAAAACCTTTTAACGCATAATACATTTTAAAATAACCTCATGACTTACCAAATGCTCGTATAACTTATCCCTTACCTGAAAGCAGAGAAACCGAAAGCCTACAGTCGAAAGAGCTTAGACTTGGGAACTGGTAACACCTAAACCAAATATCAAAGCTTATTACTTACTATCAATTACTCCTTATCATAACTTACACATTCATCTCAAATCCTATCTCTTATAATCAAAAAAATCCTAATCTCACCTCAACAAGGTTCCCACAAACACAAAATACATTCATCAAACAACATGATGTACCAAACTAAAGAGAAACCCACACTCTCATATTTATATCATATCTCTATAAGAGCCAATTTCATTTCAAAATGTGTTTGAGATTAAGGAAATAATGCATGCATGAACATAAACTCTTTTAAGCATGGTCATGTAACCATATACACTCACATGGCAACATACAACGCATTGAACAAGACAGCTTCATAAAAATAACAGTCGGATGGTTTAGAACCCCTCCTTTGAGTACTAAACCTTGAACCAAGTTATACAAAATTTAGCTATGATCCAGACATACCAAATGATGAGCATAATAAATCATAGCTCAAATCATTCACCCTAACTTTAGAATTAAATCCTCAAAATTAGGCATGTCCTTTACTGTTCACTGTTTGTCCCAGCAGCA
Organism: Quercus gilva; assembly: GCA_023621385.1. Classification (NCBI taxonomy): domain Eukaryota; kingdom Viridiplantae; phylum Streptophyta; class Magnoliopsida; order Fagales; family Fagaceae; genus Quercus; species Quercus gilva. Next base: position 65,585,910 of record CM042481.1, read on the forward strand.
TATACTTAACTTATAAAATACAAATGGGCTATCAATTCACATCCAATCCTCATGAAATTTTACAGAGCCACTCCTATAGATGTCTCGTAAATAACGTAACAATTTCAAAGTCAAAGCATAAAACCATAATTTACTAAAAATCATACAATACAGCATACCCAAATCTATCCTGACAGAATTTCATACAATTTAGAAATTAAACCATTATTTTTATATTGATCCAAATGCTATGAGACCACTTCCATTACAACTAGATGTGTCTTAGATTTCATAAGAAATAACCCTAGCATCCAAATTCACTGTATATAATTTAATACATAATTTATCATGCATAAACACAGAATCTGTCACAATGACAGCTTTGCACCATTTTCTTGTAAAATTATAAAATGATTGTAAATAGTCTTATTATCATATGGGAATTTTTATACACTCATTAGACGTGTTAGAAAACACTTACATACAGTCATTTAACCATTTATAGCCAAATTAAATACAACAAAAATCCTAGTAGTAACATCAAAAGTACAGGTCCTAACTTTTCTTACTTCCTTAATCATATACAATCATTAATTAGTAAAAACCCTAATCTACTTTCAACAATTCACCAACACAGTTTCAAGGCTTCTTAAAACAGCATATATATATATATATATAGACTTACAAATTCATGATTTTCCAATTTTATAAACCACAGATTCCATTACTAAAATTCCATGAAGAAATCATGTATTCTAAGATAAGAGTAGCTTGAACCCTTACCAAGTTTATGGTTCTTGAGGGGAATTGGAGGTAGAATCACTCTTGCATGGTGGCTGGACCCGAAAGTATGAGAGGTAGAGAGCTTGAAAGAGTTTTCTTTCTTTTGGTTTTGGACCCGTGGGAATGAAAGGGAGAGTGTTCTTGACTATTTTAGTTGCTTTGAAAGAGTAGAAAGAAGAAATGAGACGAGCCTTATCTTTCTTTTAATGTGTGGACCCGTGGGTTTGACAGAAGGGACTTAAGAGAGCTTCTAGCTCTTTCCTTAAGAGAAAAGAGAGAAAAGTGAGGTGAAACTTTTCTGATTTGTGTGACCTGTGGGAAATGAGAGGAAGTGAGTTTCTTGGAAGCTCTAGTTACATTGAAAGTCAAAGAAGAAGCTAGGTGGAACTTGCTCATTGCATGACCAAGTCTTGGTCTCTGGGTTTGTCTAGATGCATGATACTTTGGCATTACTTGTGTTGAATTCTCATTGGTTGCATGTGGGTGGAATTTCCACTATAACATCTCATGCATCATATACCTAATTAAAACACCAACTATGCATCATACTAAGTATATATTTATAATACAACTAGCCATTTCAATTATTTATAATCTTTACAATTCTTATTCAAAGGTATTATAAAATAATATGTTTATTAAATACTCTTCTATTAATTATAAAAAGCAAGTGGCTTAAAATAGTAATTAACCACTTAAACACATAGTTTAATTATAAAGTTGGGCCGGGGTGTTACAGTAAGCGCTAAAACAAGTTATTTCTCACACATTTGTATCGTTCAATTTTGTACCAAGATGCACATGTAACACTCTAAAAGCTTACCCTATGACAATACTATTGATGATTGCAGGTCCTCGTTGTGCATGCTTCAGAAGGTAGCTCTGATTCATGCTTTTCAAGAGGCCACAAAGATTAGTTTGGAATTGTAGTAGGTCTCATTTGCCCCTGAACTTGTTATAAACTATACATAAATAATTTTCTAAGGATTATGATTTCTGCCTTATGATCTATACAAACCATTTATATTTATACATATATATATATACACACACACATGGTAGAATAACCATGCAATGAAAAAAATCTTGCCTTTAGGGAAATTCTCATCAGTGAAGAAATCTAAATCATAGACAGCATAGCGGTACTCATTGGTAGGCAAAGACTTAGGAAAGTCCTCGTAGGTTTCATATGGGCTTCCCAGTTTCTCCACCACCACTTCTTGATTCTCAATCTTAAAAATAATGAACCGGTAATTCTTCTTTGCTTTTAGCTCCAAGAACTTTAGTTTACATTCATCATGCACAACCATTCTAGATGCTGCATTTGCCTAACCGGAGGATTTATTTTTCTTTGGAAGAAGGAAATAAAGATAGGTATCAATCACGGATGGCCTAACGGAAATCATAATGCATACACAATAAAGGATAATAGGATTTATTTATTTAAGAAGAAAACAATATCAAGAAATGCATTGCAGCACTTCTTTTAGTATAGTATGTCATAATTATTGGACAAAGCATGCTTTCATTACTATATTGCATCACAAACAAGTGGACTTGAAAGATGACCAAAAGGCACTTCTCTTGTTTTGATTGTGGTATTAAGTATAAGAGACGATGGTAATAGCTAACTACCTACTGTTTATTTTGTTAAAATGTTCACATCATGTAAAAGAAATGATTTTATTCTCTTATGTAGCTCTACTTGTGTAGGTTCCAATGAATAAAGTTTGCATGTCAAGAATATTTTCATAAATAAAATAACAGGAAGCAACAAGCAATGTTCATTTTAGAGAATTAGGCATATTAGGACAAGTAGCACAATCCTAGGAATATTTTCTAGATATGCTTTACCTAATTTCTAAAGAGATCCTCTACAATGATGACAGATTCTACATAATTGATTAATTGTGCAAAATAAATGGCTCTATTTAACAAATTCTGATGCTATTTGATGGATTCCTTACAGCCAGTGTGTAAGAAGGAAGCCCAGACTGTAGAGGAGTTTGCTGCTAAAGTCTAATTCTCCCAGTGCAGAATTTGGCCTTCAATGTTTATGGAGAACATCTAAGAGCATTATTATTGGTGGAGAACATATAAGAGCATTATTGTGTGAGTTTTTATTATAATTTGATATGAGTTATGTATGTGAGTAATCCATGGACTACATTGTTCCATGCTATAATATGTGTTCCATTTTATATGTTTTTTGACAAGGTTCGTCCACTTCAAAGTTTACATTGTTCCAAGATTGCTTCCTGAATGTTCAAATAGCATTGAAAACACTATGAACGTTTAGACCCCCAATTACAAAATTACTAATTCAAGCTTTATATCAAACAATGTATGTGTGGAAAATGATAACAAGCTTATAACAGAATTGATAAACAATCTAAACCATAAATAATCACAATCACAGCAGTAATTAAATGGTAAAGATAAAGGGAAGAGATATGCAAACACAAGGACAACACGCGATGTGTTATCGAAGAGGAAACCGAAGCTCTCTGCGTAAAACCTCTCCGCCGCCCTCCAAGCGGTCAATAATCCACTAGAAAATGTAGTTGGGATACATAAACAGTAATAGACCCTCCAAGCCTAATCTACTCGAGTACCTAAGCCCTCCAAGATTCCTGCTCCAACGAGGTTGCGCCGAACCTTTTTCTTTTCTAGTTTACCGGATTCCGCTACTAAACCATAGCATCAACCAATAGACATTGGTTCCTTCCAAACTGCTTACCAAAGCACCAAATAAACCTTCTCACGGATATGGGTTAGGTGAGAAAAAGATTTGGTCAAGAACCTCTCAAGGATGTAACAATGGAGAGGAAGAGAGTAGAGGAATTTATAGAGTCTCAAAGGTAAAGATTGGGGATGAGGCAATCTTGTTTTTCTCTAGGGTTTCTCTCACAAATTCTCTCTGGAAGCTCTCTACATTTCGTGGGAATGAGGGGTATTTATACTAGGATGAGAATGGAATGTGAAACGTCAGTTTTTCCCAAACAGGGCATTCTGGCGACTTGACCTCGCGACTGGGTTGAGTCGCGAGTTCAAGCCATGAGCTAACGACCTGGCTAGCCTGGGACTTTTGTCCTGTAGTGCAACAGCTGGCGCGACTCTTCAGCTTCTGACATGCTTGGCACGTGTGCAACTTCTGGCGACCTGCAAGCCGCGAGCCACCCACAAGAGCCAGTCCCTGTTTCTTTGCACAATCTTGAGCATTACTTCACACTCTCTCACTCACTACCCTTACAAGTTTCCCACCTAAATATAGGGTTACTAAATGCTAAAATACAAGCAAATTTGACACGGAATAAAGCCAACAAGATGGTTGATAAAATTCAACCTTACACTTCCTAACAATTGAAAATTTGTTTTAGTAAAAAAAAAAAAATTTTGTATATAATTTGGGGTTAAAAAAAAATTATTATTACATTAGACGATTATTGGCTATCATGTGGCAGTGGCGGTCATGGTGGTTGTGATTGTTGTTTATTGTAGTGGATACTAAAATAGAACTACTTATGTTGGGTGTTTTGTAAAGTGAGAAGGTAAAATAGATAAAGTAGCTTTTTGTGGTGCCAAATAGCTAAATTTATGGCTCCACCAATGTGGATGCTCTAAGAAGTTATTTTCTATAATCTCCAGAGAAAATTATTTTTTTCAAATACTTTTTCAATTGATAAATGAGAGGTCAATTACCTAGGACATTGATACAGTAAATAGTTTAGTGCTGCACTTTTGTTTTCCCCCAAATGAGAATTCTCTCAACAATGCTTTCCTTTAGTTTCAAGAAATTTAAAAACAGGATGGTTCATTTATTTAGATAAATGGAGCATAGGAACAATAGGGAAAAGGAACTGTTAAGGGAATTTGGACAATTTCCTGAGGTTGGCCACATGGAAGTTTAACACTTTTTTGGACCCTTATTTAGCTGGACAATTTCTTGGACATCGTATTGGATTTTAAAATAGTACTTATCTTTGGCTTAAGGGTACTGCTTAAATATGGAACTTGAATTATTTATAACTCAGTCTGTACTGTGAATGCAAAGGTCTAAACAGCTTTCAATGCAGGAAATGGCAACTAGTAAGATATGGTAAATTGAGGTGAACACTAATCCGAATGCAAGAGACAGTGTCAAAATATATGGGAACTCCGAATTTGGGGCAACATGGAACGCTATTAAAGTTACTCTTTGAGTGGTGCAAACTTATCTAATATTCTAAATCTATTCGCAATTATTATTCACTAGAGATTAGCAAATCTAATCCAAGACATGTAAATTGACTTTATCTATTAAATAAAAATTGGTTTCTTTTACCTCTGATAAATACCTTGTATGCTTTAGGACCTCAAGAATAGGCCCTAAAACTCTTCGCCCATGCAAACTCAGTTCTCATAATTCACAAGCATTTCATCCCAGTAAATTAGAGAAAGAACACTCTTTTTAAAAAAAAAAAAAAAAAACAAACAGCTATTTCTCTTCAAGTGTCTCAAAAGCAAGAATAGTTCAGATCATACGCAAGATTTCTTAAAACAAGAAGAGCTCCACCTCGGACCAAATCCATCTGCAATTTAATAAAAAATTCTAAAAAAAATTAGGAGATTTACAATCAAAATCATTAAATTCAATTAATGGTATATAAATTGATTTAAACCAAAACAACTTAAGTAAAAAAAATCAAAGATACTCCATGCATAAACTAATTGAGAATTTGTCACTGAACCATTTTAACTAGACTTTTTTTTTTTTAACTTTTTTTTTTCATAGGAATTCATACCTCACCAAAATTTCAAGCTGTCAACAAAGAAAACCCAGTTTACATAGTATTAGATTTCAATGTCTCCTATTGTTTGTTGTCAAGATTCTAAGGCCTCGCAATCAAGCTTTAATTTTCTCAGACACTTTCTTGAAAAATCTAGACAGACAAAAAAGCTATTATGTGTATTCATTGTTAGTGTGGAAAATTAGGTACTAAAGAAACAATTTTCCAAATTGAAAAGTTCTACCTAGCGTGTGGATTACTCCAAATCCAAAGACTTTGGACAATAAAAACAAAGTCTCTAAAACTCTCTTTTCAAGACTTTAGGGGTTCAAAGTCTTTGAATCATAAAATTATAATTTCCTAAAAAAAAAAAAAGTATGAAAATGAATTTATCATTATTTGAATAATCACGAATTCAGAATTATCATTTTGTATTTTGATCTTGGTCACAATGGTGGAATCGTAGTTGCCCCATTATGGTTAGGAGCCAGTCTAATTTGGGTTTTCAAATGGAGACTCAAAGTTTTGGATATTTTTTTTAACCTCTATTTTACCTTTTCTTTTGCAAATAAAAAATAGTCATAATTTTGTAATTACTATAAGACCAATTGTCTCTATTACGTCTTGCAAGTTGGAGGACCCTCTTTCATATCGTTTGGATTTTAAATATATACGAGTCCTAAACCATCAAACTCAACTCTTCGTCCAATTCTTTTTGAGGAACATTTCCCGGAAAGCATTGAGTTGGAAATACAGAAAACATGTCATCAATCAACTATAAAGTTCCAAAAAAATGGCATTTGAAACAATTCAGATTAATTAGAACAATATAAAATTTCTAGGCACGTAGAAGGAAGTAAATTGAAAATCTATAGTATTTGCTCCATGATAATTATCTATATTATAAATTGAAGTCTCAAAAGCTTATTTAGCATGATCTTATGTGGTTAACCAAAACTCAAACAACTTCAGTTTTATATATATGATCAATTGTAGATTTCCTTGACATTTACATTTTCTCACTCTAGAGAGGATCACTTTGTCATGGCTTCATCATAACATATATATATATATATATATATAAAGACGCACACGCAATTGATTTCAACCTATAGTATTCGTTCTATGATAATTATTCTTTATCAATAAGCCAAGATACCCATTGATTTTTGGTGTAGGTGGGGTTTAAATCCCAAATGATAATAATAATAATAATAATAATAATAATAATAAAGCATTAATGGGAATGTATTTGGTACGAGTAAGAAACTGCATTTCTATGAAACTTTTGTCTAGAGAAAGATTTCAAAAACATTGTAGATGGAAATTGATAAGGTATATTTCTACTTTTTATGCATTAGCAGAAATTGGTGTCCCAAAACTTTTAAGATTTAAACACTTGCACATTCATTATTATTTTGTTGGTTTTCTCGATGATAAAATTGTCATTGTGCCCTTTCCATTTGAGCTAAGTTCATTATGTTCGAACTTTGCATAATATAACTATACATTTTGAGAATACACCAGTAAGTAATATTTTTGGTATAGATACAATATCGTCAAACCGTTTATACCCCTTTTTTGTCCAACACTTTTAAAGTAAAATCTAGATATTTTTGAAAAAATAATATTATTTTATGTGGAAATTTTTTTCTGGAAAATAGCCTCTTAAAAAAAATCATGTTTTGTGTTGAAACTTCAAAATTTGTAATTCTAGTGACAAATGTGTTTATACTAAAGTTGTGTTTTCCAAGCCATTTCAATGCAAAATGTGATATAATCAATTTTAGTGCAAAATGTGAAATTTAAATGCTTAAAATAATGTTTATAAAGATAGGCTATTCTCCCATAAGATTTTATCATTATTTGTAATAATATTAATAAAATGATATATATTTTTTTGGCCAAAAAAGCCGTAAAATTTAGCTAAACTCCCGACTAACTTTTCATTTTAATATGCAATTTAGCATGCTATATGTGCTTCTCAAATCTCAATATATTTTACCAAAAAACAAAAGTTACGAGTAATGACTATTGACCAATGAAATTTCCATATTGCTAGGTAAGCTAATTGATATGATATTTGGCCATATCAACATAAAAATGGAGGGTCCTACTACTTATTAGTACTTACAAAAGTCTCCTATCAAAAAAAAAAAAAAGGCACTTACAAAAGTCAGTCAATGCTTGACTACAACTAGTCATAGACTTGGTAGTGATTGGAGATAATGATGTGTAGAATTTTAAGCGTAAAACAAGGGGGGCTCACACGTCTAGAGTTTCAGTACCCCCACCGAAACTTCACCCCATCTGCAAAGAAAACCCAATGCATACGGCATTCCCATTAAAATTGAATGTTGATTTCTTCTCACAAACATTGATGGTCAATTGGTACTAGGAAACAATTTTTCTAAATCGGAAGGTTCTGCCCAGCTTATATAAGGGAGACTAAAGACTTTGGACAACAAAAATCCAAGTCTCCAAAACTTTCTTTTAAAACTTTAGAGGTTGAAAGCATTTGGATTATAAATCTGTAATTTTATTATAAATAAAGTAATAATTTGAATTAGTATTATTTGAACAATCACGAATTCAAAATTATCACAATGGGGGCACAATAGCAACCCCATTATGGTTAAAAGGCATTTGATCTAATTTGGGTTTTTGAATAGGAGACTCAAGATTTTGCTTATTTTTCTTTAAATTTTATGAATCTTTTATTTTAATTAAATATTATTAATATTTGAGTTTATAAGAGTTATATCCACTGTGTCGAATAATATATATATATATATATATCCAAAGTTTAGAGAAAATTCAATTAAATTTTAATTGGATACTCAATTTTGCGCGTGTCTCTCACTTAATTTTTAATTTTGTGCCAAGTTAATTATTAAGTGTAAAAATTGAAGAGTCCAAATCCAATTAGATTTTAAATTGGATTTCAATTGGGGTCTAATTTTCCGCCATGTGTCCATCTAAGTTTTTAATTTTTGTAGCAATTGAATTATTAAGTGCAAAAATCAAAGAGTCTAAAACGAATTAAATTTTAAATCATATATATATATATATAATAAGAAATTATTACATATTTTGGAAATGTATAGTTTAAAAAAAGTGTAAGCTAATACCATTTATAATTTGAACATCTTCTAAAAAATATAAATATAATTTAAAACGTATAATTGTGATTGTTTTTAATTATACATGTGCATATGTACGGGATTACACACTAGTTTAGGTAATTGAGAAGCAGGATAAAATTTGGTATGCTGAATTCCACAGAAATTTGGCATTGGCAATGCCGAACTAGGGGCAAGAGAGAAGAAAGACTTTGGCAACAAATGCAGTACTACCTTTCATATTACTATAACACTAATTGTCTTTCTTACATTATGCACCGAAGGGCTCACTTTAAAAAATTATATATATATATATATATATATATACACACATATATATACAAGTTCTAAATCATCAATTAATCCGTTCAAAATAAATAAATAAACTCTCAATTAAAGAATGCTCAAAGCATCAAAATTTTTGTTCAGTTATTTTTATGGACATTTCCCAGATAGCATAGAGATGGCAATATAGAAAACAAGTCATCAAACAACTGTAAGGTTCCAAATAATGGCGTTTGGAATAATTTTGATTAATCATAACGATAATTATAAATTATATATATATATATATATATGAGTCCTAACTCCTTAACCATCCATTAATCCATTTAAAATAAATAAATAAATCATCAATTAAAGAATGCTCAAAGCCTTAAGCTCTTTGTCCAATTATTTTGAAGGACATTTCCTAAAAAGCATTGAGATGGAAATATAGAAAACATGCCATCAACCAATGATACGCCTCATATTTTTTTCCCTAGTTGTGCAAAATTAATGAGCACTTCAATTACAAACATAAATTAGAAGATATCAACAAAAATCTATAAATAAGGAGCAAATTTTCTTACATGGAAAACTCATTAACGAGAAGAGAAAAGCTACATAATAGTTTAGTAAGAGAACTTCTAATATAAAATAATGAGTTTATAACGCATATATATATATATATATATAATGGATGGAAAGCTTCGTTTTACTATTTAAAGAGTTTTGGTTTAATGGGAGGAAAATTAAGAAATTCAAACTAATGACTTTGGTTTTATGAAGCGTTCTCTTCAATCACTTGTGTTACTTAAAAAGAATACAATTAAAAATTTAAAATAAGTCTAGAGTCACACACACACACACACACACACACACAAATTACAACTATCGAGGAAACAAATTGTTATTAATAATTTAATAGATAAAAATGTAATATTAGTAGTAAGCTTAGATAAAAAATCGATAAAAATAATAATAATTAACAATTTAAATATTGTGAAAATTGCTATATTCATAACATTACTCATGCAATTATTAGGTCTAAAAAAGAAAGACTTGCTTTTTTATGGCAGAAGACTTTTAAAGTACAACCTTTTTTGTTATTAATAAACTTTTTCTATTTGTTTTTTTTTTCCCAAAAAAAAAAAGTATTAAACATTTTTTCAACTATAAACAAATAAACACAACTTTTTATTGTGGAAGACTTGAGAGACAAGCTTTTTTTTTTTTTCCCCAGAACATATACCACTTCATTGACTTGTTGACTTGTTGGCCATCTACTAAGCCTTGACTTGTTGACACATACAGCACGCAAAAGATTAGTCTTACTCTTTGGTTGATGTGTTGCAGAGAAAATGCTTATTGTGTGTTATGAAGTAAACTCTACGAACATGGAACAGGAATTTATTACAATATTTGAATATTTTTCACTTGACAAATTTTATATGCTAAGAGACAAGCATTAAAATCGTGACATCAATGAGTAACGTTTATTTCACACAAACGAATGTTGATTTCTTCTCATTGTTTGTCAAGATTCTATGGCCACACCGACACGAGCTTTATCTTTATCCCAACGTTAGTGTGAAAAGAAGAAATTGGTACTAGGAAACAATTTTTCAAAGTTAAAAAGTTTTGCCTGGCTTATATAAGGGAGACTAAAGACTGGACAAAAAATAAAACGAACTTAGAGTTTAGCCTTTGGATTATAAATTTGTAATTTTTTATAAAAAAAAAAAAGAAGTATTAAAAATTGAATTAGCATTATTTGAACAACCATGAATTTAGAATTATCTTTTTGTATAATTGTATTTTGATTTTGATCACAATGGTAGCATCATAGCAACCCCATTATGGTTAGGAGGTATTTGATCTAATTTGGGTATTCGAATAAGTGACTCAAAGTTCTAGTTATTTTTCTTTGAATTTTATGAGCCTTTTGACTAAATATTATTAAAATTTGAATTTATGGGTGTTATGTTCCAAAGATGCCAAATTAGGGGGAAGAGGAGAGAGACTCTAACAGCAAATTCGATACCTCCTTTTATATTATTAATTTATTATAAGATCAATTATCCTTGCTTACTTTATGCAAACCGGAAGACTCCCTTATTGATTGTTTGGATTTTAATTATATATGAATCTTAAACAGTTAAACCATCAATTAATCTGATAAAAAAAAATTAAATAAACCATCAATTAAAGTATGCCCGAAGTATCAAACTCATTGTCCAATTATTTTTAAGGACATTTCCTATAAATTATTGAGTTGAAAATATAGAAAACAAGTCATCAATCAATCAACTATAAGGTTCTAAATAATGGCATTCATAATCATTTTGATTAATCCTAACAAAATAATTGATTAATCAAAATGTTATTTACAAAGAAGATAACTTAATAATAGATTATTTTGGTTTATTAACTTCTTTAAATGTTGTTTCGTATAACAAGTTTCCAATTAAGCTATTCAAGGTAAAATTGATTTTGATTCTAAAAAAAGAAGAGGGTAAAAAAAAAAATTAACAATAAATGAGAAAAGAAATCAACAATTGACTAGTTTTGGAATTAATAATCTTTGTTTAGAATTCTTAGAATAAATCAAACATAAAATTTTAAATTTATATATAAAAAAATTGATTGGTTTGAATTTTACTATGTTAATAGAGAAATGTTATGTCCACAATATTTTCACAACACTTTTATAACAAATCATAAGTGGCTTCTATCATTTCAGTAAAAAAAAAAAAAGTCATAAGTGGTAGGTTGTTATATGTTGTTATTGGTTGGATAAAAAAGTAATTTTAGTAATGGTTCAAATTAGAACTAATAACAATTAATCACCTATAATTTATTGTGAAAATATTATGGATCTAACAAAATCCAATCCCTCACATCAAAAGAAATGGTCATGATGTGAAGTTATCCACTTATCCAAAAAAAAAAAAAAAAAATCTAAATCCTCTCAAAAATTATACGTGGCCTTAAATTAGAGAATTTAATTAAAGATAAAGGATAATATTACTCTCGCACTTAATTCATGATCCATTTATTATCCTATTTCTTTTAAAAACATTTATTGTCCTCATTAAATACTATGTGGATATTTTTCAAACAATAACAATTTGAAACCTTAAAATACATTTAGAGTATGTTTGGATACCGTTTATTTTGTTGAAACTGAAAAGATTATTGCTGAAAGTACTGTAAATAAAGGTAAATGTTAGTTGAAATAGTACAGTGGAGTTCATGAATAGTGCCAAAAAGTGCAGTGGGGTTCATGAATAGCAGCAAAAATAAGCTGAATAATAAATAATTTTAATTTTTCATTTCAATCCAAGTGCACACTAATTGTATTAATTGTTTATAGCAAAATTATATATTTAACAAATTCAAATTTTGAATTATTGAAAAGAGAGTGCTTCCTAGAAAACAACATAAACTTCATTTAAAAAAAAAATTAAAAATGGATAATGTAGGGTTCAAATTTGATGGGCCAGACACAAACTTTGTAGACTGTGAACTCAATGAACCCCGAACAATAAATTTGTAGAGAATGGGTTAAACAGCTGGGCTGGTTATGGATTTAGCAACGGTTCATACATGCAAATAAGAATAAAACGATGTTCAGATTAGTATCCAGTGAAAACTCTCTTGAATCCGAAGAGGCTTAGTTTTTATGGACCAAAATGAATACAATTTTCTCCCTCTCATTTCAGAGACTTACTTCCTTTATATATCCTCCTCCTTCCTTATCTTCACCGTACACTTGTTCTTCATCCAAGCATCCAATTGAGTACTTGTCACATCAGATGTTTGCTTTAGTCTGCCGTGAGTGGTAGTAGTTGAGGTTGTACTGTTCAGCTGTCTTCTCCACATAAATGCGGTCAGAAAAGTTGCTGCAATGCATTAAATGTGGTGGTAGCAGTTTTTTCTTTAAGATATTTTATATTCTTCTCATCCTTAGGCATGCCCAGAGCTTGCTCTTTGCCGTGGAATCAGCTGGGAAGGTTGCTCGGGTATTCAATATATTTGTTTGATCAAGTTCTCTGGTGATCCGATGAGGGGGACCTCTTTGGACCAACAGAATTGTATTCGGACGTATTCCATCATTCCTTTTCAAGTGCATTTCCACCAAACAGACTCAGCCCTGATCCCTTTCACCTCTTCGGACAAACAGTGACATTCAAATTGGGCTCCAGGCCCAATACGTAGCGCTGGGCTTTCACACCCACAGATAACATAGTTCAAAATCTCTCTCTCTCTCCTTGTCGTTGACAACATAGCACATAGCTTTATTTAATCCAAAATCTAACAACCTATTAATATTTAATCCTACAATAAAGAACAAGTTGTAAAATAATAATAAATCCCAATAAGTAAATTACCATAAGTGGCTCATCAATTTGGCAACATCACAGTTCAACACGTGGCAAGCACGTTTTCCTTATCTCTATATATATCAGGCTACCAGCTCTTTCATTTCCTCACTATTCACAAAACTGTTTCCTTTCACTTCGCTTTGTTTTCTTTGAAATATGGATTTGGTAAAGATATTTCATATATTTCATATACTTCATATTTCACATCACATAATTCATTTTGCACATTCTCTTTTTAAAAAGTTACAAAAAAAAAAAAAAAAAAAAAGGCTTTTAAAAAAATATATAAAAAGTTGGTTCCGATTTGTTTGAGTACGAAACTGGTTTTTTTTTTTTTTTTTTTTTTTTTTTGTGATTTCGGGTTGTGAAAGTTTCGGAGATATGGAGGTTTCGGTGATTAGAAGCTTTAAGGCGGAGTTGGCGTACAGCGAGCTTGGGTTTTGTAATTTGAAGGGTGGCAAAACTGTAATTTCCTCGAAGAACATGGTCTGTTTTGGTCGGAGCACCGGTTGGAGAAAGTCTGGGATCCGATTCACTCTCAGAGCTACTGCTGCTATTCAATCTGAACCACTCCGATCCGATTCCGTTTCGGGTCGTTCTAGAAGATCCAAATCGGTAAGCTTTTTTTTTTTTTTTTGCTAAATATTTACACGTTTGGTTGCTGAGAAAAAAAAATTGTTAAAAATTTTCTTATGGCTGAATTTTTTTTTCCCTCTTATATATATATATTTATTACTGTATTAGCTTTATATATATATATATATATATAAAGAAGGAATTTTTTTTGAAGTGGGATTGTTTGATTTCTGTTGTCTTAATTCGAAATGATTGAAAATTTAAGACTGGAAAAGCAACACAAATACTTGGATATTTTTTTTTTTGAGAATGAAATACTTGGATATTTTGTTTAATTAGAATTGGTTTATATTGGATGAGTCAAATTATGTATGTTGGTTTATTGAACTAATTAAGCGGGAGATTATAAAGCTCAGTTTTTTTAAAAGGGGAATTGAGTGTAAAAGGGATAGGATATGATTGGAGTTATTGGGCTATCCGGGTTTTGGTTCAAATTGTTTCTGCATGGTTTGAAATGTTATGTTAGATTTGGATTATTTATATGTCAAGGACTCAATATCATTACCATGGCCAAAGTTAATCATGCTAGTACAAAATATGACAAAAAATTTTATTAGATGATCAATTTGAGGCCTAAAGAAATCAAATATGTTGGACTCAAAACTTACTGGGTTTGTGTGTAACTTATCAATCTATATCTATATATATCTAAAAATTGAAGCGTACCATTTATTATTGCTATATTTCTGTTGAGCTACATCAGCATCCACGTCATTATTTTTTTCTTTTTTCTTTTTCAATTTTCCTATAATTGTTTTTAACATCTATTTTTTAAATATTTACACTTCTCCAACTTTTCTTCCTCCTTTACCTTTTCATCTCCTCACTACTCCTCCAAACTTTCTCCCTCGCTTACTTTTTCATCTCTCCACTACCCTCTATATTAATATCATTCTTCATCTTTCTCTTCATCTTTTTTTATTTTTTTTTTCTCTTTTTATTTACATCATCTTACTATAAATTTGTCACTATCTCATCCATTTATTCCATTCTATGCATAGTTTTCCCTCACAAAAAAGGTTCTCTCTCTGTCTCTCTCTATCTCTCTCTCTCTCTCTCTCATATTTGGTGGATTTTTTCTTTCTTGCATCTCTGCTTTAGGTTGATAATTTTTTATATTCTTTAAAACTCTACTTTGGGTTAATGTGATTTGGCTTTGTTTTTTAAGTTGTATTTTATTTTTGTACTCTTTCATTGTTGAATGTTATCCTATTGTATTATAAAGAATTAAATATAGCATATAAAAATATAATATTATTCTATTACATAGCATGATTTGGATAATTTGGTATTTATTGTAATTTGATATTTATTTTATTACATAGCATGATTTTTTATAGTGCTCAATTTAAATGTTAAACTATGAGACTTTACCAATTTTTGTTTATTTTTTAATCCTTTGTGGTGGATAAAATACTCTTAATAGTTGTATTAGAAGTACTCTATAATGCCATTTATTTAGAGAAAAGCAAATGTTAGCCAAACAAAAATAATTGGATGGGTGACAAATTTTAACTTTTGCAATTTTATTTTAATTATTATTATTATTATTATATAACAATGCATATATAGAAATTTAATTCTTAGATTTTGCTAATAATTATTTATTTTACAATATGTTTTGGGTGGACGAAATTACAATTTCTGCAAAGAAAATAACCTTAATAGATTATCAACAACAAATTGTTTTCCTAATCGGTCCAATTAATCTTTGTTAAGTTTTATTAATTTTTTTAGTTACGTTTTTCGGTGTTTTGGATTGTAGGTAGAAAAAATAATGTTTGAGAAAGTTTGTTTAGAACTAAAAGAATAATTTACAAATTTTATATTCTTTTTAATGATTCACAAAATGTTATAAATAAATTTTATTAAAAAATGAATATTTTCATTAACTTGCCTTATTTCTGAGAAAAATTGTATTATTTTCATTTTGATACAGCAAACTTTATATTTATAATTTATGATTATTCCTACATTACATTTATGATTGTTCCTATAATAGATAAAAATATGATTACTCGTTATTAAATTAGTTTAAATTGTAAAAAATAAAATAATAATATCACCATTAAAAAAATTATCACGCGCAACGTGCGGGTTCGCGGCTAGTAATAATAAAAATGTGTTGCGTAATAAATTGGCATCATATAGCGTTCGGACTCAATTTGATAAATTACCATTTGTCCCAAGAGTTTGAGCTATTCAAAAATGGTAAATTCAATCACTTAACCATTATTCTAACGCTACATATTTGAGTGTCATTTATGTGGATTTGGCTTATGCTACCCCCAAGCTCCTAACCTACGCAGCTTCGGGGAAATGATTGGAAATTATGTAATTGACTTATCATTCTTAAATTATTTCAAATGTTTAGAGAGTTTGTAGTCTTTTTGGCTTAAGGTGTTTTTTGATGATGCCAAATTTAACATCTTGTTGTCTTGGAATATTTCTTTGCAGTGTGATATTGTAAGATTGTTTGTTGGGCTTCCTTTGGATGCTATTTCCGACTGCAATACAGTAAACCATGCTAGAGCAATTGCAGCTGGTCTAAAAGCTTTGAAGCTGTTGGGAGTTGAAGGTGTAGAGCTCCCAGTTTGGTGGGGAACAGTGGAGAAAGAAGCCATGGGGAAGTATGAGTGGTCAGGCTACCTTGCTCTTGCCGAAATGGTTCAGAATGCGGGTCTCAAGCTTCATGTCTCGCTCTGCTTCCATGCTTCCAAACAACACAAAATTTCACTCCCTGAGTGGGTATCCCGGATTGGTGAATCCGAACCCAGTATTTTTTTCATTGATCGGGCAGGGCAGCAGTACAAAGAGTGTATATCACTAGCTGTTGATGATCTTCCTGTGCTTGAGGGGAAGACTCCAGTTCAAGTCTACCGTGAATTTTGTGAGAGCTTTAAGTCTTCTTTCTCATCTTTCATGGGCTCCACAATCACGGTAAGAAATTTTGCTTCCAAAATTCTTTAATTAACATCCACTGTATTATTTCTTATTTGGGCACTGACGGTTTCAATGGTTCTGTATTGCTTTTTTTAGGGCGTCTCTATGGTTCTCGGACCAAATGGTGAGCTCCAATATCCTTCACACCAGAGGCTAGTCAAAAGTAATAAAATCACAGGGGACAAAGGTAGATATTGGATTAATTGTTTCTGTTCACATGGACAAACAAATTTTGCAGAGTTGCTCAACTTCTACAAATTTCCTGGTGATGAAATCCCAATTGTCCGAGGTTCAGCTTTGTCTGCCTTACAGGGGACAAATGAAGAACTCGGGAAGAAGGCTATTTTAAAACTGATGGATGCTGTGGATCGATACATAGCTGATCCTGTGCGCCAGCTTGACAAGCCTTTCTTACTGCCAATAGAAGATGTATTTTCGATTCAGGTCAGTGAATATGCATACCAACATTGGTGGTAAAAGCAATTATGGATGATATAGCATGGTGTTCGTGCCTTTTTGACGAAGAAGAAGGTTGGGGGGGGGGGGGGGGGGGGGGGGGCGCCGTGTGGAGTGTTAACTCCGTTTTCTCGGTTTCAGCATGTATGATTAAATGTGGCAACATAATTCGAACTAACTATTGAGTTGAATATCTCTTGTTATGGAGTCTTAAGATGTTATTTTCATTCTAGAGAATGACTGTTGGTTCCTCTGCTGAAAATTTTACTAGCCTTTCCTTTCTAAACTTGTGGCCAAGATTTTAACAATGGTTAGATACCATGAAAATTTTCTATTACATTTCTCTGTATTCCTGTGCGTAATCATATTTTATTAATCAAAAACAGGCCCAGGCACCTAAGTTGTGACTTGTGATATTTTTTGGTTTATGTGACTGTGTTTGTAGGGACGTGGGACTGTTGTAACTGGTCGTGTTGAACAAGGTACCATCAAAGTTGGTGAGGAGGTTGAAGTATTGGGTTTGATGCAGGTATATATCTAGATTAAAGTTTAACTATATTTAATGATACCACTGTCTCATTGGCTTCTCTAGAACATTATGAGTTTATCATGTTTTTGACTCGTTTTTGCCTTTCTTAATTCATAGGGTGGACCTTTGAAGACTACAGTGACAGGTGTGGAGATGTTCAAGAAGATCTTAGATCATGGGCAGGTAATTAACCGGATTTACATCACTTGTACTGTACTGCACTGCTGATTGTTAAATTAATTATGTTCTTCTGTAGGCTGGTGACAATGTGGGCCTTCTTCTGCGTGGTTTAAAACGTGGTGATGTACAACGAGGGATGGTGAGTAATACTATCTGAGGTATAGAAAAACAATTGTGAATTTGTAATAGTTACATGTCAAGATCAGATGGAATCTAGGTTTTGTAGAATGACTTAATCTGGATATGTGATATTTTAGTCAATAATATTCATGCATATCAATAAGAAACTGATAATGAAAAAGTCTATTTAGAAACACTATAAAGGTGTGCTTCAGCATTTTGTATCCATAGCTTTATATTTATGATTGTCATGGGTTTAATATCATGGTTTTTTTCCCCTCTTTTTTTAAATTTATTTTTTTGTTATTTTTAAATTCTATTTGTTTTTTACAGGTAGTCTCCAAACCTGGTGCGGTGAAAACATATAAGAAGTTTGAGGCAGAGATTTATGTCCTAACAAAAGATGATAAGATTCTACGTAATTGTGCAAACTAAATGGCTCTTTGTAACAAAATCCGAGGATATTTGATGAATTACTTGAAAAAGTATTTGAAAAAAATAAATTTCTTTGGAGATTAAGAAAATCACTCTCAAGATATTCACGATACACATGGTGAAACTTTAGCAACCAACTCGATCTTCTACAGCCTGGGCTTCTTTCTTACATACTAGTTGCAAGTAATTCATCAAATATCCTCATATTTGATGAATTACTTGCAACTAGTATGTAAGAAAGAAGCCCAGGCTGTAGAAGATCGAGTTGGTTGCTAAAGTTTCACCATGTGTATCGTGAATATCTTGAGAGTGATTTTCTTAATCTCCAAAGAAATTTATTTTTTTCAAATACTTTTTCAATTAGTATGTAAAAGCTAGATTAAATGTTTGACGTTGGATAAAGTATTAGAGGGTATTAGATTTCAATATCTCCTATTCCATGAAATGAATGTTGAATTCTTCACACAATTATTGTTTGTCAAGATTCTAAGGCCCCCACGTTTTTTAATTTTCTTGAACGATACTTTCTTGGAAAAACTAGATGGAGAAAAATGTTATTGAGTGTATTCAATGTGTAGTGTGGAATTCCATCAAAAAGAAAAAGTTTGGTGCAGAAAATTAGGTACTATAAGAAAAATTTTGTGGAAAACATTTTGTGGAATTCCATCAAAAAGAAAAGTTTGGTGTGGAAAATTAGGTAATTTAATAAACAATTTTCTAAATTGAAAAGCTTTGCCAACGTAAAGGAGACTCCAAAGACTTCGGCAAAGAAAAACGAAATCTCCAAACTCTCTTTTAAGACTTTAGAAGTTCAAAGTCTTCGGATTCTAAATTTGTAATTTTTAAAATAAAAAAAGGGTATATAAATAGACTTATCATTATTTGAACAATCATGAGTTTAGAATTATCATTTTGTATTTTGATTTTGATCACATTGGTGGTAGCATAGCAACCTTAATCTGGTTAGGACTTTGGAGGCATTTGATCTAATTTGGGTTTTTGAATAAGGAAGTCAAAGTTTTGGTTATTTTTCTCTGAATTTGTGAGTCGTTTAACAAAATATTATTAAAATTTGAGTTTATGGGTATTTGTCACAAAAAAAAAAAACAAATATTTAAGCGATTGAGAAGATGGGGTGATTTCGGTACCCTAAGTGCTAAGTTTTACAGAAATTTGGCATTGACATTGCCGAATTGGGGGAAAGAGAAGAGAGAGGCTCTGCCAACCAATTTGGTACTCCATTTCAAATTGCTATAACACCAACTATCTTTTTTACACACACACACACAGATATATATATATATATATATACATATGTCCTAAATCATCAATGAATTTGTTCAACAAATAAATAAATAAGCCATCAATTAAAGAATGCTCAAAACCTCAGACTCTTTGTTCAATTATTTTTGAGGATATTTCCCATGAAGCATGGAGATGGAAATATAAAAACAAGTCATCAGTCAATTGTAAGGTTCCAAATAATGGCATTTGGAATAATTTTGAGTAATCATAATAATAATTATAAATTAAATATATACAAGTCCTAAACCATCCATTAATCCATTAAAAAAATCCATCAATTAAAGAATGCTCAAATTCTCAAGCTCTTTGTCCAATTTTTTTTTAAAGACATTTCCAAAAAGCATTGAAATGGAAATATAAAAAAATAAGTCGTCAACCAACTATAAGCCTCAATTTTTATTTTTTATTTCTTGGTTGTGCAAATTTAATGAACCCTTCAATTAAATTTTATGAGTACAAACAAACATCAATTAGAAGATATCTAAGACAATCCATAAGTAAGATGTTTTTTTCTTACATGGAAAACTCATTAATGAGAAGACAAAGGCTACATAACTGTTTAATTAAAAACTTCTAGTATAATATAATGAGCTTATAATAGTTTTTTGTAAGGGAAGGAAAGCTTTAGTTGACTATTTAATGTGTTTTTGTTTAAGGGTAGGAAAAAAGAGAGATCACGTTTTGCGCGTTTCCCAGAGGCTGCATTTTTTTTAGGGGTTCCATGCATTGTTCACGAGACCCACAAGTACTGAAATTTTGCAAATTTTAAGTAAAATTGGGTCCCACGGTATTATTCACACATTTAAAAATTATTTTGCTACAGTGTTTTCAGTTTTCAGCAATAAGCGGTATCCAAACAGACCCTCAAAGTTCAAACTAATGACTTTGGTTTTATGAAGTATTCTCCTTAATCACTTGTATTACTCAAAAAGAATACAATTAAAATAAGTCTAGATCCACAAGAAAAAAAAAAAAAATATATATATATATATATTGCCACTATCGGGGAATAAATTGTTATTAATAATTCGTTAAATGAAAATGTAATATTAGTGGTGCGTGAGATCAAATAAAAATCAGTAAAAAACTTAGCGATTTAAATATTGTATGTTAGTTGGGATAAACTTGTCTTATTCTTGTTGGATATTTAGGATCCGTTTGGATACCGCTTATTTTGCTGAAAACTGAAAGCTGAAAACACTGTAGCAAAATAATTTTTAAATGTGTGAATAGTGTTATAGGACCCATTTTTAATGAAAGTTTTGGTGGAAAAAGAGGTTTGTGGGTCCCATGAACAGTGCACGGGACCCACTAGAAAGCACTGAAATGCACTTCTCAATGTATAAAAAAAAAAAAAAACAAAAAAAACAAAAAAGGTGTGAAACGCCAGATGTGAAACGCAGACGTGTATCCAAACGGATACTTAGGTTGCTAAACACTTTGCCATGATTTCATCATAATGTATACTTTATTTATATTTAGAGCTCCCCAATTCATTTTAATTAAATCAATATTGTCAATCTTTTAATTAAAGTCTATGGCCTTGGCCCTTGAATGAGAAAGTGTTTTTTCTAGGAAAATTGACATGTGGTAGCCAAAAAAAAAAAAAAAGATATGTGGCCAGATCAAGATAAAGGCCCCACAAAATGGAGGGAGGGTCCTACTTGCAAGACTTCAGTCAATGCTTGAAGTGTGAAACAAAAAAAATCAAATGGAGAAGTACTCCCATAAATTACCATCCAATTAGTATCCTTTTTCACAATTAACCCTTATTTCTCATAATCTGATAATGGAAGGTTTCTTAGGATTCCTGTTCCTCGCTTTTCTAATTATTCCTCTTCCTCATTTCTTCATTTTCTGCACCGAACACACTAACTCTGAGGTTTGTTGCATCGATAGCGAGTGACATGCCCTTCTCAAGTTCAAGCAAGACCTTATTGATCCTTCAAACCGGCTCTCCTCTTGGACTGTTGATGGGGATTGCTGTCACTGGCTTGGTGTTGTCTGCCACAACCTCACTGCTCACGTCCAACAACTCCATCTCAGAAACTTCCCTCCTGATTAGGATGCTTTTACGAATTTGGAACAAATTGATGCCTATGAGCAGTCAATTTTTGGTGGTAAGCTAAATCATTCTCTGCTTGATTTGAAGCATTTGAATTACTTTGATCTCAGCTTCAATGATTTCTCTGCTTCTCCTATTCCCTCATTTCTTGGTTCAATGAAGAGTTTAACATCTCTTAACCTCTCTAATGCGAGATTTGTGGGAGTAATACCTCATTAACTTGGAAATCTCTCCAGTTTGCTCTATCTCAATCTTGAAAGTTCTAGTTTTTCTGGTTTATATGTGAATAACCTTCAATGGCTTTCTGGTCTTCCTTTGCTACAACATCTCGATATGAGTCGTGTAGATCTTAGCAAAGCCTCTGATTGGCTACAACTCACAAACACACTCCCTTCCTTGTTTGACTTGCGTTTGTCATCTTGCCAACTTCCTTTCATTCCATCGACATTCACTGTTAACTTTTCATCTCTCCTCACCCTCAATCTTTCAGAGAACCAATTTGAAAACACTTTGATTGTATCATGGATCTTTGGTCTTCGTAATCTTGTTTCTCTTCATCTATCTGAAAATAACTTTCAAGGTCTAATCCCTGTTGATCTCCAAAACATGACTTCTCTTAGTCACCTCGATCTATCTTGAGACCATTTCAACTCTTCAATTCCCAATTAGTTGTATAGTTTTAGTCGTCTTGAGTTTCTCAACCTTCAGTTCAATAATTTGCAGGGTACAATCTCCAGTGCCATTGGAAACCTAACATCTGCCATTAGTATTGACTTGTCATTCAATGAACTTGGAGGAAAGTTGCCAAGATCGTTGGGTAATCTCTGTAACTTAAGGGAAATCACATTGTCAAACAACAAATGGAGTCAAGAGATAACTGAAATCTTAAAAAGGTTGTCAATGTGTCTTTTAGATAGACTAGAGATCTTAGACTTAAGTAATTCTCAACTTCATGGTTAATTGACGGATGAACTTGGGGTATTTAAAAATCTAGTCAAACTTTTTGCTAGGTCTAATTCAATATCTGGTCCAATTCCAGTGTCTTTAAGAAATCTTTCATCTTTGACATACCTGGATTTTTCAAACAATCTATTCAACGGAACTCTCCCTCAAAATTTTGGAGATTTGAAAAATCTAGTGAGACTTTATTTTTGGAATAATTCAATTTCAGGTCCACTTACGGTGTCTTTAGGAAAACTTTCATCTCTGACATACCTGGATCTTGGGAATAATCAATTGGAAGGAACCCTCCCTCAAAATTTTGGATAGCTTTCCAAACTTGAGACTTTATATATTCATTCTAATATGTTGAAAGGTGTCGTGTTTGAAGTTCATTTTTCCAATTTAACCAGTTTGATGATACTTTATACATCTGGAAACCAACTGACTTTAAAAGCAAGTCAAAATTGGATTCCTACTTTTCAGCTTAGGTCTTTATGCTTGCGATCATGGAATTTAGGGCTAAAATTTCTCCCATGGCTTTGTTCACAAAGGCATCTGTGGTCGTTAGACATTTCTGATACAAGGATTTCAAATGTGGTTCCTCCTTCATTTTGGAACTTGTCCTCTCAGTTCCAAATTTTAAATCTCTCCCACAATCTAATCCATGGAGAAATTCCCGTGATTTTGTCTGCTTCAGTGATTGATTTAAGTTCAAACCATTTCAAAGGTCTGTTACCTTGTATATCCTCTAATTATGAAATTATTTTTTGGGCTAGACTACTAATTATGAAATTATTGCATTAATTTGTTAAGGACAAAACTTAGGTACATTATCTTAGGTGCTGTTCCTTAGGTTCTCTTCTTAAGATTCAGCCATGTGATTACTTAACTAAAAAATACACTTTCATCCCATGAGAAAAAATCCACATGGCAGAATCTTAAAAGGGAAATTTAAGGTAGAACACCTAAGTACTGTACCTAAGTCTTGCACATTTGTTAAAAGCAAAAAGGACACATTAGGTGGAAAAAGCCAAATGAAGCTAAGACACAATCATACAATAATATTGCAATGAATTTAATTTTAACATAGCCTAGCATACTAGAATAATGATGTTTCCTATTTGGCTCTTCAATCATCAATACTTGGGGATTGCAAACTTAGTACCTTACTAGGTAGGCCCTTTTGGATATACACCATTGTCAGTTTCTTGAAAATCTTCTCCTCCCTCTGTGTGTGTGTGTTAAAATACTTAGAACTCCAAAAAAAAAAAAAAAAAAAAAAAAGAGTACCTTACTAGGCATTAATTATTCCATTAAAATAACATTTTTTTTATGAGTTTGATTTTTTGATGATGATATATATAATTTTTTTTATCACTCCACCAAAGCATACATTGAGTATATATATTTCTTATTTAATATTATTTTTATATATGGAATAAAATTTTATATATATCTTATTTATAATTTATTTATTTGAACATATTTTGTTATTATCTCTAAAATCTGTCTTTTTTTTTGACATTCTTATGGTCACTCCTACTTTGTTTAGAGTTATCTCATTAAAGATGACAAAATATGTTCCCCCGAATAAGGGACAAGGTATCTATGATTTGACTTGGCTACACCACATCAGAATCTTTACGGTGTATACCTATTATTAATGGCTTATCTTTTTTTTTTTTTTTCGAATTATTTAATGGCTTATCATATCAGTGGGTAGAGGAAAATTTTAAAATACTACCATGTTTTTTAGAGTTTTAGTTGAAGCGGGAGGACGACCTGGTTGAGATAAAAAAAAAAAAAGGTGTTTTTTAGGGAACGTGTTTAAAGTTGGCTCCAAGAAAGATACACTCTTTTGTTTTGGGGAGCAAGTAAAAAAAAATCTAAATTAAAATGACCAATGTACAAATATTTTTAGGGTGGCCAAATGTACAAGTATTATTTTAAAAAGAGAAGCTTTTAAATAGATTAGTTACCATAGTATATTTTCATGCACAATGGGCTTTTCTTTTGATGGGCCAAGATGAGAGTTTTAGTCCAAAACATGAGTGGAGCATATTGTTTAACAATTGTCAATGGATCAATCTGTCCCTAGATCAAAGCACTGGTGGAACTAAAGGGTAACCAAAATGAGAAAGTATGGATTATTTCCGTGGAGTACTTGATTATTATTAGGGTAATTACGTATTTGGTCCCTCTTGTATACTATATTTCAATTTGATCTCTAACATTTCAATTATGTCAATTTGCTCCCTAACTTTTCAGTATTGTATCAATTTAGTCATTTCCGTTATCTTTTGGATGAAAATTGATGATGTGTCTAATGGCTAAAACAAAAAATTAGCTTCCATTGATGTGACAATAAATATAAACTTTATTTTGGCCGTTTGCCATGTCAGCAATTTTTATTTTAGATATAACGGCAAGAACTAAATTGACACAACATTGAAAGGTTAGGGACTAAATTGACACAATTGAAATGTTATGGACTAAATTAAAATATGGTGTAAAGGTTAGGGACCAAATATGTAGTTTACCCTTCTTATTATTATTATTATTTTAGAGAGTTTCAATTTATAACATTTGCTCTTAATAATATTTTTTTTATCATCAGATCAAGACATCAATCGGTTTTTGATGTAAACAGGAACTGAATCCTAAATCTCTTATTTAATCATTAGAAACCCACTGTTTATTTAATTTTTTGAATACAGTGGAAGTATATAAATATGGAGCCCTTTTGTAAAAGTTAAAATAAACACTTTCATTTTAAAATTAAAAGCATGAATTTTTTATCTTTTTTTCTTAGAATTAATATTGCATAGTCAAGTACTTCCCCAAAAAAAAAAAAAACTGCATGGTAAAAAAATGTAATCAAAATATGGAAATTTATGTTTTAATTATATCCAAATTAAAATGATTCCATTTTTAAAAAGATTGTTTAAAATCATGAAGTGAAGGGCAAATGAGTATTTCACGCTCCTCATAAGTTTCTAATACACGGAACGGCGTCGTATCTCCCTTTCTAATGGCCTCTCTCTCTTTCATGCTCAATCTCTCTCTCACTGGAGTCTGACAAATAGCGCTTCGAACTTCGAAGGAGAATCGAAAAAGCTCAGGTTTGATTTCTCTCATTTTCTACACAATCTTTCGAATTAACAATTATAATGGGTCTAGTTGAGTAAATCTTTTAAATACATTTGTTCTCTTCTGCGAAATTGCTTTGGGCATATTTGGTTTGTCTTTGAAAATTCCTGGTTATGTATTGTACAAGGTATATATGCTTTAAACATTATGTCCTTAATACTTGTGTGGTCTTGTTTAATGGTGACGTTGTGGGTGCCAATGTTTTCAGTTTTAATAGTTTTGTTGATTATTACCATACGAAATATGGTTCATTTCGAAATGCTTACTTCATTTTTAAACTATTGAGAACACAATGCTACTGAAGGAAACAGAGTTGGCACTGGAACACCCTTGCTAAATAACTATAATTTACAAAGAATTTCGTTAGTTGGCCGGATCAGAAAGAATATATAAAAGTAGCATCTCGAGTTTTCTAAACTCGAGATCCAAATAAAAATCGAGTTTCTTAAACTCGTTTTTGGGGTTCCTCATTTGCTGATCTGGACAGAACTGACCACGTGGAAATCTTAGGAACTCGAGTTTCTAAAACTCGAGTGCTGTTTAACATTTTCCCTTCACCTGATATTTCAGAAACACTCTCATTTATACACACACTCTCATTTATACACACACTCTCAGAATTTTTTTTCCATTTAACAATAAATATCAAAAAATTTAGTTAGTTGTCACATTTCAAAACAATGTTGAAAACTAGCATCTCGAGTGTTTGAAACTCGAGTTCCAAGTTAAAAATCGAGTTTTTAAGTCTCGATTTGTAAGCGGAATCCACGTGAAAATCGAGTTTTAAAGACTCGAGTTCCAAAAACGCCGTTATAGCGCTTAAAAACGTCACTATAGGGCTTAAAAATCAAGTTATAAAAAATTTTTGCAGGAAAACGCCACTATAGGGCTTTAAAACGTCACTATAGGTCTTAAAAACGCCACTATAGGGCTCCCTCAACTTGGTATTGAATACTTATAAAAAAATTTTGCAGAAAAACGCCGCTATAGGACTTTAAAACGTCACCATAGGACTTAAAAACGCCACTATAGGGGTGATCAAACTAAAATTTTTTTTGCATAGAACTCGAGTTTCTAAAACTCGAGATTCATGTGGTATTTTCAGTCCAAAAACACTCACAAAGCGAGTCTTTGAGACTTGATTTTTAATATGGATCTCGAGTTTCTAAAACTCGAGATGTCTACTTTCCCTTATAGTTTCAAGCGTTGCCTAACTAACTATATACAACCATTTTGCACAGTTATTCTGCACATTCCCTCCACACTCTCACTCCCAAACTTTCAAAATTTCAAAATCCCACTCCCTCTCACTCCGAAATCAGGTTCCCTGTGCTCTCTAGCTGATTTCGTCGTTCTTCATCTCGCCCTTCACCTCGCCGTCGCTCTTCATCTCGCCGTTGTTCTTCACCTCGCCGTTGCTCTTCATCTCGCCGTCGTTCTTCACCTCGCCGTCGCTCTTCATCTCGCCGTCGTTCTTCATCTCGCCGTCGCTCTTCATCTAGCCGTCGCCGTCGTTCTTCATCTAGCCGTCGTTCTTCATCTCGCCGTCGTTCTTCATCTCGCTGCCGTCGTTCTTCATCTCGGTTGCTAGGTAGTTCTCCGATCCTCCTTTGCTGAATTTATGTTATAAAATTAGGCTTTTTGCATGGTGGGTTACACATTCTTAGAAATGTAAATGTTAGAACTTATTTTGACTGAAGGAGTTGTTGCTGCTGTTGTTTTTGTTTGTGGGTTGTGGATTTACTTGGGTTTTCAGTTGCTTTTGATACATGCCCATGCCCATTTGGGTTTTGTTTAAAATTGGTTTATAGTAATTTTTGGTTATAGCCAATGGTTCATAGACTCCATTGGCTAATCCTAAACGGACCATAAAGTAGATATTTGTTGATAAGTAAGATTGTTAGTAAAACCATATAATAATTCATAGACTCCATTAGGCAGCTCACTAAAAGTATTCTGGGTTGTATTTATTTTGCTAAGGATAGTAGAACTAGTGGGTAAATCTGTTATTTGTGAAGGAGATGCACTAAATGTGATTCAAGAATTTCAAATCTCATCGACTTCCCCACAATGGGTCATTGAAAATAGTACTATTACTACTAGAAGTCTAGAACTATAATTGTTTTAGATTCTTTTGTTGAATGGTCATGTTAATCACATGCTATTTAGAAAAAGCTGGTTTTGTTGCCCATTGTATTGTGTAACTTTGAAAGAAAAATCCTCATATATTCCATCCCTGAATTTTCCCTAAGGATTCATGATTGGGATGATTTTGTTCCCTGCTTTTGTACTTTCTCTTCTAGGTTCGTTTTCTTTTAATGATAAGTCTTATTCACCGAAAATAAATTGATATATATATATATATATATTAAAGGATTGATGTACTATAATTTTTGGTGTTTTACTAGAGTTAGGTCAATTTTTGTTACTATTTTCAATTGTAGAAAACTAGCCTTAAAATTTATAATTTGTTATTAGTATTCAATTAAAAAGTATTAGTTTATTTATTAGTTGAGACTACCCGAATTTAATATTAGTCATAAATTTTATGGAAAATGTCAATTAGGTGATATTCCACCTTCTCATATACATGGCAGATTTTGTTATGAATTTAATTAGTAAATTTTACTATAATATGAGAGAAGATAATACAATTCCTTATACTGCTAAATACCAAATGATTACTACACTTTTGATAACTTTCTATGTTGATTCATTGAATGTAATCTGTTTATCTGATTTGAACTTTTTTGAATAGTTGATTTTAACTGTCGTGGTATTCTTACTGTGCACTAGTACCATATCCCTTACCTTATAAGTCATCAATGTTAAAATTTGGCAGTTTGGTGACAAATTTGTATCACAGTACTAGTTTTGTTTTGTTTTTTTTTTTTTTTTTTAAACAAATATTACTAGTCTTGTTGTTTAAATGAACTCCCAAAAAAAAAAAAAAAGTCTTGTTGTTTAACGGTGGGCTGCATGAAAAGTGTTAAATATAGCTTGAAATATGGGTTATAAGGAATAGGACAAACTTAAGTATAGTATTTTATGTGCTGTTCTTTAAGTTTATCCCTGCTGTTCTCTTATTCTTTCAATTGAAAGCGTTAGGAATTTGCATCTAGAGTGTCATCTTCATCTGTATCCTTTGTTCATATTTGGTAGTGCTATCCTCTCTTATTTTATTTATTTAATTAAATAATTAAAATTTTTATTTATTTACTTAATTAATTAAATATGTAGCACTCTTTGCAGTATGGAGCCTCCGATTGATAAGGAGCCACAGATCTTGGAGCCTGGTCCTAGTAATGGGTCATTGTTGACGCGACAATCACACCATCGATCAGAGGACATTTGGAATGGCGAGGTAAAATATCTAGTTCTAACAACTGCTTTAATTTTTAATTTTTACGTTATCTTTGACTTTTAGTTAGCAAGTTCTTTCAAAGTTATATTTATAGTTCTAACAACTGCTATAATTTTTATTGATTTTGTAGGACCCCGGCCTACTTACGTGCCGTGGTCGTACTAAGGAGATGCCAAACGTTCAAATGCGAGATAATCGGGTGATTGACATTATCAAGTTGCTAAGGCTTGAAGGATTGTTTAGGGCCCCTTCCAGAGAGATAGATAATTCCCTCATAACGGCCCTCGTTGAGCGATGGCGGCCGGAGACTCATACGTTCCATCTTCCACACGGTGAGATGTCAATCACCCTACAAGATGTGGAGGTCATTTTCGGACTTCCAATAGACGGTGAGGTCTTGGTTGGGCCGACTGCTGTGATTGATGGAACTTGGAGCACTGTTTGCAGGGAGTTTCTTGGTTTTACTCCGACAAATGACAACAAAACTTTGCTGGGGCAAAGAATTCTGATCAGGCGCCTTCTGCATGCCGTTGCAGCGCCACTGCCTGATGACGCAACGGAAATTCAGATACACGAGTATGCCCGGTGCTATATTTTAGCGCTACTAGGGGATAAGATTTTTATGGACAAATCGGGAGATAGGGTGCATCTGATGTTTTTGGAGCAACTGCGGAACCTGAATGATCCGCCACAGTATAGCTGGGGCAGTGGTTGCTTGGCCTGGTTGTATAGAGAGTTGTGTCGAGCAAGCGAGAAAGATGCATCGCAGATTGGTAGGGCGTGCACCTTGGTCCAGTATTGGGCATGGGCAAGGTTGCCATTCTTGTGCCCGAGGATAGAGCCCCCACCTGGATGTGATTACAGCCCGTGGCCGTATGCTCCACTTGCCTTTAAGTAAGTATTTTTTTCATATTTAGTGTGGTATGCAATGTACTCTTCTTAGTAACTAAGTAGCTACTTATCTTATGTTATTCACTCGTAACTGTAGGTGGGTGCGGGTGCCAGGCTTGAAGAGTAGGCCATCCGGGATGACCTTGGTCTACTATCGTGAGCAATTAGTTACAATGAAGCCGAATCAGGTAATAATATTAAAATATTCTGTTCGGTTATGTTAATTTTCCTTAAGAATATCATTGCTTCATATTTTAACATATCTTCCGTTTTAATTTTTGTTTTTCCTTGTATCTATGTATTCTTCCTTGTTTCACATTTTTAGATGCTGTGATAATTGTTTTTTGTTTCTATTGTAGATTGTGTGGTAGCCATACGAGGCACATTTCGTCCACCTTCCTGACTTCTGCGTTGCAGGGAGGGGTACGTGGACAGCAAGGGTGCCGCTTGTGTGTTTTTGCATAGTGGAGCCACACCACCTGGACCGTGTCCTTCGACAGTTTGGGTTGGCGCAAGGGCGGCCTGACCATGTTGTGTACAATGAAAGGCTGCATAGAATAGACTTGCGTGGGAAGGTGGAAAAGAATTGGAGGCAGGCGCATGAACCGTATATCATTTCATGGAATAGCAGAGAACGACAACTTTGCCAAGCACCTCTTCAGATTGGTGAGATGGACCATGATCATGACTATTACCAATGGTATCGTCCGGTCACTGTAAAGTATGTCGACCGCAACAGCGCTAGATTACATCAGTTGGTAATGTGTTCTAATTATATTTTATTGCTTGCTTTGTTTTTTATCTAGTACATGTACAAACGTAGAATCAATTGATTTCTTCTGTCAACAAATTTGGTTTGATATGACTGACATCCATTTAAAAAGATTTTCTGTTGCATGACTCATAATAAAACTTTCTGTTCTTAGTTTAGATGAGTATTTAAGTAGAGTAATAAGTACTATATTATGCATTTTATAATTGTTACATAAATGTGAAAAATTTTGATTGTACTGGTTCTTTCTTTGTTTCAGATTGAAAGCCATGTAGCGTTGTTGAATTGGCTTCCTGTAGGCAGCCGAGAACACAACCATGTTTGGCGCATCCTATATAATGTGGCTGGGATTGGTGGTGATCCTGCAACCACTGGGCAGGCAAACAACCATACCCAGATTGAATTAGCAACTACTGCAGCCCCAAGCACAAGTGCAGCACCCGTAACTACACCGACCCGTGGTCGCCGTGATACAGCAAGCCCAAGCACAAGCGCAGCTAGGGGCCGTGGTCGGCCTGCTACAGTAAGCCCAAGCACAAGTGCAGCGAGGGGCCGTGGTCGGCCTGCCACAGTAAGCCCAAGCACAAGTGCAGCTAGGGGCCGTGGTCGGCCAGCTAGAGCAAGCCCAAGCACACGTGCAGCTAGGGGCCGTGGTTGGTGTGCAACAACCCCTCGGGTTGTAAGTAGTCCTGAGATACATGCTCCCACCCCGCATGTATCTCCCCATCCTGAGGTCTCTCCATCCATCCCAGTTGCATCTCCTTAGTCTGAGGTCCCTCCGTCCATGGTAGATGTATCTCCCCAGGCTGAGGTCCCTTCACCCACCCTACCTTCGCAGCCCAGTCCCTTTACCCCTCCTATGCACCCTAAGACACCCTTATACCCACCCACTAGCTCCAGTGCACTCACTTTGCCCATGGACCCACCCCGTACTGAATCCATGACAATGATCTCCACTCCTGGCCTGTACATAGAGCATCATTACCCACAGACCTCATCCTCATCTGACCCTCTAGGACCTCCGGTTGGGATTGACACGCTACAGCCAGATATTGATGTACCGGACGAGCATCCCCCTCATCAGCCGTCACCCCCACGAGGTAGACCGCAACGTGCTAGAAGAGCACCCACTTGTGGGACAGGTGGACACAAAATAGGACACAAAGACAGCTCTATGGTACGATAACATTAATTACGATGTTTACGTCTATTTTGCAATATTCTATTTACTCTTACCATTGCACTGAATATTGATTGTATGCATCTAATGTCTTTGCAGCACGATGATGCGCCTAAGGCTGATGCCCCGCAGCCTCCTCCCCCGCCCAAACATTACACGAGGGTTAAAAAACGCAAAATTGGTGAACCTTGAAAAAGAGGTTTGTTCACGATGCATGCAGCAAATTACTGTGTATTGGACGGTGCACGTGTGATATATGTCATAGTAAATTCTCAAATGTCATAGTTTTTGTATGTTGAATTCAATTGGTTTTTGAGAAATATGATGGATTTTGAGTTTTGAAAATTTATCTTTTTTGTAGTTTTATTAACTATTTGTTGTAGTTTTCTTAACTATTTGTGTAGTTTGGGTTTATCTAACAATATTATACTTGTAAACAAATATAATATTGTTTACAAGTAAGATGATCACTGGCTCTTTGTGTTATGTTTCATGTCTCATGTGTCATGTCTTTCATTGTAAAGAACTTACAAATCTCAGAGAATAAAATTATGTTTTGCAACTTCTCACTGAATTATCTGTTTATCATGATTGGGTAGGTTTTTGGTGGAATGAGAGGAATGACCGGTTTACTCTGGCAAA
Organism: Quercus gilva; assembly: GCA_023621385.1. Lineage (NCBI taxonomy): Eukaryota > Viridiplantae > Streptophyta > Magnoliopsida > Fagales > Fagaceae > Quercus > Quercus gilva. Next base: position 65,618,822 of record CM042481.1, read on the forward strand.
CTTCAGTACTTGACCCAGATGAGGTATATATTTCAAATATTAAATCTTGGTATCTTTTTTTTTGCTTGAATTTAATGGTTAATTGATAAGTTATTGGGAAATTTCATAAGTTCTGTCTGTCATAGATTTGAACGGTAGGCTTTTAATTTGACAGGGAATTCGCTTTAGAGGTCTGTCTATCCCTGAATGCCAGAAAGTATTACCAGCTGCAAAGCCTGAAGGAGAACCTTTGCCTGAGGGTCTTCTTTGGCTTCTTTTGACAGGAAAGGTATGTTGTTCTTGTGTTTGATTTGAGACAAAAAGCCATGTATGATATTTTTAGAATGTAATCAAAATAGGAAAATAGATGAAGTTACTTATAACTTGAGCTAAGGTCTAATATATATCTGAAACCTTTTCTTGTATCTGCTCACCTTATATGTGTGGTCTCATCTTTTAATTGAATGTATTTGATTTTCTTTTCTTTTTGTTTTGTAAGTGAATATTTAGAAAGAATAATTGTTAGTTTTATGACAACCTTTTCGGCTTATCATTTCTGGTTGCAGATTTTGCGTACAAGGCCATCGATGCTGTACCTGTTACAGCTCATCCAATGACTCAGTTTGCAACAGGTGTTATGGCCCTCCAGGTTGGTAAATGGACTTCTGGATGCACACTATTGTTTAATACACCTTCTATTCTTCCCCTATTTGGTAATTTTGCGAGTCAGTCTTCTTTGTCAATTTGAATTTGCATTACTGTAATCATTTGGTTTCGTTCTTGTTGTTGCAACATCGCTGGAGTTTGTCTGAGTTCTATACAATAAAATCTTAGGGATCACAACTCAATAGAATGTTTGGTCTCCTTCTCATATATAGAATCTTTTAGGCATCTTTTCTTCATATTCTGTCCAAAAATAGTACTTTCAACGCCATTCTTTACTGTCCTTTTATCAGAGAGTCTATATAGACCAATTTAATCACTCTTGAATTTTGGCTAAAAAGGATGACACTCCAAAACCATTAGCTTGTCTGTGTCATACACACCACGGATACTCATGTATGCCTGTCCTTTGTTGGGAGGGTTTAAAAAATTATCTTTGCTTTTAGATATCTTTTTAAAGACATTGATATTTATTTTTTATTTGAAAACTTTAGTCCTAAAGATAATTAATATATTGTTGTATTCCCACCTTGTTGTCCTCTAATTTTTCATAACTTGTCGTGTCCTGTGTCCATGCCTTTTAGATTTAGAGTAATCAACTAACAATTATTTTTAGAGTTCCACTGAATATTGATGTGCTTTTATTTTGCTTGATCTTAGTAATCCACCCTGGTGAAGACCAATTTTCTCACCTTAGATGTTTTTGTGTGGAGCTGTTACTCAATCAATGCTTCTTGGGGTTCTTATTAATTGCCTGCTTATGATTTTATTTTTCCACAGTTTAATTTTGGAGATCTTATTTTCTTCACCTTACATCTTGTTATAAAAAGGCACCTTGTATTAAAAAATATTTCTTGTGCTCTTAAATGAAATAATGAGAAGCTAAATTATTAAACTAGGAAGTGAACCAAATGACCCATTGAGTTAACAATACTTCTGGTTGGATTTATTGATTTTCTGAAAGTAGATGATATACTTACGACTATTGAACGACATACTATTGTCCTTCAGGTTCACAGTGAATTCCATAAGGAATACGAGAAGGGGATTCATAAATCTAAGTAAGAATGCGTGTATGTTTTTGAATTTGACCTATTAATTTACTAAGCTTGTATGTACTTTGTCTTTAGGTACTGGGAACCAACGTATGAGGACTCTCTTAATTTGATTGCTCGAGTGCCATTAGTGGCTGCTTATGTCTACCGCAGGTAAGCAAGGATATTATTTCTCATTTATTACCAAAATTTGGTGTAATTGCAATTTGGACTGGATCTGGAATGATGGTAAACTTGATGGTATAAAGCTTTTATAAATGTTAAATGTACGGATACTCCCTGCTAGTGTACGAATAGACATAATTTACTTTTGTAATTTATTATAAAAAAATAAAATTGTTAAATGCAAGGATACGTGCCCACGCATGTGCTTGCTGCTGTTATGACATGTTGGCATCAGCCCATGGCTGCCCACACTCGCAACAAGCCATGGGTGCTTGCTGCCGACATGGCCTGCTGGCCACAGACCATGCATGCAGTAAGCCAGGGCTGCATGCTGCTGGCATTGCCTAGCAGCAACCCATGGTTGCCTGCTGCTACAGACAAAATGTCTGTAATTTCTTACCCTGTTAAAGTGAACTTGGTCTGTCTCTAGGCAAAACATAGTTGCCTTTTTGACATGGTCTCCACCCCCAACCCAAAGGCAAAGGTCTATCCCTTGCTCTCTTTGAATATTTCGGTTCGCTAGTTTTTTGACCTGATAGAGGTTTAAATCTTACCACATCTCTACTGACTCCTACCATGATATTGTTTTTGGATGGTCTTGAATCATTTTTTGATTTATTTTCTTCCCTATTTGTTGAAGAATATACAAAGATGGCCAAGTTATACCACTCGATGACTCACTGGATTATGGTGCAAATTTCTCACATATGTTGGGATTTGATAGTCCCAAAATGCTAGAGCTTATGAGACTTTATGTCACCATCCACCGGTTTGTGTGTGTGTGTGTGTGTGTGTGATGTGTTGATGAGGAATAAAAAAAAAAATTATAATGGAAGGGAAACCTCATGTACACAGGATGTGTACACGAAGGTCTCCTAACTATTGTATATAATATTTTCTTCTGAACGCAAAACATGTTGGTACATAGACAATGTTAGTGCTCACACTGGAAATATTTCTTCCAAGCATTTTAATTAATTAATTTTTGCCTTAATCAGAAGTTATGCAATAAGAATCCTAAAATATATGTACCTGTGATAAAACTTATGAATGTTTAATCGATATTATGACATATCAGTTGTTTATCCCTTTTCATCATAACCTTTTTGTACAGCTAAGTGCTGATGTTCAGTTGATGTCCTACTGAATTCAGGTTGCCAGTGCACTTTCAGATCCTTATCTTTCATTTGCAGCTGCATTAAATGGTTTGGCTGGACCACTCCATGGTTTGGCTAATCAGGTGTGAATCTTCTGTTGTGATATTATCTGTTATTCTAGAAAAAAACTGTTATAAGTTTCCCCTTCCCCACCCTTCTTTTAATATTTGTGTTGGTGTTTATTGTATAAAAGTGATGTATAATTGTACATAAAGCTTAATGCAGGTTACTCTTTGCTGTTGATGAACATTCATAAATGCTCAGCTGCTTGATTGATCTTTTGCTTATTTCTTTATAATTATCAGTGTCTTGTATACTCTAGTTTCTAAGAATTTATCTGTTCTCTTATGAGGGATTACTATTTTACGCACCTTCCCTTTCTTGTTTCATACTTGCTTGACTTTTTTTCAATTTTAGACACAAATAGTTGGGAAAAAACTTAAAAATTACTATCTAAACGAGTTTTTAGGGAAAACTTCAAGTTTGTAGCCAAACCTTGTTCTATGTTTCTAAATTTGTGGTCATGGTGATACGTCTTCTTATCTGCTTGCAGATGATTGTTATTGTTTTTCTGTCCCTGATTTCTTTGATACCGTGATTGTAGGAGGTTCTGCTTTGGATCAAATCTGTTGTTGATGAGTGTGGAGAGGACATAACTGTAGATCAGTTGAAAGAATATGTCTGGAAAACTTTAAAAGGTGGCAAGGTTAGTATTTTCTTGAAGTTATCACATCTTAGTGTGGAGGTTTAATTTAGCTGAGCAGTTTGAAGTCTGCTTGACCTTGAGTCACTTGCTTTTCTTGTATGACTCTTGACAATGGGACAACATGCATTTGGTTCCTTTCACTTATGTATTGTAATTCTGGTTAACATTCTATTCAGCTCTTCCAAAACCAGTCTAACATACAGTTTAATTTGAATGGAAAGTACAGTTCTTGTTACTTCTCTCATTTAATTTCAGGCCATTCAGGCCTCTAGGCATGATACAGCTTATTGAGTTATTTCCCTGGTACTTCTTCTAACCACTATTAATATTTGATTCCTATCTTTTATTTCAAATATATATATATATATATGTTTGATCCCTCTTCAAATGTTGTGTCTATTAGTTCAATGCGAAAGCCAATTGACCACATTTGAAGCCAGAGAACACCTCTTTATTCTTTTTAACTTTCTACCTTGTTATTCATGCAGTCAGTTGCTTTTCCATATCTTATCATCTTGTTCCTCTTTGAATAGCTTCGTTGCTCTCTGCTTTTCTGTTTATGCTGACTTTGGGATGGTGCAGTACTGAATTGACTTGCAACTTGAGGTCTTAATATATTTTATTTAGTTTTTCTTCTGAGTTCTGACTTCCTTAACTCCAAATCATCACTTTCCCCATTTTAAATTATTATTTCCATTGGAAGCCTTGGCCTGACAAATTGTTCAATTTTAGTCTCTAGTTAATGTCGTTCCTATTCTGAATTTGCAGGTTGTCCCTGGATTTGGGCATGGAGTTTTGCGCAAGACAGATCCAAGATACACATGTCAAAGAGAGTTTGCATTGAAGCACTTACCTGATGATCCACTGTTCCAGCTGGTTATACCTCATGCCTTAATTATAGAACCTTGACATTAACAAGGGTGTGCCATTTTATGGCTCACAACATGCATTTGGTAATTTTCTTCATGAGCTAATCTAACGTGTTAATCACAGGTTTCCAAGCTTTATGAAGTCGTGTCTCCCATTCTTACCGAATTAGGCAAGGTATAGTGATCGAGTGACCCTTATGTTGCTGAAACTCAGATCATGTGCATTGTTATATGTGTCTTTCACATCGTTAAAATGAACAAGCCTGATTAATTGAATTTTTTTAAACAAGATCAAACCTAATCATTTTTGTTTCTCACAAAAAAAAAATATATATATATATATATATATCAAGATTCATTTTATATGCAAAAATCGGTATTCATTTAATATTATATTGATTTATTAAAAAAAGGGCGAGTTTTAATTAATTTAAACTAACACGTACATCAAAAGTGTGGACTTTGAAATATGATTAAAAAGGTGTTAGGCACCCAAACTACTTGCTTGATTGAATAGATCTACCTTCACTCATAGTATTGTGCTATTTTCAATTATGGGCAATGTGAAACACAGCACACTGGCATAATAGACACTGAGGCAATATTTTTTATGTCAAGAGGAAGGTTGCCAACAATGTCATAAAAACAGCAAGTGATAATAACAATCCAATTAGAAAAAGGTTTTGCTTCCTTTTTAAGGAGCCAATTCATGAAGCGTCATACGTTGCTTGAGTTACTTTGATTTCCCAATGTAATTTTTTGCTTGGGATAATATTTCCCAGTGTAATTATATTACTTGTTAATTTATCACACCCTTTTTTGACATAGAGTTGAAAAATTCCTATATCAGAAAGTTAAGTGCTTTATGGTGAGTCTGCAACTTCTATTCAATTATCAGGATGTAATTTAATCAATGTTTTGCCTCAAATGTCATGGCATTGTAATGGGTGGATATGGTTGTCATGGGATGCTAAACACTAACTTCTTTTTCATTTCTTTTTTTATCATTCTCTTTATTTAGGAATTTGGATGGGTGGCTAGTCATTAAGATTGATGGATTTATTTAAAGTTGATTGCATAAAGTTTGCATCTAATCAATTGCAGTAATTTTGTTTTATGTTTCTAGATATATATTTTTTAGTTTCTTGAGTTTTGGTTAGGATTTGGTCAATGACATTATCTACAAAATTGGCAGTGAGAATGCTTAGGGAAGAATTACAGCTACTCCAGGAGCCTGGATCATATGTTGGTGAAGTTGTCAAAGTAATGGGGAAGAATACGGTATTAGTTAAGGTAACTTCATATTCCTATATGAATGCACTCAATTGTAAATTTGCAGCTGCGCTTTAACTATTTCTTTTTTTGAAAAGTAATGATATTTTAGCAAGGGAATAGACTACTACATGCACAAGGAGTGCCTTTTTGTTAATAACAGATGGTTTGATAACAGTTTGAATACATTTGTATGTAATGTTTCATCTTGTTTCCCAGGTTCATCCTAAAGGGAAATATGTTGTTGACATTGATAAAAATATTGATATCACCAAGATAACTCCATCAACAATAGTTGCTCTCCGTAATGACAGTTATCTGCTTCTCTCTTTTTCTTTGGCGGGAAACATGCTCCATCAATCATATTTATGGATGAAATACACAGTATTGGATCTGCTCGAATGGAATCTGATAGTGGCAATGGTGACAGTGAAGTGCAGCGGACTATGCTGGAGCTTCTCAACCAGCTGGATGGATTTGAAGCATCAAACAAAATAAAGGTATCATGTGTGTTATTAGTATGCAGATTGGGTTGTTTAGTTTTTGGTATTTTTGTTTATTGTGACCTCTACCTACAATATCTTGATCTTTGACAGGTTTTGATGGCTACCAATCAGATTGATATTCTGGATCAAGCTCTCCTTAGGCTAGGGCGAATTGACAGGAAGATTGAATTTCCTAATCCTAATGAGGAGGTACGTGTCACTGTGACTAACAGTGTAGTGAGTTTGTGTATATTTTCGTACATATTTGCACTTATTCTCCATAGTAAGTGCTTTTGTTTTTGTTTGTTGTTTTTTTTTTTTTAATGTGTTCTAGTGTTTCTAGTTTCTGAAGGTTAATAGTAATTTATCAGTTGTGGGAGATATTTTTTACTTATTCGTAGCACGCCTCAGTAATCTTAATCTGTAGTTTGTAACATCTTAGTTTATCTTGTGATTGGAAAGTGGTCGCTATGTGATGTTTGGTGGGTAATTTAAATTTGCTGAAATGTTGTTTTTCTAATCCTGCAATTAACGTTCTATCAGATGCAATTTGCAGCTCGTCTGTTTTCTTGTGTCATGTCATGCACTCATGTAGTCAGAACGAGCAATTGTCTGGCAGGCAAGCTTCTGCATTTATATGTGATGCTGGGGAAGAGTTGGTGGCATTGCGGAAGAAACTTGCTACCATTGAATCTCAAGAGCAGTGAAGAAGGAGATCATGGATTCAACACCAACCCTATAGTCATACAAAATCTTGAGATACAATTCCCTGATTACTCTGTTGAGAATTTGTAGTCAATCCCAAAATTTTGGGATTAAGTCTTCTTGTTGTATTCACCAAGTATTCAATTATTCATTCATGCTTATTCCATAGTGATTATTTTTTAGTTTTTATTATTATGCTTTTGGTATAGACAGCCATTTAAACTTAGGTCCCTTATGTGATGACAAATTATTTTAATAATTTAGTTGACTAGAACCTAAAATCAATGATCTTATAATAAAGCAATAATTTTTTCCTCAAAAGTCAAATTAAAAGTAGAATTAACTAAATGTACGAGTGATTTAAAAAAAAAACGTTTAATGTAAAGCGTGACATTTATAAAATTATGTTACTCTATCAGGGGATTTGGCCAAGAAAAAAAAAAAATTTTTGCCAGTGGAACTCGAGTTTATAAAACTCGAGTTCCATTGGGGAAATTTTTTTTTTTTGTGTGGAACTCGAGTTTCTAAAACTCGAGTTCCACTGGGGAAATTTTTTTTTTTTTTTCACTTGGGGAAATCCCCTGTTCAGGCAGAAGGGTGCTTGATTTTCCCCTGTTTTTCCCAGTGGAACTCGAGTTTTAGAAACTCGAGTTCCACTGGAATTTTTTTTTTTTTTCACTTGAGGAAATCCCCTGTTCAGGCAGAAGGGTGCTTGTTTTTCCCCTGTTTTTCCCAGTGGAACTCGAGTTTTAGAAACTCGAGGTCCACTGGAATTTTTTTTTTTTTTTTCACTTGGGGAAATCCCCTGTTCAGGCAGAATGGTGCTTTTTTTTCCCCTGTTTTTCCCAGTGGAACTCGAGTTTTAGAAACTCGAGTTCCACTGGAAATTTTTTTTTTTTTTTCACTTGGGGAAATCCCCTGTTCAGGCAGAAGGGGTTGCCCTGTTTGCTCTGTTTTTTCCAATGGAACTCGAGGTTTATAAACTCGAGTTTTACTGGGAAATTTTTTTTTTTTTTTACTTGGTCAAATCCCCTGTTCAGGCAGATTGTTGCCCTTTTTTTTTCCTGCACATACAGGCAAATCAAGAACTGAAATGTGTACATGCACCTGCTGAGAAACATAGATAAAGAAGCTGAGAATGTAATCTAACACTCATTGAGAGGCAGAGAAGTTGAGAATGTAAATGCACAACCATTACATCAAAAGGCGTTCTCACACCAAGCTATAGAAACTGTTACGCTCTATTCATAAATATAGTTTTACAATGCAATTACATTTGCATCACAACAAAAAGGCATTCCCAATATATCAACATTGTAAACATGCGCAACCATGCTTAATTTGCAATTCTAACTGTATTACTCAAATCACAATCTTCATAGAGGTACATTGGATAGAGAATTATAAGTACATTCAACAAAAGCCAAAAAGTTCAATGTGCCAATACAACGTAGTCACTTTTCCTAAGATCAGCAATTCGCACAACAAAAACGGCGTCCATGGAAGCATGCCTGCAAAACGTAGACTAATCACGTTAGGAGACAAGAAAGTAAAAACATTAGTTAATGGTAGAACGAACAACAATTATATTTAACCAATGCATAATATTTTCCCATCTACGTACCTACTGTGGAACATTACTACTTGTGGAAGCGCCACGGGCCTGCGGACATTTTCTACGGTTATGCCCGGAAGCATGACACAATCCACATGTTTGCTTGGGTTGAGTCTCTATCAAATCTGCATCCTCCCTCCGCCATCCCGACCCTCGATCCTTATTCCTCACTCCATCCATCTCATTCCTTATTCTTGACTTCACTGGTCGACCTTTGGCCCGCAACAATGCTGGATTAGGCAACCACTTTGGCCCCATGGGATCCCTCCACAATGATTGTGACTTGGGAATCACAAATGCATGCTGATAAATGCTAAGGGCATTGTCCAAACCATAACATGGGTGAATATATGCGGTCGAATCAATATTTAAATAGTCACATACTCTAATTGCATGTGAACACGGGATCCCTATGTTTTGCCATTTCCCACAACTACATGTTCTTTCCCGTATCCGAACTTCATAAATGTGGTTTCCCCCTCCTGCGCTACAAGTGAATGAAGTAACTATCTGATATACCATCTGTTCACTGTTAAATGGCTTGAGATAGTGTTTCTCAGATTTAAGCTTATTTGCTTCCCACTTGTCAAAGGCATATTGACTCCATTTCTTACCCTCTGACAGGCGATTGAGGTATTCTTTGTGCCGGTCGTGGAAATATTGAACAAGTTTGGACCAAGTGAACTCAACCAACGCGACAATAGGAAGGCCCCGTGCACCTTTCAGTACACCATTGAAGCACTCTGATATATTGGTTGTCATTGCCCCAAAACGTCTTCCACCATCATGTGATTGGGTCCACATATCCATAGACTCGCTCATTAGGTATGTGTATGGAAGATAATCTTGATTCTTTTCCTTCCCATCCTTCCCCGTCACCTTCTTCTTATTCCGAATGGCCTCAATTTCCACCTGCTTAATGGACTCCATTATGGTATCAAATTTAACTACCTGAGTAGCATATCCTGCTTGCAAGCAAGCTGACTTTAGAGTCGAGTTCTGAAAATGTGTGTTGAAGTTGCTAGCAACATGTCGAAGGCAATATCTATGAAATACCCGTGTTCTTCCATCATCCCTTTTAGGCCAGTTTGCAATGGCATTTTTTATACCAAGATGTCGGTCAGAAATTATGCAAATGCCTTCCTCAGGTATCACGTGGCCAATCGTATCTCTGAGGCATTGTAAAAACCACCTCCAACTGGACCCTGACTCACAATCCACAACAGCAAAGGCAAGAGGGAATACCTTGTTGTTAGCATCGGTTGCCATTGCAACCAATAGCTTTCCCTGATATTTACCATACAGATGGGTCCCATCAATACTGATAACCGGCTTGCAATATTTGAATCCATCAATGCTTGGACCGAAAGACCAAAACACATAATTCAATAATACGGTGTCATTTTCATCGGTGGATGTCGTATGATAGAACACCTGGGTAGTCGGATCCATATCAATATATGCCATAAGCAACTTTTGCAACCTCTGGTAAGACTCTTCCCAATTCCCAAACAGCTTCCCAATCGCCTTTTGTTTCGCATCCCAAACCTTGTAGTAAGAAGGCTTATGGCCCTCATATTTTGACTCTATCATAGATCTAAGATGCTTAATTGGGGTAGTGTGATCCTCACTTAACTTCTTAAGGATGTCTGATGCAATAAAATTACAATTCATCATTCTACCATCATTTCGCACCCCAGTCCGTATACACGTGTGAGGACCCTTGTACACAGTGACCATCCATAGTCTCTGGAGATTGGGCTTCATGACTGCGCAGACATACCACTTGCATGACTCATCCATGCATTTTGCACAAAGTTTTGTCGTTGTCGACCTACTAATCACATACTGTTTGTTTTCCTTCAGGGCACATAGTGTTAATACACGCTGCACCTCCACTTTATTGGCAAAAGTCAAGCCTTTGTACAAATTCATCCCCTCTCTCCAAGTAGACACAAATGGTATCTCCATATGTGAAGGATCAACTATATTCTCCCAAGTATTTGCAGAAAATGACAAAGCAGGAGGTGTGTAGGCAGAGATTGTGTCCGTAATGTTTTGGACAGTAAGAACATTGTCTGCATTAGGATCACTATCGTCCAATGTCTCATAATCATCAATGTCCCTCTCAAAGTCCCTAAAGTCCCCTCTCTCAATCCTCTCTTCAATCTCATCTTCATCGTCAATGGCAGTACTCCCATCAACATAGTCGTCATCATCATCGTCATCCTCATACTCATCATCATTCTCATTCTCATCCTCATTCTCATCATCATCAGGCCGATCATCGGCATGAACATTATCATGCTCTACATCTGTAAAATACTCATATTGAGCATCCGGAACTGTAACATGTAAACTTGTTTGTGTTTGTTGGATTTCGTCGATACCAACTTCTGCACGCGGCTCCAACTGTATGTACAACTCAATGTTAGTTACTTCAGGTATTCTCTCCAACTTGTCAAACATAATCTTCACATGTTTGTCTGTTTCTATTGCCATGTACTTGTAATTAATTCGGTGCTTCAGGATTTCATTTGGCATACGATAAGTCATTTTTATGTTGTGCACAGCAGGATTCTCACCCAACTCTTCCATAACCATCATCTTCAATTCGTCAAGGGTCTTGAACCTACGATCAATTTGGGTATAATAGCTCTTTATACCCGGCCCTTCAAATGGCAATCCCTTGTTCGCATTGGCATTCTTCAGCGAACCACCGTGGTATAGGATTATATCAATTTCAGGCATTGTGAACCTGTTAAAGTCAAGTTACCATGTTAGTTAAATCACATAGTCGTAAACTGGGGGAAAAAAAAGTAATGTGATCTTAAGGCAGAACATATTCAAGTCAGAATTTTCATAGGTAATTACTAGTTTTATAGCCATTATGTAACTTGTGGTACCCATGGTTCTAAGTTTGGCTTCAGAGCAAAATTTGAAACATATCTAGTGGAGCAACCCCAAAAAATAAAAGGTATGGAAAAAATATATATATATATATATATTTAAAGAATACATAGAACAAGAGGAGAGACTTTACAAAGATGATGTAGCATTAACAAAACATATTAAATTCACAAAACGAAAGTATTCCATATCCTTAAGGCTTAAATGTCATTACCAGATACCAAATTGTTTCCAAAATGACCAATTCTTATACTTTTATTTTTATTTTTATAATAATCAATTCCTTATACAGCATTGTATAGGTCAGTGCATTTTAAGAATTACATTCATTCACTACCCATTTCATACCCAAAATAATGATGAACAAAGTCAAAAAAACTTGTAAGATCATGATAAAAATAAAAGCCTAGAAATGATGAATAAAATTTTGATAACAAAATGGGCAAAAAAAGACTCAAAAAATTAATACTGACAAAACAAAGTTCTATAATTCACAATATCGGAAAATTAACTAAGTTATGTCAACTATTTACAAAATAAATAGTTAAACTCAACTCACACCCATAGACAACTAATACCCAACTACAATGACAATCAAATTATGCAAACCCATACCTGAGATATGAATTTGTTGAGAGGAAAGAGCAGTGAGAGAGTGAGAGTGGGAGTGAGAGTGAGAGTGAGAGTGAGAGTGAGAGGCAATGTGGTGTGAGAGTTATGGATGAGTGATAGTTAGTGAGGCTGAGAGACTTAGTGAGAATGCTCTGTTTTTGGGTGGGAAGGCTGTGTAGTTCTGTGAGCACTTGTGTTATACGGGCTTAAGTGTTACTTAAATTTATTATGCACAATCGAAATCGAGTCTTATAGACTCGAGTTCCTTGAAATTTTCACAATCCTATGTGGTTTTTTTTTTTCACATATGGACTACGCGTTGAAAAATTTTTGTTTTTTGCCCAGTGGAACTCGAGTCTATAAAACTCGAGTTCCATTGGTTGAAATTTTCTTTTTTTTTTTTTTCACAGTGGAACTCGAGTCTATAAGACTCGAGTTCCACATGTTGAATTTTTTTTTTTTTTGCACAGTGGAACTCGAGTCTTATAGACTCGAGTTCCACACATTGAAAATTTTTTTTTTTTTTTTTTTGCATAGTGGAACTCCTCGCGTTCCACACATTGAATTTTTTTTTTTTTTTTTGCACAGTGGAACTCGAGTCTATAAGACTCGAGTTCCACACATTGAAATTTTTTTTTTTTTTTTTTTTTGCATAGTGGAACTCCTCGCGTTCCACACGTTGAAAATTTTTTTTTTTTTGCACAGTGGAACTCGAGTCTTATATACTCGAGTTCCAGCTGTATCACTTCTCCAGGTCAGCAGCACGAACAGACTGAAATCGAGTCTCTTAGACTCGATTTTTTATGTGGATCTCGAGTTTCTAAAACTCGAGATGCTACTTTTCAGTTTTCTTTCCAAACGTGCCTAACTTACTATATACTTGCCCAACCCACAGCTAATCTGCCCATTCCCTCGTTGGCACTGTGACGAGTATTTCTTGTACATTTGTATCATAAAAGTATTGTACTATGGTGCGCATGTAACTTGCTAAAAGCTTACTTTGTGGGAATACAATTGATTATTGCAGGACCTTGTGTATGCTTCCGAAGGCAGCTCAGGTTCATCTGTACGAACTATTTATGTACGGAGTGGTATGTGATTTCACTTTGCACTAAAAAGAATAGAACACTAGGTTAGTTGTTTGTATCTTTCCAGTTTAAAGCAAGTCTGTAAACAACTAGATTTATTAATCTATCCCTTAATATGGGCTGCTTCTTCTTTTTTCCTTTTTTTTTTTTTCCAGTCAGTGAATGTATGGATCCTTGGTACCTCGTTCTTTCTATTAAAACACAGATTTGGTGCTTTTCCAAGTGGCTTGTACTCAACTTTAAAATGTTCTCATGGAACAGAAATGATTTTGGGACAAGTGGCACAATCCTAGGACTATTTTCTAGATCTGCTTTTCCTAATTTCTAAAAGAAATCATTTACTTTGATGACAGATAGAATATATATGGATACAATGTTTCTTCCTATAAATGTCCAAGGCAATCCAATTTGAGAGTTTAACATCAATTTTCAGCTCATACAAGAGGCAATCCAATTTGATTTCTCTCTCTCTATAGTCCATACAACACTAAAGAATAAAAAGGACAAGGGACAGAAAAAAGAAAAAAAAAATGCTCGTAGAATGTTACTGTTAGGAGGAGCTAAATATTAAGAAGGTGAAATGACAAAGTTCTTGCCCTTTTACAGTGTCAAGGCTCATTTTACTAGGATCTGTTGCTTGTGACATGACTGGAGTGTCGACCATATCCAGGTCCCTCTTGAATCTATCCTTCGAGGTGGCATAGACCACCTTACTTCTCACTTTTGATGTATCAAGGTGACCTGAAAACAAGAGAGTCAACTTTCATAGGCAACATCGCATAGCAAATTGTATTGCTCCCTTAAAACATGAATAGAGATTGGCTTGGTGTTCTAATATTGTGCAAGGGCCTTGAGGGGTATGCCTTTGGAAGAGTATAAGGAAGGTTGGGATACTTTTCATCGTTTTGTTAGTTTGAAGGTGGGGGATGGATCTTCTATCAGATTCTAGCTTGATTAAAGGGGAATTTCCCTAAGTTGTATGGCATGGCACGTAATAAAGAGGCGTCAGTGGCAGAGTTAATTTCCTTCTCTTTGGATAGCTATCATTGGAATATTAGCTTTACTTGGTTGGGTCAAGACTGGGAGTCAAGAGTCTATTGCTTCCTTTATGGATTTACTTTATTCTGGAGTGTGGAAAGGGGACGGGGTGGATAAGTTGTGTTGGAAACTGTCTTCTGTAGGAGTTTATGATGTGCGATTTTACTACAAAGTCTTACAAACCCCTTCTCATATGTCTTTTACTTGGAAGACGGTGTGGAAACCAAACTTGCCAACAAAGATTAGTTTCTTCATTTGGACGGCGGCATTGGGTCTTATTTTAACAAATGACAAATTGCAAAAACGTTGGCTTCTTGTTATTAACTGGTGCTGTGTGTGTAAGAGGGCTGGGGAGACTACTAATCACTTACTTTTATGTTGCTTGGTAGCTAGAGAGTTGTGGTGCATGGTGTTCACTCTTTTTGGGGTACATTTGGTTATGCCCAGTGGTGTAATGAAGCCTTTATCTAGCTGGCTGGGTAAGTTCAGCAAACATAGAAATGGGGTTGTTTGGAACATTATTCCTCATTGTTTAATGTGTGGCATTTGGCGGGAGAGGAATGCTCGAATTTTTGAAGGAACTGAAAGTTCAACTCAAGACCTGAAACTAGCTTTTTTCCATACTTTGCTTGGGTGGACAACGGCTTCAGGTGTTTCCACTTTTAATTTCTTACCTACTTTGCTTGATAGTTGTACCTGTCATGTATCTTAGTTTACCTCAGCACACTTCCTGTGTGCTTTGGCTTTTTGTAGTTTATCATTTTCTTTCAGTGAAGTTTTATTATTTAAAAAAAAAAAAAAAAAAAAATCTCCATCAGGAGAATTTCATCATTTACAGATGCATTAGCTATCTTTGACCCGTATTCAACTGGGAACAATAACCCTTCAAATGCAAGTCACAACTCATTGGCTCCATTATATAAGCTTGAACCCCTGTGCTTGAACTTCAATAGCTTTTCATAATTGTACCTTTTCATTAAGTACACACACTGTGGGCTTCTTGATCTATCTTGGAATAGATTCACAAGGATTTGTACCAAGCTTGGAATAGATTCACAAGGTGTTCAAATGAACCTGAACCTTATAGTTTCTTCTTTTTTCTAGCACTTTTTAAGAGTCTTCTATTATTCCACACTAGTAAGTTTCCCGTGCGATGCACGGATACTGTTGTAATGTTTTATGTAAATTTGTTTTTAGAAAATATTATACATATATTATAGCATATTTATTATAAAACTTTGTTAGTAATGAGTTCATCATAAAAAGTAACAATTATAAATTGCACACATATAACTATTATAATTATTTCGTTCAAATCATAAGCAATAATTAAAAAAACTTGGAGTAATATTATATAATTGTGGGGCCCTATTGCACTAACCACGCTGGCCCACTACATGCGGCCCAAGGCCCGCGCCGAGGATGACCTATCCTCGGCATACCGACTCTACTAAAGGGAAAATATCCCTCCTTCGTTGAAAATATCTCACCAACATTCTGACCGCTTTAATGGTGATGTGCCCAACGAACCCAGTTGCCTCGATTACTCCAACTAATAGAAAGCCTGCAAAGGCGGCTGAGAACTGACGTAAAGCCTACAAAATCAGATGATAGGACAAACCCTTATCCACTGTGACCGAATAATCGACAGATGGACGGCTGAGATCAACTAAAATAACACTATATAACCAAGAGGACTCCCAACAAAAAGGGAGGGATCGGTCCAAAGGAAAAAGGAGAGACGATCTACCAACCCCAGGAAAAATAGATCCTTGGCCTGGTCCGAAGACAAATATGATCCGTGCGCACAACCAAAGTGATGATCCGTTCCTATAAAAACCCTTAACCAAATTTCTTAAGTGAGAGTCCGACGAACTCCATGTCACCTATCATTTGTTATAAACACCAACTTAACCGTTGTTTACTTCGGTGACGCCAAATCCTTATATCCACATCTCTACAAATTTTATTGTTAAGGGTTCATTACAAATTGAGTCCCTACAATAATAAAAGTTGATAAGAGCATATTAATTCATTCTATATTATTGATTTTTATTATATGATGAAATAAAAAGTTTCATTACGATTTTTTTTTTCTTCAATCTTTGTTATTGCGGTATGGTGACGCTTACTATTATCATTAGTTTCTCCATCTTCAACGTTTGAGTTTAGTCTGTCCATATTTGTTCAATTTTTAAGCTTTCATCATTTTTTTCCTTTTGTTGCATCATTTGTGTTAATCACTAATGAATTGGCATCGAGAGATTCTTGATCGGATCTTACAAAGTTTGGACTTTATCACTAAGATTTTTCATAGGTATTTGCATTTATCTTAAATTTTAATGATGTGGCATTTTTTTGTAAATATTTTTATTTTAATTTTGGAATAGTGCAGCAAAAAGAATAAATGCAGCATATTGAATTGTGTATTTTTTTTTTCTTCCATACCTTTTTATCATTTGAAGGTGTATAAAAAATCTTAGCAACTATCTAATTTTCAAAACCATCATTTAGATTGAATTCATTCAAATGAAGTAGAGAAATCCATTTTTTTTCCTAAATTTTTTTTTCAAATCACATTATCAATATTTTTACAATAATTTAAATAAGTTGTACCTCAGTTTATTTTTTAGCAATATCTCTTGTAGATTTATTTTGGATTTTCTTGGCATCTTAATCAAATATCACAAAATTTGTTTTGTTAGTTGCATCAAAAACTTCAATTTGAATCATGTATCTGAAGTAGTTTGCAATTGTATATATATAGTAGTTATAGTGAGATAAATATATTATAAATATTTGGAGAGTGTGTAGTTAATGTGAGTGCTTCTAATTTTGGGACAGAAAGATTTATTTTTGTCTCACATTTTGCACACCAAAATGATTTTGCTTGTGGTTTGACATTCCTTTCACAAAGTATTCACAAAATATAATACCAACCTATTGTTTTATCAATGTTCCTTTTGTAAATAATATATATTATTTACAATGAACTTTGAAATTAATATGTATTATTTTTTTAATGTAAATAATATGATGTATTATTATTTTTTTACGTAAATGATGAGTATAATTTGTAATGATTAACGAACTTCTTTCGTAGGATCTCATTCAATGCATTTTATTTTTACTATTGTTTTCATATTATTTAAAGATAAATCCTCCTATGAAAATTGTTTTGCATGTATTTTTGGTATTTCTTGTATAGGATCATGTTTTTTACCATTCCTATCATTGAATTTTTTTAAAGAAAATATTAAGTTAATGGCATTTTGTGAGATAGTATATGATATTTATTAGACTTTTTTGTTATTATAAATTTTAGAAATATGCATTTGTCAATTATTTCAGCAACCTTAGGGATCTTAAGATTTATATATATATTTGTTGCACTGGTCGATGACAGAGAGTTTGTTAGCATAAATTGCATAGAACATTATTAATAGACAAAAGCATATTGAATTGAAATTGGGGAAAAATGAAGACATGATTTCATAAGAAAGAGATTTTCTAGAAGTATCATCTATACGTTGGGGGTGGGGGGGGAGGGGGGGAAGAGAGTTTGTAAGAGGGTAAGAGTTTTTGCTTTGATTTACACGTGGGAATGGTCAAACTTTGGTCATAATATGGAAGGTAAGAACTAAGCTTGAGTTTTTCATAAAGCTTGGTTTACTTTTAAAAGGTAGTCCATTTTATAGTGAATAAATTTTAGTCTAATTTGTCTAATTGTCAAGAATAGCCTATATTTTATATAATAGTAAAAAGAAGTTACTATGATCTATTGGATAACAGTAAAAAAAAACTTAATAAAAAGAGGTAAAAAATGCTAAATTTATATAATAGTCAAAAGAAATTATTATGATCTATTGGGTAATAGTTAAAATAATAATAATAATAATAATAATAATAATAATAATAAAAAGGGGTAAAAAATGCTAAATTTATATAATAGTAAAAATAAGTTACTATGATCTATTGGGTAACGGTAAAAAAAACTTAATGAAAAAAGGTAAAAAAATGTTAAATGGAATATTAGAGTGCCACGTGGCAGGACCTCATGTACTCTCACGTGAGGTCTCTGCTTTTATATATATATAGATTTGATAGGAGTATAGACCTTTCAAGTAACTCGACTGTATCAGTTTCTACTGAAGTCTTACAGGATTTCGTTTCTTGAACTTGTGTCAAAATTATTTGATGAGAAAGATAGCAGTGAAAGCTAGGAATATGATATTGTTGGAAATCTTTGATATTTCAATAAACAATCTTTTTGGCAAAATTGTCAAGGGCATATTTAATTTGTCTTTTCTTGGTTATATGAACTTTCATACAACAATTTTTTGAGAACAATTCCATGATGGACCCAGCCTAAGATTTTTTATGCATTTAGCTACAGTGCCAATCTTGAACTCAATGGAGCCCTTTCCCAAAAGTTCTCAAAAGCAATTTGCAAAAATGAGGACGACTCTGAAAACCCCTGGTATGAATAGATATGAGAGTTGGATATTCTGTTGGTTCTTGGGGAATCTGTGGAGTTCTCTTCTTCAAAAGGACTTCAAGGCATGATGATTTCAGGTTTATCGATGACATGAAAGATCAGTGTGACTAAAATGTTAAAATTGAACTGGTTACTTCAAATTATGAAAGACATCATCTTTGTTCTTTTTCATGTCGGTATGTAAGTAAAAGGCATCATCTTCTATGAGATATATTGCAAATATTATGTCCTTAACAATTGTTTGGTCTTGATGATGTTTTAGGCACTGCACTATAAATGTGATTTAATTCATATGCTGATACTAAAATGGAGCCAACATTTTCAATTTTTAGTCTAGTTTTGTTGACTGTTGCCATATAAAATATGTTTTGTTTTCAGATGCAGATTTAATTTAAAATGATTTGATAACACAATGCTCTAGAAGGAAACAGAGTAAGCACTAAAACAAGTTATTTCTCACACATTTGTGTCGTTCAATTTTATACTATGATGCACATGTAACACTCTAAAAGCTTACCCTATGGCAATACTATTGATGATTGCAGGTCCTTGTTGTGCATGCTTCGGAAGGTAGCTCTGGTTCATGCTTTTCAAAAGGCCACAAAGATTAGTTTGGAATTGTAGTAGGTCTCATTAGCCCCTGAACTTGTTATAAACTGTACATAAATAATTTTCTAAGGATTATGATTTCTGCCTTATGATCTATACAAACCATTTATATTTATACATATATATACATACACACACGCATATGGTAGAATAACAATTGATTACTAAATTCACATGTAATGAGAGGTATGTGCCAATTTTGTAACGGGTTATCAAAAGAACTTTTTTAAAATACAACTTTTTATAAACTTCATTTTTTTTTTTAGATACATCTTTCTCAATCTCTATAACTTCATTTTAAAAAATCTGATATTCTGATTCATATGAAAAATAAGTTATACGAAATCCGTATTATAGTCTTTTAACCTGATTTATTTTATAGTCCCAAAAAATTTACTAACTAAATTAACTGTATAGTACTAAAATACTAATAACCAAAGGGAAAATAACCAGTATAGACAAAAGGGGAATGTCCTTAAAGTCCCTTTCTTCATCACCCTCTTCATCCAACAATGCAACTGCCTGAACTCCAGCTTGGGAGACGAGAGGTCACCTAATTCACTCAACTTCGTGTCAGTTCTCGCTGCAACAACCACAACACCAGCACCATTACAATCAATTTCAAAGCAATTATCTTCTTCCGAACATGGCACTAGCCTACCAGCTAAAAAATCATATGGGACTAGCATTTTGGAAAGGGCACTGCATAAGCTATGATAAGCTTCCAAGAATGTCATTTCATTTGTTGGGGGTCAAAAAAGGACACAGATTCTTGGTACACAACAAGGGAAAGGTCTATGTTAGATAAGAAAATTTGTCTACGTTCTGTAGGTTTTTCGGGTGCAACTACAACTTTATCAAGTAACTTCATATTCTCCATTCTATTAGAGCCAACCCTGCGGGTGCTTCTTTTGGCTCTGGTGCACAACACAATGGAACTGCGGTCAATATAAAAGAATTGTATAAGATGTGGGAAGAAAAAATTACATCGGAAATGTCTTGAACAAAACTAGAATGGCTATTTATAGGAGCTAGAGTTTGCATGAGACATCTCTTAAATGAGTAAGCGTCAAGACGGTTACTAAATTATACTAATTCAAGCCCATTGTGCTTTTTTTACTACTATTGAAAGTGGTTGCTGTTTTTTCAAAACTAATCAATGTTCAATAGAAGATTAAAAGTTAAGAATGTAAATAAATTATATTAAACTAGCCTCATCAGACGTGCTTTGCATAGACTTTTTTTTTTCTTTTCTTTTTTTTTTTTTTTTTTTTTGGTCTATTGTACATGGTCATGAGGAAAATTTCAAAGTGGATTGAGAATTTTTCTTTTTTAAATTTTGGATAAATTTGTTTTGAAGACATGGATTAGTAGAAGAGTGTCTTATTTTGTAGGCATTCTACGTGGAATTTGAGATATATTTTTATTAGATTCCTCAAGTTTTATCCCTATTAAATGTAGGGTCTAGGGGTACTTTTGAATCACACAAAAATTCAGTCCAAAGAAAAGAATTCTCTTATAGATAGTATAGATTAAGAATTAAGTTAATTGTTGATTAATTTGATAAATTTAAAACTATGATAATTTTAGTTCTAAATTACAATTTTATATGGGCTTAGTGCGGCTTTCTTCCGCAGGGGAGGGGTGGGGCAGCTCAATGTATTTGGCGGTCTAAGGGTACAATTTTAAGTGCAACATTTTTTTTTTTTAATTTTAATTAAATAATATTTATTGAGCTTTTGATATCAAGTTTTAAATTTAAAATGTACTTTTTCAAAATTTTTGAGATTCAATATTAGTAATTAAGAGAGATCTTGGTATGAAAATTTCTAAGGCAGATTCGACAATATGTCTGGTGGGTTAGAGGTTCAGTGGTGGTAGAAAAGAGGATGGGGGATTTTAGTAAGATAGGTTCCAAATTTCAACCTTTTTGGAATTGGGTATCAGGGAGGACTTATTGTGTGTGACAAGTCATATTCATTAATCAATTTATAAAATGCTAATATGGCATACTAGTATTAGAGGGTGTAAACTTGGGGTACTGCCCCGAGTCATTATTGAATTTACTCGATAAAAAAAAAAAAAAAAAAAAAAGAGGACGGTAATAGACTATAGGATAAGTATTGAGTGGATGAACCATATATATTCATCCCAAAAAAAAAGACAACAAAGGATTTGATAGAAATGAACTCAAACTCTTTCATTCACCCAACCAACAAGAAGTCAAGAACAACAATGAAAGGGAGAAAGCTTTCCAATAGCATAAACTAGAGCAAAAAAGAAAGGGAGAGTAAATAAAAGCCAACCAAAAATGAAGATGAAAGGAGAGTAGTCAACACATTGTACATTGATTGCTAAGCAATTAAAAGTAAGCTACAAAAGAAAAACAAAAAACCAAAAATAGATGGAAAGGCAAAAGCAGCAATGTAAGCAATGAATAAATAGGCGTGTGATCCCTGAAAAATCAAGATGGAGAAAAAATGTGTGTGTTCGTGTCTATTATTTTAACAAATAGTCACGATCTCTCTTTGGGTAAAATTGGGATCAAATATTTAATGGATTTGTCTATAAAACTATTAATTTAACTATTAAGAGAGAGACAGAGACAGCGAGAGAGATGAAGAGTCTTTTCACCTTCTATGTTTGGGAGAATGAATATTTTCACCCTCTTAAACTACAAAAGATTAACTAAAGTGCATTAAGAATTTAAGAGAATACATATCATTTAAAGAGGGGAAAATTTTTTATTTTCTTTTAAGAGAAAATTATTAATTAAAATTTTTGTTACAATGCTTTCTTGGGCCTTGATTTTTTTTCCCTAGGTGAGAAGGCCTTAATTATATTTTATTGGTTAATAGAAGGGGGTCTTCTACCCTTTGGGACTAAGGCCATTGCCTAAGAGCATTCACATCAACTAGTGCAAAAATTTATGTCTATTTTAACATAATATCACATTTTATTTGTTTTACTTAACCACTTTTCACAATACCCACATTAACTATTTCATTAAAATATTAAAAAATTTAAATTATTTCTCTCTTCACATCCGATATCCATTCTCTTCATGCATCCTCTTGAAACATAAAGAAAAAATAAAAAATAAAAATGCACAACAAAAATGTTTGTGTATATTTGCTCAATTATTATGTCCAATAGTGGACACATGACATCATCCAGATTGGTTTAGTGCAACTCTGACCTAATCCTTACCTTTTATGCAAAGAGTGGTTTGCTGATGATGAACTAGCACATGAAAAAAATTTAGGTGGCATGAAAAAAATTATTATTTTTTTAATTCTTTTTTGCCGTTAGCCACGTTAGCACAAAGGCATAGACTCCCAGTGAAAATGTCTAAGATATAAAATTGCATTGGCCAATTAAATTTGCACAGAGAGAGAGAGAGAGGTGGAACAGAAAGCCTTTGCCATTAAATTTGCAAGAGTCAACGAAAAATCTGCAGAAAATTTTTAAGTGGAAAATTTGGAATGGAGATCAAAGATGCATACTATGAATAATTTACATTCATTCTCAAGCTCTTTCTTTTGTCTGCACTACAATTTTCTTAAGCCCATGGCCATGGTGAGGAACCAAACACCAGACATATACACGGCATTCCAATTGGGTAATTTTTTACTATTCTCTTCGTGGCCAAGTTTTAGACCCAAGTCATTTGACCTAAAATCACAGTACAATCCTCTCTTACACACTTAGAAGTCCAAAGAAGGGGTTGGTCAATGAAAACTTCAATTCAGACCCAGCTGTGTTTAGTAGTTCCATGTTGACCTTATCATCAGGAAGATACAAGAACTCGTCTCCTTCTGTTCTCTCAAACCCACAGAGCTCAAGAAATTCCATACCTCCTCTCAAGTTCCTAACTCTATCCTGTTAAGTGTTAAATAGCTAAAGAATAAATAAATAACTATATAAATAACTACAGTAGAAATCTTACAATACAAGTACACCTGAACCAAGAAAAAAATATAAAAATATTATATGCCAGATTTTAGCCATGTTTATGAAACCCTTCACTTTTTTCTTTGGGTATATCGTGTTTATACAGAGGAACATCCTGGTCTACAAGTGTAGCAAGAAATAGTGACAGACCATAAAAGCAGTAGATATTAAGACCGTTCAATGTAAGGCTACAAAGAGGATAACACTCGCCATATCTATGCATTACTTGACAGTAGTGATCAAAAGAAAAACTAAATATGGTGATCCAATGATCAGGATGGAGAGCTCTTGGCTCTCATCATGAGACTAATGAGGCTACCTTTTTCATACAAATGAACCTAGCGAATTAATGTCTTATTTTTTATTAGTTAAAAATCGTGAAAGTGAACCCAATAATAATCCAAAACCAAACCAAAAGTAACCTAATTTCCATGGAAAATAACTTGGCATTACCAATGTCTTGTGGCAATAACCCATCCCAAAAGTTTCCATTAAAGGACAATCTGGACTTTGGTGGTATAGTTGGTATGGAGGGTTAAACAACATGATCAAACCTCAACAACACCCCTCCACCACCCCCACCCCCCCCCCCCCCCCCAAACAACCACATCAATCAAAGAAATTGTTTACCTAGAATAATGGGTTAGTAAGTCAAATCTTCCTCAATTTTTCCTCATCAGGAATTTTTGCGATATTTCCAACATAGATCAGAAGAGTTTCGAAGGCCCTCCTAACTCTGGCACCATCATTCTAAACAAATAAATAGAAAAAGGAAGGGGGAATCAAGCTACTGACAGAGTAACATGTAAAATATAGAAGTTAATGAAATAGAATGTGACAATCTTAGCTAACAAAAATGGACTACATTTGGGACTGGTGAAACCTAAAGTTCACAAGTCAAAGAAATACAAAAAATATCTATGGTAGGCACCCTAAAAATATCCTATGCATATTATTTATGCTATAACAGGTGCATGCACCTTCACCTTAGTTTAATTATAAGGCTTTCAAGCATGCACTTTCTTTCTTAGTTTAATTATAAGGCTTTCAAGCATGCACTTTCTTTCTTTAAGTATTTGAATGTAAAGCAAGGAGCTTTTTAGTACAAGGTCGTGAAGAGCTATCTATCTTGTAAATAATAAGATGTAATACCTCCCATTTATCTGAAAACTCATATGCAAAGGAAATTCATTGTTGTGACAATTTATCTATGGAGATCTTTAACCAATGGATTTCCCAAAAAAAAAAAAAAAAACCACCCTCTGATTAAATGTTTCACATATAAGAAGTCCACTATACTAGAATTTTTATTCAGGAAAACTTCAACATTATGCTTTGCTTTTGAAACATATAACGAGGAAATTGAAGCACACTCTAACCTCAGAATGAAGTTGCTAAAAATAGTTAAGGAAACCACTTATAATGTGATGGTTCTACAATAATGTCATAAAACACATAAACCGATCTATTTTCAAAATGTCTCCGAACTCTTGCACTTGTTACACTATGAGCAATTTACCTAGTGATTGCGCTTAAGAGACCTTAAACATTCTCTCATCTGCTCTACATTTGTTACAGACTTCACAGGCAATGATGTCTGCAAGTAATAATAAAAAAACAACATCAAAATAACTCTGCCCTGTAGTTCAAGTAAAGAAATTTATATTATGCAATGGCACAGAAGAGTGCTAAGTTCTATAAACATCACTTTCAAAATAACCGTACCGTTTTTTCCTACAACAAATGAGTGGAAGGTTTTACAGATAGACTTTTTGGTGGCAATCCAAGTCTTGACCTCCTTTCTACCTATGAAGATATGCATAGTTTTTTGAGTCATGGAAAATTCTTGAGAAAGGTATTAAACCTCAAATCAGGAATAATGAACTAAAAATTATTAAATTATCACTTGATAAAATTTAAAATAAAATAAAAACCCATTAGTCTCTCTTCTATTCTTGGTTGTTGCTTACTTCAAGTTCTTTGAGAATATTTTTTGAAAACTTTTTTCCTGTATTAGCACAACTTCCACAAAATACATATTTCTCTCTAGTTTTATTGACCATAAAATACTATAAAGAAAAAAATTTCTGCTTGCATAGAAATGGGCAGGCCCTAGGAAAAAGGTGTATTAAGGACAATGATAGCAAAATCTATAATATATAGTTTTCGTTTGGGAATTGTGTATTTTCGGTAACTTATTTGCATAGTGTTTATCAAAAGATATAGTTTTTGATAACATTTATGTTTTTTTTTTTTAAATTTATTTATTTTTATTTTTTATGTTAAATGCATTACAAAGAGCTAAAAGCTAGATTATTTGCCAAACAAAAACAAAAACAAAAGGACAAAAAGCTAAAAGCTAAAATGTTTTCAATGATTCCCAAACGCACACATAATCTACTAGAAAAAAATTAAAATCTATGAACAATTGTTCTAAGCACAATGAAATACGGAAAAAATTTTCAAGCACCTTATCATGTTCTAGTTTCTTAAGTATTTTCTCCCTTGCTCTTTTTTCTTCCTCCTTTTCTTTTTTTTTTCAAGGCTAAATAATTGAAAAACCAAAGTGAATATATTAATATTTAGAAGGAAATACAATCTAATGTATTTAAAGACAAAAAGGGATAAATAGACATAAAATTTCCAAATAGAAAAAGCAGTTACTAAATTAAGACAGACCGTTGTCTTTCATTACTTTCTAGAATTCGCTTTGCCTCAGTTAGGTCCTTACTAGTTCAAATCCTCTCCTGGAACAATAGCACAACCAAGGTCTTTATAAATAAATGCCACGTACATGAAACGAGCACTTAACAGAATCCCAAAGTACAAACAAAAGAGTTTGATTTGACAAAAACCGACCAATGAAGCAGCAATAATATGTTCTAAAATATAAAAGAGCCATGGCAAGTTCACCGTTGAATAATGTCTTTCAGGGGTGAAAAGAACTTGGGAATCATGATATAGGATCTTTAAGAAATTCAACTATACTTGGCCTCTTGATATGTACTCGAAATATTCTTGAATGGGTTTGGATATTTAAGAACTTAAGGTTAGATAATAAAAAAGAATTGAATCTTGATGAATCCTGAAAAGAATTTGATGTTTGATTGATAGTAAAACGATGAATTGAATGATAAACCTAGACAAGGTTTTAAGAAACCTACTATAATTATTTTCCCAAAAAAATGTTACTATAATTTTATTAAAACTCACATCTCTCAATGAATTTATAGTATAAAGGCCTATAAATACTAAGTTTTTGTAAATAAAAAGAAAAAGAATACTAAACCAAGTTCGTATATGAACCATAATCATATCTCCTTCATTGAATTCAGAAAATAATCTTCTAATATTAGTTTGAGCCTTGTATTTCTCATTCCTAAGGGCAACAATTCTTCGTAAGTTATCATGAATCTCCTCTATGTGACTAGCAAATGTTTCAAGTTCAACACTTAATCTTGTAGTTGGAATAAAAAGAAAAGGAGTTCAAAACATAAAATACGATTCATTGGCCTTTGGTAGAGCCAAATCCCAAGAATCTAGAAATTATCAAATTACCCCGACTTTAGTAAAGATTAATTAAAACTAAACAAGAAACAACATTACTTAGATAAACAATAAAATAAGACTCTTCAATTTAGGCTAGCTAAGCAAGATCCCAAGAGTCCAAAACACTCCAAATTTTATGGCTTGAACATTAGAACTAGCTTTTTGCCTCTTATAATTCTTCAAAAGGAGCTGCCATTCACGTTCCACTGATATTGAATTTATCATTATAATCATGGTAATTTTCTAGTCTAGAAGAGTCTACTTAGGAGAAAATTGCAAGGATATATGTAGAAAAACTTGCATTAATCATTATTTGTACAATAGAAAGTTGCATATTATTCCTAATGTCATATTTTATGAACCAGTAGGCAATATATGCAAGCTTTTAAAAAAGGAAAAGGGCATACTCAGTGCACAAAACTCCCACTATTGTGAGATCTAGGAGAGGTGATCGATTGGCAGCCTTACCCCCATTTTTTCGGAAAGACTGATTTTTAAACTCAAACCTGCTACCTACTTTTGGTGGAAGGCACTTGCTATCACACCAAGGCAAGCTTTAAACAGATTAATTATTTATCAATTGATACTAATAAATTGCCAACTTTACTTTAAAATTTCTCATACTATACACATTTTCTACTTGTGTTTTAAAGCACGATTTAAACTATCTACCTCCGCCCCTCCCCAAATTTCTCAGTCTTCCATTAGAGAAAAAGCAGTAAAAAAGTTAAGAGTAATCAAAATTCTTAACAAGATTTAGAAAAGGCAAGGAAAAGCCGTAAAGGAGCTATCAAATAAGGAAAGAGAAAACCATAGCAATAACTGCATAATACCTTCTCCCTTTGCCTTTCCAATTTCTTTTCTTCCACTTCTTTCTTCTTATGTTCTTTATTCCTAAAACTCAACAACATAAGTAGTCATGGAAAGGAACCAGTTAGCCATAAATAGTAAGATCAATCTGAATTTTTTTGCAAATATTCAACCAGATTAAAGAATTATATATAAAAGGTCAAAAGAGGAGAAAGAATCTGAGGGGGAGTTCTAGATAAACAGAAAAGGAAACCTTAGTTCCTGTGCCTTTATTTTCATTTGTTCTGTGATATGGAAAGGTTGGGGCGAGTCAAGATTAATATCCACTGCTACCTGGGAGAAGTTAAACAGTCAAGCAAACAAATCTAGTGACGGTATGTGCAACACCAAAGATTTTATAAGTTCATGTACAAAATGTATCAACATATTCACCAAAGACAATTTTTTTCTCGTCACCTCCTTTCAATGAAATGGAGCTTACAAGAAGCAAAGATAAAGTCAAATTCCAAATCTCAAAAGCTACCCACAAAAACAAACTCATAAAAACAAGATCATATTAGAAAAGATACTTAGCTAAACATCAATTGACTGTTCCATATAAACTTCAGCTTTTACTACCCAATCAGTAACTGTCCGCTAAACAAGCATGTATAAGAAAGAATTTTAATTTTATTAACACCCTCTATCTTATAATAAGTAGACACCTGGTAGATATACCCAAAATAAAAAAGCTGAAGATTACTGACCAATATATGTTCTATCTAAAATGTTTATCTTTATTTCAATATCAAGCCAAGAGTATTACAGTTTTGAATCCCCAAGCAATCTTTTAAAATTGACGGATAAGATCACAATTAGCAATTGGGATCAGGAATTTTTTTTTAACAATTATTTGTGAGTTCTATTCAAAATGAAATAGCCGACTATGCCTTACAATAACCTTATCTCTATTTTTCTCGCTCTTTTTCTTTGATTTTAAAGGATTTCCTCTTTTTGTTGGGCATTTTGCCCCTTTGAATATTAGACTTATTAACCCAGAAAAAAGAAAAAAAAAAAAAGAAAAAAAAAAAAAGGAAAGGTATACAAGAAGCTACAATGTGAATATAAAATATTTTGGTTTTGTGAAACACAAACCCACTTCAAACTATAGTTTTAGTGTTATTTCTCAGCATGACTGAGGATATGGTACAATACAAGAGACTTCATTGGTTGATAAAGACTGAAGTTTAAAAATAAGGATATCATTGAATAAGAATACCAAAAATAAGTAAAGAAAAATCCGTGTGCAATGTAAGCAAAGAAGAGAACGAAGATGAGAAATCATATTCATACCAAGGGCATCTGATCAATGTCTAAGTCATTCTCATGATCAATCACCCATTCTATAGCTGCCTCTAAGCTAGAATTACCTGATTATTAACACAAACATCATTCATGTTCATTCACAATTAGCAAAATAAATATAGACAGACCAGAAAAATGAAGAGCTCGTGTTGCTCTTGGCCTTGGAAATCCCATGGCTTCAAGTTCATCAAGCAGTTTCTTGTTGACTTGTGGAATAGCCATTTCTACAAAAGCTGTTGGATGCATTGAATAACTTCACACAGTCAATTCAACAAACAGATAGCGGTCAATCAAAATTGCCTGAGGATGGAACAGAAAAACAATACCTTGTTGGAGTTGGAGTGGGTTTGATTGATTTTGGTGAAAACCCAGGTAAGGGTAAAGTATAAATTGTCGTTGGAAGTAGTTCTAGGGGCTTCAAAGAAAGAAGCCCAACAAAAAAGCAATAGAGAAAATAGAGCGCCATTGAAGAGGAAGATGACTCTTTACTGTTTGTGGAGCAAAGCAATATCCTCAACCTTTTTCTGATTCTTTATACTATAATAGAGGGCTTCTATTCAATAGTAGTATTTATACCTTTCGTTTGCCTTCAAAGCAAAATCTTTTTTATTTTTTTGGGAAAAGTTCAAAGCAATTTTTTTTTTTTTTTTTTGAGAAAAGTTCATAAAGCAAAACTCTTTTTTTTTTTTTTTTTTGATAACAAGTTCAAAGCAAAACTTGGTTATTGCCCAAAGGCTTAAAGCACCAAATCAATTGGACCAACGAGACAGACCAATTTTCATCCCAATTTAATCATAAGTTGACTTGGTTGACTATGAATTGTTAATAAAAAGTTATGGATTCATAGGATTAGTAATTTAGTAGTAAGCAAAAAGTAGAAATCACTCGCAATCACATAATTGTCAGCAAGTTGGTAAATTTTTTTTTTTTATTTTTTTATTATTGTTATTGAGAATGAGTCATTTGTTAAATTGGGTATGTAATTAAATGCCTTTCTAATTTTTATTTTTATTTTTTATAATTCAACTAGCATTTTTTCGTATTTCCAATTTTAATAGAGACTATATAAAGGTAGAAATCCTCTTACCCCGTTAACGTAAAAAAAAAACAAACTAGCAAAGATTTACAATAACACCTTATTTGCCTACCATTTCATATGTATACCATTAAAACAAAATTTAATAATAGATTGTGATGGGCACAGATGTGAGGCTGAAGGCAAATTGGAAAGGGGTGTTTTGAAATTATTGTGATTTTTGTTATAACCCTAATTTTATTGATAAATAAATATGTAATTCCTACCGTGGTGTTCATTTGCTTCAATCTAAACTATATACTCACATCAAATGAAATTACTCAGCTCCAGCTCAACTCTATCTAAGCAATAATGGTCACAGTAAAAATGATATTACGCAAATCACAATTTGTCATCTTAATATGCTATAATAATAATAATAATAAAAAAGTAAAATTTATTGTATTTATAGCATTGTTGTACAATCTGTTGGTGGTGATTTTGAGCAAGGCCAACTACCGGAAAAGTCTCCACTTGATGTACTCTCCAGTGGCCCAAGTAGGGCTCCACCTTGGAGGTTGTCTTCAACCTCTAAACCCTCATTTTTTAGAAAAACAAAAATCTCAACTCAAACTTCGATCCTTTGTGTTTTTTTCATTTATATATATAAATCAAGCAATTTATATTTCGTTGCTTAAAAGATGTACATTCTAGCCATATAATTAATTTTCTAAAATAACCAACCTAATGCATGAAAATAGAGGCACAAAGTTTCGGTTCAATACCAATGTTGGAAAACAAAAAAGATTAACATAAGAACATAAATTTATTTCTACAGGTACCTTTAATTTGATTAAAATTACTAATTAATAGGGTGTATGTAAGTGTTTTACAATGCCTCTCATGAACAGAATATTATTGAGCTTGTATAATAGCAGATGCTCTTATATATATATATATATATATATATGAAAAATGTATCATCGTGTTGTTTGCTACAATACCATACAATAGAGAATAATCATCATCTTCACAAACGAGCTCTTTTCTCCCTTTATACAGAAAAACCACATTTCCTTTTATTTTCCTACATTTTCTTAGCACCCAAATGCCTAGCAATTCTGAAAGAGCGACAATTTTAGTCTAGAAAATTCAAGGAAAATTAAAAAGGAACAAATATAATATGAGAATTAAAACTTTGAATCATATGTTACTAAAGAATCGATCTCTGATTGTAGCATTCTATTGTTCATAGGATTATTGGAATAAATGTGCTCTTGTTGTGAATCTTGTAAGTTTCAGTAGATGCGTAAACTTGTGTAAGTTATCAAAGTGGGATGGGAGTGGAAGATATGATTGTAGCATTCTATTGTTCCAATTGTTTACTTAAATTTGTAACAGTGGTATTTTATTGAAGATCTATTCCAGGGGTTGTTTTGATAGAACCTTGGAAATTTTCTTTGGACTTAAAAAAGTCCTTTGAACTACACATAAGTTCAGTGAGTAAGTGGATGAACTTCATATTGTATATTTAAATTTCAATGCTTTAATATGGCTCTATGTGCCTGTCAAGACCATGTGAACAAAAGTGTAGGCTAAATGCCCTTGTTCAGTAGGCATTTTTCATGTAATATTATCTATATTTGATCAGCATCTTCCTAACACTCTAGCTTATATTTGTAACAGGGGTGTGGTTTTTGGGCTTGTTAATTTGCATGAATTGGGAATCATTCATTGGGACTTAAAGCCCCAAAATGTGTTGATATTCAAGGAAAGATCTTTATTTGCAAAGCTTTCTGACATGGGCATTAGCAAGTGCCTTGTCAGGGAATTCTAGTTAAAAAAATTTTTCTTCTATGACGAGTGATTGTCCTTGAGGTAAAGTATATTATTTGACTGAACCCACTGGTCATTGGATAAGGCAGCACTTGGATGCCGCATTAAAAAAGAAGAGTTTACTTTGTTTTCGATAGCATTTGAAGGCACAAAAGCAGAACCAACAATACCAACTATTTCTAGTTTAGTTAATAGATTGAAGTATTGACACCTTATGATTGGTCTTGATCTCTAGACAAACCTTGTATAGGCTTGCTGGCAGGAGGGTGGCTGACTAGGGATTGTTTACTTTGAACTTATATTTTTAATATATATATATATATATATATATTAAATGATGTTCTTTCATGGCAATTTAAATATATATCTAAGGTTGCAAGAAGACTCCTTGTTGAGTGTGAATCCAAGAGGGAAAAATTCTCTCATTAGAGCTGGATATGGAGGATGGCTTATGTATATTGCTGCCTCAATGGAGACCTGGGTTTTGTTCTAGAACTTCTTGACAGGAACCCTTTACTTGTCTTTGGGGGAACGAGAATATGGTGTTATGATATGCTTTATGCAGCAGCCAGGAATAAGAGTTCTGAGGTTTTACTTGTCTTTGGGGAAGGAGAATATGATGGAGCACATTGGGGATATACCTTCAGTTTACAAGTGGGAGATGATGAACAAGGCTGTTCATGCTGCTGATAGAGGAGGAAATTTGAATGTTTTAAAGTAGCTTCTTGCTGATTGCTCTGACATCTTGGCTTATAGAGATATTCAGGGCTCAACTATCCTATATGCAGCAGCTGGGAGAGGGCAGGTTGAGGGGAGGCTCTAACTACTATAAGCTAATGGAAAACTGGCCCTTTGTTTCTGTTCTTGTGCACCTGTTTTTTGTTGTTCATAATACTATCTGGTCATACTTTACCATTACAAAGAAGTAGGAAGTTTAATTTTGTCATCTCCACCCCCAAAAAAAAAAAAAAAAATTGGCAGGGCCACCTAGTAGAGCCCAGGCATAAGGTTTGAAAGGGTATAAAGCTAACATTCCCCTTAATTAAATGGTTGGTCAATTCTTAGGAAATTCATGTCTTGGCTCCATTTGGTAGTCACACATTGTATGTGCACCAGGCTGTGAGAATGCAAGTGACTGAACTTGGCAGTGTCAAGGGTGAAGGTAAATCCTACCAGCAAGCAAGCTTCATTGAGTTGGGAAGCAATAATTATATCCTAGTTGCACATACATTATACAAGCGAAAAGTGCCATCTTGATCATGTCACGTGTTCTTTGGTTACTGTATATGTCAAGGGATTGATTGAACTTGGTAGCAGGTAAAGCCTGCCAATTTGGTGGATTAGAAATCAGATTATTTTTGCAGGGCACACTCCAAAACCACAGGGAGGCGCTGGAAATATTTTCAAGTCATATTTTGATCACTGCTCAGCTTGGTCATCATTAATCATTATCATCTCCTATTTGTTCAAGATGGAATGAATATGGAGATGCTGTTTTTGCCCAATCTGCTCTCTTCCCCATCTACTAAGCAGCATTCCAAGCAATCAAACTTGCAGTCCACCACAACCTTCACTCTGTTATCTTTGAAGGAGACTCTAAAGAAGTCATTGAAGCCTTTTTGGATCTTCACTCGCTTCCTCCATGCTTCCTTGCTCCTTTCCTATCTGATAGTAAATTGGCCTTAACCTTAAGCTCGCTCTCTTGCTGGGATTTTAATTTTGTTCCTAGAGATGTAAATTTTCTTTTCCATAATATTGCCTGTTGAGCTATTTTTTGTTTGTGGAACAGTCCCATCTCCATCTCCCCTCTTCTTTGATTGGGTCCAATCATCCAAAGATGGAGGTGGGCTGGGCCATCCTCTCTTTCCTCTTAATGTATCATTATTCATAATTATAAATAATTAAAAAAAAGAGTTTAAATTTGATAAAGACCTGCCGTAAAACTCTTAATTTACCCCTCCAATACCTCGGTGCCACATCAGCATTTTACAAATTATTAAATAGAGCCTCCCACCCACAATATTTCCTTCCTATTACAGAAAATCAAATCCTATTCAATTAAAAACTCTTGCTTCTACCATGGAAGAACCACCACCTTCAACCCCAAAATCTGGAAAAAGAGACGATCACTAAACTCATCCCTCCAATTCCATTAATACAAAAAAAACAAAAACAAAAACAAAACAAAATCCCCTTATCAAACAAACCATATCTTAAAGTTTTTCTACCCAAAATATCGCCTATGTTGCTAGACGGTGGTCCGTGATGCTGGTGAAGCTACTATTACTCCTTTTGATGCTACAACTACTTCTATTTTTGCCAAAACCTTTCTTTAGTGATTTTAGAGCTTGCCCATAAGAACATCTCCATCTATCTAAGAGCTTGAACAAATAAATGAACCTTGCACGCAATCTCTGAACTGAAAATCTTTTGGAGTTTAGCTTGAAACCTGCGGTCCTACCGTTGTCAACCTTCCATCGTAGTAGGCTAGGAGCTTTGGTTTTTTAATTGAACGGGATTTGATTTTTTGTAATAGGAAGGAAGTATTGTGTGTGGGAGGTTCTATTCATTTATTTGTGCAATGCTGTGAAATACTGATGTGGTACCATGCTACTGGAGGGTGTAAACTAAGGGTTTTACACTTAATCTTTATAGAATTTAAACTCTTAAAAAAAAAAAAAAAAGGGGAGGAGGGGTAAAGCCTACCAACAAGTTTGATTATGTTGGGCCATGGCTATCATGCATACAGTTTATGTACATTTTGTGTTTGTTGGGCTAGAGGTCAAAATAGTCATTATAACATGTTCATGAATCAAACACATGCTCAAAGTAAAATTAATGAGCAGTACATCGGTGAAAATCAAATGTTATTATTGTTTTTTTTTATTATTATATTATCTAAAGTCAAAGATAAGAGAAAATTCAATTAGATTTATAAAATGGATTTTAAATTGAGCTATAATTTTTTGACATGTGTCTATTTAATTTCTTTAAGTTTGGTAAAGATATGATTCTCAAAAAAAGAAAAAAAAAAGAAAAAAGAAAAAGGTTTGGTGAAGATTTGATTACCAAACTTTTTTTGAATGAAGCAATGGAAAGAATGGGGAAGGGGAAAAATCAAAAGAAAGCTTGAGAGAGGAATGTGGAAAATAATGCTTGAACTAATTGAATTTGAAAATGAAATTTGTGATCTTAAATCTCAATTCTTGCGAAAAAAATACAATTTTCTTTAATTAAGGTCGCCAAACAAAGGAATTAGTAAATTTCTTCTTCAAATTCTAGCATCTAACTAAATTCTATCTCCAAATATTACTTCACACAAATACACTTGAAGATCCACCTCACTCTCTTCCATCTCATTTCATCATCCCAATTATTCAGATTAAATTATGGTGCAATAATTAAGGTTATTACATGGTGCACTAGATCCAAATCCAAATATGTTGATGTGGGCTTGTGTGGCTATGAATTGCCAAGCCCATGTTAGTCCATTAACCAAATGCAATGTGGAGAAGGATTTCCCCAACTGACCTAATATTAGCATTATATATATATATATATATATATACTCTACTATGCTGCAAAGTCAAAAGAGAATTCCAAAACCTAGCTATGCAGCCACATAAAAAAAGAAAAAAAAGAAAAGAGAGGCAATCGCTTCTAGTCTTGTGTTTTCTTGTAAGAGAGTATAATGGTGTAATTGAGATTTGAGTTTCTATACTATTGTATATCCCTATTTTTATAGTGAAATTTCTCTGTTATCGCCGTGGAAATAGATAATTTGCTGAACTACGTAAATTTTAATATTCTTTGTGCGCTTGTTATTTATTTTCCGCTTATTTACTATTATTGATTTACATCCTGGGTGCTATTTATACAAATCCAAGTCCATATATGGAGAAAAATATTCTTTGAACTTTACAAACCTAACATCTAAATCCAAAATATACAAATATATTCAAAAAAAAAAAAAAAAAAAAATCAGCAACCAAAAGATATTATTTAGGGTCTGTTTGGATACCACTTATTTTGCTGAAATTGAAAATTTATTACTAAAAGTACTGTAGATAAAGGTAAAAATTAGTTGAAATAGTACAGTGTGGCCCATGAATAATATCAAAAAGTTAAGTGAGGCTCATGAATAGTAGCAAAAATAAGCTGAATAGTGAAATAATTTATAATTTTCATTGCTTCCCAAATGCACACTTAATAGGCGTCTGTTGGAAAGAGAGACGTAGGCGCGTGGAATAGGCAAGCCTAGATACATTGCACAAGATCAAAGTAGAAGTGCAATTGTACCACCAACTTGCACATATTCTCTCTTTAAAGCAAAGTATCATCAACCAACACATCATTTATCTAATCGTCTGTCTCTGACTTGCCAGCAATGCAAGATAGAAATAAAAAGAGAGAAACTTTTGTTGACAACCTTG
This sequence comes from Quercus gilva, assembly GCA_023621385.1. NCBI lineage: Eukaryota > Viridiplantae > Streptophyta > Magnoliopsida > Fagales > Fagaceae > Quercus > Quercus gilva. The sequence continues at coordinate 65,655,189 of CM042481.1, forward strand.
CTGTCATTTCATATATATATATATATATATATATATCTCCTAGTTTAAAATTCTCAATTTAAATTCTCAAAATTTACCGTCAAATTCATCCATTTCTAAGACTTAAATCATATGTAAAATTAATAATTCTTCATTTTTAGCTAAATTAAAAAAAAAAACAATTATTTTTTGCTACTTTCACATTTCTCTCTCACGTTAGTTGTCATGTATTAATACAACTTTTTTTTTTTTGACAAAAATATAAAAAATAAAACTTTTTTTTTCCACAAATGTATCATTTTTTTTATATCACAAAACTTTTTTTTTTCCCAACTCCATATTTCTCTCTCACATTAGTAGTTAAGTACTAATAAAAAATAAAAAGTCTCATCACATGCGCAAAACACGTGTGATGAGGCTAGTATATATGCGCATGTGATGAAGCTAGTATATATATACTTTTTTTTTGAGAATTTGCTAGTATGTATATACTAACCTCATCACATGCACTGAGGTTTTTTATTTTTTATTTTTTGGGTTTACACATTTAATTTTATTTTTTATTTTAAGAAGAAGTTGTATTAGTAGTATAGATATTTATACTATCTATAAGAGAATTCCTCTCTTTGGACTAAACTTTAATGTGCTTCAAAAATACCCTCAAATAACATTATATTTAACAGGAAAAAAAACTTGAGGATAACCCGGTAAAAATATATCTCCAACACCACTTAAAATGCTTACAAAATAAGACACTCTCCTACTAATCCATGTTTTCAAAACAAACTTATCAAAAATTAAAAAAAAAAATTATGATACTAGACCAAAAATAAAAAAGCCTCATCGCATGCGCAAAGTGCATGTGATGAGGCGCGCGTGTGTGTGTATAAGTCAAAACTGAGAGAAAATTTAATTAAATCTCAAATTAGAGTCTAATTTTATATCATATTTCTTATTCTATTTTCTTAATTTTGATGCAGCTATTTATTTCACTACAAAAGAAAAGAATCCAATTTAATTTTCTTAATTTTTTGTGCTAAATGAGCTATTAAGTGAGAAAAACATAAAATCAAAATTAATAAACATTTAAAAAATCACCACCATTGATTCATTTTTCATATATTATTATTATTGTTGTTGTTGTTGTTATTATTATTATTATTATTATAATACAAATAGTGGTTGGACAAACTAAAATTGAGAATTACATGGATTACAATTTAAATGAATATATATATATATATATATATGATTATATATAAACGTGGTAAAATTTTAATAGATAATTAGTTATATTTATTTGTAAATGTATATCATGTATATGCATGAAATTACAAGCTAATTTCTGTTAGAAAGAAAAAAAAAATTTATAAATTTTTTTTTAAGGTGCTACATATATAGGTTTGATGTTAGTTGTTTATTTGGGCAATTGTGTCGGATATTCTACCCTTAATAAAACTAAGGTTACAACAAAATCAAAAAGACTCAAATTTGAAAGGAGGAAGTGGTGATTCAAATAAATATTTGAAACATGACTTTTGAAAAGTTTAAATATGAAGTTTGTTATCTTTTCAAAATTAAAAAAAAAAAAAAAAAAAAACGTAGTTGCAGCAGCTAGCTAACACAAGTTGTAGGTGTCGTGATTGAGTGCTCTCTTCAAGAAACAAGATTTTCTTTCTAATTTTATACTAATTTTCCTACAATTGCTTCTAAAGAGTAAAGACTGCTAAAATGATGTAATAAGTTATGGAGGATGGTATGGAGAAGACAATATAGCGTGTAAATAAGTTAGAGGAAATGATGGCTCACACCCTTCATGTTTTTTTCTTGGTTCTTAGCCAATCTTTGGGGGTTGACATCCTTATATATTAGCTTCACCAAAAGGTCCAAACCCAAGACAAAGCTAAGCTGAAAAACTAGCTAGGGCAGTGAAGGCAGTGCCTTAAAATGAGGTTTTCACTACTTGATTTCTTATTGTTATTCCTACTTTGTTGGGTGCTTGCAAGTGAAGGCAGTGACAATATTAGTTTTTATGAAAACTATGATGTTACATGGGGTTTTGATCATGTCTTTTCTTTAAATCAAGGACGCAATATTCAGCTCTCTTTGGATATTTCTTCTGGTTATTCTCTCCCTTTCTTAATTTCCCCCTTTCATTTTAAAAGATCACAAGATTATATATCCCCCTCTATTTATGATATACTTCTTTTACTTTTCATTCCTTAATATATTATTATATTTTCATTATGTAAATAAGTCTTATTATGGTTTGCCCATCTTATATTTTGTATGTTGTAATTCCCTATTCTTTTTTTATTTATATGCTATGTATCATCATTCATTAACATTCAAATTTTCAATATGAATAAACTTAAGTCAACTAGATTAAAGATGGAAATCCTAAAGCTTTGTAAAACGTTCATTTTTGGGACGTTCAAAGTTTCAAAAAATCGAATAAAGAATCTTACCCTAGTTAGATCTCCTCTCATAGTTTTTGTTTTTGGGATGATTGATCCTTTTTATCCTAGTCATGCAATTCCACGGGTACTTTTGATATTGATAATGGTTTTTCTTTCTATATTAGGTTTTAAAGAATAAGACGTGGGTTCTAGTTAGCTCATTTCATATAGTCTCTTGTTATCGAATAAAAAAATTAGTTCTAATGTCGTTTATACTAAAAACAATTTGGTGTGTTGATCTAATAATAAAATGTAATTTTCATGGACCGGATGTCATAGATTTAGAGCCTACCATTTAAACAAATTATTATAGGTTTGAATTACAATATGGATTACTTAAAATTAAGAGTTGATAGAGCTACAAAACAAAATCGCTTGTTTTAATAGGTTATGGTAATGGTAGTCCTTCCTTTGGATTCTCCAAGTCCATATATGGATGTAAACGTGTTATATTCTATAATTAAACAGTATAAATATAAATCATGTTATATTTTCAGCGTATTCATCATCAAAGGTTTAAAATTATTGTGAAAGTGAAAAATAATATTACTAATAAATTTTTACTATATCACAAATAACATAGAGATAGTAAAACGTGTTATAAAAGAAAAGTTTTAAGTATGAGCCGAATGTTCAACGTCATGAAGGTTTCCACGTCAAGCACAAACTAGCTATTCCACACGGAATCATATATCTTTCTGGGAGAATTCTATCTGATATTAAATCAAATTTATTTACTAAATGAAATTTTCATGAGACTTGCAAAGTTTTTACATCAGTGATGCAAAAGTAGTGGCTCTTAATTCTCTTTATGCTGTAATCTTTTATATCTTGTAGGGGCTGGCTTCGCATCAAAGCTAAGCTATGCTTCTGGGTTTTTTCATTTGAGGATGAAGCTACCAGACAAGGATTCTGCTGGAATAGTTACTACTTTCTATGTGAATTCCAAACCCCTTCTTTTTCATTGTTACATATAGAGATTTATGTTTCACTTTTACTGTTTTACTTTATATTTCATCAATTGCATGATATCAAATGTTCCTCTTTTTCTTTTCTTTTTCACCTTATCAAAGTTATATATACACACACACTTAAGATATTACAATACAATGTTGGAGTGGAACACTAAAATTAGGATAGAAAAATTTTATTTGTTATGTAACATTCATGTGCATGTGTCTATATATAATTAATTTTTATTTCCTTAATATCCACAAAATGGAAGAGGCTGATTCAAGGTGATATGCATACATGCAGCTAAGTTCACATGGAAATAATCATGATGAGCTAGATTTTGAGTTCTTGGGCAATAGGGAAGGGAAGCCATACACATTACAAACAAATGTCTTTGCAAATGGTCTCGGAAACAGGGAGCAAAGAATTCTTCTTTGGTTTGACCCCACAGCGGATTTTCACACTTACAAAATTCTATGGAACGAACATCACATCGTGTAAGAACCAATGAATAAAATAATAAATACAAATAAATTACAAAACTTTTTTGCAACATTTGAGGTGTCAGATTGTAATTAATGCAACTTTCCATGGTTTTAAAAACTGGATCGGGGCAAAAACCGTTTTTGCCTCTGATTTCTAGTTCAACCCGGTTTTTAACCAGTTTTGGCAAATTTTTGACTAGTTTTCGCCAATTTTGAAGGTTTTTACTTTTTATTAGATCGGACTGGTGCTTAGTTTCCAATTAAACCGATCGGACCAGCTTGTCCAGTCCAATTTTTAAAACCTTGCAACTTTCACATATAAAACTTTTTATTATTCAATAATCACAATTGGCCACCTCAATTGTCCAAAAAAAAAAAAGAAAAAAGATATTTGTTGTGGATCCATACCCTAATCTCTCTCTCTCTCTCTCTCTCTCTCTCCTTCTCTGTATCATACCTAATGTGATGCTTTTCAACCTTGTGTATAATTACAGATTTTATGTGGACAATGTCCCCATCAGAGTGTTTAAGAACAACAAAAACATTGGAGTTGACTACCCATCACAGCCAATGCACATAGAAGCCAGCTTGTGGGATGGAGATAGTTGGGCAACTGATGGAGGCCAAACAAAAATTAATTGGACTCATGCACCATTCAATGCACACTACCAAGGATTTGGCATTGCTGGCTGCCCAGTTCAAAACTCATCAGACATTCAACAATGTTATTCTTCCAAGTATTGGTGGAATTTGGAAAAGTATTGGAAATTGCATCATAGACAACAAAGAGAGTATGAGAATGTGAGAAAGAAGTACAGGAACTATGACTATTGTTCTGATAGGCCTAGGTACCCTACACCACCACCAGAGTGCTTTAATTGATAAGGAGCACAAGAATGAAAGATAACGAAGTTAATAAAATACAGGGTGAACTTCAAGCGGATCCAATGACACTGACACCAAAATTATGAGAAATTTAGATCAATTTCTCACTTTGTTCTTTAAGAATACATTCCTACATTTACAAGTTGTTAAAAATATGTGCGATATTGGTTTTATGTGTATTAATGTGTAATGGTTCTAAAGGCCCAATAATATTAAGGATATTTTTTTTATAATATTCAAAATAGTATTAGAGGCAAGTTTGATCTTGGCCGAGTTTATGTAGCAAACACAAAATCCAAAAACACGATGCAATGGCAAAAATAACACTAATCTATAAAAATAAAAAATAAAAAAAACTCCTTATCTTAAGATCTCCTCTTTCAATCAATTATCTTCCACAAACCAACACACCAAACGCCATACAAGATTCGATAACCAAAACCCAACAACAAGTCTAATATCTTGTTAATATCAAATGTGTTCCCACATGCCACCATAAACTTCAATGGGGCTCTTTTCCATACGGATAATTGAGTTGGACTTGGAGTGGTCATATGCAATGCATCTGGATTGGTCACGGCCTCACTATCTCAACAGATTCCTCTACCTCATACTGTCCATGAAGTTGAAGCGCCAGCAGCGGGACCAGCTTTGCAATTTGCTCTTATTTTTCTTTTCCTTTTTTTGACCAAAGGCGATAAAATTTGCTCTTGAACTAGGAGTTTTTGGAGGGAGACTGAGATACTCACCACTGCCCTTAAGAGTACCTGCAACTCCCTGGCACAGTTCGGTCATATTACGAAGGATGTGCAATACCTTGCCTCTTTTTACTCAGCTTTTAATATTTTTCGTATATGTAAACATTGTAACTCTATTGGTGATATGCAATACCTTGCCTTTTTTTTACTTAGCTTTTAACTTTATCATGTAACTCTAGTGTAGGCATTGTAATTCCATTGGTTATTCACTTGCAAGACTAGCAATTTTGTTTCCCTAATTATTAGTCTGGATGGAAGATGTTCCACTAGATGTTAAAGCTATATTTTAGGCTGACTTAAAGAACCTTCTTTAATCAATAAAAAAACCCACATTTACCCATCTCTCCTTTTTGGTTCAATATATACGTAAAATTTGCCAACTTTCTCACAAATTCACTCCACATTATGCCCAATCTGTCATCCATCAAATTTGGTCACCTTCCAGGCATCTTTGAAGGACCAACCTAGTCAACCGGACAAAGTCACAAGCTTTATATTTCAAACACATAGAATCATCAAACTTCTACGTTAAGTTTAAAAGGGAGAGTTAAAACATATATTTGTGATATTAGGTTTATGTGTATTAATATTAGAGTATATTTAAAGTTCTATTTCACAATTCATCCTACATTCCATCTTCTGTCTTAACATACAACCTATTAATTAAAATAATATAAACCAACCACCCAAAAACCCACAAAAACTAGCAATTGTTACCACCACCACCCACAACCCACAAATGCACATAAACCAATCTTAAAGGCCCACACCACCATTGCAAGACCTACCAAAATACACAACCCACGCCACCACCACCGTTATTACCCACCAACAACCCACAACCTACAATGCCTCCATCGCACGACCCATGCCACAAAGAGAGAGAGAGAGAGAGAGAGAGAGAAAGAGAGAGAGAGAGTAAAAAACAATAATAAAAAAAGAGTTTTGCAAACTCTAAGAGTTTATAGTAGCATGATGCTAAAATTTTTCAAGTATAAGAAATTGGATGTAGCCAGGATTTTGCTTCAAGTGTTCTAGAATAGCAATTTTGGTGTTTTAGACACTCCAAATCTAATGATAAGCTCATGTAGGACTTACCCTAACTCCTATAACCCTTATATATACAGTACTTGGATTCATTGTACTACATGCACTTGCCTTTTGAGCTTTGTTTTCCTTTTTCGTAGGTAAACGAAAAGGAAAACGCTAAAATGTCAATTTTATTACAATAACTTAACAAACTTACATAGAAATGAAGTAAAATTCAAAATTGTTGGGAAATTTAGACCCCAGTTGATAGAATTAACAAGTTTTAAACCCAAGTTGTTAATTAGATTTATTATGAATCAAACTTGTTAAAACAAACAAACATCAATATCATGTCAAAATCATGCAGCGGAAAAATAAAGAAGACAAGATATGATAACCCAGGAAAACCAATGAAACCAACCAGTTTCACAGTAAAAAACCTGGGGGGAAACCTTCCCGAAAAGCAATCTACTATAGTAAAGAGAAGTTTCAGATCTAGTACAAAACTTTTGTCCCTAGACTCTACAATCTCCGTAGACGAACTCACAGCAGAAACCTTCTACCACTTCAGAACCTCTGAACTCTTCAATATATGAACGCCACCCTTTTTGTTGCACGGATCCCAATACGTGACTAACTCCTTTTTACGAATCCCAGTACGTGACTCACTCACTAACTTGAGAAAGAAGAATATTGGCTGCAAAGTTCTTCACTTCATCAACAATGAAGATCAAGAAGCACTTGGTTACAAAACCCTAAGGCGCAAAGATGCAGTAACTTCTTTCAGAAAGAATAAGGCATCGGTCACATTTTTCATATGTTTTCCTTGTATTCTCTTATGTGACGACCTCTAAAATAAGCTTTATATAGGTCTAGGGTTGTGAGAAAAGAAACCCTACACAAATACATAAGCCTGGCCCAAAAATAAAAAATCTGAATTCCCGTAACCTCGACAGATAGCAGCTATCGAGGAGGTGTCGAGATTTAATGAATCTTGATAGATAGCAGCTATTGATGAGGTGTCGAGAAGGTCTCGAGGGGACAGAAACTTTCTCGATCAATCGACCAGCTATCGAGAAGCTATCGAGATTGCGATAAGAATCAGCTGAAGAGCTCGACAGATAGCCAGGTGTCGAGGAGGTGTCGAGAAACTATCGAGATATCTATCCGCAGGTGTCGAGCTATTTGTCCAGCTTTATTGGACACATTTTCTTCACTTGTTTCTTGGTCCAATCTTCATGGCTTTAATACTAAACTTGAACAACTTGTTTCTTCAAGTATTAAACACAACTTAGATCTACCCAAATACAAGTAAAGTGCATTTTGTCAAAGAATTAGCTAACTACATAAAATATGTCATTAATAATCTCCCCATTTGGCAATCCGTGACAAAACCACAACAAACAAATGAACATATGAGAGAAGTTATAAATCACTCAACTTATACTCACTTGTTGAATACAATAAAATATATCCTAACACAAACTCTTGAAAAACTTTGCAAGAAGAGAGTTTATGGCAAGTAGACTTTGACAACCTGTATTTCTGAAATACTTTAAACAAAACTCATCAAGGCATTTTAGTGTGAAACAGAAATAATAGATTACATACAAGTATAAGAAACATGTGTATGAAGATAGAAAAGAAACAACACATGTAGAGGTAGGTGAAGAAAACATACATCATCATATCATATAACAAAGATAAGCACAATGTATGTAAACATGGTCACAAGACCCAAGGTACAAGAAGAAGGAAGTAAGCACTCCCCCTAACAAGATGAAACACATCTCCCCCTTACAAAGGAAAGTATTTCTCCCCCTAACTTGTAGAATCTTAAACAGAAACCACAAAGTCTCCACAATTTCTCTCCCCCTTTTTGTCATGATTGACAAAGAGTACAAGAAGCTAGAAAGCTTCACCCAAGAAACATAAAGATGATCAAGGATGATCAAAGGGGCACAAAGAAATCCATATAAATGCATGAATGTAATGAAACAAGATGCTATGGAAGACAAGATAATAGAAGGATGCAAAACATGTAAAAAAAACAAATCTCTCAACAAGAAAAAATGTTAAACACATAGATCCCAAAGCTCACACACACACTAAACAAGTCTAACCAATTTTATATTTCAAAAACAAGTCAAGACAGTTTAGTGAGCATACATTAGCATATGTAAACACTTGTGATGGCCAAATCACATTGTACCTGCACATGTATCAAAAGTAGCAAAGAATATTGTGTCTTATATGTGAAAAATATCGCAATATTGCATATGTATATACATGTTATGACGATCTGAGATATGAGAAAATAACTTTAACTCACACACAATCATAACTGTTTGATAGGGACTATCACCTTTGAGGTACATTCTATGACTCCCACATCTCCTAGAAAACACGCTTGCAATCATATTTAAAGCATTTTTGATCTTTTAGCTTTTTATTTTCTTTGCATATTTTCTTTTAAGCATATCATGCATGGGCATATAAAGAGAGAAAAGAAATACCCAACATGTTAAGCATAGACATTGCACTTTTGCTATGCCGAAGCATACGGATGTCTTTGACACTGCACTTTTGCTATGCCGAAGCATACATGTTTCATACATGATTGGCGGGTAACAGTGGTGAGATGGTCATTTATGCCTTTCTCTTAGGATTTTCTAGTCCTACCCGTCAAAAAGAGTGATATGAGTGTTAAGTTTAAGAGATAACTTAATCTTACTCATCACAAACAAGAGCCACAAAGCTCACTTGCTTAGTTGTGCATAGAGATGTTCATCTAAGCTACAAGAGATACAAAGTTTAGAAACTTTGTTTCAATGGCCATCCAAGGTACACAAGTACCAAAGTACACAAACACACACTGTTTTTATATTTTTCTGATTTTTCCTTTTTATTTTTATTTTGAAAACAAAACAAAATAAAAATTAATCAACCAAACAAAAATAGATAAACAACATGAATGCATGAAAGAAAAATGCATATGCATGAAAACATGATAGAAATATGCAGATGCATGAAAGCATGATTCCAAAAGCAGATAAGAAATCAAGCAAAAAGTCCTACTTTAGATAGAAAGAATTAAAGCAGAGGACAAACAAAAAAGACAATTAAGTCTTAGGCTCCTTTCTCACTCACACAGCACGAGTCTTTGGCCGTGAAGATGAAAAGACACGTATCCTAGTATGTCTACTAAAGGACATAGAAGAATTAGAATTCTCCTGAAATTGAGTTAAAAAGTTCAAGACTTTTAATAACTCTCCAAACAGAGGTGTAGGTCCTTAAGAGGAAACCTGTGACTGTTTGGACAATTGCTTGTAAGGATACAATTTAAAGCAATTAGGACGAATGTGTCCAGCAACACCACAATGATGATAAACATGAGGTCTAATAAAGGATTTAGAATTAGCCAAAACAGTTTTGGATTTCATACCTTTATCACCTTTAAATTATGGCACAAAGATAGTCCTTGATCCAGAAGTCGTGGACGAGGAGGGACTGGAGGAAACAACATATCCTAAGCCAGTCTTATCAGAACTAGGCTTTTAAGCACTCAAGACCTCATCAAGCTTTGCACTAGACATCCTCTCTATTTGAGTTCTAGCTTGACTAAGCTCAACTTCAAGATTCTTGACCTTCTCTTCAAATGAGGTGTTCTCCACAACAAGAGTCTCAACTAACCTTGTAGTCTCATCTAGTTTGACTAACAGATCAGCTTTTTCAGTTTTTACCTCATTAAACTCTTTTCTACAAAGATGAGAAGTCTTTTTAGATTTTATGAATTCAGTACATAGCTTATCATAGGCTTCTTGAATGGTCATCTTCTTAGGTACTTCATCATCAGAAGAATCCTCATTGTCACTAGCACTTTCCACAATTACCTTATCGGTTGAAGCAACAAAGGCCATAACATGACGACATTCATCCACAAACTCATCAGAAGAGTCATCCTCAGTATCACTCCAAGTAGCAATCAACCCTTTCTCTTTTGGCTTCTCGGTCTTTTCCTTCATAAGGTAGTTTGGACACTCTATCTTCATATGACCAAAACCTTTGCACTCATGGCATTGAATAAGGGATTTTTCATTCTTGCCCTTCCTAAAGGATTTAGGTTTCCTAGGAGGTTTACGCTTATCCTTTTTCCTAAATTGAAGAAGCTTGATAATCTCATTAGTTATGAATGATAGATCCTTATCCACATCATCATCGTCATCTTCATCTTCGCTTTCAGAGTCCTCAATCTCTTCCTCTATACCCTTAAGAGCCAAGTTTTTACTCTTTCCACCTTTTCTCATTGAGCCCAATCCCATCTCATAGGTTTGAAGGTTCCCTACAAGCTCAGTCAAAGGAATTTTATCAATATCCTTTACTTCTTCAATGGCAGTGATCTTGGCATGGAATTTTTCAGGTAAGGACCTAAGGATTTTTCTAACAATCTTGGATTCTGCAATACATTCTCCAAGGTTGAAGGTAGAATTTACAATATCCTTGAGTTTAGCATAAAACTCATCAAAAGTCTTATCCTCCTCCATCCTAATTTCTTCAAAACTACTAGTGAGTTGTTGAAGCTTCACAGTCTTTACTGCCTTGGTACCTTTATAGGTGGTCTCAAGAATGGTCCATGCTTCTTTGGCAACTTCAGTAGATGATATTTTCTTGAATTCCTCATTGGTAACCCCACAAAATAAAGCATTCAAGGCCCTACTATTGAAATTTGCAGCTACAATTGTTGCATCATCCCAATCCATAGGTGCTTCCTTTGGCTTAATCCAGCCAACTTCAACAGCTTGCCATACCTATTCACCTAGAGCCTGCAAAAAAACTTTCATACGAACTTTTCAGTACGCATAATTAGTTCCATCAAATAAAGCAGGTATAAATAAAGATTGTCCTCTATCCATGACAACAGGGGTCAATGGATATACTCAGGAAATTAATCCAATCAGAGTGAACCCGCTCTGATACCACTTGTTGGGAAATTTAGACCCTAACAAGTTTTAAACCCAAGTTGTTAATTAGATTTATTATGAATCAAACTTGTTAAAACAAACAAACATCAATATCATGTCTAAATCATGCAGCGGAAAAATAAAGAGTACAAGATATGATGACCCAGGAAAACCAATGAAACCAACCAGTTTCACAGTAAAAAACTTAAGGGGAAACCTTCCTGAAAAGCAATCCACTATAGTAAAGAGAAGTTTCAGATCTAGTACAAAAACTTTGTCCCTAGACTCTACAATCCCCGTAGATGAACTCACAACAGAAACCTTCTATCGCTTCAGAACCTCTGAACTCTTTAGTATATGAACGCCACTCTTTTTGTTGCACGGATCCCAATACGTGACTAACTCCTTTTTACGAATCTCAGTACGTGACTCGCTCACTAACTTGAGAAAGAAGAATGTTGGCTACAAAGTTCTTCACTTCATCAACAATGAAGATCAAGAAGCACTTGGTTACAAAACCCTAAGGCGCAAAGACGCAGTAGCTTTTTTCAGAGAGAATAAGGCATCGGTCACCTTTTTCATATGTTTTCCTTGTATTCTCTTATGTGACGACTTCTAAAATAAGCCTTATATAGGTCTAGGGTTGTGAGAAAAGAAACCTTACACAAATACATAAGCCTGGCCCAAAAATAAAAAATCTAAATTCTCGTAACCTCGACAAATAGTAGCTATCGAGGAGGTGTCAAGAAGGTGTCGAGATTTAATGAATCTTGATAGATAGCAGCTATCGATGAGGTGTCGAGAAGGTGTCGAGGGGACAGAAACTTTCTCGATCAATCGACCAGCTATCGAGAAGCTATCGAGATTGCGATAAAAATCAGCTGAAGAGCTTGACAGATAGCCAGATGTCGAGGAGGTGTCGAGAAGCTATCGAGATATCTATCCGCAGGTGTCGAGCTATCTGTCCAGCTTTATTGGACACCTTTTCTTCACTTGTTTCTTGGTCCAATCTTCATGGCTTTAATACTAGACTTGAACAACATGTTTCTTCAAGTATTAAACATAACTTAGATCTACCCAAATACAAGTAAAGTGCGTTTTATCAAAGAATTAGCCAACTACATAAAATATGTCCTTAACAAAAATTCCTAGTATCATTCATATGGTAAAAAAATGTCAATCTTGCGAGAGGAAAATTTTTCGTCTTTTGTACAATCTAAACACAGAAAAATATTTTTGTATCTTCTCAAGAATGCAATAAAACATCAAAAAATAATTAATACGAAGCCTAAATAATCAATTTAGCTAAAACCCAAATTATATGCTTTAAGTTTGGATGAATTATCCTTTTTTGTTCCTAATACTTTTTATTTATCATTTTAGTCCTTAAGCTTTAAATTTCTCAATCAAGTTAGTTATTCTGTCTATTATTGTTTATAATATTAACTTGGTTTCATCATGTCCAAAATTTTTTGTGAAAATACCATTTAGGATCACTATCAATTTGTTTTGAACATTTTGTTAGCAGTCGATTGGTACTTATTATTTTCTACTTGCAATCAATTTTCCTTTAATGAGTTGATTGTAAGAACCAAATTAACTGTAAATTAAAAATAAAAGGAACTAAATTGGTGACTATCAAATCGTAAATGACCCCATTAAAAGTGACCCCAACATGTAGAGATCAAGATGATATTTTCAAAAAAAAAGATTTTTAATTTTCTATAAGTACTTAAAAAACATTATAGACAAAAATGGACTGAAAAACCAATTTGATAAATAAAATTTGGAGAAGAATTTGATAAAATTTGAAGTTTAATTGTTTTAAGGATTAAAATGATAAAAGTTAAACTTTAAATAAACAAATAAGCAATTGACAATTCACCCAAAAGGCCAAAACTTAAAAACGGCGTAGTTTGAATATTGGTTCTGCCAACATTTTTCTTTGAAGAAAAATAAACCAACACTCTCTCTTCCTTCCTTTCTTCAACTCTCTCTCTCTCATGGCGGACTCTCTATAACTTCACACAGAATCCGCACGTCCAAAGTCCTCACTCGATGGCCCATCTTCCAAGAAGGACTCACTCAATCCTTATCATACTCTCCTTCCAAATCTGCTTCTCCACAATCTTCGCCGTCTTCGGATCGGTTTTCGAAGAAGAATTCTCGGAAGAGTTGCTTCTGAAACCACTGCCCGATCGGAAAGTATTGGCGCACTTCCACTTCGAAACCACAGCTCCTCCGCTCTCCACCTCCCATGGCCGCCACCACCACCTCTTTCCCAAAGCCATTGCTCAACTTGTATGTTATTATTCCATTTCCTTCACCTCTGTTTTCTTTTTCTTTTTCTATAATGAGAAACTGAGAAATTTTGTTGGATCTTGTAGTTTTGGTCATCTGGGTCTTTTGCTTTTCGCTTTATTTGTTAATTCCAAGTTGGGTTTTTTGGTTTTTTGAGCATTTGATATTGGACCCAAAAAGCAAAAATATTGATATCTGTGAGTAGCAGTGCTAAATTGGAAGAGAGAAAAAAAAGGGTGTCTGTTTTTGTTTTGTAATTTTTTTGGGGATTTATCAAACTCACAATAACCTGCCCCTTTAGAAGCTGAATTGGATAAGTAATACCCATTTTGGATATAGGGACTAGGGAGGGACAACTTACTTTTGTGCTATGTGACTAATGTTCTACGCTTAACTACAAGTCTTGTGTTGTTCAATTGCATATCCTGGATATTGTGACCATTTGCTGTTTTGAAATTCATCTTTACATTATTAACTTATTCTCAAGTGAAGACCTTGAATGCAATGGGGTTGCAATTCATAATGTTCTTGCCTTTTTTGATGAAAACACACCCCTCCCTTTCTGGTACCTTTGATTGGCAAACAAAGACAAGGTAACACTAATCAATAAGCCCAGGGACACAATATTTTTCAAAACTACTTATATGGCATGTTGTGATTGGTGTACTCCAGTGGGAGTGATGTTGCTTTAATCACAACAGGCCAAGCCATAAAAGTTGTGAGAAAATTTTGTGTTCCTAAGATTACTCAATACTAATTGCTGCCTTAGGTTTCTCTTTTGTTTTTGTTTGCCCCCAAAGAACAGTCTCAACCTAAAATTAAGGTGAATTTTTGTAATATGTTGAATATTCTAAATAACTCCTGAAATAGTATTGCTTGGGCAGGTTCAGAAATTTCACGTTAAGGAAATGGAATTATCTTTCACACAAGGCCGATGGAACTATGATCGCTGGGGTGGATTTGACCCCATCTCAAGCAGCAATGCAAAGCCTCCTGGAGTAGAGTTGTGGGCTGTCTTTGATGTCCCTAAGGATCAGGTTGATGCTTCCTGGAAGAATTTAACCCATACTCTTTCAGGTCTTTTTTGTGCTTCCATAAACTTCCTAGAGTCTTCTACAACTTATTCTGCTCATGAATGGGGCTTTCACCCATCTTCAGGCGGTCTGAGGTATGGTACATTACCCCGTGAGGCTGTTTGCACTGAGAACCTAACTCCCTGGTTGAAGCTACTTCCATGTCGAGACAAAGCTGGGCTTTCTGCCTTATTGGACAGACCTTCCATATATAGAGGATTTTATCATTCTCAACGGTTGCACTTGACCTCATCTGAATTTCATTCAAGCGGCGTGGAATCAGGAATTGTACTAGAACAAGCTCTTACAGTGGTTCTTCAGCCTAATAGTCACAAAACGAGTAAAACTTTTTCGAGTGAGACAAAATTGCAACCAAGCTGGTCTTTGAGTTCAATTTTTGGGAGGAAAGTCACAGGAAGATGCATTCTCGCAAAGACTAGTAATGTTTACCTTCAACTTGAGAGAGGCTTAGTCACTGAGCTTGAGAAGCTGCAGAAGGACAACACGATAACTGGGCCTGATCATGTAGGCGCTGGAGGGTTGAAGGATAACCCTGGTTTTGAATTGTCTGTTAGGCCAGACAAGATGTTTAAAGAAGTAAATAGCTTGCATAGGAAGAGCTCATCTGTTCTTTATGAATATTCAATTGAGAGGTACAGTGTCTTTGAGCCATTTGATTTGGGCCTTACATGGAAGTTTCCTGTAGTTTGGTCATGTCTACGAGCACCATTACACTCTAGTAGGTTCTTAATGGGTAGTGGGAATCAAAGGGGCACTATTGCAATATCTTTTATATCCACAGATTTGGAGGAGGGGTTCCTGAGTGCTAATATTGGTGAAGAAAGTTGTAAGTTGCAAGCCGACATTTTTCAAGTTGTGCCTTGGTATATTAAGGTCTATTATCATACTCTACGGGTTTTTGTTGATGGGCAACCTGAGGCTATCACTAATGTTGTAGAAAAGATGCATGTTTCACCTTCTGAAGACAAGGTATCGCCTGGGGTGATGGAGCTGGTCCTAAAATTTCCTTGTGCTGTGAAATCAGCAGCTTTAACTTTAGAGTTTGACAAGGTATGAATCATATGATCTAGCTATTCTTCAGTTTTTTTTTTTTTTTTTTTTTTTTTGGGATTTCATTTATTTGATAAAAAACTTCTTCTGAATCTAAGCTCTGTTTTGGTCTGATTGAATCACTGATCTTCTTTGATCAGATGTGCAACGCCATTTTCTAAGGTTGCATAAATGAATAACTCTGTATCTTAGAGTGAAACACTGCCAATTATGTCATGTGTTGCATAGGATGTCAATATGGTGACTTTAATAGTGAATCCCGCTAATTCATTGAAATGACTTCGTAGCTTAAAAATGGACAAAGTTGATGATGTTATTTATAAATATAGGTTGTCAAATTCACTAGTTTGAACTTTCATCAACCACCTAGGGCTGTAAATGAACCGACCTGTTTACTAACAGCTCTGGCTCAGCTTGAAAAAAATGTTTTTTTTTTCTCTATCTATCGAAAAAAATGTTACTTTATTTGGTGAATGAGCCATGCTTAAGCCTAAGTTTAAGCTCGGCTATTAAACAAGCCATCGTCACACGTAATAATGTGTTTGTGAACAAGCTTGTGAGTTTGAGACTTGATTTAAGTATATATGATATATATTTATATTTATAAATGTATAAGTGGGAGTTTTGTGCATTGTGTACAACTTTTATAATGAATACATGTATAAAATAATTTCCACTATAATTTAGTTATTAATTATTATCATAGATTTGTGAATGGGTAAAATAATTATAGTTCTAGTGTTTACTCAAAATGAAAAAAAATGAGTTAATCAAGTAGCTCCTAAACAAGTTTGAGCTTGTTCGACAATAAAATGAACCAAGCTTGAACATATAATGTAGTTTGATGATTAGCTCAAAATTAGCTCACGTTTGAAGTAAAACTAAATGAACAATCCCGAAATTTTAAATTCTTTGCTTGGCTCGTTTACACTCCCACCTCCCCAAAAAAGTAAATTAAATATTCTATTGTGGATATCCGACATCATTAACAATATTCAAACATATCTGACTGTAAATTTTACTCAACTCATTTGAATATTGGACCGATATCAACAGTGCATTCAAACTGCAATATCTGTTTAGTATACTTGAGAGGGCTCTGTTTAAAGAAATCAATCATTGAAATTTAACAGGTGATATTTTTTTTACTCATTCAATCTCATTGCCATACAAAAGCAGTCTCTCATTTCATGTGTTATAATGACTAGGACTTATCTTCCATACTTGGTCCTTTTTTAATGCTTCAATTAGTTTAACTGGAATTTGTGTTTAGTTACTTAAAACTTGATGAAAATTTGCATCATCTTGTCTTAGAAATTCTAAGTTTGGCACTGTATATGGACTTAACAATTTTCCCAAATTTGAAGGGCCTAAATAATGTTTAACTTGTCAAAGTAATGATCATACATTAATTATGTATATATAGAAAAGTATATTGTAGATATAAAAAGGCAAGCATATGCTGGTTTTGATGAAGGTGAAGATGATAATATTTAGGAACACTATGCTGGCCTTTCAACAAAATTGAAAAAGAAACCCATGTAGTTCACTTTGAATGCACCTTCTTTTCTTAAGTTCTATTTATTTTTAGAAATGTTCCTTTCTTCATGAAGCATTGCTTTCTTTTGCAATTTGGGCCACTTAGATTGGGGGACCTTATTGCCTCGATGTTACTTTGAGCCTATTTATTAGACGGGACCTTAGTGCATTGTTATTGGAGCTACCTAACTATAATTCTTACTTTGAGATTACTCTATGCCAAAGTTATCTATTAAGGTGCAGCCTAGTGGTTGGAGGCTTGGGATGAGCAGTAAACCCAAATATCCTGAGTTCAATCCCTACTAGGAGTTCCCTTGAATTACCTGATACATAGTCTTGGCAGGTGGGGTTGTGTATATGTAGTTTACTCCCCAGGGTTGGGTCCAAAAGGCCAAAAAAAAAAAAGAGGAAGCAGAGAGAAAGAGATTACTCTATGACAAAGTTGAGTGTGCATTTAGCTCCTCATTATAATTTGTTGATATTCTTTCTTACTTCTTTATTATGTCTGAATAGGGATTTTTGCACATCGATGAATATCCTCCGGATGCTAATCAGGGGTTTGACATTCCGTCAGCTGTAATAATCTTTCCAAATTTCCAAACAAGCATGCATTATCTTGAAGATAACTCTTCAAACAAGTCACCCATGTTGTCTAAATTTCAGGTGCTATCTACTCCTTGCATGCCATCAGTTCATCAGTAGTATTTATGCTTTAAATTTTGCCTATTCATCTGATCTATTATCTGAGTCTGTGGTGCAGGAAAAGAGCCCAGTTCTGTCTTACACGGAAGTATTACTTGTACCATTGACAACTCCTGATTTTAGTATGCCTTACAATGTCATCACAATTACATGCACGGTGTTTGCATTATATTTTGGATCTTTGCTCAATGTACTTCGAAGACGTGTTGGCGAAGAGGAAAGAATTCTGAAAAACAGAGGTAAGTCTCTCTCGGTTTATTATTAAAGGGTCTATTGGTTTAAATCATTGACTCATTTGTGATCATACAAGTTTGTAGAATAATTAGTAAGCAACACAATACTACCCTCACCTAGGGTGCCTCGACAATAAGGGAGAGTGTAAACTTGGTTTGATTCCTAGTTGAGGCATTTTACGATTTACCCGATGCCTGCTTACTGGGGTGTGTAGGCATCCGGGGTTTGCCCCTCAAGGGTGGTTCTACACTCCTACTGGCCCATACCTTCAGGGGGATTCCTTGTCATCAACAAAAAAAAAAAAGAGGGAGCAACACAGTACCAATCATAATAACAGCGGTCCATGTGTCTTTGATATATATCCTGCAATTTAGCTGGCTTGCTGTTTCCCTGCTTCTAATGTTTGCCTTTTATTATCCTGCTTGCAGCTTCCAAGAAAGCTGGTCGGCTTCCTCAGCTGCTATCCCGGTTGTCTGCCAAGCTTAGAGGAAAGGAATGGGAACCCCCTCAGTCTCACTCAACTTCATCATCCTTCATCAGTTCGAAACTTATACTAAAAGTCTTAATAGTGGCTGGTGTGGCTGTTTTTTGGCAATACTACTCTGAATGACATTAGCAAGCCAACTAGATATTTCAATGTACACCATGTGCCAATGAGTGTGTACAATATGAGCCTCTAACCCAAAACTAACACCCTAGTTTTATGTGTAGGGTACACACTTTGCTAAGAATCATCTTAAATGAATTGACTTATTTACTGACTTCTTTAAATATTAATTACCTTCATCCGTCTCATCAAAAAAAAAATATATATATTACCTCGATCCGTCATTTCCTGGTTAATCACTATTCGACAGTTTTGAGTTTGCAACTGGAAACTAGGTGAGGCCAATCAAACTTGCCTATGCTGTACTTTTCTTCTTTCCTGCATTCTTATTTGCACTATCAGATTCAAAATTTATTATACAGAAATTCCCTTTCTTTTTGTCTTTCCCTTATTCTTCCTTCTTTGGACATACAAGTGTTCTTTTTGAAAACAGAAGGCAGTCTCAGCCCTCCACAAACAACAACTAAAATCGGAACCATGCTTTAGATTCCTTTAAGCCCCAGAAAACTTACAAGTCTATTGCGTGAGGTAGCAGAAATATCCGGCCAAGTGGTTACTTTGGCTTGAACGTTTTATAAGCTGCACAACTTGGTTCAGTGTGAAATTGATTATCCTACTACTTGATACGCTTCTCCATCCATACTCATTAATGTGTGACTCTACCAAGTTTTGCACTAAAACACAAATTTTGCCTTTACATGTGGGTTTATCCTACAATTATCTTATACATCCGATATGAATCCTTACTCTAATAGTTTTAGTTCCACAATTGTATGTGACTCATGCTATGAAGGGATGATGCATAACTTCCCCTGGTTATTTGTAGCGCTGAGGGAACACAGATTATTTTTACACGACAAGTTGTAATGACTCTTCAAGCTGCCTGTCTTATTTCAATCGAGTTTGTTCTGAATTGCTAGCCAACTTATAAAGCCAAGTTTAGGTATGGTTATTGATTGCCAAATAATTTCACATACAGTACAAATGGTAATCACCAAGATCAAGTTGTCCAAACAATTTTTACCTAATTGAATTGATTTCAACATCCACGGCTGAACTCATGGAGTCTCAAGCAGAAAAGACATTAAAATATGAATATTATTTTCATAAGTAGAGTCACACCAAAGATGTTTCTGTTTGTGTAATGTGCAAAAAGAAAAAAAAAAGAAAATATACTCTAACACGGAGCAACTCAACCCAGTATAGGAATTTATTTATTGCTAGTGACCAAAGGAAATAACCCATAAACTAGAAACCCAAGATGATTTCATGTGTGCAAAGAGAATGAAAATCAAATCATGTTCTAAACTGCTGAAAATCAATTGTTGGTAGATCACAAACATTTATTTGTTACAATGGCCATTAATTACAAGACCTTTCAAGCAATATACATAGCAAAAGCCTTATATTTGTATCAAAGGCAATTAAATTACAAAACTTTACAAACTTACAACGCTTATATCCTCATCTAAAACCATTTACAAGTTGACAATCTATCAGGAGACTAGAAGTAAAGAAAAAAGAAACTTATAAGGGGGTGAAACCATGGAAGAGAACGAAAGAGAGAGAAACAAAAAGAAGCCTCATGTCATCCTCTTGCAAGGAGAAGCTTCAATTGTCTCATCTCTTCGCATCCGCTTCAAATTCTTACTCATATAACTGCATGTAAATTGCGTGTGTACAAAGGTTTTTGGGAGGTCATTTCCTCTTCCTTGAATATCTGCAAAAAGGCCCAAACAGTATCATTTACAATTAGTTTGCACGGTAAACAAAACACAAAACAAATCTTTTGTATCTGGGGAAGGGGGCAATTGGTTGGACATTTAGAAAGATACTGGTCATTAAATTGTTAGTCAGGTCAGTATTATGAGGATAGGCCATTTAGTTAAACCCAAGCTCTATTCCAAAAACAAGAAATTCCAACATGAGACAAATTAAGCAAAGGTGAGATCATGTGGGTAGCCATTGAGATACAAGGGAGAGATAATGCTTTCATCTAAGCAGAAATATTCAACCCAAATCCAACAGGGACCACCTGGCTTCCATGTCTTTGGAGGAAAGGAGAAATATTACATATAGTTGATGACTTCAAGCAAGAGTAACAAACGGTATAAAACTAATATATACAGATGAATTTTAAGTCACATGTCTAGTCAATGTACCTGACTCAGTTTCATTTGTCTTTAACTTCTTGAGTAGGCTTACATCTTCCGACATCTGCTTTCTCTTGGAACTCAGGCCATGGAGAGCTTCGCCTCCTGAAAGAGCCAACCACAGGTTTGTTAGTTTCAGAAAGCATATTTTCTAAGCCATAATGTTATGCCAATCTTTCATTATCAAGAACATTCCAAATTGACATATGACTTGAAGACATTTCTTATAATCGTCCTTAATTATCACAACCTGTTAAACAAGCACACAAATTCTTTTTACTGTTTTCTTTAAATATACGTTTCTTCACTGCACATGACTAAAATTCCCAAAATTGCAACATCAATTCCAAATATGGTATAGTATGGCTAGAGTTAAAAAATGACCATGGCATGAAAGCAGCTTAGGAAATTATAATTTTCCAAAACATTATCAATTTATCACAATGACATCCGAATGTTTACCTGTGTCCCTTTCCTTCAACCTTTTATTCTTCACCAAGTTGAAATCTTCAGCTTGTGGCCTTGTACTATCACCATCAACTTTATCTGCTGCTACATAGTAACTTCCATTAACAGCATCTTGAGGGTCACACAACCCTGGAAAAACCATAAGCATATCTTAATAAAAGAACCGAGTGATCAAATCACACTAGGGAAAGACTGTGTACAACATTGTATATATTGTATAGCATTGTGCACACCATTGGACAGCATCATTCAATTTTTTGGATGAATTTCTGAAACCATTTGTGATGTGACCCAATCCTTCTTGCAATAGTGCTACAACATTATATTACAAATTAACATCACGAACAACTCAACCCTTCCCAGATAGTCTCACCATGAAAGTTTGAAGTGACTGCTTTTGCTCCCTAAAAATTTAAAAGGAATTGATTTTGGTCTTCTGACAAACTTTTTAGTCCCCTATGTGTCTAATGGAGCAATGATGTGTCAGTTTTTCGTTTGGTCAAGTCATATAAGGGACTAAAAGAATACGTTTTAAATTTTAGGACCAACAATATATTTTGGAGAGAAAAAAAATCTCAAAATCAAAACAAATTACAGAGGTTTTCCTATCAAAAAAATTAATAATAACAGAGGTTTAATTCACTTTTTCACATTTTTTGAAGAAACCCATCAGAGCATAATGCAACCATTACCTTTATTTCCAATAAAATTTAAATAAACATATAACATTAACTATATATTCCAAGTCCAACCTACAGGTTAAAAGAAAAGCCAAGCAAATATAATAAATACCAATTTTTCTTTCATTCTCCCATATACTCTGAGAAACCCTTTAAAAGTAAAGAGCAAAGAAAAGAACAACTTACTCTTAGAGCCAAGTTTGGTAAGCTTGCCATCAACAATAACAGCGTCTTGGTGATTTTTCCCAGTGGAGAAGCCTCTGGCAGAGAAGAAAGAAATAAGGGAGTTCCAGGTGACTGAGGAGGCTATGAAATCAACCCCTCTACTAATGAAGTGACCATTGAGCTTTAGAGTTGATGGGTCGAGCCCAAAGGTCCGAGCTATGGAGCCCAGGTCGAGTCTCTGCTCGTCCCACACCACCAACCACACCGCCTTTGATACTAAGGGACAGAACAGCTTGACGCTTCTCTGTTTATTGCTCATTCCTCTCTCTCTCTCTATCTCTCTCTGTTTGCCTGTGGAGACTCTGCGGCAGTTGTCTTGTCGGACGATATCGGGTGACAGTGTTTACTGTGCTATGCTTCTAACGGCTTCTGGAATTGTCTCTCTCTACTCTCCAGAACTTGTTATTGCTTTTATTATTATTATTATTATTATTAAAAAAAAAAACAAAAAAAAACAAAAACAAAATAACTAAGGCGGAATCAGAGTTTTATTAGGAACTGTAAAAGCAAAACTAATTTTAGCATTTTAATTTATATTATTTACAATTTATAATCTACAATATAATATTTTGCCATATAAGTTTTTTAGAACTTCACAAATTTACACGTTTTTATTTTAATACATATTTTTAAATTTAATTTTATAGTTAAATTCTTCATTAAATTCTTAAAAAATATAAATAAAAATATTTAGTGCATCTCACTATTTTAGCCGTACAGTGAATGTTGCAATTAAGAAACAAATTAAATGTCTTATTTAAGAGAATTTCTGATATTTTTGCGTTAAATTTAGTTGTAAGTTTGGTATGAAACTAGTTAGTACTTGTGTCTTAGTCTGCTGATACAGAGCAATCCTTATAAATGTAGAATAGATAATCTGACATGAATGTTTTTGAAAAGTGGTTGTGTAAAATAAAAATAAAAAGTCCTTAAGTTAAAATAGATATAAATTTTTGCACAAACTGATGCGAATACGCTCACCCAAACTCCAAAATCACTCACATTAGTTAAGTTAAAAATGTGTAAATTTACAAAATTATTATAATAACCGTATAAATTTACACTGATATTATTCATTTTACATTTAGTTTTTTTTTCTTTACGTATCTCAATGAAGAAAGAAAGTAGATTCGGTTATTGTGTGTGAAAAAAGAAAAATAATTATAAAAATTAATATTTTAATAAAATAAAGTTTAGAATAGATTATTTTAAGTAAGAATTTTTGAAAAGTAGTTATATAAAATTAGACTAAAATAAATAGAAATTTTGATTGGGTTAAAGCGAAAAAAGCAACAATCTGTAAAATAAATCCATTCGAGAGAGAGGGTCTGCAGGTCCCGTGGGCCATCTAGGCCCTTTAAGAATCAGTTTCTGATAGGTAGTAGGTACTATTATAGTATTATATTGATAGAGGGTACCTATGCTGCTACGCAGGTACAATATTTCAGAAACTTTTTTTTTTTTTTTTTTTTAGGGAAGATCTTTTAGGAAACTATTTATTGCCCCCACTCATTTCCGTATCAAATATATAAAAATGTCAAATTACGTGCTTCCTTGACCAACTAAACTTCAAGTTTCTTTTTTTTTTTTTTTTTTGAGAAGAAATAAACTTCAAAATTATTCGCAAGTAGTAGGGGAGTTATTATCAGGATTACTATATTATCTATCAGTTTGGATACCGGGTTAAGTTACGGTGCGTTTTTATAATTGCGTTCTCAGTTTTTTTTTTTTTTTGGCCGGAGTTATTAACTTTTGGGAGACAAAATTTACGTGCATAAACAGTGCGATACTGTTCACGCACTGTTTATGCACTGTTCACATATTAAAAAAATATTAAAAATAGGTCTCACGATACTATTCACACATTTCAAAATTATTTTGCTATAGTGTTTTCAGTAACAATCAGTTTTCAGCAACTTTCAGCAACAATAAGTTGTATCCAAACGGACCCTATATTATCATGATGATGTTGATTTTCAAAGTTTCAGGATGTTTAAAGTTTCAAAATCCTCTACTAATTGAATTATCAATTATTATTATATGTCACATACTCATTCATGAAAAAGGCATAAGAAAAAAATGCAGCATGAATACATAACTCATTCAAAAAGATCCTTGGAGTCAACATGTGCCCTATTTAATTAATCAATATATCAATTGAAAATAAAACCTTTCATTTACTAATGCATACATGGTATACCGTAATCGTGTATAATTTTAAGTTGTTGGCTGTTAGGCCTAACAAGGATTTTACATAATTCGGCTTAATGCCCTACGTCTATAGCAAAAAAATCCTTATGACTACATCTTTGATATTAAGCTCTTCACTTTATAATGAATTTATAGTTGTTAGCATTGTATAGTGCGCGATATATATCATACTATACATATTGTATTGAGTAAAAAATAAGTCTTTTATTGTAAGGGCATATCTAAAATGTTCATGAATCATATAATACATAGGTGCATATTATTTAAATCATATCATAAAATCATATGTGTATACGATACACAGAAACGTGGATTTAAAATGAGTTTTTATTTATTTATTTATATATATATATATATATATATGTAGGGACTCAAAATGTCTTGGACCCTGGACAATAAAATTTGTAGAGTGTGGACGTAAGAACTAGCTCCAGTAAATAGAAAAAGACGTAATTCCGGCACAGCAGAAGGAATTTTCAGGCCAATAAGGGACAGATGATCTCTTTCTTTTTCTTGGCTAGGTTTTAAATGCCTCTCCCTCTCTCCCCCTTCCAAAAGTCCCCCTTTAGAGTATTTCGATTTCGCCTTATATACTATCCTCCCCATTCTATTTTCACCGTACACGTGTTAGTTCCCTTCTGGGAACTTCATTCTGTCCCATCCCCCATTCCCCGGATCCTCCGTTTGGTGGTTATAAGGCTGCTTGGTTACTGTTCAGGTATCACCTCCACATTAATGCGGCCAGAGAGTTAGATGGAAAGCATTTAATGTGGAGGCAGCAGCTTTTAGGAGATATTCGTTACCTTTTCCAGTTCCTCCTTTGATCAGTACTCATTAGTTTAGTTTGCATGTAACTCAGCGAAGCTCCTTGATAATTGAAATAGTTACATCTACTTCGCAAGCTGGTTTGAAGAATAGATCTCGTCCTCGAACAGAGGAGTATCCTCGGACAGAAGAGTATCCTCGGACGTATGAGTGTCCTCGGACAGGCCCGTTGGGCCTCAAGCCCACCTTCTATAGATTCCGTTAATTTTTCGGGCAATTGGCCCCACAATAGCCCCTCAAAATCTCACTTTTTGTTACTTTGGAAAAAGGGGGATTTTGATATCACGTCCTTAACTCCTGCGTTGGGCTTTTCTAAATTTCAGACTGCCTTTTCACCTGCCCAAGACACGTCCCTGACGTTTTGGCGTCAGGAGCACGCCATCATTAAATGATGGCAGTTTCTCAGTCCTCCACGTTTCAGTAGGATGCGGATCTAACGGTGGGGGGTCTCCGAAACTTATGAGCGGGATTTTTCCCGCTTACGATTTTTGTGCCCTTATAAAGGGCTTTTCAAATCAAATTTCTTTTTAGTTACAAAAAATCTCACGATCTTATCGAGTATTCACTGAACCTATCCCTCTTTCCTTCTTCTCAACGATCTCATAAATACCTGGAGTTTGTCCGAGGAATCTATTTTTCACAACTGTAAGTTTCTTTAACCCTCCTCAATTTTCCATTATCTTCTCTAACTTCTCTTCACAATTCTTAAGAAATGGGTAGGTTTAAGTATTTAGTCGATTCCGAGGAGCAAATAGAGAAATTTAGAGCCAAGTATAAGATTCCTTCAACGGTGGGCATGAGGTACGCTTTCGCGGAGAAATGGTACGATAAAAGGAAAACGGGGGAAGTAGTCATCCCCATGATTACTTTCATAGAAGGAGGGATGACTATTTCGATGGGCCATCTCACTAGAAGTAACCTCAGGTTCTTTAGATTGTCCCCCACACAATGTGCCCCAAACATGTTCAGGGTGCTAGGGAGTATAGAAGCCCTTAACACGAGGCTAAACTTGGGCCTCACCCATCACGATGTGAATTGGGTATACAACCTCCAACATTTACAGGATGCGGGGTATTACCTTAAGTCCAGGTTCTCCGAGATAAGGTTAATCCAGTGTCTCCCTTCATCGAACAAGGGTTTGAAAGATGACTTTCTCATTTTTTCTGGTGCATGGCATGACGGTTTACCCTGTCTGACTCAGGAGGGCGAACCAGGTGGGGGTTCTTAGGCTGAATGCCTTTGCATCTTAGTTTGTGCTCCTTGATTTAGGTTAACTTTGTTCCTGACGGGAATTTCATTGTTGTCTTGCTGATTTTGCAAATAGGCACGCCACCAAGCCTCAATCCAGACTTATTAATAGGGAGAGTTTGGATAAAATTCTAAGGTCCGAGATATACATAAATCCGTCCGACGGTCAACTAAGGGCAGCACACGTTATCCTCCGGTACAAGCCAATTTCCACCTCCTTTTCTCAGCCCAAGTGCGTGATAAAAGCTAAAGATCCTCGGCTACGCCGAATCAGCGTAGCCTACGAAAGGTGCAAGTTCATAGTTCCTGAGGGTGTTCCAATCCCTGAAGGCACCCCCTTCACACAACCATTACCTGCAGCGGCTATTTCCGTAGAGGCTTCCTCGTCTCGCCCCGCTATTCAGGAAGCGGAGGAAGAAGAAGAAGAAGAAGAAGAAGAAGAAAAAGAAAAAGAAGAGGAAGAAGTTGTAGAAGTTCGAATCCGACGGACGGATTTGAGGTGTTCAATCAACCCCAGTCTCCCGAGATAATTTCTGGTGACATGGGCATCCAAAGAAAGAGCCAAAGAAGTTTGTTGGATGTTATTGAAGGCAAATCCGGAAAAGAGGCACCAGGGAGGTCTCCTCAGACCACTCTCCCTCCTCCCCCTCCTCCTAAGCCTCTCCAACCTCAGGGGGCCGAACCTGCTGATCCTAAGAGAAAGAGAGAGCAGAAAGGTAAAGAAGTGGTGGGTACTGGGAGGTCTCCTCCAACCCAGGAAAGTGAGGACCAGCAGCCTCTAAAGCAGCGAAAAACAACTCGTGGGGCTTCTAGAACGGGTGCCAAGCAAACCGTTCAGCCCTCGAAGCTCGAAGCCTGGCTTCCTGCTCCTATGCTCGGCGGTGAGCCTCTGAGGGCAGACGCATCCATCAGAGACTACAATGGTGGGATTGGATGCAATGTCACCTCGGCTCTAGAGGAAACCCTCCTTTTTCCTCGGGATATGGCCGAGCTCAAAAAGATGAGCTCTTCATGAATATGAAAAGGCACCTGGGCATGGTATAGCATCCTTCCCACTTTACCCTTTCCTTTTGGTTTACTTCATTTCTGACTATCACTTTTTATATATATATGTAGGTTGTTTAAACCACTTTCAGGCTAGAGGAGGTGACCAATAACTTTCACCTCCAGTGGACCAAAGAGAGGGAGTTAAGAAGTGAAGCTTCTAAGGCGCTTACCACCAGTGAGCAAAGCGTAGAGGCGCTGAAGAAAAGGTTGGCAGACGAAGAATCCGCTCGAAAGAGTGCTGATTTAGCCATGTCCAGCTTTCAAAAGCAAGCTGAAGATCAAAGGAAAAAACTTAAGGATGCCAACGACCAGCTAACAACTTCCAAGGAAAAGGTATCACTGTTGATGAAACAACTGGAAGAAGCTCAGAGGCTAAGGGCTCAGGCTGAACAGGAGAGGGATGAGGCTGAAAAAGCAAAAGCCGAGGCTGAGAAGGCAAATGATGAGGCCGAACAACGGGGCTATGATGAAGGTGTGGCCGAGACCGAGGATAGGTTCAGAACTGAGGTTCCAATTGTGTGCAGAACGTACTGTGCTCAAACTTGGGAAGAAGCTCTTAATCGTGCGGGGATCGAGCCTTCATCGGAGCTGAGAAGACTTGAGAACACTTTTTTCCCTTCGGCCATACGAGCCTCGAGTACTTCTCTTCAGCAACAAGAGGCGTCCTCTACTGCTGCTGGCTCAGCTGGGGAGGCTCAGAATCAGAATCCTCTCTCAACCAATCAGCAGAAACAGCCTGAAGTGTCCAAAGTGGAAAAAAGGATCTCCTCAGCCAAAGTTGCAGAGGATCCCAAGGATGGACAAACTTCTCAAAACTTTAAAAAGGACTTAGCTTCCACCGTTTTACCTGCTGGGGAGGCTTCGAAGGAGAAGGAGAAGGGTGTTCCTCCTCAGGAAGCAGCCAACGTCCCACCACCCAAGATGTAGATAAAATTAAACAAATAGTTGATGTATGTAGGACAAAGTTCCCTTTTCAAATTTATATAAGATATTATGGGTTTATCTTTTTCTTGTACAATTTCCTGCACGAATATTCTTTTACTGTCATATTATCTCAAGCTATAGAAGAGCAAAATTTGACTCTTCGAGAGAAAATTTAGTCTTATCTATGCCAATTGAGAGTCAAACCAAACTGGAGATAGCATTCTGAATAATTTGTCCCTGGAGGTATTGAACACCCCAAAATGCTTTTAAGTGATGCTCATGGAATTTGTCTTGGTACATAAAGATGGTCACAAAGATCTCATTTAAGAAGCACTAACTTTCATGGTGTGCATTAATTTCCATCAAGTCGTGGTCCGAGGACCTTTCGCGACTTAGTTTCTGTTTAATAATCAGTTTTATCATCTGAAATATCTGGTTTTCCCAGAGGCTTGGGTCCGAGGACCATGCAATGCCTTGGTTCTGTCCAGTACCTAGTTTTCTCAGTTTAAGTGGTTAGTTTCCCCAGAGGCTGGTGTTCGAGGACCATACAATGCCTTGGTTTTGTCTACCACTTAGTTTTTTCATCTGAAGTATCTGATTTTTCCAGAGGCTTGGGTCCAAGGACCATGCAATGCCTTGGCTCTGTCCAGTACCTAGTTTTCTCATTTTAAGTGGTTAGTTTCCCCAAAGGCTGGTGTCCGAGGACCATACAATGCCTTGGTTCTGTCTAACACTTAGTTTTTTCATCTGAGGAATCTGGTTTCCCCAGAGGCTTGGGTCCGAGGACCATGCAATGCCTTGGCTCTGTCCAGTACCTAGTTTTCTCATTTTAAGTGGTTAGTTTCCCTAGAGGCTTGTGTCCGAGGATCATACAATGCCTTGGTTCTGTCTAACACTTAGTTTTTTCATCTGAAGTATCTGGTTTCCCCAGAGGCTTGGGTCCGAGGACCATGCAATGCCTTGGCTCTGTCCAGTACCTAGTTTTCTCAGTTTAAGTGGTTAGTTTCCCCAGAGGCTGGTGTCCGAGGACCATACAATGCCTTGGTTTTGTCTACCACTTAGTTTTTTCATCTGAAGTATCTGGTTTCCCTAGAGGCTTGGGTCCGAGGACCATGCAATACCTTGACTCTGTCCAGTACCTAGTTTTCTCAGTTTAAGTAGTTAGTTTCCCCAGAGGCTGGTGTCCGAAGACCATACAATGCCTTGGTTCTGTCTACCACTTAGTTTTTTCATCTGAAGTATCTGGTTTCCCCAGAGGCTTGGGTCCGAGGACCATACAATGCCTTGACTCTGTCCAGTACCTAGTTTTCTCAGTTTAAGTGGTTAGTTTCCCCAGAGGCTTGGGTCCGAAGACCATGCAATGCCTTGGTTCTGTCTACCACTTAGTTTTTTCATCTGAAGTATCTGGTTTCCCCAGAGGCTTGGGTCCCAAGACCATGCAATGCCTTGGCTCTATCCAGTACCTAGTTTTCTCAGTTTAAGTGGTTAGTTTCCCCAGAGGCTGGTGTCCAAGGACCATACAATGCCTTGGTTCTGTCTACCACTTAGTTTTTTCATCTGAAGTATCTGCTTTCCCCAGAGGCTTAGGTCCGAGAACCATGCAATGCCTTGGCTCTGTCCAGTACCTAGTTTTCTCATTTTAAGTGGTTAGTTTCCTCAGAGGCTGCTGTCCGAGGATCATACAATGCCTTGATTCTGTCTAACACTTCAATTTACTTAAGGAATACAAGTAATAGAACTCCAATTGAGTTAAAAAAGTAACATATGACAGAGCTGTTTGTGTTAATAGTAATACCTCTTTAAGTTGCTTACATTCCAAGGGTGGAGTACAGTTTTCTCGTCTAGATCTTCTAAATGGTAAGCCCCTATTTCTGCCACAGATGTGATGCGATATGGTCCTTCCCAATTGGCCCCTAACTTTCCCCAAACTGGATTTTTGGTATTCCTCATGACTTTTCTCAACACTAGGTCCCCTGGAGCTAGCAGCCTCAGCCTCACATTCGCATCATAGCCTTGCTTCAGCTTGTGTTGGTAATAGGCCAACTGAACCATCGCCCTTTCTCGTCGTTCATCTATCAAATCTAGACTCTTTCCCAAAAGCTCATCATTGCCATCTGGGGTGAAAGTGCTAGTCCTTAACGTGGGGAAACCCGTTTCGAGGGGGATCACGGCCTCCGCCCTGTACGTCATTGAAAAGGGGGTTTCTCCTGTTGAGCGTCGAGGGGTTGTCCGATAGGTCCACAAAACGTGTGGCAGCTCCTCCACCCATCTTCCCTTCGCATCATCTAGCCTCTTCTTGAGCCCACTCACAATAACCTTATTGACAGCCTCGGCTTGACCATTTCCCTGTGGATAAGCTGGAGTGGAATATCTGTTCTTTATTCCCAGGTCAGAACAGTACTCCCTGAAAGCCTTGCTATCAAATTGAAGACCGTTATCCGAGATAAGGGCCTGAGGAACCCCAAATCGGGTGACGATATTCTTCCAAACAAACCTTTTGACATCCACATCCCTGATATTAGCCAGTGGCTTCGCTTTGACCCACTTTGTGAAATAGTCCGTGCCGACTAGCAGATATTTCTTATTCCCAATTGCCTTAGGGAAAGGACCAACAATGTCTAAGCCCCATTGCACGAAAGGCCACGGACTAGAAAGAGGGTTAAGGACCCCCCCAGGCTG
Source organism: Quercus gilva (assembly GCA_023621385.1). Lineage (NCBI taxonomy): Eukaryota > Viridiplantae > Streptophyta > Magnoliopsida > Fagales > Fagaceae > Quercus > Quercus gilva. Next base: position 65,686,686 of record CM042481.1, read on the forward strand.
ATGGATATTTGGAGCGAACCTCTGACACTGATCACATTTTTTGACATATTCCTGAGCTTCCTTTTGCATGCCTGGCCACCAGTACCCTTGGGTGATTGTCCGATGAGACAAAGACCTCCCTCCTATGTGACTCCCACAAATCCCCTCGTGCAGCTCTTCTAGAAGTGCCTCTGATGCTTTAGGGTGCACACAAAGTAGATAAGGCCCAGAGAAAGAGCGTTTGTATAGCTTCTTGTCCTCGGACAGCCAGAATCAAGGAGCTTTTCTTTTTATCTTGTCAGCTTCCAACTTGTCTTCGGGCAGTGTATCCTTCTCAAGGTATGCCTTTATAGCATCCATCTAACCAAGAGCTGAGCTGATTTGGTTGACTTGAATAAGGTCTTCCGCTATTGGAATGGGTGAGCTTAAATCTTCAACCACTATAATCCGAGGTAAGTTCTGTGCCGAGGAGGTTGCAAGGGTAGCCAAAGAGTCTGCATGTGCATTTCCACCTCTAGGGATGTGGAATAATTCGAAAGATTCAAAATCCGTTTGCATACACCTAACTCGGCTCAAGTAACTCTGCATTTTGGCGTCCCGAGCTTCCAGCTCTCCTCTGACCTGGCCCACTACTAGGCTTGAATCCGAGAACATCTCCACCGTTTTTCCGCCAAGCTTCTTGACTGTCGCCATTCCTGCTAACAAAGTTTCATATTCCGCCTCATTGTTGGTGGCTGGGAATCCCAACCTTAAAGACTTCTCAACAACGGCCATTTCGGGAGATATTAGGACCAGTCCCACTCCTGACACCCTTTGGTTTGCTGCTCCGTCCACATACACCTTCCAGGGAGTGAGACGTTGCGTGGATATAAGGCCAACCGATTTTCCATCCACGCCGTGTGGGCTTGCAACTATTTCTTCAGGGCCTTCAGCAAATTCGGCCACCAAGTCGGCGAGAACTTGACCCTTCACAGAAGTACGAGGCATATACTTTATATCGAAAGCCCCAAGTATTGTGCCCTATTTAGCAACCCTGCCAGTGTAGTCTGCACTCCGAAGTATGGCTCTAAGTTGATACTGAGTCAGAACGACCACAGTGTGTGCTTGAAAGTAATGGGGGAGTTTTCTTGTAGCATGCACCACTGCCAAAATGGCCTTCTCCAAAGGTAAATACCATACCTCAGCCTCATGAAGCGATTTGCTCACATAGTATACTGGCCGCTGCACGCCGTTATCCACCCGTATCATCACAAAACTAATAACATAGGTGGCTATCGCCAAGTAGGCAAAGAGAACCTCGTCCACCTCAGGACTGGACATAATGGGTGGCCGGGATAAATATTCCTTGAGCTGCTGAAATGCTAAAGCGCATTCCTCAGTCCACTCAAACCCTTTCCATTTGTGGAGTAAAAGGAAAAAGGGTCTGCACCTGTCCGCTGACTTGGATATAAATCTGTTCAGCGCAGCGGTTATCCCAGCCAGCCTCTGGACTTCCTTGGGATTCCTAAGTGGTTGCAAGCTATTTATGGCTTTAATCTGGTCAGGGTTCACTTCGATTCCTCAGTGGGTCACCATGTATCCCAAGAACTTCCTGGAGCAAACCCCAAAGGAGCACTTGGAGGCGTTCAATCGTAACTTATGCTTCCTCAAAACTTCAAACGTGCTGACGAGGTCCATCACATGTTCGGACACTACTTTGCTCTTTACTACCATGTCATCGATGTAAACCTCTATGTTGTTGCCCAACTGTGGCTCAAACATTTTCATCATCATCCGCTGGTACGTTGATCCCGCATTCTTCAAGCCGAAAGACATTACCTTATAGTGGTAATTTCCATTGGGAGTGAGGAAAGCTGTCTTCTCCTGGTCACCCAGCGCCAAGGGGATCTGGTGATAGTCCTGAAAGGCATCTAGGAAGCTTATCCGAGGATGACCTACTGTTGCGTCAACCAGCTGATCTATACGGGGCATAGGGAAAGGGTCCTTAGGACAGGCCCTATTAAGATCCGTGAAATCGACACATACTCGTCATTTTCCATTTTTCTTCTTCACTACAACTATGTTCGCTAACCATTGAGGGTAAAACACCTCTTTGATAGCCCCTGCCTGCTTGAGCTTGTCTACCTCGTCTTTAATAGCCTCAACATGTAGTTTGGAAGGGCGTCGAGGTGGTTGTTTCTTCGGAATAGCCGAAGGATTGACATTTAAATGATGACAGATGAAATCTGGATCAACCCCCGGGGCTTCATAGGCATTCCATGCAAACACATCTACGTTCCTTCTTAGGACCTCAACCAATTGCTCCTTCTCTAGCGAAGGCAATAGCGCTCTAACCTGAAAGTACCTATCCGGGTCATTACCGACAGTCACCCTCTCTAATTCCTCACACTCAGCTTCCCCAGCGGTAGTGTTGGAGAAGGTTCCTCGGTCCTTTAATTGCTATAATTCATCTTCGGCCCTGGCCGACGAACCTATCTCTGGCTTATGCTGAATAGCCGCTACCATGCACTGCCTTGCCATGGCCTGGTTTCCCAATATTTCTAACACTTTGCCACTTGACGGGTACTTCACCTTCTGATGAAGAGTGGAGGAAACAGCCCCCAGGGTATGCAACCAAGGCCTTCCCAAAATCGTCGTATAGGGAGAAAAAACGTCTACCACGATGAAATCCACCTCCACCACATCTGAACCTGTCTGCACAGGTAATCTAATCATGCCCAGCGGGATGACCGATCTGCCCTCGAAGCTTACCAACGGGGAGCTATAGGCCGTCAGGTCTTGGGGTGTTAAATTCAACCCTCTGTATAGGTCGGGATACATCACCTCGGCTACGCTCCCTTCATCAATCATCACCCTCCTTACGTCATACCCTCCAATTCTCAGCGTAACCACCAAAGCATCGTCATGCGGCTGTATAGTTCCTCTCTTGTCCTCCTCTGAAAAGCCTAGTACCAGCGAGGTGTTCAGCTTCGCTTTCTTCGGCACTGAATTCGAACTCCCCTCCAAACAATGAGATACGGACAGTACTCTGGAAGGACAAGACCCTGTTCTTCTAGGGGCCGCAAATATAACGTTTATGGTGCCCAGGGGTGCTCCCGAGGAGGCATTTCCTCTCAACGTCGGCCTTGTCCGGTTTCCTCGGGCACTGGAGTGGTGTAGAAGATTGGTCAGCCTCCCTTCTCGGACCAGCTCTTCCAAATGGCCCCACAGGTTTCTGCAATCCTCAGTAGTATGCCCATGGTCTCGATGGTATTGACAGTAGAGGTTTGGATTGCGTTTCGCAGGGTCCCCTGCCATCCGATTGGGAAATCTGAAGAAAGGCTCGTCTTGTATCTTCTCTAGAACCCGCTGTACTGGTTCTCGGAATACAACGTTAACCGCCTGGGCATTAGCAGATCCTGACTGCCCTACAAAGTCTCTCCGAGGTCGATTGCTGTTATACCGATCCGACTTGAATTCCCTCCTCTCCTGAAGGATCGCCTTGGATTTTCCTCCACCCCGTATCTGATCTTCTTCTATCCTTCTATACTTGTCAATCCTATTCATGAGCTGTCGCATGCTGGTAACAGGTTTACCAGTTAGGGAACTCCTCAGATCATGATCGATTGGAAGACCCTCCTTGAAGGTGTTAATAGCTACACTGTCATTGGCTCCATCTACCTCGTTATACATTTCCCAATATCTGTCAGAGTACGCTTTTAGGGTTTCTCCCTCTCGCTTGGACATGGACAATAACGACCCTAAGGGCTGGACAACCCTCCTGCAAGTAATAAAGCGAGCCCCAAAAGCTTGGATAAGTCTCTCAAAGGAGTCAATGGTATTCTCTTCCAAACCGTTGAACCACCTCATCGCCACCGGACCTAGGCTTGAGGGAAAGACCTTGCACATCAAGGCCTCGTCCCTAGAGTGAATGGCTATTCTCTGATTATAATGGCTAACATGCTCCACCGGGTCCGTCTGACCATTATAAATGGTGAACGTAGGTTGGTGGAACCTCCGTGGAAGGCTTGCGTCCTCTATGCGTCGCGTGAATGGCGACTTGGAAACTTGACTCAGCGCTTTGTTCAAAGCCTCGTTTCCCAAGCCCTGCTGAGGTGGACTCTTATACGTCCGCCGACTGTAATGCTCTTTACCGTGGGAAAAAAGCTCACTGGGCGGGGTTCTAGACCGTCACCTGTAGCTTGTATCGTCTGACTCATCAGAGGGTTGCTTCGAGTCCTTAGTCGTTTGCTTTCGTCGTTCGTAACGTAATTCCCTTCTTAACATATCAATCTCACGTTGCATGCCCTTACCGTCCTCCGCATGGGAGGCATGGCTCTTTCCTCGAGACTGACTCTTCTCCGTATGGGTTGTTCGCACACTTCCCTCGCGATCTCCCCTTCGTTCATGGATCACCAACGGGGTACCATGTTGAGGTCCCCTGGACTCTGCTTGATGTGGACTAGTGTCCACCTGCTGTGGTGCTCCTTCTGCCATCAGCTGTTGCACTTGTCTTCTCCTACGATCGAATCAAGCTCTTCCCACAGACGGCGCCAATTGTAGGGACTCAAAATGTCTTGGACACTGGACAATAAAATTTGTAGAGTGTGACGTAAGAACTAGCTCCAGTAAATAGAAAAAGACGTAGTTCCGGCACAGCAGAAGGAATTTTCAGGCCAATGAGGGACAGATGATCTCTTTCTTTTTCTTGGCTAGGTTTTAAATGCCTCTCCCTCTCTCCCCCTTCCAAAAGTCCCCCTTTAGAGTATTTCGATTTCGCCTTATATACTATCCTCCTCGTTCTATTTTCACCGTACACGTGTTAGTTCCCTTCTGGGAACTTCTTTCTGTCCCATCCCCCATTCCCCGGATCCTCCGCTTGGTGGTTATAAAGCTGCTTGGTTACTGTTCAGGTATCACCTCCACATTAATGCGGCCAGAGAGTTAGGTGGGAAGCATTTAATGTGGAGGCAGCAGCTTTTAGGAGATATTCGTTACCTTTTCCAGTTCCTCCTTTGATCAGTACTCATTAGTTTAGTTTGCATGTAACTCAGCGAAGCTCCTTGATAATTGAAATAGTTACATCTACTTCGCAAGCTGGTTTGAAGAATAGATCTCGTCCTTGGACAAAGGAGTATCCTCGGACAGAAGAGTATCCTCGGACGTATGAGTGTCCTCGGATAGGCCCGTTGGGCCTCAAGTCCACCTTTTATAGATTCCGTTAATTTTTCGGGCAATTGGCCCCACAATATATATATATTAAATTTTGTGCGTTTACTTGAGTCTAATGAGTTGTTAGACTTGTTTTTGACACAACATTATTAAGCTACTTAATTGAGCCCAATAAAATAATATGTCCATGAGCAGGGGCAGAGCCAGGAATTTTTGTTTGGGGGGGCCAAATTGCGACGTTAATATATTTATCAAGACAATTTCCACATCCACACACACACATATGTACACACACGTGCGCTTTTTTATTATATATACACACACTTTTTTACTTGATAAGTTATATATATACACACACCCAACAAAAAAAAAGATTTTAGTATTTTCAATCAAAATCATTTTTAACGGCGATCTTTCATAAAATAAAATTTATTTTTTCCATTTTCATAGTCAAATTCTTAAAAAGTTTCATTTTAAATACAAATTATCAAATTTTATGCTAAAGTAAGTAAAAAATCTTTCAATTGAACTAATGAAATTTTCAGAAACACAAATGATCCAAAACTTGGTGAAATAAGTTAGGCTCTAAACATATTTAAAACTATCTTGCTTTAACCCATTATATGGCAACTAAAGACACATTTCATGTGTAGTTTTAGTGACAAAATTTTTTTAATGAGTCAATGACTTGTTAATCGTCACATAACGGGTTGAAAAATATAGATTCAAACATGTTTGATACCAAATTTTATCAAATATTTAACAGATATAAAAGCACATTTTACAATAAAAAATAGAATTGCACAAAATAAAGTTATATTTCTATAACTATTAGACCAATTATTTTTTTTAAGAGCATTATTGGACTAATTCAAATATTTGGGGGGGCCAACTCTTATTTTTGTAGACTAAATTTTGAAAACATAAAAATAATTGTATACATATTTTTAAAAAAATTTAAAATTTTGGGGGGGCCATGGCCCCCCCACCCTTATACATGCCTCCGCCCCTATCCATTAGAGTTTTTTATTTATTTATTATTTCTTAAAAAATTTTGACTACACACTTGATATTTCACTTCCATATTTGCAAATATATTTTATATACTATTAATATGGTATTAAACGACAAAATAATTATTTATTTCTTTATTATTATTATTACAAGTCTAAGAAGTTAGAATTCCAAGAAGAAATATAAAGAAATTTCATTAAAATAAAAGAACAAGAACAAATAGTAAATGTTGATAATAATGAAGAAATGAATTTGCAAGATGATGAATATGATAATAACATTAGATTTGGTTGAGTTGATTAGGTAAGATGATTAATATAATGAAAAGAAATTATTATTTTAGTTTTTATGTCATGTATTATCACTTTTGAGTTTAATAAATTTGGATGTATATGTTATAAATATATGTTAATTTGATTTATTTAATTAGCATTGTTAAATATTATTAAATATATAAGTGATGATTGAATCAGTCATTATTTGTATATAATGCAAATTTATAATGAAGATACCTTTTATATATTTGTGGGGCCAGTCGCCCAAAAAGATACCAGAGAATCCATAGGATGTGAGCTTGTGGCCCAACGGCCCGATCCGAGGACACTCATGTGTTCGAGGATGGTTAAAGAGTGTTATTTTGAGAACGCCATAATACAAAGAGATGTAAGTTACGTATAATAGCCCAAATTACGTCCGAGGACAAGGTCCACCTCTGAACCAAGGTCCGAGGTGAATGTAACTATTTTAATACTCAAGGTCCTTTACAAAGTTATGTATAAACTAAAAGTAAACATCAACAAAGGAGGAACCGGAAAAAGTAGCAAATATCTCATAAAACTGCTACCTCCACATTAAATGCTTCCCAGCTAACTCTCTGGCCGCATTAATGTGGAGGTGATACTTGAACAGTAACCAAGTAGCCTTATGGCCGCCGAGCAAAGGTTCCAGGACGTGCTGGATGGGACGAAAATAAGTTCCCAGATTAAAACCTACACGTGTACGGCGAGAATGAAAAGAATGCAGTATATAACAAGAAAGAATATAACATTGAAAAGAGAGAAAAAAGAAACATTGGAGTACCCATTAAGATATCCCCTGAAAACCTAGCCGAGAAGAAAAGACATCGTTGAAACTAGTCTAAGGCTTCCTTTATTGCAGGACGATCATGTCTCTTTTCTACCCATTGGACTTAGCTCTTACGTCCGCTCTCTAAAAATTTTATTGTTTGGGTCCAATTCAATTTGAGTCCTTACAATATTATATAGATATATAATTTTTTTTTAAAATTTATTAAGTGTCCATGTATTTATAATACACGATACGAAAGAATTAAAATTCAGTTCACAATACGATTATCATTTTGACAATTATGACTGAATGTAATGTAGGGTCTATATACTAGAGAATATTTGACTAACTCTAAGTTAATTTTAGACTAACTCAATGTTAATTTGCTTGTTGTACAAATATATAGATCTAAAATTGGTTCAAGGTTAGTTTAACTAATAAAGTCTCTTATCATTGAAAAAAGTTCTGGAGTTTATTTCCCACTTACACAAAAAACCAATTGGTGTATTGATATGATAATAAAAAGCAATCATCAAGAGTAGATGCTTTATATATATATATATATACACACACATATTTTGTACCATTTTAATAGATGTAATCAAAACAAAGTGCTGCAGAACTAAATACATACTGTAAGATTCAAATAACAAATTTATAGTGCCAATGGGAAAGAATCAAAGAATTGACAAAAAGATAGTAAAAACTAAATGAAAGATATACAAAAAGAATCTTTAAAATTGCATGGGTAATGGTATGGTAGCATGTACATCAACGACGATAGTAATATTTGAAGTCTGGGACGGACCTACATAGGGGTATGGGAATGCATTATATATATTTTCAAAATTTGAAAAGCAAGAAATCATGGGTTCACTTTTTTTTACTCCAACAAAACCAAAATGATTTTGGCAAAACCCCATTTGTTTTTGCAAATTGCACACACCAACACCACCACCACCACCACCACCACAGTGTGTGCGTGAGTGTAAGTATAATAACAACAACAACAAGGCCCGAGCCAAAAACACAATCCAAATTTCTCTCTCTCTCTGTGGAACTCATTTCTGTTTCCAGAGAGAGAGAGAGAGAGAATGAGCAGAGGCTAAGGGGTTTGGCCTTTTCAATACGATGACGCTCGCCCCATTCTCGACTGGATCTGCTCCAGTCTCCGCTTCTCTCTCTCTCTCTCTCAATTTTCCATTTCAATTAGGTTTCTTATTTTCGTTTATTTTAAATCACAGGCCTGAGCAATTTTCCACCGAATTTGAATTTTTGGGTGATTACAGGGAGAGAGGACTTGGACTTTGCTTTTGATGATAGCATTTCTGCCTTTTTCTGCTAGACCAGGAAGGAAGGAAGCACCTTTTCGGCGTTGAAGAAAGATATTGGGTATTCTTTCTACACATTGCTTTTACTTGTATATGGTTATCAACTACAATGGACTGAAATTCACTCACTGCTTCTATAACTTACCAATAAAAACATGGCTGTTGTACATTTTTCGCTTTGAATTGACAAATAATGTATGAATTGTATGAGGCATCAACCATATTTGGGGTTTGGGTTTCAAATTTGCATCATAGTGGTTGTTGTAGTATATTTGGGGTTAGGGTTTCAATCTTTGTTAAATATGCATATTTATTGCATGCCTTTTTTTCATGTTTGAGATAGGACTTTTAAAGTTTAAACTGTAACTTTTGTATTAGGTTCATCTCCATTTGAAATGGATTTATTTCGTGGTTTTTAATAAATATTACGAATCTAAAGATGTAACGAGTGCCGTTCCATAACTTTTAGCCTCTCCCAGTAAGCTTACCAACAAAACGCTTGTGTTCATGTATAAAAGCTTTCTTCTAGAAATTAAAAACGCTTTACATATTCAAGTACTTCTTAGCTTCACATCAAGAATTTTGGCTTACAGATGAAACAGATGTAAAGTGTGAAATGGATTTGTTGGCTTTGTGGTTTTACTTTTGGCACAAAGGATTAAGGTATGCACATAGTGTTTGATACTTTATTTCTCTGATTTTAATCTGTTGATGGTTTTGAGTCCAAGATTTTGGACGCTATGAAATGGAGTTTCATTTTAGGAGCAGAAATTTTAGCGAGTTTGAATCATGATGGATGATATGTATCTGTGTCTTAATTTGATACTGAATCCAATGATTATCTTCTGGGTTGTATTTGGTTTTCACTTTATTTTATTATATTAACTAGACATGGTGTTAGGTTCATTATGACATGACACATTTTGTGTGCCCACCTAATGCAAAAAATGCTGAAGGTATAACCTTATCCAAGCCGCCCCTTCTAGGACCTCACTTAGTTGGGAGACAAATCCTCTATCTTCTAGCTTCTGATGAAATTTGTTTGTTGTCGATGTATTTGTGGTGAATTTTTTTGGGTTAGTGATAATGAAATTCTTGGCCAGACGGGCACGGGTTGCTGCAACATCTACTGTCAATGGACACCTTACAGATCTAGATGATAGTCTTTCAGCAAGAAATTTAGAGGTATGTAAGCTATGATAAATGGAATACATTTTTGAACTTTTATGATAGTTTTGATTTAAACTATGCAAATTTGATTAGTCCGGTTCTAGAGTTCTTTAAACTTATGAATGAGGTTGAGAATGAGGATCTTGCCTTTATTTTGGAGACTATAGTGGACAAGTTTGGGGAGGAGATGGCACCTTAAGCTCTTGGGTTATGCCAGAATTTGGTACTGTTAGCCTCCATTTTTATTTGATTTTACACGTATATTCAGAATTGTTGACAACTTCTTTTTTTAATAAATATTCAAACAGCTGCATTTTGGAGGTGCATGAACACAGCTGAAGCTGAAGATGAAGCTGATGATCCTGGTGCTTTGGCTGCAGTTGGCTGTTTGCGTGCCATTAGCACAATTCTTGAATCAGTGAGCAGGCTTCCTCAACTTTTTGTCCAAGTTGAACCAACGTTGGTCCCTATAATGCGTAGAATGTTAACAAGTGATGGCCAAGGTATGTATTCTAATACCTCAATTTGGCTTATTTTTGTCATTGTTTCTATTCTTTTCTGGATCTTTTTATTTCCTGATAAGGTTTTGCTGCCAAAGAGGATTGGTGGGCCTTGTACATGTTGTTATCAATACCTCTCAAAGGTATTTAATTTGATTGTGTATTATGTTTTCTGTATATATTGGATTCTTTATCTTCTTGAGTGTTTGCGGTTGATAGTTGTTTAAAGGATTGGTATTTCTGCTATTTCGTATGGGTATGTAAAGGGTTTCTGTATCCTGTCCTTGTGCCTTCACATGTAAATATACACAAGCACTTCTGCGTAAAGGGTAATTCTACTTTGTTACCACTGTTCATTTTTCTGTTGAATATTCTTGTGGCTTGCCAAGTAAAAAATTTAATTTTTTTCTTATGCCCCCTGTCTTTGAATTTTGATAATACTTGGCCCATTGAAAATTACAAAAATAATGAGAAACTTTAAGGTAATGGCCCCTTCAATTTTTTCTTCTTTTTGTTTTGTTTGTTTGTTTGTTTTTTTTTTTTCTTTTTCTTTTTTTAAGTAAAACACTCATTTTGTATTAGTTTCTCATTTGTTCTTTTATTATTCAATTTCTACCACATTCTTCACAATGCTACTGAAGGAAACAGAGTTGGCACTGTGACGAGTATTTCTTGCATATTTGTATCATAAAGTATTGTACTACGGTGCACATGTAACTTGCTAAAAGCTTACTCTGTGGGAATACAATTGATTATTGCAAGACCTTGTGTATGCTTCCGAAGGCAGCTCAGGTTCATGTGCACCGTAGTGGTATGATTTCTGCCTATGATCTGTAAGAACTATTTATGTACGGAGTGGTATGTCTATTCACTTTGCACTAAAAAGAATAGAACACTAGGTTAGTTGTTTATATCTTTCCAATTTTAAGCAAGTCTGTAAACAACTAGATTTATTAATCTATCCCTTAATATGGGCTGCTTATTTTTTCCTTTTTTATCCAGTCAATGGATGTATGGATCCTTGGTACCTAGTTCTTTCCATTAAAACACAGATTTGGTGCTTTTACCAAGGTGTTCAAATGAATATGAACCTTACAGTTCTTTTCTCTAGCACTTTGTAAAAGTATTTTATTCTTCCATATTTGTAAGGAGCTTAGACCTTTCAAGCAACTTTTCTATATCAATTTCTATTGAGCTCTTACTGGATTTCGTTTCTTAAACTTGTCTCAAAGTCATTTGATTGGAAAGATACTAGAAAAGGCCAGAAACATAATATTGTTGGAATCCCTTGATATCTGAATAAACAATCATTTTGGTGAAATTAGCTGTGGCATATTTGGTTTTTCTTTTGTTGGTTACATCATACATGAACTTTCATTCAACAATTTTTTGAGAACAATTCAATCACGCACCCTGGCACCCTGCCTAAGAGTTTTGATACATTTAGATACATTGCCAATATTGAACTCAATGGAGCTCCTTTTCCCAAAAATGCTCTAAAGAAACTGGAAAAAATGAGGATGACTCTAAATACTCCTGGTCATGTATAGGTATGAGAATTGGATTTTCGGTTAGTTCTCAAGGAGTCTGTAAAGTTCTCTTCTTCAAAAGAACTTCAAGGCATGATGATTTCAGGTTTATTAATGACATGAAAGATCAGTGTGATTACAATGTTAAAAGTGAATTAGTTCATTGAAATTGTGAGTGAGCTGGTATTAAGTGAAAGGCATCATATTCTATAAGATATACTTCAAAAATTGTCCTTAACAATTGTTTGGTCTAGTTGATGTTGTACGCACTGCACCACAAATGTGATTTAATTCATGTTTAATCGTCTACCCAGTGGGATTTTATTTCAGAAATATGTTGATACTAAAATGGAGCCAACTTTTTCAATTTGTAGTCTAGTTTTGATGACTGCTGTCAAATGAAATATGGTTCATTTTGTAATGCAGAATTCATTTTTAAAATGATTTGAGAACACATTGCTCTAGAAGGAAACAAAGTAGGCACTATAATAAGTTATTTCTCGCACATTTGTAAAGTATAGTTTTGTACTACAATGCACATGTAATACGCTAAAAGCTTACTCAATGCCTACTCCATTGATGATTTCAGGTCCGAGTTGTACATGCTTCAGAAGGAAGCTCTGGTTCATGCTTTCCAAGAAGCCACAAAGATTAGATTGGAATTGTAATAGGTCTCATTACCTCTTGTATTTGTTCCAAATTGTACATGAATAAATTGCTAAAGATTATGATTTTTGCCTATGATCTGTAAGAACTATTTATATACACGGTGGTAAGCCATTTCACTTTCAATCAAAAAGGATAGAACATTAGGTTAGGGGTTTTTTTTTTTTTTTTGGCTGAATAACATTAGGTTAGTTGTTAATGTCTTTCCAATTTTAAACGATCCCCGAAAGAACTAGATTTGCTTATCTATCCCATAAAATTGGCCAACAGCCTAAAAAGTAGTAATCGGGACAAATGAGTTCATAGTATGCATTACACTACAGGTTTATTATAAGCCCATACAATAGTAAAGAATAAACAGTACATGGGACAGAAACACAACGCGCGCACAGAATGTAATTGTTAGGAAGGGCAAAGGGCGTAGTGAAAAAAATTAAATTGCCCGCTCTTGTACAATGTCAAAGCTCATTTCTTTGAGTACTAATCGTGGTGCCTTCTTTTATTCTTTGTATCGACATGCTACTATGTACACCAAAGAAGAAACAATAATCTTTAAGCATGCATATGAACTTATTTGAGGAAAAGTAGAATTACCATGCAATGAAAAAAAAATCTTGTTTTTTCTGGAAATTCGCAATAAGCCAGAAGGCAACCATACATGAGTTATAGTGTCACAAAATAGTTATTTTTTTAGGACAGTTCCTTTTTATGAGAAATTTTACTGGCTCAACTAAATTATGTAATGACTTGGTGGGAAAGAAAATGATACGTACTGTTTATCAATCTAATGACCCCTCAATTTTCTATAGATGTAATTTTTCTCCAAATAACTTAAACTTAGATTTGGCTACAAAAAATGAGCTTAGTTATCACTGAGCGACCAAGCTTGTACATGGAACATGTTGGTTATGTTCCACAACGATCAATGAAGCACACATCTATTGGTGCCTAGCGACTAAATTATTTCTCAAACATAAAATTCTGAATGCATTAAATATTGTTCTGTATTTTAATGGTGTTTTTATTTATTTATTTATTTTTTTTTTGGAGCTAGACTACTAATTATGAAATTATTGCATTAATTTGTTAAAAGCAAAGAGGACACATGACATTAGGTGGAAAAAGACAAATGAACCTAGACACAATCATACAATAATATTACAATGAATTTTTAACATAGCCTAGCATATTATTCTCAAAAAAAAAAAAAAAAAAAAAAAAAAAAACATAGCCTAGCATACTAGAATAATGATGGTTCCTATTTGGCTCTTCAATCATCAATACTTGGGGACTGCAAACTTAGTACCTTACTAGGCAGGCCCTTTTGGATATACACCATTGTCAGTTTCTTGAAAACTTTCTCCTCCCTCCTCGTGTGTGTGTGTTAAAATACTTAAAATTCTAATATATATATATATATATATATAGTACCTTACTAGGCATTAATTATTCCATTAAAATAACATTTTTTTATGAGTTTGATTTTCTGATGATGATATATATAATTTTTTTATCACTCCACCCAAGCATACATTGAGTATATATATTTCTTATTTAATATCATTTTTATATATGGAATAAAATTTATATATATCTTATTTATAATTTATTTATTTGAACATATTTTATTATTATCTCTAAAATTTGTCTTTTTTTAACATTCTTATGGTCACTTTTACTTTGTTTAGAGTCATCTCATTAAAGATGACAAAATATGTTCCCCCGTATAAGGGACAAGGTATCCATGATTTAACTTGGCTGCACCGCATCAGAATCTTTACGGTGTATACCTATTATTAATGGCTTATCATATTAGTGGATAGAGAAAATTTTTAAAATACTACCATGTTTTTTAGAGTTTTAGTTGAAGCTGGAGGGCGATCTAGTTGAGATAAAAAAAAGGTGTTTTTTAGGGAACGTGTTTAAAGTTGGCCCCAAGAAAGGTACACTCTTTTGTTTTGGGGAGCAAGTAAAAAAAAAATCTAAATTAAAATAACCAATGTACAAATATTTTTAAGGTGGGCAAAAGGTACATGTTTTATTTTAAAGAGAGAAGCTTTTAAATAGAACAGTTACCATATTATATTTTCATGCACAATGGGCTTTTCTTTTGATGGACCAAGATGAGAGTTTTAGTCCAAAACATGAGTGGAGTATATTGTTTAACAATTGTCAATGGATCAATCTGTCCCTAAATCATAGCACTGGTGGAACTAAAGGGTAAACAAAATGAGAAAGTATGGATTATTTCCGTGGAGTACTTGATTATTATTAGGGTAAATTACATATTTGGTCTCTATCTTATATACTATATTTCAATATGATCTCTAACATTTCAATTATGTCAATTTGATCTCTAACTTTTCAGTACTGTATCAATTTAGTCCTTTCTGTTATCTTTTGGATGACAATTGATGATGTGTCTAATGACCAAAACAAAAAATTAGATTCTGTTGATGTGACAATAAACATAAAATTTATTTTGGCTGTTTGCCATGTCAGCAATTTTTATTTAAGATATAACGGCAAGAACTAAATTGACACGACGTTGAAAGGTTAGAGACCAAATTAATACAATTAAAATGTTAGGGACTAAATTAAAATATGGTGTAAAGGTTAGAAACCAAATATGTTTTTTTTTTTGAGAATCGCAAACCAAATATGTAGTTTACCCTTATTATTATTATTTTAGAGATTTTCAATCTATGACATTCGCTTCTGATAATAGTTTTTTTTATCATCAGACCAAGATACCAATCGGTTTTTTATGTAAACAGGAACTGAACTCCAAATATCTTATTTAAGCATTAGAAACCTACTATGTATTTAATTTTTGAATACAATGAAAGTATATAAATATGGAGCCCTTTTGTAAAAGTTAAAATAAACACTTTCATTTTAAAATTAAAAGCATGAATTTTTTATCTTTTTTTCTTAGAATTAATATTGCATAGTCAAGTACTTCTCCCAAAAAAAAAAAAAAAAACTGCATGGTAAAAAAATATAATCAAAATATGGAAATTTATGTTTTAATTATATCCAAATCAAAATGATTCCATTTATACAAGATTGTTTAAAATCATGAAGTGAAGGACAAATGAGTATTTCACGCTCCTAATAAGTTTCTAATACACGGACGACGTCGTATCTTTCTTTTTATGGTTCTCTCAGTCTCAGTCTCTCTCTTTCACGCTCAATCACTCTCTCACTGGAATCTGACAACTCAATAGCGCTTCGAATTTCGAAGGAGAATTGAAAAAGCTCAGGTTTGATTTCTCTCATTTTCTACACAAACTTTCAAATTAACAATTAAAATGGGTCTAGTTGTGTAAATCTTTTAAATACATTTGTTCTCTTCTGCGAAATTGGTTTGGGCATATTTGGTTTGTCTTTGAAAATTCCTGGTTTATAACTTATAACTCTGTGTTTTCACTGTAACAGAGAGTCTCAGTCATTCATCGGAGTGAATTACGGCCAAGTCGCCGACAATCTTCCACCACCGGCGGCAACCGCGAGTCTCCTCAAATCGACGGCGATCGGAAAGGTTCGACTCTACGGCACCGATGGTGCGATCATCAAGGCACTCGCGAACACCGGAATCGGAATCGTTATCGGAGCCGCCAACAGCGACATTCGGACGCTGGCTTCCCATCCGAACGCGGGGACTCAGTGGGTGAACTCGAACGTGTTGCCTTACTTCCCGGCCAGTAACATCACGCTCATCACCGTCGGGAACGAGGTCGTGACCTCGATGGACCAAGGGCTGATCTCGCAGCTACTTCCGGCGATGCGAAATGTCCAGAATGCCCTCGACTCGGTCTCACTCGGTGGGAAAGTGAAGGTCTCGACGGTTCATTCCATGGCCGTGTTGACTCAGTCCGATCCGTCCTCGTCCGGGTTGTTCAACCCGGTTTTCCAGGACGCGTTGAAGGGCTTGTTGCAGTTCCAAAAGGACAATGGGTCTCCATTTTCGATCAATCCCTACCCTTTCTTTGCGAACCAGAGCGATTCCAGGCCTGAAACGCTGGCGTTTTGCCTTTTCCAGCCTAACGCGGACGAGTCGACTCGGGGAATGGAATCAAATACCTGAACACGTTCGATGCTCAGGTGAGTTTTTATTTGGGCTGGGCTTACGGCCCAATATATTTTCTTTTTATATATATATATATATATTTTTAAAAGGTTGACGTGTAAGTCAACAAAAAAAGATTACTTTAGGACAACCTAATTTATATTTTGGCATTCAATATAATCGCACGCCTCCAAACTCCAAAGAGGAGAAGAGTTCAGCCTGGAAGCCAAATCTAAGCCAAATCTAGTTTGGCATCCAATTTCTAGTTCTATTGTGTCATTAACATTTTGAGAGTAGTTACATTACTTGGGAAGCAAAATTTGCTATGATTTTTTCGTCAGAATTTATGTGCACAGTATTCCAAAGGAGAAACATTAGTCTTTAAGCATGCATATTGACTTACTTGAGGAAAAGTAGAATTACCATGCAATGAAAAAAATCTTGCTTTCTGGAAATTCTCATCAGTGATGAAATACAAATCATGGGCAGCACCCATTGGCAGGCAGAGACTCTACAAAGTCCTCAGGTTTCATCTGGGCTTCCAAGTTTCTCCACAACCTCTTCTTGATTCTCCAATTTTGAAACTAATGAACCAGTGATTCCTCTTTACTTTTAGCTCCAAGAATTTGAGTTTACATTCAAATGCCACATTTGCCTAATAGATATCATTATGGATTTACAATAAACACAATAGGATTTATTTGTTAGGATAGGAAAACAATATCAAGAAATGCATATCAGCATTTATTTTAGTACACTATGCGTCATAGTTATTGGACAAAGCATATTATCATCACCAGATGGTATCACAACTAAGTGGACTTGCAAGCTTACACAAAGAGATGATGAAAATACTACCTGCTGTTTATTTTGTTAAAATGTTCTCGTGGAACAGAAATGATTTTGGGACGAGTGGCACAATCCTAGGACTATTTTCTAGATCTGCTTTACCTAATTTCTAAAAGAAATCATTTATTTTGATGACAGATAGAATATATATGAATACAATGTTTGTTCCTATAAATGTCCAAGGCAATCCAATTTGATAGTATAAAATCAATTTTCAGCTCATACAAGCACTCATCTGTTAAAAGTGGTAATCTATATGACTATGGGTGAGTTTGGTTCAGCTTTTTGAAATTGGGCTTTTTGAAAAAGTTGAGTTTTCAAAAAGTGCATAATGAAAAAACTGAGTTTCAAAAAGCTGAGTGTTTGGTAAAACTGTTAAAAAGTGTTTTTTGAAAAAGCTGAGTGTTTGGCTAACACTTATAAAAGTTGTAGTTTGAGGGATAAATTATCAAAAATGACAATGTATATATAAGGGAGTTTATTTCATACTTTTTATTATTATTTTTTTATGTGAGTTTATTTCATACTTATTAATATACTTACTAAATAATAATAATAATAAATATATATTATTGGTATTATTTTAATAATGTTTGGGCAATTTTTCTTTTTTAGTGTCATAATTATTTGTTATTACCATTAATGACTTCTTATTAATATTAATTAAATCTAAATAATTTTCATCATCATGAAGCGCAAAATGAAAATGTAAAAAGATGATAAAATATACACCAATAATCCAAGTTTAAATTGTAATACATAAAAATGTAAAAATATATAAAATACATATCAATAACCTAAGGGTAAATTTTACAACACAAAAATGTAAAAAAGATAATAAATTACATACCAATAACCCAAGTTTAAATTGTACTACATGATATTATAAAATACAATAAAAAATAAGACAACTACTAATTATTATCCCCCCAAATAGAATTAGCAATGGAATCAAGAAGAACCACCATCGCAGGATCTGTTAATGATCCTGAGTTCTACTCATAACTGCTACCTGCCTTCTCACACTAACACTAAGAGCTTCAATACACACATTATCAATATTATGTGCCTCATCAAACACCACAACAGACTCCTTCTGCATTTCCTTGGATATATACCCAGCCACCTTGGGATCAAGCAAATATTGATAACTATAAACCACCACATTTGCAAATTGCACCATATGTCGTGCCAAGAAGTATGGACACCACCCTTTCTCCTTCCCGTATGCCCTCAGATCCTGCAAGAATTTTTCAACATAGAAATGATTTTGGAACTCAGAAATATTTGGTAAAATGTTATCAGATTGCAACACATCACTGGAATGTAAGAAATAATCTTAGCCATATTAAAATTTCATATTATGGTAGACAGCTCAATATTATTCATAATAATCCTTTAATTATTAAAAAAAAAAAACAAGGGGCATTAATCAGACTTCATGCAACAACATTGTTAATATACTGCCAACATGGATTCCAAGGATAGCAAAACTTGTTGCTTCTTCATATCTAATCAGAATCTAGGAATTACACAGATAGCTAAACATGTTGTTTCTTCATAACCAAACAGAATCCACGAATTAAACGAATATTTCATAAGCCAAGCTGCAAGATAAGATACAGCTACTTGAATATGATGATTAACAATTAACATAAATCCAAAATACTTGCTCTTTCCTAATCGCCCAAAACACCTCACAAATCAACCAAAAACACATATAACTCAAAACTTTCTAATTCAAATCAACCAAAACCCATTGCCTCAATGCAGAAAAAACAACCTGATTATAATTCATTCCTACCCACAAGGTACAAACCCATTTGGAAATACATGTTCTTTTGAAATCACCCAAAACAACTTACAAATCAACCTAAACATATACATCACAAAAATCCCAATTCAAATTAAAGATCACCCATTGCTTGCAATCACCAACAACAGAACAAACCCATCAAGCACGAACACAATGACACACACAAACCCATCTATCCAAAATTTTTTTTCAGTACCCAGCAACAGAACAAATACATCTTTAGCAAGAACAAAAGCATGCAAGATCCGAAAATTTTTTTGGTAGCAGATCGGCGGTTTTTTTGGTAGAAGATAGGTAAAAAAAAAATTTCAGATCAGATTTTGGTAGGTAAAAAAAAGTTGGTACCTGGCGGTTTTTGGTAGCAGATCGGCCTTGCTTCGTGTTTTGTTGATCAAAACTCTCCCTTCAAAACATATTTCTCAGATCAGATTACACAAATTAAATTATATAAAAAAAAATAAAAAAAATTTACAGAGGAAGCCCGCTGAAGAAGACGAAGAAAGAAGAAGAAGAGGAAGAAGATTTTCAAGACAAAAGAAAAGAGAGACTTACCAAAATCTGAGAGGAGCCGATCTCTTTGTGAGGGAGCTACGCAGAGAGTGATGAGATGAGAGGGCAATTTCTCTGAAGGGCAAAGACAGAGATGAGGGAGCTGCGTATTCTGAAGTGTTTAACCCCTTGCCCTTTAGTCAAGGGCAATTTCGTACCTTCACTCTCCCAACGGATATAAAATAAAAGCTGGGACTCAGCTTTTCAATTATGGAGCTACCCTTCACCATTTTGGAAACGCGCATTCCTGAAGGAATATAAAAGCCAACTTTTCAGAAAAGTTGGCTTTTATTCTCACCAAACGCACATGACAAGCCAGCGTTTTTGAAAAGCCAACTTTTAGGCTTGAAAAGTTGAACCAAACGGGTACTATATCTTGCCAAAGGCAATCCAATTTGATTTCTCTCTCTATAGCCCATAATGTTAAAGAGATTCATGTCTGTGTGAAAATTTTCTATACAATTCTTGTGTTTGAAAATTTTTTGTTTGCAATGATGTTGAACTGTGTGAGGTCTGTTAATACATGGTATTAGATTTAGTAACATATGTGATTAAAATTCTTTGGAAAATCTTGCTTCACATTCCTTATTGAACACTCCATACACACAACGTCCATAATTACAATCATGATGTACACCACTCATGACGTGCGCATTTATTACGCGAAATGGGTGATTTGTACAAATGATGTTCACTAACAAGTGTGGGAGAATCAGTGCCCTAAAATTGCTGTTTCCACTTTGTGCCATGTGAAATTGGTAGTAATGTATTCTATACTTCGTTTTCTAAAAGTGAATAATATATTTTTTTTTTTTGATAAGTAGAAGTGAATAATATTTAGCTCATATTACATTGTATCTTCATTTTGGAAATATTTGTAAATTATAAATGAAGTAACTTTGTAAATGAAAGTCATCAATGACTTGAAAGCATTTATTCTTAGTTGAGTTTTTGCAATTGTTAAAATCTTTTAACAAATGCATTTCTAATAGTTCAAGAATGAGCTGGGTCTACTTTATTTAATAGAACTATGTTGTTTGAATACTCGGAAGGTGTACTTGGCCCTGATCAAATAGATTGGGGTCACCCACCTCTCAACCGATCCCTGTTTGAGAATCCCCAATCCGGACCTTCTCTGGAATTTACTATACATGTTCTCACTATGTCTGTAGCTGGTACTTACTAGACTGAATAAATAGTTGGTGTAAATCATATATGATTGGTTTGGTACTTTTAGCTACTATAAAGAACACTCATTTACTTGCAAATAGCTGGATGTGGAATCAAATTGAAACTGTTTTGGTCTGGTGGACAAAATTTAAATTACCAATTTGCAAAATGTTTCAAGAATTTTTATTAAGACTAGTGAATTTTAATGTTTGCATTGCTTATCTTTAGTCCTTGTATTAAATGAGGGCTAAAGGCTAAACAACCTTAGTTGAGCTGCATTTAGTATTGGATTGTTCCACCATATTGGTTGG
Organism: Quercus gilva; assembly: GCA_023621385.1. Classification (NCBI taxonomy): domain Eukaryota; kingdom Viridiplantae; phylum Streptophyta; class Magnoliopsida; order Fagales; family Fagaceae; genus Quercus; species Quercus gilva. The sequence goes on from CM042481.1 coordinate 65,707,861, forward strand.
TTGGATTCTTGGGACTCAAAATTGTCACTTCTTAAACAAACAATGATCTCTTCTTTCTTATTTTATCCATGGGTGCCTATGTGCACATTCCATTGTATACTTTTCAATATAAATTTCTAGTTATATTAACTGTGGGATTAGTATCCTTCATGCCATATCACTTTAAATTTTGCTTTTGTCAGAGTTGCCTTTTTTAGCTTTTCAATATTACTTCCTGTTTGCATCAACAAAGTGTGCTGCCTCCTTTTCCAGTTTCGTCCCATTTTTTAATCCCTTTGGGTCTTGTTTGATTGTAGGATGGCAATGAGGTGTTCTTTAGGATCAAACGAAGCACCCAGCTTCGGAAACTCATGACTGAATACTGTGAACGTCAGTTTGTGGAGTTCAACTCCATTGCATTCTTGGAGGTGCATGAACACAGCTGAAGCTGAAGATGAAGCTGATGATCCTGGTGCTTTGGCTGCAGTTGGCTGTTTGCATGCCATTAGCACAATTCTTGAATCAGTGAGCTGGCTTCCTCAACTTTTTGTCCAAGTTGAACCAACGTTGGTCCCTATAATGCGTAGAATGTTAACAAGTATTGGCCAAGGTATGTATTCTAATACCTCAATTTGGCTTATTTTTGACATTGTTTCTATTCTTTTCTGAATCTTTTTATTTCCTAATAAGGTTTTGCTGCCAAAGAGGATTGGTGGGCCTTGTATTTGTTGTTATCATTAACTCTCAATGGTATTTAATTTGATTGTGTGTTATGTTTTTTGTATATATTGGATTCCTTATCTTCTTGAGTGTTTGCGGTTGACAGTTGTTTAAAGGATTGGTATTTTTGCTATTTCGTATGGGTACGTAAAGGGTTTCTATATCCTGTCCTTGTGCCTTCACATGTAAATATACGCAAGCACTTCTGCGTAAAGGGTAATTCTACTTTGTTACCACTGTTCATTTTTCTGTTGAATTTTCTTGTGGTTTGCCAAGTAAAAAATTTAATTTTTTTCTTATGCCCCGTCTTTGAGTTTTGGTAATACTTGGCCCATTGAAAATTACAAAAATAATGAGAAACTTTAAGGTAATGGCCCCTTCGATTTTTTCTTCTTTTTGTTTTGTTTGTTTGTTTGTTTTTTATTTATTTATTTATTTTAAGTAAACACTCATTTTGTATTAGTTTCTCATTTGTTCTTTTATTATTCAAGTTCTAACACATACTTCACAATGCTACTAAAGGAAACAGAGTTGGCACTGTGACGAATATTTCTTGCACATTTGTATCATAAAGTATTGTACTACGGTGCGCATGTAACTTGCTAAAAGCTTACTCTGTGGGAATACAATTGATTATTGCAGGACCTTGTGTATGCTTCCGAAGGCAGCTCAGGTTCATGTGCACTGTAGTATGATTTCTGCCTATGATCTGTAAGAACTATTTATGTACGGAGTGGTATGTCTATTCACTTTGCACTAAAAAGAGTAGAACACTAGGTTAGTTGTTTATATCTTTCCAGTTTTAAGCAAGTCTGTAAACAACTAGATTTATTAATCTATCCCTTAATATGGGTTGCTTATTTTTTCCTTTTTTTTTCCCAGTCAATGGATGTATGGATCCTTGGTACCTAGTTCTTTCCATTAAAACACAGATTTGGTGCTTTTACAAGTGGCCTGTACTCTACCTTAAAACCCACACAAATTTGGGGGTTCTGAAGTTTGAATTATGTGCTAGGAAAAATGACTTTGAAAAACAACCTAAAAGGTGCTAATCATGACAGATGAACTCATTGTATGACTTTATACTACAGGTTTAGTTTGAGCCCATACAACACTAAAGAATAAAAAGGACAAGGGATAGAAAAAAGAAAAAAAAAAAATGCTCATAGAATGTTATTGTTAGGAAGAGCTAAACATCAAACGGTTGAAATGACAAAGTGCTTGCCCTTTTACAATGTCAAGGCTCATTTTACTAGGATTTGTTACTCTCAACTCGACTTGATTGTCAACCAGATCCAGGTCCGTCTTGAATCTATACTTTGAGGTAGCATAGATCACCTTACTTCTCACTTTTGATGTATCAAGGTGATTTGAAAAACAAGGGAGTCAACTTTCATAAACAACATTGCACTCCAAATTGCCTCCAAAGAGGAGAAGTGTTCTGCCTGGAAGCCAAATCTAGTTTGGCATCCAGTTTCTAGTTCCATTGTGTCATTAGCATTTTGAGAGTACTTTCATTAATTGGGAAGCAAAATTTGCTATGTTCAGAATGCAAAAGAAAATGTCAAAAATATGGGAATTTGGAATTTGGGGCAACATGGAATGCTATATTTAAAGTTACTCTACCGAAATTTGAGTGGTGCAAGCTTATCTAATTTTCTAAATTTGATTATCAATTTTTTTTTTTTCTAAATCTACTCCCAAATATATTTTAGTGCTGCACGTTTGTTTTCACCCAAATGAGATTTCTCTCAACAATGCTTTCTTTTAGCTTCAGGAAATTTAAAATTGGATAATGTGGTTCATTTATTTAGATAAATGGACCATAGGAACAAATCAATCTGCAATTTCATAAAAAAAATTCTCAAAAATTAGGAGATTTAAAATCAAAATCATTAAATTTAATTAATTGTATATAAATAGACTTAAACCAAAACAACTTAAGCAAAACATCAAAGATGCTCAATGCATAAACTAACTGACAATTTGATACTGACACATTTTAATCATACTATTTTTCTTCTTTTACTTAGGGACTCACATATCTAGACTTTTAATACTTTACTAAAATTTCATGCTATCAAGAAAGAAAACCCAGTTTACACGGTATTAGATTTTGATGTCTCCTGTTGTTTGTTGTCAAGATTCTAAGACCTAGCGATCAAGCCTTAATTTTCGTGAAAGACACTTTCTTCAAAAATCTAGATGGACAAAAATGCTATTAAGTGTATTTATTGTTAGTGAGGAAAATTAGGTACTAAAGAAACAATTTTCTAATTGAAAAGTTTTGCCCAGTGTAAGGATTACTCCAAATCCAAAAACTTTGGACGAGAAAAACGAAATCTCCAAAACTCTTTCTTCAAGATTTTAAAGGTTCAAAGCCTTTGGATTATAAATTTATAATTTCTTAAAAAAATATTAAATAAAATTTATTTATCATTATTTGAATAATCACAAATTCAAAATTGTCGTTTTGTATCTTGACCTTGGTCACAATGGTGGCAGTGTAGCAGCCTTATTATGGTTAGGAGCTAGTCTAATTTGGTTTTTCGAATAGTGACCCAAAGTTTTGAATATTTTATTTATCCTCTTTTTTATCTTTTATTCTACAAATAAAAAGTAGTCATAATTTTGTAATTACTACAAGACCAATTGTCTCTATTACGTTATGCAAGTTGGAGGGCTCTCTTTCATATCGTTTGGATTTTAAATATATACGTGTCCTAAACCATCAAGCTCAACTCTTCATCCAATTCTTTATGAAGGACATTTCCCAGAAAGCATTGAGTTGTAAATATAGAAAACATGTCATCAATCAACTATAAAGTTCCTAAAAAATAGCATTTGAAACAATTCAGATTAATTAGAACAATATAAAATTTCTAGGCATCTAGAAGGAAGTAAATTGAAAATCTATAGTATCTGCATATATATATATATATATATATAACAACTTATGTGGTTGGCCAAAAGTTAAACAACTTTAGTTTTATTTATATTATCAATTGTAGATTTCCTTGACATTGACAATTCCTCGCTCTAGAGAGGATCACTTTGTCATGCACGCAATAAAATTCAACCTATAGTACTTGCTCTATGATAATTACTCTTTATAAACAAGCCAATACACCCATTTGTTTTTTGTGTAGAACGGGTTTAAATCTCAAGTCTCTTATTCAATAACAAGAGACTTTATTAATTAAGCTAACTAAAATTCACAATGTGTACCGTATTTATACTTAGAATTCCTCGATTCAATTTTAATTAAAATAATTAAAGTCTTTGACCCTTTTATCAATAATAATAATATTTATAATAAAGCATTATTGGGAATATATTTGGTACTAGTAAGAAACTGCATTTCTAAGAAACTTTTGTCTCGAGAAAGATTTCAAAAAAATTGGAGATGGAAATTGATTAGGAATATTTCTATTTTTTATGCATCATCAGAAATTAATGTCCCAAAACTTTTAAGATTTAAACACTTGCACATTCATAATTATTATGTTGGTTTTCTTGATGATAAAATTGTTATTGTGCCCTTTACATTCGAGCTGAGTTCATTATGCTCAAACCATGCATAATATAACTATACATTTTGAGAATACACCAATAAGTAGTATTTTGCATAAAGATACAATAATGTTAAAGCTTTTATACCTAGTTTCTTTGGAACACTTTCAAAGTAAAATCTAGAGATTTTTGAAAATAATATTATTATTTTATGTAGAAAATTTTTTCTGAAAAATAGCCTCCTAAAAAAATCATGTTTTATATTGAAACTTCAAAATTTACAATTTTAGAGTAAAATGTGTATATACTAAAGTTGTGTTTTCAAAACCTTTTCAATGCAAAATGTGATATAATCAGTTTTAGTGCAAAATGTGATATTTTAATGCTTAAAATAATGTTTATAAAGAGAGGCTATTCTCCTATAGGATTTTACTATTATTTGTAATAATAATAAAATAATATATTTTTTGGCCAAAAAAGCCGTAAAATCTAGCTAAACCCCGGACTAGCTTATCATTTTAATATGCAATTTAGCATGCTATATGTGCTTTTGAAATCTCAATAGATTTGATCAAAAAACAAAAGTTTCTCAATTGTTTTTTCTAATATGAATCAAGAAAGCACAATATTCCATATATCTTAGGATTTTTATTTTTTTTTAATAATCTCCAAAGAAAATTATTTTTTTCAAATACTTTTTCAATTATTAAATGAAAGGTTAATTACCTAGGACATTGATACACTATAGTTTAGTGCTACACTTTTTTTGCCCCCAAAGATTTCTCTCAACAATGCTTTCCTTTAGCTTCAGGAAATTTAAAACAGGATGGTTCATTTATTTAGATAAATGGATTAGAGGAACAATAGTGAAAATGAACTGTAAGGAATTTGGACAATTGCCTGGGATTGGCCATAAGGAAATTTAACACTTTTTTGGATCCTTTTTTAGCTGGATAATTTCTCGGACATTGTATTGGATATGAAAATAGTACTTTATCTTTGGCTAGATAATTGGCATCTTGAGGGTACTGCTTGAATTATTTATAACTCAGTTCGTACTGTGAAAGCAAAGGTCTAAACAGATTTCAATGCAGGAAATGGCAACCAGCAAGATATGGTAAATTGAAGTGAACACTGATCCGAATGCAGAAGAAAGTGTCAAAATATATGGGAACTTCGAATTTGAGGCAACATAGAATGCTATTAAAGTTACTCTTTCAGTGGTGCAAACTTATCTACTATTCTAAATCTATTCCCAAGCATTATTCACTAGAGATTAACAAATCCAAGAGATGTAAATTGACTTTATCCATTCAATAAAAATTGGTTTCTTTTACCTATGAAAAATACCTTATATGCTTTAGGACCTACAGAATAGGCCCTAAAACTCTTCGCCCATGCAAACTCAATCCTCATAGTTCAGAAGCATTTCATGATTTTCATCACAGTAAATTAGAGAAAGAACACTCTTTTTAAAAACAAATGGCTATTTCTCTTCAAGTGTCTCAAAAACAAAAAAAGTTCAAATCATATGCAAGATTTCTTAAGACAAGAAGAGCTCCACTTCAGACCAAATCCATTTGCAATTTAATAAAAAATTAGGAGATTTGCAATCAAAATCATTAAATTTAATTAATGGTATATAAATTGATTTACACCTAAACAACTTAGGTAAAAAAGTCAAAGATACTTCATGCATAAACTAATTGACAATTTTGACACTGAACCATTTTAACTAGACTTTTTTATTTATTTTTGTTTTACTTAGGGACTCATTTATCTAGACTTTCAATACCTTACCAAAATATCATGCTGTCAACAAAGAAAACCCAGTTTACGCGGTATTAGTTTTCGATGTCTCCTATTGTTTGTTGTCAGGATTCTAAGGCCTCGCAATCAAGCTTTAATTTACTTGAAAGACACTTTCTTGAAAAATCTAGACAAACAAAAATGCTATTAAGTGTATTCATTGTTAGTGTGGAAAATTAGGTACTAAAGAAACAATTTTCTAAATTGAAAAGTTCTGCCTAGCGTATGGATTACTCTGAATCCAAAGACTATCAATAAAAACAAAGTCTCCAAAACTCTCTTTTCAAAACTTTAGAGGTTCGAAGTCTTGAATTATAAATTTATAATTTCGTAAAATTAAAAAAAAAAAGTATTAAAATGAATTTATCATTATTTGAATAATCACAAATTCAAAATTATCGTTTTGTATTTTGATCTTGGTCACAATGGTGGTAGCGTAGTAGCCCCATCATGGTTAGGAGCCAGTCTAATTTGGGTTTTCAATGGAGACTCAAAGTTTTGGATATTTTGTTTAACCTCTATTTTATCTTTTCTTTTGCAAATAAAAAATAGTCATAATTTTGTAATTACTATAAGACCAATTGTCTCTATTACGTTTTGCAAGTTGGAGGACTCCCTTTTATATCGCTTGGATTTTAAATGATTTTAAATATATATGAGTCCTAAACCATCAAACTCAACTCTTCGTCCAATTCTTTATAAAGAACATTTCCCTGAAAGCATTGATTAGGAAATATAGAAAACATGTCATCAATCAACGATAAAGTTCCAAAAAATGGCATTTGAAACAATTCAGATTGATTAGAAAAATATAAAATTTCTAGGCATCTAGAAGGAAGTAAATTGAAAATTTATAGTATATGCTTCATGATAATTATCTATATTATAAATTGAAGTCTCAAAAGCTTACATAACATGATCTTATGTGGTTAGCCAAAAGTCAAACAACTTCAGTTTTATATATATTATCAATTGTAGATTTCCTTGACATTTACATTTCCTCAATCTAGAGAGGATCACTTTGTCATGGCTTCATCATAATACACACACACACACACACACACACACACACACACACACGCAATTGAATTTCAACCTATAGTACCTGTTTTATGATAATTATTCTTTATCAATAGGCCAAAATACCCATTGGTTTTTGGTATAGGTGGGGTTTAAATCCCAAATCTTTTAATGGAGCTAACTGAAATTCACAATGTGTACCGTATTTATACTTAAAAATTTATCGATTCAATTTTAATTAAAATAATTAAAGTCTTTTACCCTTATATAAATAATAATAATAATAATAACATTTATAAAAAAGCATTAATTGGAATATTTTTGGTACGAGTAAGAAACTGCATTTCTAAGAAACTTTTGTCTAGGGAAGGATTTCAAAAACATTGGAGATGGAAATTGGTAAGGAATATTTCTATTTTTTATGCATCATCAGAAATTAATGTTCCAAAACTTTTAAAATTTAAACACTTGCACATTCATAATTATTCTGTTGGTTTTCTCAATAATAAAATTGTTATTGTTCCCTTTCCATTCTAGCTAAGTTCATTATGCTTGAACTTTGCATAATATAACTATACATTTTGAAAATGCACTAGTAAGTAATATTGTGCATACTGATACAATATCGTTCAGCCTTTTATACTCCCTTTTTTTGCGACACTTTTACAGTAAAATCTAAAGATTTTTGAAAAAATAATATTTTTTTATAAGGAAAATTTTTCTGAAAAATAGCCTCTTAAAAAACAAAATCATGTTTTGTATCAAAACTTCAAAATTTGCAACTGTAATGTAAAATGTGTTTATATTAAAGTTGTGTTTTCACAGCCATTTCAATGCAAAATGTGATATTTTAATGCTTAAAGTTTGAAAAATGTATTTCACTCCCTAAAGTTTCTCTCCGTTAGCAAAATTAGTCCCTCCGTTAGTGGACTTGCCTATATGGTGGTTAAGTGACACGTTTGCATTTGATGAGTAATTTTTTAAGGGGATAGACATGCATTCTTATAATTTAGAGAGTAAATGAGGAGGTATAGTTTAGAGGGGTAAAGTTTAATTTTTTCTAAAAACTTGCCATATCAACTATTCTAATAATTTTTGCGTTGATAAAATTCCTCATGCAATTATTGCTTTAAAAATGAAGGATTTGCTTTTGATACTGGAAGACTTTGTGTTGATAAAATTCCGCATGCAATTATTATTACTTTAAAAATGAAGGACTTGCTTTTGATAGTGGAAGAGCTTCTTTTTTTTAGAGAGTTTTAACTTATGGCGTTCACTCCTAATGTTAGCTTTCTATCATTAAACTAAGACACCAATCAGTTTTTGGTGTATGCGGAGATTGAACTCCAGATCTCTTATATAACCATTAGAGACTTTACTAGTTGAGTTAACTGAACCCACACAATCGAAGACTTTTAAAGTACAATCTTTTGATAGTGAAAGACTTCTTTATTTGTAGTGGAAGACTATGCAAATGGGTTGACGTGTTGTTAGAGAAGACGACTCAACATGCTTTTGCTAGTCTAAACTATATGAGCATGGATCACGAATTGATTGAAAATTTTGAAGGAAAAAAGTTTCCCTTCAAACTTTTATTTTATCATTTTATTGAATGTGAATTTTGAAAATTTAACCATTAGATTGCATGTTTTTATTATATCCTCTATACTTGTAAATTTTTAAAAGGATCAAAGATCAATAGCTATGTCATCAATCAAATATTTAAATTTCAAGTTTTTATGATCTAAATTTATGCATAAAAAATAAATTTATTGATCAAATAAAAAATAACATCCGATTTGAACGAAATTTGATATACATGTTAAAAATATAAAAAAATATGCAATCTATTGATTAGATTTTCAAAATTCACATAAAAAAAAAGATATATGAAGAGTTTGAAGGGTTTATCTTTAAAGTAATTGGATAAAAACCTTGTCCAATTCTTATATGTTTTCTTTTAATTTGAATTAAAATCATTATTAAGGTTTGGCCTTAGGGAAGGGAAAAGGAGAGATTCATCAAAGTTTCCAAAAAAAAAAAAAAAAAACCAAGGTTAGGCCCTTTTAGAAGTGCTAGTGCTGTAAGTTTTGTCTTCCCCTTTCCCACTCCCTTCTCCTTTCCCTTGTGTCTTAGTGTTGTTAACTCATCAAAAAGAAGGAGAAAAAAAAAACTAACATTCTTCTTATTTTATCAAGCATACTATATATATATTGATAAGAATATCGTAACTTTATTGAAAAGAAGATAAAAACATTACGTCTTGAGTCACGACTTAATCATAGTAGGATTTTACTAGTCTCATCACATGCACTTTGTGCATGCAATGAAGTTTTCTTTTGTTGCTCTACTGTCATAATTCTCATTTTTTTAAATAAATATTTTGGATAAGTTTGTTGTGAAATCATGATTTAGTAGGAGGGTATCCTATTTTGTAGGCATTTTAAATAGAGTTGGAGATATATTTTTATTGGGTTGTCCTTGAGTTTTTTTCTTGTTAAACATTTGATTGATGACATATTTATTAAACTTTAATTTTATTGAAAATTTTGCAAGTATGGAGGATATAAAAAGAAAATGTAATTATATGGTGGATTTGTCAAACTTCACATTAATAAAAAGATATTGAGTGGAATTGTAATCTTAGATTATAACTAAGTTTGTTGCCAAATTTTGTCCTTCAAATATTGTGAAAATTGTTATATTTAAAACATTACTCATGCAATTATTATCTTTTAAAACAGAAAGACTTTTTTAAATCCTGACCGTCGATTCCATCCTATCAGCACCAATCACCGCCTAAATCAACCTGATGAGCCCCTAGTCGTCACACTGGATCCCACCCCCTCCGCAATCTCTCTCCAAGTCACAGATCAGACGGTCGAGATCTTCCACCATTTTGTTCCTGGCGAGAGCGGTGGCCACGTCAGCGTAGAGGGACAAGTCCGGGTTGTTGTATTCGGATCGGATAGCGGAGAAGGCGTGGAAAGTGAGGGCGCAGTGGTCTTGGCATAGGAGCTCACATAGGATAGCGCGGAGGTCAGCTTTGAGGAGGCGGGAGAGGATGGGGGAGTAATAGGGTGTGGAGGAGGAGGACTTGTGAGCTCGCTTAAGGGTTTGGATGGCGTTGATGGCTTCGATGCTTAGGATGCGGCCTTTCATGAGGTGCCTAAGAAGTGAACTTTCTTAGGCACCATTACATACTAAATTGTTTATTGTTTTGGCCTTCAATATAATTGCATGCGTCCAAAGATTTGGCCTCAAGCCAAATATAAATTGGAATCCAATTTCAAGTTTCATTATGTCATTAGCATTTTGAGTACTTTCATTATTACATGGGAAGCAAATTTGCCTGGAGTGTTCTTTGAGTGCTAATCAAGATTTCATACACATGGTACCTTTATTCATAACAAAAAAATCATCTTGTCCTAGTGTTTTTTTCCTAGCGTTTTTACAAACCGCTGTAATAGATAAGCCAGTACCAGTGTTTTTTGAAAACGCTGGTATAGGAAATCCTATTACGGCGGCTCAAAACCGGCGCTTTACAAAGTGCTGCAATAGGAGGCCTATAGCGGTGTTTTTCAAAAACACTGGTATAGGAAGCCCAAAAGCGCTGGGATAGGGTTACTGATTTCCCTTATGGGGAAAGACCTATCCCAGCGCTTTTAAAAGCGTTGGAATATTGTCCACCTATTCCAACGCTTTAAAAAGTGCTGGGATAGGTCTTTCTCCATAAAGGAATGAAGGGACCTGTCCCAGCACTTTTAAAAGCGTTGGGACAGGTCTCTCCATTCTCTTATGAAGAAAGGCCTATCCCAGCGTTTTTTAAAGTGCTGGAATAGGGTCAACCTATTCCAGCGCTTTTAAAAGCGCTAGGATAGGTCTTTCTCCATAAGAGAATTGAGGGACCTATCCCAACGCTTTTAAAAGCGCTGGAATAGGGTAACATATTCCAGCGCTTTCAAAAGCGCTGGGATGGGTCCCTTCATTCTCTTATGGAGAGAGGCCTATCCCAGCGTTTTTGTAAGCACTAGAATAGGGTCAACTTATTCCAGCGCTCCAAAAGCGCTGGGATAGGTCACCTATAGTGTATTTTTGGTTAATTTAATTATATGGGTCTTAATAGATAAACCCACTAATACCCACTAAAACCCATCTAAAATTTAAATAACAACATAAGAAATGACCAAAATACCTCCGAAACTAAAAAAATGACCAAAATACCCCTAAACCTAAGAAATGACCAAAATACCCCCCAAAACCATAAAATGACCAAAATACCCCCTGAAACCCAAAAAATGACCAAAATACCCTCGAAACCTAAAAATTACTAAAATACCCCAAAAACCCAAAAAAAATGACCAAAATACCCCCAAAACCTATAAAAATCACCTTTAGGGATTTGTTAATTATCAAATGACCAAAATATCGCCCGAATAGAAAAAAAATGACCAAAATATCCCCAAAACCTAAAAATTACCAAAATCCCACCAAAACATAAAAAATGATTGAAATACCCACTGAAACCAAAAAAATGACCAAAATACCGCCAAAACCTAAAAAGTACCAACATACCCCAAAACCCCAAAAACATTACCAAAATACCCCCAAAGTCCAAAAAATGACCAAAATACCCTTAAAACACAAAAAATGATCGAAATACCCCTGAAACCGATAAAATGACCAAAATACTACCAAAACCTAAAAATTACCAGAATACCGCTGACATCTAAAAATGACCAAAATACCCCAAAAATCTAAAAATTACCAAAATCCCCCCGAAACATAAAAAATGACTGAAATATCCCCTGAAATCGAAAAAATGACCAAAATAACCCCAAAGCCTAAAAATTACCAAAATACCCCCAGAGTCCAAAAAATGACGAAAATACCCTCGAAACTTGATAATTACTAAAATACCCCCAAAACACAAAAAATGACCAAAATACCCCTGAAACCGATAAAATGACCAAAATACCTCCAAAACCTAAAAATTACCAAAATACCCTTGAAGTCCATAAAATGACTAAAATACCCCCGAAACCTAAAAATTACGAAAGTACCCCTGAAATCCAAAAAAATTACCCACATTCACTGCGCAGTGGTTTGAAGCGCTGGGAAAAAAAAACGCTGGGATAGGAATTTTGACCCTATCCCAGCACTTTTTAGGGCTATCCCAGCGATTTTGAAAACGCTGGGATAGCCCCCTTTTTTTGTAGTGATTCTTTATTTCAACACACTACTACGTACACCAAAGGAGAAACAATAATCTTTATGCATATAGCCTTATTTGAGGAAAATTAGAATTACCATGCAATGAAAAAAAAATCTTGCTTTTTCTGGTAATTCTCATCAATGATGAAATCAAACTCATAGACAACATAGCGGCACTCATTAGCAGGCAAAGATTCAGTAAAGTACTCATAGGTTTCATCTGGGCTTTCTAGGTTCTCCACCACCACTTCTTGATTCTCAATCTTGAAAATAATAAATTGGTAATTCCTCTTTGCTTTTAACTCCAAGAACTTCAGTTTACATTCATCATTCACAGCCATTCCAGATACCGCATTCACCTAACCCAAAGATTTTATTTGGAAGAAGGAAAGAAAGTTATGTATCAATGACAGAAGGCCTAACAGAAATCATCATGCATATTATACAATAAAGATAATAGGATTTATTTGTTTCTGATGAAAACAATATCAAGAAACACATAACTGCACTTGGTTTAGTATACTATGCCATAATTTATTGGACAAAGCATATTGCTATTACTAGTTTGCATCACAAACAAGTGGACTTGTTTTGATTGTGGCATTAAGTATAAGAGATGATAGAAATAGTTACCTTCTGTCCATTTTGTAAAAATGTTGGCATCATGGAATGCAAATAATTTTATTCTCCCATGCAATTTGTGCAGGATGCAATCAATAAAGTTTATATGTCTAGAATATTTCCAAAATTAAAATAACAAGAAGCAGCAAGCAATGTTCATTTTGGAGAATTAAAGTACATTACAATAATAATAAATAGTGTACATTATGCAGGCATATATATTGGCACAAGTGGCACATACCTAGGACTAGTTTCTAGATCTGCTTTGCCTAATTTCTAAAAGTAACCTCTACAATGATGCAGGCATATATATACACACACGATAATAGAGAGAGAATGTTTTTGGATTTGATAAATTATAGAGAAAAAAACATGTAATCCATCCTTATAAATTAACGAGGATTTATACTTTCTCCAAAGTTTTTGGGCTAAAACTTAATTTGTTGCTGTTGCATATATATTGAAGAAAAAATAATAGTGTTGAAATTAAAGAGAAAATATATATATAATATAAACCTAGCATCTATCTTTAACAAACAGAAAAAGACAAACATTATTCAGCTATTTGAAACAAATATTAAGTTGTAAGAGATACAATATTATGGGGAAAAAACTGCAAAAGAAAAGGGCAAGTTTTGAAGATAATGATGGTGGAAAAATTTTAGAATCTGATTCAAAAGTTTGAGATGTCTTACTATCAATGAAATGAGATGTAACCATTCATATGTAACCAACTCATTTCTAAGAAGGAAGCCTAGGCTACAAAAGAGTGGGTCTCTAAAGTCTACTTCTCCCCTGCCAAATTTGGCCTTCAATGTTTGAGGAGAATATTCTTAGAGTTATTTTCTTTAATCTCAAAGAATTAAATAAAAATACCTTGGATCTTGAGTTTAAAGTTTTTAATATATTTTTTTTCTTCTTGAAATGTTCATTAAATGTACCCAATATTTTAATTAATACAGTAGTAAGTTTACTACTATGCATATAGACTTATTTGAAGAAAATTAGAATTACCATGAAATGAAGAAAAACAAAGGTTCTTTTCTGGCAATTCTCATATCAGTGATGAAATCAAATTATAGACAGCATAGCTGCACTCATTGTTGGATAGAACCTTGGTAAAGTCTTCATATATGGTTTCATCTGGGCTTCCAAGTTTCTCCACCGCCACTTCTTGATGACTTGGTAGCCACGTCAGCAAATTCTATTGTGGTTATGAAATATAATACCAACATGTGCCCATGCATTCCCTTATTGGGCTTACCCATGAGTCTCTTTAGGTTCAAGGATTTTTTCTAAAGCCCAATATTGGCCCATTTACTGAGTCCTCATACTCAAAGCCTCACTGTAGCCAAACTCTCAACCATGGGGGAATTGAGCCAAGCTGACACCAATGGAGCTGAGGAACCAGAAGAAGAAGAAGACTACATGGGGGATCTCTATCTTTTTATTCCACAGGTTAACTCACTCCCTTCAAAATCTTCTTCCAAAAGGGTCAGCAGTCTATGCCTTGTTTGGTTCCCCAGAAAATTTTGGAACAAGCATAGCCAATATAGTCTATAAGGTTCTCTTCTTTTTTTTAATCTTAATTCATATATATTTAAAATATTGTCTTGTTCTAGTGAAAATTTAACCTTGTTGAATTGAACCTGATAGTGTAGGATATAACACAAACCCTATGTTAGGTTGCCGAGAAAAATGAGGAAAGGAAAAGATGAATAAATGTTTGATGTTGTGTTGTATGTATTTTGATGGGAGTTTAATCATTATTATTGGTTTTCAATATTTTAAGCTAAATAGATTGTATGAAGCAATGTTAACATTAGATTCATACTTTTTCTTGGGGTCATCATCAACAAGCATGCTAGGTTTTATCTGGGCTTCAATACATGACTATCATTATCTAGACATTTCCAAGTCAAGATTTATACAAGGACCAATCCATATTTTGATCGACTCAAGTATCATTGAATTGACGTCTAATCACTCCATTGGCTACCATGTATATCAAACCATTGCCCAAGTTGAATACTAGCACCAACTCTTTTTCAAGACCTATATTCCCTTTCACTTGTTGTATGATAAATATAGAATACAAATTAGAGGTCATGGATTTGTCACATTAAAATTTTGTCTAGGGACCTTCTTAACTGCTGGATACAGTGGTAATCTTTGCTTCACCTAAACTTGGGGAAGTAATTTGCTGTCCAGTGAAATTTCAAACTTAATGGGCTCTTTATTGTTAAATTTCCAATCATTGTATTTGCACAACAATTTGCTTCTTTGAGGACATACCTCAACCATTGCAGTACTACAAAGATTTGAAGCTAATTGATTTAACAGTAAACGAATTTTCAAGAAATATAACTAACTGCATGGCATAATGGCAATGGGTCTTAAATTAAGATTTAATGAATATATATATATATATATATATATTAAATGAAGATCTAATGAATTGAGTGGCAACATCCCACCTAAAATATGCCAACTTGAACAAAACCAATAAAATTCAGTCAACGTACAACATAAAGTCCAGCCAGCCCATTAACCTAGGCCCAATCCGAGACTCTAGCCCACACACTAAAACTTTACACCAGCCTATCTTCATATAGGAAAAGGCTGAAAACGAAAAATACCAACCATTAAATAAATGGCCCAATAAATTAAATCCAAAAACAAATCCTCAGTAAATTCAACATAATAGGCAAATAAAGCCCACCAGATTTTTAGACCGGCCCCATTTAAATGAATAAAACATCAACTTAAGAGCATTCTTATTAAGGCTGTTAAATGTTAAAAATTCTATTTTTTAGCAGCCGGACCCCAAAAAAGCCTCTCCATTGAACATTCTAAATGGTAAAACTTTTGGCATATCGCTACAGTGGCCTTGTATTAATACAAGCCCACTGTAGCATGAATTGTAAAAGAAAATTAATTTTTTATTCTCAGTTTCTCACAGCTCTCTCTCTCCGTTTTCAGTTCTCCCTTCTCTCTTCTCTTTCTTCTCTCTTCTCTCTCCCGATGGATGTGATCCGGCGATGGTTCTGGTCCGACGGTGGTTCTGGTTCGGCGATGGTGGTCCGATAGTCATGGGTCCGATGTGGTCTGATGGTTTCCCTCTGTTCTCTCTTCTCTCCCTCGGTTCTCTGTTCTTTGTTCTCTCTTCGTGGGTCTGCGTGGGTCGAAGGAATCGTGGGTCGGAGTGTGGGTTTTTGGCTTGGAGTGTGGATCGAAGGAGTCATGAGCGTGGATTGAAGCATGGGTCTGATTGTTCATGGGTCAGAGTGTGTGGGTCTGATTGTTCGTGGGTCATCCTCCGCCGGGTTCCACTCCTTTAATCAAAGATTTCTCTCTCTCTTCACTTCGGTGATCGCTGCCTCCTTGTTGGATCCAATGGCGTTGGTTCGTTCTATTGTTTCTTCTTTCATACTCTGTTTTTTCGTTAATATTACTCTTTGTTTGTTTTCCCAGAAAATGGAGGGGAAGAAAAATCAAAATTGAAAATTGAGATATTAATGTATTGATTTTTGGGTTCAATTATAATGGGGTTCGTTCAATTTTTGTTCTTTTTCACATTCGGAGTTTCCTTGAATCTCTGTTTACTTGCCGAGAAAATGGAGGAAAGGAAAATATATAGTGCTTTTGTTCTATCTATTGTGCTTTTCATCTTCAGAATTGTTTTGTGGTTGCAACGGTGGTGCTGTGACTTGTGGTGGTGGTGGCTGTGGTGGGTTTTGGTTGTTACAGTGGTGGTTATGGCAAGTGGAGCAGTGGTGGGGGTGGTGGAGGAGGGCGTTGGCTGGTTGTTGTTGATTTTGGTGCAGATGTTTTATTATTATTTTAATTAGTAGTTTATATTATTTAAATAGAATGGTAAAAAATATAGAAGGTTTGATGTTAGATGAATCTTAAAGTGGGATGGTATAATGAATAAAGTAGGTTTTTGAAGTGTTAAATGCTAAAAATTTTAGAATTCTTGATGTGAATGCTCTAACAAATCCACACTATAGAGAAGAGAAGGGGGGGAAAAGAGAGATTTGAACTCGCTAGTTTTGTTTCATGAAGCGCACTCACAATCAATTTAGTTAGCTAAAATTAAAAAATTAAAAAAACTCTTTTTATTAAGAAAAAAAAAAATTATAGTGGCAGAATTTAGGAGACTAGCTTTTGATAGTGGAAGACTTCTTTCTTTGGAAAACATGTTGATGTTTGGTGAGAAAATTTTAATATTTCCTTTTTCTGAACTATATTCTACAAAGATGGAAGAAAGATTGATTGAAGGATGTGAATGTATTCAACTAGACAAATTTGTTTCTCAAAAAACCTACACCTATTTTATATGCCGAAGGACAAGCTTTTCGTTGGAAAGAATTAAAAAAAAAAAAAAAAAAAAAAAAAAAAAAAAAAAAAAAAAAAAGACCGGCTTGATAATAAATTTATTATTGTGCTCATGCATTTTGAAGCTGTGTTTTATTAAGTTCAACACATCCAATGAATGATATGCCTACATGCCAAGATTTTGAGGAATAGAACTCAAGGATAAATTTCTTTTTGTTCCCGTCTTAATTTTTTTTTTTCCTATTATGTTCTTCTTCAGTTTCATGAATTTTCTTTTATGTATTTCTTTATAATTTATATAATAACTATTGGATTATTATTTCTTTTACATGCAAACTTCATTTATAAAAGAAAAATAAAATCATTCATATTATGTCAATGTCTTTTAAGACTCAAAACCTACAAAAGAAAAATAAAGGATGAAAAAAGGATAAATAAAAAAGCACAAATTTAATAAAAAGAATATTAATTATTGCTGCCTTTGACTTGATAAAAAATGATAAAGCGCAAATTTCTAATGTAATAATTATTCTTTACTAATAAAATTTGTGTATAAATAATAAAATATAAAATAATTATATTATAAATTTCAAATTTTAATATTATTTTTAAGTTAAACTCCGAATTTCAAGTGCATATAAGTTCATAATCTACTAAGATCTTTTATGTGACTCATAAATGGAATTTTGAATTTCTTTTAAAAAAAATTATAAAATGACTTATTAACGTGTAAACAAATCCCTAATAGATCAATACATAATAACAAATATGTTATATTTTGCGTGTGCACATGAGAGTGGCTTATAAATTTTACCCTGTTATTAGTGGAAGACTAAGCAAACGTGTTAGACGTGCTGTGAGAAAATGTTTATATTGCTTTTTGGAATCTACACTCTAATAAAAACAAGGATCAGAAGTTGTTTGGAAAGTTTGAATGCTCTGGCTAGCTAAGATAAACTTGTTTTATAGAGGAAGACCGAAGATTAATATGAATACATTACTCATGCAATTATTAGGTCTAAAAAGAAAGACTTGCTTATTTATGGCAAAAGACTTTTAAAGTACAATCTTTTTTTGTTATTAATAAACTTTTTGTTTTTGTTTTTTTGCCCAAAAAAAAAAAAACTATTAAACATTTTTTCAACTATAAACAAATAAACAGAACTTTTTATAGTGGAAGACTTGGGAGACTAGCTTTTTTTTTCCCAGAACATATACCACTTCATTGACTTGTTGACTTGTTAACCATCTACTAAGCCTTGACTCTATTCTCTTCACGGTAGGTGTGTGAGAACTGAGAGCAAAAGATTAGTCTTACTCTTTGGTTGATGTGTTGTAGAGAAAATGCTTATTGCGTGTTATGAAGTATACTCTACGAACATGGAACAGGAATTTATTGCAATATTTGAATATTTTTCACTTGATAAATTTTATATGCTAAGAGACAAGCATTAAAATTGTGACTTCAATGAGTAACGTTTATTTCACACAAACTGTTACACCCGCTCGGATTTTTTTTTAAAATAACTATAAAACTCAAACTATATTATTAGTTAGGCAAGTTTTAAAACATATTTGGTTTCTAACAATTCGAGTCTAGAAGAGTCAATTTCGCCCTTCGGAAATGCACTTGGAAATCGAGTATCTTACACTCGATTTCCAAGTGCATTTTCGAAGGGTGAAATCGACTCCTCTGGACTCGAATTGTTAGAAACAAAAATAATTTCAAACCTTGCCTTACTAATAAAATAGTTTGAGGAATTTGGTTATTTTTTAATAAAATCTCAATTATACACACACTTTGCACTAAAATCATGAATTCAAAGTGTATGTCCAATAACCAATATTTATTTCACACCGGTTGTACACAACCATACACTTCGGAAATGCACTTGGAAATCGAGTGTCTTACACTCGAGTTTCAAACTTGAGTGTAAGACACTCGATTTCCAAGTGCATTTTCGAAGGGCGAAATCGACTCCTCTGGACTCAAATTGTTAGAAACGAAAATAGTTTCAAACCTTGCCTTACGAATAAAATAGTTTGAGGAATTTGGTTATTTTTTAATAAAATCCCAATTATACACACACTTTGCACTGAAATCATGAATTCAAAGTGTATGTCTAATAACCAATATTTATTTCGCACCGGTTGTACACAACCATACACATACATTTTGCGTTGAAATTGTGACTTCAATGAGTAGTGTTCATTTCACACAAATTGTTGCATATAACTGTACACACACAAGGCATACCGTTGAAACAGTGCAGACACTATGATGATTTTTCTTTTTTTAAAGAGAAAGATTGAAATTTTATTCACTTGTAAAATTTTGGATTACAATGTAATCTTTAGCAATGGAGGTATTTCGCGGAACCAACTCTTCTGGGACTCAATACAAAAGGCATACTATGCTAAAGTTCATTTTAACTGACTTTTTTTTTCTTTGACTTGGGGACTCACATATCTAGACTTTCAGTACCCCCACCGAAACTTCACCCATCTGCAAAGAAAGAAAACCCAATGCATATGGTATTAGATTTCGATGCCCTGAATTCCCATTAAATGAATGTTGATTTCTTCTCATTATTTGTCAAGATTCTAGAGCCACAACGACACGAGCTTTATCTTTATCCCAACGTTAGTGTGAAAAGAAGAAATTGGTACTAGGAAACAATTTTTCAAAGTCAAAAGCGAAGTGAATGAGAAATAAAAAATGAGAGATATTTCACAATAGTTTTTTGAGAAAGAACGAGAATTGGCTGAGAATGAGAAAGTCAATGAATTGAGCGTGTTGTCGAGATGCCAAGCTAAAATAAGTAGTATTTTTTGGACTGGTTAGTGATTTTTTTGGGTACACGCGCTTTCTTTGATCCAGGAAAGTTCGAAGAAATCTCTTTGCAGAATCAAAATTTAACCCCAAAAAAATAATAATAATAAAAATAATTTGGGCCAAAAATTTAAAACGTGTTGAATGGGTTTCAATGATCCATTTCCTTTGTTTATGGAACCTATTTCATTAGTTTATTATTATATCTGGGAGACTAGGACTAACATATCAGCAGACAGGCAAAGTAGTTAGAGATAATATTTTATATTCTAACCAATAATATATATATATTTTGATGGTTAACCAATAATATTTTATCTTTGGCGTTTGGAGTTGGTCTTTGGAGTGTAGCTGGAAGCTGATGTGCATTTTCTGATTAACTTTCAAAATTTTGGACTCAGGAAAGTACGAAAAAATATCCACTGGGCCGGGTGTAAAATACTCAGCATTTTACTTTCAGACCTAGTTGAATTTATCTGTATTCTGTATGACCTAATAAACAATCAATTATACTTTGTCTTTATGACTAAAGACTCCCGAAAAAAATAAAACGAACTTAGAGTTTAGTCTTTGGATTATAAATTTGTAATTTTTTATTAAAAAAAGTATTAAAAATTGAATTAGCATTTTTTGAACAACCATGAATTTAGAATTATCTTTTTGTATAATTGTATTTTGATTTTGATCACAATGGTGACAATATAGCAACCCCATTATGGTTAAGAGGCATTTGATCTAATTTGGGTATTCAAATAAGAGCCTCAAAGTTCTAGTTATTTTTCTTTGAATTTTATGAGCCTTTTGACTAAATATTATTAAAATTTGAATTTATGGGTGTTATGTTCCAGAGATGCCAAATTAGGGGGAAGAGGAGAGAGACTCTAATAGCAAATTCGATACTTCCTTTTATATTATTAATTTATTATAAGACCAATTATCTTTGCTTACTTTATGCAAATCGGAAGACTCCCTTTTTGATTGTTTAGATTTTAAATATATATGAATCTTAAACAGTTAAACCATCAATTAATCCGATCAAAAAAAAAAAAAAAATTAAATAACCATCAATTAAAGTATGCTCAAAGTATCAAACTCATTGTCCAATTATTTTTAAGGACATTTCTCATAAATTATTGAGATGAAAATATAGAAAATAGGTCATCATTAAATCAACTATAAGATTCTAAAAAATGGCATTCATAATCATTTTGATTAATCCTAACAATAATTTTAAATATTTATTAGTCCTAAACTGTCAATTAATCCACTCAAAAAATAAATAAATAAACCATCAATTAATGAAATGCTCAAAGCCTCAAACTCCTTGTCTAATTTTTTTTGTTAAGGACATTTCCCAAAAAACGATGAGACGGACATATAAGAAACAGGTCATGCATCAACTAACTATAAGCTTGAACTTATTATAAAAAAAAAAACTCTAAGCTTGAACTTCTTCTTTTTTCTTTTTTCTCTTTCTGGTTTTGTGAATTTAATGAGCAGTTGTTTTCCCACAAAAAACAAAAAGGAGCACTTCAATTAAGTTTTCTGAGTCTAATCAAATTTTGATGGTAAAAATGACTTCTTCTTTTTTTTGTTTGTAGAAGAGTACTAAGCAAACGAGTCAGACATATAGTGAGAAAATGTCTATGTTGCTTTCTCGAATCTACGCTCTAAGAACAAGGATTAGAAAGTGATTGGAAAGTTTGAATGGTTTGGATAAGTCAATCTTTTTGGTAATAAGACAATCTTCTTTTATAGAAAAGCGAAGCTTTTTTTTTTTTTCGTTAATATAAATAAGTTTTGGTCTTAAAGAGAATGGGAAAAGAGAGATTCAAACTATCAACTTTTGTTCCATGAATTGACGTCTAATCACTCCATTGGCTACTAATAATGAAATTATTGTCTTTGTTAAAGTAAAAAGGACACATGACTTTAGGTGGGAAAAGTCATGTGAAGCTAGACCCTATCATACTAGAATATTACAATAGATTTTAAACATAGCTTACATTAGTATTTGTGGTGCTAAAATGCCATATTGCTATTATGGCATTTTAGCACCACCAATATTAAAAAGCACGTTGCAAGCCTGCAATGGTAGAGGGAAAGCCAAAAAATTTGGCTTTTGAGCTATAGTGCATAGCCATCATTGTAACTAAGATGGTAAACCCCCTAAAAAAAAAAAAAAAAAAACTAAGATGGTAAAAATATATATATATTTTTTATTAAAAGTTATATTATTTTATTGTATTGATGGTAGTGGTTGTTGTTTATTGTAGTAGATATATTATTTTCTTGTGTTATTTATATTATTTTATTATGTTAAAAGCTAAAATAAAACCACCGATGTTGGGTATTTTGTAAAGTTATGTGGTAAAATAGATAAAGTAACTTTTGTAGTGTTAAATTGCTAAATTTTTGGCTCTAGCTAATGAGGCTTCTTAATTCTTATATGGCTATTCAATCATCAATACTAGGGGATTGCAAACATAGTACCCTACTTCAAACTAGACATTAATTATTCTATAAAAAAACTTTTTTATGGTTTTGATTTTCTAACAAGATATATATAAATATAAATATATATATATATATATATTTTTTGGTCACTCCACCATAACATATCTTGAATATATATATTTCTTATTTAATAACATTTTAATTATATGGAATATAATTTCTATATACCTTTTACATTTATAATTTATTTATTTGTACATATTTTATTATCATTTCTAAAATATTAGTCTTTTTTTTTAAAAGGTCTCTTATAGTCACCCCTCCTTTGTTAGAGTCATCTCATTAAAGATGGCAAAATACATTCTCCCGAAACAGGGACATGGTATCTATGATTTGACTTGGCTACACCGCGTCACCATCCTTACAATATATGCCTATTATTCTTGGCTTATCATATCATTGGATGGAGAAAAAGTTTGTAATATTACTATGTTTTTTAGGGTTTTGAAATTTAGAGTTTTGGTTAAACTAGAGGACGATTTGATTATAATAAGAATAGGTGTTTTTTAGGGAACGTGTTTAAAGTTGCCCTCAAGAAAGATACACTCTTTTGTTTTGGGGAGCAAGTCTAAAAATCTAAATTAAAATGACTAATGTACAAGTATTTTTACTTTTTTAGTATGAGAAAAAGAAACAAGTTTTGTTTTTAAAGAGGGAAGATTTTAAATAGGATCTTATATTTTTTCATGTCTAAATGGGCTCTCCTTTTGATGGCCTAAGTGAGAGTTTTAGTCCAAATTGTGGATTTCCTCCCAAAAAAGAAAATTCCAAAATGTGAGTGGGGTGTATTTTTAGGGTTTGCCTTACCTCCAATTTATATTTATATATATCTAAAAGCTGAAACACAGCATTTATTATTGTTATACTCTAGTTAAACCACGTCATTATCATTTTTCTTTCCAATTCTTCTATAATTTTTTTTTTTACGTTTATTTTATTTTATTTTTAATAATTACACTTTCTCCAACCTTTCTCCTTCCCTTACCTTTTTATCTCCCCACTACCCTCAACTTTAATATCACTATTCATCTTTCCCTTCATCTTTCTCTCCCTTACCTTTTCATCTCACCACTAGCCTCTACCTTAAAATCACTATTTATCTTTCCCTTCATCTTCTTTGATTTTGTCTCCTCACACTCACATCATCATACTATAAATTTATCATTCTCTCTTCCATTCTTTGCATAGTTTTCTCTCACAAAAAGGTTTTTTTTTTTTCTCTCTCTCTCTCTTTCACAATATTTTTTGGATTATTTTTATTATTTTTCTTGCATCTCTACTTTAAGTTGATAAATTTTTGTGTTCGTTATAACTTTACTTTGGGTTGATGCGATTTAGTTTTGTGTTTTAAGTTTTTTTTTTTTTTTTTTTTTTTTTTCTCTCTTTGATTGTTAAATGTTATCCTATTGTGTTATAAAAAATTAAAGATAATATATATGAATATAATATATATATATATATATATAACATGATTTGGGTAATTTGGTGTTTATTTTTATTTTTATTTTTACATTTTTTTTTCTTTTCATCTTATTTTATTCAATATTTAAACTCAACCACATATTAAACATATAATATTATTTATTTCAAATAAATAAAATTGTCTCATTTTTTTAACTTTACACTTTCTCCAACCTTTCTCATTCCCTTTACATTTTAATCTTCCCACTACCCTCTATCTTAATATCACTTGTAGGGACTGGGTTTGAACACTTTTCCTTGAATGAAGTGGGCTCAAGTTCAGCTAGCCCGATACAATAAATTTGTAGAGAGTGGGTAGAAGAACTAGGCCCTAATAAGGATAGCAACAACTAAACATGGTAATAGGCAAGTTGAATGACAAGAACGTAAGCTAAAACATGAGGTTCGGTTCCTCGGCACTCTCCTAGGAACGTGTAGTTCTTATTATTCCTTTAGTTCTTGGTTACACAGATGATGCAAGTGCTATAGTGTTTTTCTCTTCTAATTTCTGTCCCCCTTTCTGGAGGACTTCTTACAATATATATCTTTCTCCGGTTAATCTTGGTCCTCCATTTGTTAATCAGGTAAGTCATCACTTGAGTGCTTGTCCCATCAGTCACCCTCTCATCCTTTCTGTGGGTTGCAGCAACTAAGGCCATACTGTTCAGGGGTCATTTCCCTATTAATGCGGTCAGAACATTAGTTGTGGACATTTAATGTGGAGGTGATAGTTCCTCCCGGAATTGCTCTTCCGCCATGCTTCCATGGCTGACTCGTTGTACTTGTTCTTACCCTGGGACACTCTAAAGGGCTTCCTCTGATGGTGTATCACTTTTCCTTTCCGAGATCTTGGCTGGCCGAGGACAGGATCGTCCTCGGCAGTGCTTTTTTTTCTTTTTTTTTTTTTTTTTTTTTTTTTTTTTTTTTTATTATAATTGAAGCTTCCTTGATTCATCTTCGGACATTTCTTCCTCCTCGGCGTGGACCTTAGGCTTAGCATAAAGTGGGCCAGGATTGCTAAATTCTCTGACCCCACAATAGCCCCTCAAAATCCTGCTGTTAGGCTCCTCGGACGGAGATGAGGATTTTGATATCCTCGGGCCCTTTATCCTAGCTTGTCAAGTCTTATCCTCCATCAGTGGCAGAGTCCTTTCACCTATCCAAAGCACGTTCCTGATGCTTCAGTATGCGGAGCGCGCTTACATTAAATTCTAGCGGCTCTTTAATAAACATTCAAGGTTATGGAAATGGGGAACCCTCTAGGCGTGGGTTGAACCAGGACCAAGTCCATGGCGTCTTAAAACGCTTTAAGTGATGCTCATGGGCTCAATTTCTTAGATTTTGTTATAGGAAAGATCATCATCATCTGCAATGATCACGACGGGCATTAAAGTAGTTAATCAAGTTGGACTAGCCTGTTCATAGGCTTTGTTGGATACTCAGGTAGATTTTGTATAGCATAAACTTCACCAAAGCGGATGACCCAAGGACTAGGCATGGCTCTGATTCTACCCCACATTTAGGTTCTTCTTGAAGTAGTTAGTTTCCCTATAGGTTTGAGTCCAAGGACCATACAAGACTTTGGTTCTGTCTAACACTTAGAATTTTCTTGAAGTGGTCAGTTTCCCCATTGGCTTGAGTCTAAAGACCATGCAAGGCCTTGGTCCTGTCTAACACTTAGAATTTTCTTGAAGTGGTCAGTTTCCCCATAGGCTTGAGTCCGAGGACCATGCAAGGCCTTAGTTCTGTCTAACACTTAGAATTTTCTTGAAGTGGTTAGTTTCCCCATAGGCCTGAGTCCGAGCACCATGCAAGGTCTTAGTTCTGTCTAACACTTAGAATTTTCTTGGAGTGGTTAGTTTCCCCATAGGCTTGAGTTCGAGGACCATGCAAGGCCTTAGTTCTGTCTAACACTTAGAATTTTCTTGGAGTGGTTAGTTTCGCCGTAAGCTTGAGTCCGAGGACCATGCAAGGCCTTGGTTCTGTCTAACACTTACATGGTGGCCAGGGCACGGAACATACAATCATAATAGACTCAGAATTTGAATTAACAGAAATGCTTTCATTAATAATAATACCTTCGCAGGTTATTTACATTCCATGGACGAGGTACAGGTTTTTCATCTAAGTCTTCTAAGTAGTATGCACCCACCCCTGCCACTGAGGTAATTCAGTACGGCCCCTCCTAATTGGGTCCTAGCTTCCCATAGGATGGGTTCTTGGCAGCGCCCACAACCTTCCTCAACACTAAGTCCCCTGGTGTTAGTGGTCTCAGTTTCACACTGGCATCATATCCTTGCTTGAGTTTCTGGTGGTAGTAGGCCAGCTGGATCATTGCCTTCTCCCTTCGTTCATCAATTAGATTTAGGCTCTTCCCTAGTAGCTCATCATTACTGTTCAGGGTGAAGGAGCTCGTCCTCAGCGTTGGGAAGTTTGCTTCCAGAGGGATAACAGCCTCAGCCCCATAGGTCATGGCAAAAGGTGTTTCCCCTGTTGACTGCCGTGGTGTAGTTCGATAAGTCCACAGGACGTGCGGCAGCTCTTCTACCCATCTTCTCTTGGTGTCGTCCAGCCTCTTCTTGAGCCCATTGACTATAACCTTGTTGGCAGTCTCGGCCTGCCCATTTCCCTGAGGATAAGCTGGAGTTGAGTACCGGTTTGTGATCCCTAGTTCACAATAGTATTTTCTGAAGGCTTTGCTATCAAATTAAAGTCCATTATCTGAAATGAGGGTATAAGGGACCCCGAATCGGGTGACTATGTTCCTCCAGATGAACTTCTTAGCATCCACATCTCTAATGTTGGCCAGTGGCTCGACCTCGACCCATTTGGTGAGATAATCTGTGCTGACCAACAGATATCTCTTATTTCCTGGTGCCTTGGGAAAAGGGCCTACAATATCCAAGCCCTACTGGACAAACGGCCATGGGCTGAACAGAGGGTTGAGGACCCCACCTGGCTGATGAATATTTGGGGCAAACTTTTTGCATTGGTCACACTTCTTAACATACTCCAAGGCTTCCTTCTGCATCCCTGGCCACCAATATCTCTAGGTGATGGCTCGGTGGGATAGGGATCTTCCTCCTGTGTGGCTCCCACAGATCCCCTCGTGTAACTCCTCAAGCGATAGTTCTGATGCCTCGGGGTGAATGCACAATAAGTATGGTCCAGAGTAGGAGCGCCTATATAATTTGTAGTCCTTGGATAGCTAGAACCAAGGAGCTTTCCTTCGTATTTTATCAGCTTCCAATTTCTCCTCAGGCAGGGTACCGTCTTTGAGGAATCTCACTTTAGGGTCCATCCAGCTGGGGCTCACTCTAATTTGGTGGATGTGAGCCATGCCTTTTGCCACCTCATTCGCTCTTTCCAAGTGCTCAACAAGGATAAGCCGAGGCAGATCTTCTGCCGAGGAGGTAGCAAGTGTGGCTAATGAATCTGTATAGGTGTTCCCACTTCTGGAGACATGTGACAAGCTGAAAAGATCAAAGTCAGATTGCAGGCGTTTAACTTGGCTTAAGTACTCTTGCATTCTCGCGTCTCTGGCATCCAGCTCTCCGTTTACCTGGCCCACCACCAATCTTGAATCCGAGAACATGTCCACTGCCTTTCCTCCCATTTTTTGTACCATGACCATCCCTTGTAACAAGGTCTCATACTCGGCTTCGTTATTTGTGGCCGAGAACCCAAGTCTCAGAGACTTTTCCACAACAAACTTCTTAGGGGATATTAGGACTAGCCCCCCTCCGGACCCCCTTTGATTTGCGGTGCCATCAACGTACACTTTCTAGCATGGGGGCCCTGGAACGGAGATTGCCCCAACTGATCTTCCATCCACATCTCCCTTCTCCGCTATTGTTTCCACTAGCGGCTCGATAAATTCGGCCACCAAGTCAGCCAAGACCTGGCCCTTTATAGAGGTCCGAGGCATTTATTTGATGTCAAAAGCCCCCAAGATTGTGTTCCACTTGGCGATCCTTCCAGTGTAATCAGCAGTCCGAAGCACTGACCTTAAGGGTAGTTGGGTTAAGACAACTACCATGTGAGCTTGGAAATAATGGGGAAGCTTTCGTGTAGCATGGACCACAGCCAGTA
This sequence comes from Quercus gilva, assembly GCA_023621385.1. Lineage (NCBI taxonomy): Eukaryota > Viridiplantae > Streptophyta > Magnoliopsida > Fagales > Fagaceae > Quercus > Quercus gilva. The sequence goes on from CM042481.1 coordinate 65,735,981, forward strand.
TGGCTTTCTCCAAGGGTAAGTATTTGATCTCAGCTTCATGCAGCGATTTGCTCACGTAATAGATTGGCTTTTGGATGCCACTGTTGTCCCGTATTAGCACCAAGCTCACTGCATGAGGGGCTACGGCGATGTATGCGTACAAGACTTTGTCGGCTTCAGGGTTAGACATGATAGGTGGCCTGGATAGATATTCTTTGAGCTGCTGGAAGGCCACGGCACAGTCATCGGACCACTCAAATCCCTTCCACTTGCTGATCAGGAGGTAGAAAGGCCTGCATCTATCAGCCGACCTGGAAATGAACCAATTCAGGGCCGCGATCATTCCAGTGAGCTTTTGGACCTCCTTAGGGTTTTGCAGGGGCTTCAAGTTATTAATAGCTTTGATCTGGTCAGGATCAACCTCAATTCCCCTATGAGTAATGATGTAGCCCAAAAAATTTCCCGATCCCACGCCAAATGAACATTTGGAAGCACTCAGGCGCAGTTTGTGCTTCCTTAGGATGTCAAAGATACAGCCGAGGTCTCCTAGATGCTCGGACACCATTTTACTCTTTACCACCATATCATCAACATAAATTCCGATACTCTTGCCCAACAGCGGCTCAAACATTCTCGCCATCATCTGTTGGTAGGTGGACCCTGCGTTCTTCAGGCCAAAGAGCATCACCTTGTAATGGTAGTTCCCAAGAGGCGTCATGAAGGCTGTCTTCTCTTGATCCTCCAGGGCTAGTGGTATTTGATGGTAGCCCTGAAAGGCATCTAAGAAACTCATCCGAGAATGTCCCGCAGTTGCATCCACCAGCTGATCTATCCGAGGCATAGGGAACGGGTCCTTTGGGCATGCCTTGTTTAGGTCCGTGAAGTCTACACAAACCCTCAATTTTTCATTTTTCTTTTTGACCACCATGGTGTTGGCCAACCATTCAGGGTAGAAAACCTCTTTGATAGCCCCTGCACGCTTAAACTTCTTCACCTCTTCTCTAATTGCTTCGGCATGCTCCCTTGACGGGCGCCGAAGTGGTTGCTTCTTGGGAATGATGGATGGGTCGACATTGAGATGGTGGCAGATGAAGGCTAGATCAATCCCTGGGGCATCACAGGCGTTCCATGCAAATACCTCAATATTTGTTTTGAGGAACTCAATCAACTCTTCCTTCTCCTGAGGAGGCAGTTGAACCTCGACCTGGAAGAATTTCTCTGGATCATCACCAATGACCACCTTCTCAAGATCTTCACATTTTGCTTCCTCGGTAGCTGTGTCAGGAGGCGCCACTGGGTTCTTTGATTGCTATAAGCCCTCTTCAGCAGTGGTCGAGGACTCTGCATCGAGCCGATGTGATATGGTCGCCACTATGCACTGCCTTGCTGTGGATTGGTAACCACGGACTTCGAGAACTTGGTCCCCCGATGGGAACTTCACCTTCTGGTGGAAGAAGAAGGCTACAACTCCCAAGGTGTGGAGCTAAGGCCTGTCGACGATGGCTGTGTACGAGGAGTAGGTGTCCACCACTATAAAATTCACCTCCACTACCTCTGTGCCAATCTAGATGGGCAGCCTAATCATACCCTTCGGAGTAACTAGTTTCCCATCGAAGCTCATCAAGGGGGAGCTATAAGGTGCCAAATCTTCTGGTTTCAGCCCCAGCCCCTTATAGAGGTCGGGGTACATAATCTCGGCCCCACTGCCATCATCCACCATTACTCTTTTCACATAGTAGTTCCCGATTCTGAGAGTGACCACCAGTGCATCATCATGAGGCTGGGTGATCCCGACTTTATTTTCCTCTGAAAAACTCAGGGTTAGGTGAAAATTCTTTCTGGCCTTCTTCGGCTCTGGCCGGGACTCCTCGACAGGTATCTAGGCCACATACAATACTCGCAAGAGGCACGTACTTGTTCTCCCTGGCGCAGCCAAGATCACATTGATCATCCCTGCGGGTGGCCTTATGGTAGTATCTCTCTGGGGTTCCTGATGGGTCTGGCCTTGATGACCACTAGAATGGTATAGGAGGTGCTTCAGCTTTCCTTCCAGGACTAGCTGGTCCAGATAGTTCTAGAGGTTCCTACAGTCCTCCATGGCATGTCCGTGGTCCTCGTGGTATTGGCAATAAAGGTTTTGATTGCGCTTTGTGGGATCCCCCGCCATCTTATTTGGCCATTTAAAGTATAGTTCGTTCTTAATCTTCTCCAACACCCTGTGAACTGGTTCTCGGAATACAGCATTGACGGTCTGAGCGTTGGTTGCTCCGGATTGCCCTGCAAAATCTCTCCTCGAACGGTTACTGTTATACCAGTCCGACCTGAAGTCCCTCATATCTTGAGGGATAACCTTCTCTTTTCCCTTGCCTTGCAGCTGATCTTCCTCTACCCGCTTGTACTTGTCGATTCGATCCATCAGCTGGCGCACACTGGTGGCAGGCTTACTAGTCAGAGACTTCCTCAGGCCATGCCCCATTGGGAGTCTGTTCTTGAAGGTACTGATGGCAACGTCGTCAAACTTGCCATCCAATTCATTGTATATCTCTTAGTATCGGTCCAACATGCATGGATAAGGACAACAATGCACTCAAGGGCCGAGGAGGTCTGCTATTCGTGACAAACCGGGAGCCAAAGGCTTGGGTTAGCTGTCTGTACGAATCTATGGAATTCGTTTTCAGACCATTTAAACATCTCATTGCCACTAGCCCTAGGCTAGAGGGGAAGAATTTACACATTAGCGCTTCGTTTTTGGAGTGGACAGCCATCCTTTGATTGTACTGGCTCACATGCTCCACGGGGTCCATTTGTCGTTATAAATGGTAAAGGTTGGTTGCTGGAACCGCCGAGGCAGCATAACCTTTTCTATATGGCGTGTGAAAGGTGACCTAGAGAGTTGATCCAGTGCCCTGCTTATGGCATCACTCCCCAAGCCCCTAGGGGATGGGCTCTTACGCTTGCGCCTCCAGTAGTGCTCTTCTTTGTGAGAGAAGGTTTCACTTGGAGGGGTCCTTGATCTTTGTCTATAGTCATCATCGCTCTTCTCGTTGGAGGGTATGTCAGGACTAGGACGAGATTGCCTTCGTTGCATATGGCGCAGCTTTCTTTTCAAATCGTCTATCTTTCGCTGCATGGCCACCTTATCATCCTGCCTTTGGGACACGTGACTCTTAACTTCTTCTGACTGCCTAGCCTGGTCGTTATTTTGCCTCCTGGGTACTGGCTGCCCTCACGAGTGTGGCTTCCGCTGGTTTGCGTGGTGTGTGCACTTCCCTCTCGAAACCTTCCGTTCTCTTCGTTTCCGTCTTGTTTAGGGTTGAGAAAGTTACCCCGTTGTTAGGATCCAGCTGGTTCGGGCTGATGGGGGCATGTTTGATGAGAGTCTGATCCTGCCATGCTTGATCGTTGCCCTTACTAACACACAAGTTCTCCCCACAGACGGCGCCAATTGTAGGGACTGGGTTTAAACACTTTTCCTTGGATGAAGTCGGCTTTAGCCCAGTTAGCCCAATACAATAAATTTGTAGAGAGTGGGTAGAAGAACTAGGCCTTAATAAGGATTGCAACAACTAAACATGGTAATAGGCAAGTTGAATGACAAGGACGTAGGCTAAAGCATGAGATTCGGTTCCTCGGCACTCTCCTAGGAACGTGTAGTTCTTATTATTCTTTTAGTTCTTGGTTACACAGATGATACAAGTGCTACAGTGTTTTTCTTTTCTAATTTTCATCCCCCTTTTTGGAGGACTTCTTACAATATATATCTCTCTCCGGTTAATCTTGGCCCTCCATTTGTTGATCAGGTAGGTCATCACTTGAGTGCTTGTCCCATTAGCCACCCTCCCATCCTTTCTGTGGGTTGCAACAACTAAGGTCATACTGTTCAGGAGTCATTTCTCCATTAATGCGGCCAGAACGTTAGTTGTGGGCATTCAATGTGGAGGTGACAGTTCCTCCTGGAATTGCTCTTCCACCATGTTTCCATGGCTGACTCGTTGTACTTGTCCTTACCCTGGGACGCTTTGAAGGGCTTCCTCTGTCGCTTTTCCTTTCCGAGATCTTGGTTGGCCAAGGATAAGATCGTCCTCGGTAGTGCTTTTTTTTTATTTTTTTTTATTTTTTTATAATTGAAGCTTCCTTGATTCATCCTCGGACATTTCTTTCTCCTCGGCGTGGGCCTTGGGCTTAGCATAAAATGTGCCGGGATTGCTAAATTCTTTGACCCCACATCACTCTTCATCTTTCCCTTTATCTTCTTTATTATTGTACTCATTTTGTTTCTTCTTATTATCATCCTTTTAGTATAAATTTGACATTCTCTCTTCCATTATATGCATAATTTTTCCTCACAAAAAATATTATTTCTCTTTCTTTCTCTCTCAATTTTTTTTTTTTTTTTTTTTTTTTTTTGCTTCTCTACTTTAGGTTGATAACTTTTTGTGTTTTTTGGAAGTGTACTTTAGGTTGATGTGATTTAATTGTGTTTTAAGGTTTTTTTTTTTTTTTTTTTTTTTGTTCACTTTGATTGTTAAATTTTATCATATTGCATTATAAAGAATTAAAGACAATATGTAAGAATGTAATATAATTATATTACATAGCATGATTTGGATAATTTGGTATTTATTTAAAGATAATTAATTTGGTTTTTATTGTTATATATTTTATTTTTACTTTTTTTTCTTCTCATATTATTTTATTCAACATATTGCATTATAAAAAATGATAAAATCAATTAGTCACTATCATTATGGAGTAGTAGTTTATGGTTTTACATATATAAAGAAATGGAATATATAGAGTTTATATATGTAAACATTCACATTAAGTAAATAATATGTATATAAGGTTAGAGGTTTTACAATGTGGACTGAAAATGTTCCTCCACATCTGAATTCTATATTTCTTGCCGACCATGGCTAATTTCATTAATAAAGTTTGCAGTGTTCTTTCTCCAAAAAAAAAAAAAAAAGAAAAAAGAAAAAAAAAGTATATGTATGGTTTTTATTAATTTAAAAGATAATGAAAAACCAACTGTTAATAAATAGTAACTAAAATAATAATATTATCATGCGCAACGCGCGGGTTTGCAGCCAGTACTTTCTTAAAAGGAATCTCCTAAATAAATAAAAGGGGGGGATTAAAACTCACTACCACTTGTTATTGTATATTTAAAACAAAGGACATGTCCAGTTAAAAAAGTACTGGAGGTAAGTCACACCCGTAGTTTTAATTGTTGTTAATGGACCAATTTGTCCTTGGATCATAGCACAGGTGGTAACTAATGGGTAATCAAAATGAGAAAGTATGGATTATTTCCATAGTACTTGATTATTTATTTAATAAAATGGAAATACATAGATATGGAGCTGTTTTGTAAAAGTTAAAATTCAAATAAACACTTTCATTTTAAAATTCAATTCAAAGCATGAATTTTTATACTCTAGGAATTTTAATATATAGAAATTGTAGTAAACTCAGATAAGATTACAATGAGTGTTATTCCTATTTTATACTCTAAACAGGAACTAACAAACTCTTTGAACTACTAATAGATAACTGACACGTGCATTTCCACTCTAATAGGTGATCTTAACGTTCATCTAGCAATCATGGTAACTCTATTTGGAGTCTCTTAGTAAGCAGTGATCACTTTGTAAAGTATCAAACAAAAGACGATAAGATTCTACGTAATTGTGCAAACTAAATGGCTCTTTGTAACAAAATCCGAGGATATTTGATCTAATTTGGGTTTTTGAATAAGGAAGTCAAAGTTTTGGTTATTTTTCTTTGAATTTTGTGAGTCTTTTAACAAAATATTATTAAAATTTGAGTTTATGGGTATTTGTCAAAAAAAAAAAAAAAAAAACAAATATTTAAGCGATTGAGAAGATGGGGAGGTTTCGGTACCCTAAGTGCTAAGTTTTACAGAAATTTGGCATTGACAATGCCGAATTGGGGGAAAGAGAAGAGAGAGACTCTTACAACCAATTTGGTACTCCATTTCAAATCACTATAACACCAACCGTCTTTTTTACACACACACACACACACACACATATATATATATATAGATACATATGTCCTAAATCATCAATGAATCTGTTCAACAAATAAATAAATAAACCATCAATTAAAGAATACTCAAAGCGTCAAACTCTTTGTTCAATTATTTTTAAGGATATTTCCCATGAAGCATGGAGATGGAAATATAAAAACAAGTCATCAATCAACTGTAAGGTTCCAAATAATGGCATTTGGAATAATTTTGAGTAATCATAATAATAATCATAAATTAAATATATACGAGTCCTAAACCATCCATTAATCCATTAAAAAAATCCATCAATTAAAGAATGGTCAAATTCTCAAACTCTTTGTCCAATTTTTTTTAAAGATATTTCCAGAAAGCATTGAGATGGAAATATAAAAAAATAAGTCGTCAACCAACTATAAGCCTCAATTTTTATTTTTTATTTCTTGGTTGTGCAAATTTAATGAACCCTTCAATTAAATTTTATGAGTACAAACAAACATCAATTAGAAGATATCTAAGACAATCCAAAAGTAAGATGTTTTTTTTTTCTTACATGGAAAACTCATTAATGAGAAGACAAAGGCTACGTAACCGTTTAATAAAAAACTTCTAGTATAATATAATGAGCTTATAATAATTTTTTGTAATGGAAGGAAAGCTTAGGTTGACTATTTAATGTGTTTTGGTTTAAGGGTTGAAAAGAAAAAGAGAGATTTGAAGTTCAAACTAATGACTTTGGTTTTATGAAGTATTCTCCTTAATCACTTGTGTTACTCAAAAAGAATACAATTAAAATAAGTCCAAATCAGTGGCAGAGCCAGAAATTTGTCTTGGGGGGGCCAAAAAAGAAATGAGATGATTAAAATTTTCCCCTATCTATACTACCACATCCATCATTCATGCTAAGTATAATAATTAAAATAGTACTATAAACACATACTACAAAAAGTGTATTTATTAAATTTAAACAATTATGAGGTAAGATTGACAAAAATATTTAATAATATTAACTTATGTGGAATCAAAATATGCCAAAAACAAGCAGTAATATAAAAAGTTAAATATTTTTATTCAATACTATAATCTATACTCTTTAAGAGGGAATTGTCAAGTAGCGAATTAGAAATAAAATTATCAATAATTTTCCTTTTTATATAAACAAAAAAAATTTAGACAAAGTATATTTGTATCAGTTATAATAATAGTTTATTATATTTATATATCATATAATGAATTAATTAATTTAATGACTAATAACAAAGGTAAGAAAAATCACACTTGGGGTCCCACGTGTAGGACTTGTAGCAAACTGTAATCTAAATTGAAGTGTAGGTTAGGGAGGATAACTTTGCTTTAGAATACAACTTGAAGGGCAACCCACCACGTGTAGGACTTAAAGCAGATTGTAATCTCAAATCTATAAAGAAAATCTTATTTGAATAAATAAACCACTAGAGGATTGAGTGAAGAAATAAAGAAAAGAAGAAAAAATAAAAAGCAAAGCAGATTGACTAACAAGTGCGTCTAAATGTTAGAGAGAGAGAGAGAGAGAGAGAGAGAGGTTGAAGAAAAAACCTTCTGTGACTATGGTGGTGCTCTAATTTTTTGCCCAAAGAGAATCCAAGATGCAAATCAGCGGAGCTTGGTGGTGCCATCTGTGATTGTGCTCTAATATTTTGAGGATGAAGAAAAAACCCTCTGCCATTAACTCCAAACTCCAAAGTAAGCAAAAATTACTTTGGAGCAAAAATTACTCTTTTTTTAGTTTTTGATTTCCTTTTAATGATGTATACAATTATGTTTAATAGGATTGTAAACCTATTTAATTAAGGTAAAATGTTATTTTATACTTTCTTTTAAAATACAATAAATACTAATTATACATATATACAAAATTTTAGCCGGGAATGAGAGGGCAAAAGCATATATTTTCTTTAAGAGGGATAAACTTGCTTCTCATACTTTTTTTTTTTGAGAATCAACTTGCTTCTCATACTATTTATAAATATATCTACTAATTTTTTTATAAAAAATTTTTTTGTTTGGGGGGGGGGGAATGTGGCTCTGCCACTGGTCTATATCGACAGGAAAAAAAAAATTGCCACTATAAAGAATAAATTGTTATTAATAATTTGATAAATAAAAATGTAATATTAATGGTGCTTAAAATTAAATAAAAATCAATAAAAAATTTAGCGATTTAAATATTGTATGTTAGATTGGATAAACTTTTCTTATTCTTGTTGGATATTTAGGTTACTAAACACTTTGCCATGATTTCATCATAATATATACTTTATTTATATTTAGAATTCTCCAATTCATTTTTTTTTTTTGAGAAGCTAAAATGAATTCTCCAATTCATTTTAAATTAAAACAATATTGCCAATCTATTAATTAAAGTTTATGGCCGTGGCCCTTGAATGAGAAACTGAGAAAGTGTTTTTTCTGGGAAAGACTACAAAGAGTCAAAGACACTAGAAATTGACCAATGAAAATTGATACGTGGCAGCCAAAAAAAAAAATGTGGCCAGACAAAATGGAGGGAGGGTAATACCTGCAAGACTTCAGTCAATGCTTGAAGTGTAAAACAAAACAAAATCAAACGGAGAAGTGCTCCTATAAATTACCATCCAAATAGTACCCTTTTTCACAATTAGCCCTTACTTCTCATAATCTGATAATGGAGGGTTCCTTAGGATTCCTTTTCCTCACTTTTCTAATTATTCCTCTTCCTCATTTCTTCATTTTCTGCACCGGACACACTGACTCTGAGGTTCGTTGCATCGATAGCGAGCGACATGCCCTTCTCAACTTCAAGCAAGACCTTATTGATACTTCAAACCGGCTCTCCTCTTGGACTGTTGATGGGGATTGCTGTCACTGGGTCGGTGTTGTCTGCCACAACCTCACTGCTCACGTCCAACAACTCCATCTCAGAACCTTCCCTCCTGATTGGGATGTTTTTACGAGTCAGGAACAAATTGAAGCCTATGAGCGGTCAATGTTTGGTGGTAAGCTAAATCCTTCTCTGCTTGATTTGAAGCATTTGAATTACTTTGACCTCAGCTTCAATAATTTCTCTGCTTCTCCTATTCCTGAATTTCTCGGTTCAATGAAGAGTTTAACATCTCTTGATCTCTCTTGTGCGAGATTTGTGGGACTCATACCTCACCAACTTGGAAATCTCTCCAATTTGCTCTATCTCAATCTCGGACAATGTTATAGTCCTTTTCCTGGTTTATATGTGAATAACCTTCAATGGCTTTCTGGTCTTCCTTTGCTACAACATCTCGATATGAGTCGTGTAAATCTTCGCATAGCCTTTGACTGGCTGCAAGTCACAAACACACTCCCTTCCTTGTTTGACTTGTGCTTGTCATATTCCCTACTTCCTTTCATTCCACCGACACTCACTGTTAACTTTTCATCTCTCCTCACCCTCGATCTTTCAGGGAACCAATTTGAAAACGCTTTGATCCCATCATGGATCTTTGGTCTTCGTAATCTTGTTTCTCTTCATCTATCTCAAAATTACTTTCAAGGTCCAATCCCTGTTGGTCTCCACAACATGACTTCTCTTAGGCACCTCGATCTATCTTTCAACAATTTCAACTCTTCAATTCCCAATTGGTTTTATAGTTTTAGCCGTCTTGAGTTTCTCAATCTTGCCGTCAATAATTTGCAAGGTACAATCTCTAGTGCCATTGGAAACCTAACCTCTTCCATTAGTATTGACTTGTCAAAAAATGAACTTGGAGGAAAGTTGCCAAGATCGTTAGGTAATCTCTGTAACTTAAGGGAAATCAGATTGTCATCCAACAAATGGAGTCAAGAGATATCTGAAATCTTAGAAAGTTTATCAGGGTGTCTTTCAGATAGACTAGAGATCTTAGACTTAAGTAATTCTCAACTTCATGGTCATTTGACAGATGAACTTGGGGTATTTAAAAATCTAGTCGAACTTTTTTTTCAGGATAATTCAATTTCGGGTCCAATTCCAGTGTCTTTAGCAAATCTTCCATCTTTGACATACCTGGATTTTTCAAACAATCATATCAATGGAACTCTCCCTCAAAATTTTGGGCAATTGAAAAATCTAGTCAGACTGGTTCTTAGGAATAATTCAATCTCAGGTCCACTTCCGGTTTCTTTTGGAAATCTCTCATCTCTGACATACCTGGATCTTGGGAAGAATCAATTCAACGAAACTCTCCCTCAAAATTTTGGACAGCTTTCCAAACTTGAGACTTTATATATTCATTCTAATATGTTGAAAGGTGTCGTGTCTGAAGTTCATTTTTCCAATTTAACCAGTTTGAGGATGCTTTTTGCATATGGAAATCAACTGACTTTAAAAGCAAGTCAAAATTGGATTCCTCCTTTTCAGCTTGAGTATTTATACTTGCGATCATGGAATTTAGGGCCAAAATTTCCCCCGTGGCTTTGTTCACAAAGGCATCTGCAGTTGTTAGACATTTCTGATACAAGGATTTCAGATGTAGTTCCTCCTTCATTTTGGAACTTGTCTTCTCCGTTCCAAATTCTAAATCTCTCCCACAATCAAATCCATGGAGAAATTCCAAACAGTCTGGTGATTTTGTCTGCTTTAGTGATTGATTTAAGTTCAAACCATTTCAAAGGTCCGTTACCTTGTATATCCTCTAATGTGAATGTGCTAGATCTTTCTAGCAATTCATTCTCTAGATCTATTTCTCACTTTTTTTGTTTCAAAGTGAATGAGCACAAAAACATAGGATATCTCAATCTTCAAAAAAATCATTTATCAGGAAAAATACCTAATTGTTTGATGAATTGGAACAACTTGGAGGTCTTGAATTTGGGGAACAACAATTTCAGTGGCAATATTCCAACATCAATGGGATCTTTGACTCATCTTAAATCTTTGCACCTATACAAAAACAATTTTTTTGGAAAGTTACCATCATCTTTGAAAAATTGTGAAAAGTTGGTAACTATTGATGTTGCTGAAAATAGGTTTGCTGGAAACATACCTTCTTGGATTGGGCATAGATGTACAAGCTTGATGATTCTTAACCTTCGCTCAAACTATTTCCATGGTCACATACCAAAAGAACTTTGTGCTCTAGCTTCACTCCAAATATTAGACCTTTCACATAATAAGCTATCTGGATGCATACCTAGATGTGTTAAAAATTTTAGCGCCATGGCCACAAATGATATTTCAAATGACCACTTGAATTTTTATCCTTCTTATCCTTTTTATGGTGAAGCTCTCCCACTTGAAAGTGAATTGCTTGTGATAAAGGGAAACATTTTTGAGTATAGCACCATTCTCCAATTGGTAAAAAGTATAGACTTTTCCAAGAATAGTTTATCAGGAAAGATCCCCATTGAAGTTACTAGTCTCCAAGGATTACAATCTTTGAATTTGTCATATAATCTCTTGATCGGAAGTATTCCTGAGAATATAGGTGCTATGGGATCACTGGAATCTATTGATTTCTCTTTGAACCAACTTTCGGGTCAAGTTCCCTCAAGCATGTCAAGTTTGACATTTTTAAATCATTTGAACTTGTCAAACAACAATTTGATTGGGAAAATTCCTTTAAGCACTCAACTACAAAGCCTTGATCCATCCAGTTTTATTGGAAACAAACTGTGTGGACCACCACTTTCTAATAATTGTACTACAATTGGTGTAAAACCCAACATAAGAGGTAAAGATACTAGTGGACTTGAAGTAGATTGGTTCTATGTGAGCATGTCACTCGGCTTGGTGGTTGGGTTTTGGGGTGTATGTGGTCCTTTACTATTCAATAAGCAATGGAGAATGATGTACTTTCAATTCCTAGATCGCATAGGGTACAAGCTTAAGAGTGTTGTCTTGTAAGATTCTTAATAATTTGTGCAAATGTTAAATATTTTGATCATGTTAAATATTGTAAGTAAATGCTGTCTTGATCATGTTAATATTTTGATGATTTCCAAATAATCTTTTTGCTGGTTAATACTTATATTATTAGTTAATTCACTCCATTAGCATATCTGAATATGGTGTTTCTTCCTATGAACATCAATGGCAATCCAATTTGTAATGTCATGTAATCCCTAAAGATTAATATTGTAAAATCAAATTTTAGTTCATAAAAGTAACTGATTTGTTAAAAATAGCAATGTAGTATACTATACCTTGTAATGATGCCCTATTACTATTTCTGTTACTCTAAAGAGAAAAGTTGATATATTCATCCTGCTATCCTAGCAGATCTCTATAGAATCTCCTAGCGATCACTTTCTACTGTCTAAAGTCTCAACATGATTGTGTATAACTGGATAAACTAAACATTTAGTTTATAACAAATTCCAAGGCTATCATTTGGATACGTCCCAACCAGTTTCTAAGAAGGAAGCCTAGTTTACAAAATTGTGGCTCTCAAAAGTTTACTTCTCCTCCCCTGCCAAATAGGAGAAAATTTTCCTACAATTTTAAAGAAATAAATAAAAACTACCTTGGATCTTGATTTTAAGGTTTTTTTTATTTTTATTTTTTCTATAAATTTTTATTAAATGTACACAATATTGTGATACAGTAGTAAGTCTAGTACTATGCTTCTGTTTACCCAGGTTAGCCAAATGATAGTTAATTTACCATACCTTTCTCCTAAATAACGTATCTCCGCATTCCTTGAGTTACAGGATATTTAAAACTGAATGGTTCATGTTTTTTAGAGTTCTGGTCATGCTTGTAGAGGACCAGTAGTGAAAGGTATTGTAAGGGGATTTTGAAACTTAGTTCGGAACAATTTTACACGTTTTTGGTTTGCTATATAGGTAGACAATTTCTCAAACATATTGTAGATGAACATGGAAATTGCAACTTGCAATTTAAGCTAAATGGTATGCTGTGAAATACTTTCTCCCACTTGCAAGAAAGTTTATAGTATACATGAAGGTCCTATTTACAAGTCTTCAGAGAAGCATGACCCTAGCATACATGAAAAAAAAAAAAAGCATATAAAAAATTCTCATGTGTTGAGAAAATCAAATCATAAACAGTAGTCCTCTTCTTTCTAAGGTGATATTTAAATGATCTTCTCGGTTAATTGCTAGAGAAAATGAACAAGACAGAAACGTTATTTATGAGATAAGTATGGATGTTTGGTTTTGGCTAAAAACATATTTAACCATAAGCTTGTGTTGTTTCCTGCTATGAACATGCTTCTCTTGCTGTAGTTTTCTCTGTAATACCCTACAATTCTAGCTTATGCAAAGAAGTTCCAATGTAAACTGCAATGAGGAAGAAAAACAAGCCCTTCCAAGTTTCAAAGCTCTTACAAATCCTTCAAATGGGCTTGTTTTTGACTTTTTGTCTATTCAAGAAGATTGCTATAGATGGATTGGAGTCTAATGTTACATCGTAAGTAGAAAGTTGGGTCAAGCTCCAACTAGGAATTTCATATTCTACTGAGGATATAGATTAATGTTGGGTGGCAAGATTCATCCTTTTTAACTGGAGCTAGAACTACTAAATTAATTGAATTAATAATTCTACTGATATGGGCATTCCAAGCTACTTTGATTACTTATAGAGACTTAGACATCTTGACCTCTTGATGCTTGTCAGGAATTGGCACCCAACAATTTGGAAAACTCCATTAGCAAATTCTTGAATCAGTTAGCAGGCTTCCTCACCTTTTTGTCCAAGTTGAACCAATGTTGGTCCCTATAATGCATAGAATGTTAACAAGTGATGGCCAAGGTATGTATTCTAATACCTCAATTTGGCTTATTTTTGACATTGTTTCTATTCTTTTTTGAGTCTTTTTATTTCCTGATAAAGTTTTGTTGCCAAAAAGGATTGGTGGGCCTTGTATATGTTGTTATCAATAACTCTCAAGGGTATTTAATTTGATTGTGTATTATGTTTTCTGTATATATTGGATTCTTTATCTTCTTGAGTGTTTGCGGTTGGCAGTTGTTTAAAGGATTGGTATTTCTGCTATTTCGTATGGGTACGTAAAGGGTTTTAGTATCCTATCCTTGTGCCTTCACATGTAAATATACACAAGCACTTCTGTGTAAAAGGTAATTCCACTTTGTTACTACTGTTCATTTTTTTGTTGAATTTCCTTGTGGCTTGCCAAGTAAAAAATTTAATTTTTTTCTTATGCCCCTGGTCTTTGAGTTTTGATAATACTTGGCAGATAACCTATCTCAAATCTGCAAAGACGGCTGATAAACGGTTACTTCTTTTTACAAATGAAAGATGATTGTTTTGGGAATATCAAGAGAGCGACAAAAATAGATATGACATGAACCACATTGCATAGAGCTAAAGTACTTATTTGCACTTGCTTCAACGGTTTTCTTAAAGGGATTTTAATCTTTTGAAAGTCACTGATACTTTCTTCTTCTTTCTCCCCACAGGATGCCCAAGATCTAGGCATCTCAATTGAACTTCTTCCCTTGAGTCAGCCTGATGAGGAGTTCAATGTTTCACTTTTCTTTGCTGTATGGACATAGCTCATTTGATTTATTGAGTGAATTTCTTGTCTGATTAGATTAGTTACATTGCTTACCACTTCAAACCTTATTTGTTATAGGATTTGATTGGATTGGAAGGGGATGACCTCGCTCAATTTTTACCTTCGGTGGGAGAGAATTATGCTTTCCTCTTGTTTTTCTTTATTGTATTACTCATGAGCTAATTATTGTTGCATACTGCTAGTTACACACTAACGAACAAACAGCTTCTGAAATCGTGTTTTGAAAACACGATTGTGAAAACACAATTTTAACCGAAATTGTGTTTTCAAAACACGAATTCATATGTGTGTCCCTTACATAGTGTGTAATTATCACCACTCTTCCTTATGTGCAATTTTCAGGATTACCACATATCATATTAGAAGTGAGGGAACTGATTGTTGCATTATGCATCTGAAATTGCTTAAATATCTTAAAAGTTTTGATTTTTGAAGTCTGTCTTGGCTTTTTGAAATTTGAAAAGAGTCATTGTTATGGGAAGTTGATGATATTTCAAGAGCTGTAGGAACCTCAAGGTTTTAAGTAGAAAATGGTTTGACTCAAAGAAAGCAATAGACAAGTTTAGATTACACTTAAGGCTTTCTACGAACAATAGACAATTTTTTTGACAATGGTGCAACGTACTTTGAATGCAAAAGAGCATAAGAAGGTCAAATAAAGTCATTGGTATTAAAGTTGTGATCAGTCTTTTAGTAATCCACTCCATAGTACAAGATCATTATAAAATTGCATGGTACCTTAGTCCTTACGCAACACTTAGCAACATAATTTCAGTGTAAAAGATTAAAAAATAATCAAAAGTATGCCTGAAACATATCAATGCTTCTACTGTTTTCTGTACCTTGTGATGCAGTTTAATCATCAAATTTTGATATGTATTAATGGCGGTTGGTTGATATTTGAACAGTAATAGAAACATGATTTTTTGTCATTCGAATTTATTCCTTCATATGAAATTTTCACAGCATGCTACAATGATATAATCTCCAGGTCAGGTTTTATTATATTGTGTTGAAGATTTTAGAGTGTTCAATATTGATGCTGGAATTTATATTGTCAAGTTCCTTTTCCTAGTCTTAAGTATTTTCCCACTTTATGCCAAGAGCCTTGTAGCTCAGTGGCATACCCTGCTCTCCTTTATTAGGAGAACTAGGTTTTGATCTCCCCTCCCCCATTATTGTAACTATCAAAAAAAAGTATTTTCCCATAAAACATCCATATTCCAATTTCAGATTGGAAGATATGAAGGATTAGCTGAGAAAGCGTATGTTCACAAAGTGCATAGTTAAAACTTAAAAATTTCATTTTCAATTGCTAATGGGTTATACAATAGAAGTTGTCACTCACCACTGTTGGGGAGGCCACCTCAGTTTGTCACAGCCGCTTGGGTCATATAGTTGCTTAGTTGGCGAGAAACTCTCACTCATAGCAATCGGGTCTGAGTGGTCCTTGACGACGTCATTTAAGAGTGTCAAATGTCTTGTACTTGCAGTTAGGTCATGAGCCTATACCAAGAATAGATTTAAAATTAAAAACTAGAGATATTTCTTTGTTGAGCACGTGGATTTGGCCGCCAATCAAACTTATTACTAGCTTGTTAGAGCCAGGCCATGCAGCTCAGCAACTCAGGCCATGATCTTGTAGCCCAATTTAAAAAAATTAGCACACGTATCATATTTCTATGCCAGTGCTGATTAATAAAATTTATGGTGGGAGGCTGCCTCACCCGTCACCTCCAACAGACGGTTAGACAGTCTTGATTAATAAAATTTCCACTGAAACTTTCTCAATGGTCGGGTGTTAATTCCAGCCAACACCAGGTTTCTTATTCCTAGGTTTTGGTTTCTTGCTTGGTGCCTATTTTAAGTAAGCCTAGGTACTGATTCCTACGCTAGTTTTATTTTTCGGTTCTTCAATTTTTTTGTTGTATCTATTTTGGATTTTTCCTGCCTCAAAGGTCTTTAGAGAGATCACTAGTTCATTTGTTAGAAGGCTATACGGAAAGAAAAGGTACCAATAAGGTTAAACCTTCTTTGTGTGGATTGTGTCTTTGGGAAAATTCTCATGATGGATAATCTAATTAAGCAAGGAATGGTTATTGTAGATCAGTATTGTATGAGTAATTAAAGCAGTGATAATATGGATATTTTGCTATTTCATTGTCGAATTGCCATGGAGTTTAGGTTTCATCTTTTTGCTATTTGATGTTGTATGGATGATGCCTAAATCAGTGCACAGGTCACTTCAATATTGGAGAAAGAGACCAAGTTCTTTCAGATATAAGATTTTGGAATTCAGTACAATTATGTCTCATTCGGACCTTTTGAGGGTCAGGAGTTGTCGGTTGTGAGATTTTTATTCCATTGAATCAGTTGTTAAGAGATGAGTTATACCAATATTGTGGGCAAAACTTAGGTACAGTACCTTACGTACAATACCTTAGGTTCCCTACTTAAAATTTTGACACCTGTCTAACTTAACACCTCAAGCAAACGGCGTTAAAACTAAAATTTTTTTTTTCTCTTCTTCCTTCTTTTTGAACCACGACTTCTACTGGGTTTCAAACTTAAAACTAAAATTTTTTTTCCCTTCTTCCTTCTTTTTGAACCACAGCTTATACTGGGTTTCAAACCAAAAAGGACCCTTCTCCCTCATTTTCTCACTAACCAAACAGGATAGATAAAAAAAAAAAAAAAAAGGCAGATCAAAGAAGGGAAACAGATACACCCGAGAGAGAAAGAATCAAAGATCAGAAAAGAAGAGAAATAGATACACCCGCACCGAGAGAGAAAGAAAGAATCATAGATCAGAAAGAATCAAAGATCAGAAAAAAAGGACCCTTCTCCCTCATTTTCTCACTTACCAAACAGGATAGATTTAAAAAAAAAAAAAAAAAGCCAGATCAAAGAAGGGAAACAGATACACCCGAGAGAGAAAGAATCAAAGATCAGAAAAGAATCATAGGTCAGAAAAGAATCATAGATTAGAAAAGAAGGGAAACAGATACACCCCCACCGAGAGAGAAAGAAAGAATCATAGATCAGAAAAGAATCATAGATCAGAAAGAATCAAAGATCAGAAAAGAAGGGAAATAGGTACACCCACACCGAGAGAGAAAGAAAGAATCATAGATCATAAAAGAATCATAGATCAGAAAAGAAGAAGGGAAATAGATACACCCACACCGAGAGAGAAGAAAGAATCATAGATCAGAAAACAAGAAAGGAAACATACCCACACACCGTGAGTGAAAGAGGAGATATGAGATTTTCTTTTTTTCTTTTTTCTTTTTTTGGGTTTTGGGTTTCAAAGAGAAGGGTCCTGGGTGGTTTGGAAGAGAAGGGTCCTTTTTGGTTTGAAACCCAGTAGAAGCCATGGTTCAAAAAGAAGGAAGAAGGGTAAAAAAAAAAATTTAGTTTTAAGTTTAAAACCCAATAGAAGCCGTGGTTCAAAAAGAAAGGAAGAAGGAAAAAAAAAAATTTTGTTTTAACGCCGTTTGCTTGAGGTGTTAAGTTGGACAGGTGTCAAAATTTTAAGTGAGGAACCTAAGGTACTGTACCTAAGTTTTGCCCCTAATATTGTAGAGTTTTTGGATTCTTTGTATGTTTGAGATGTTTTATGGGGGATAGTTGATTATAGAGCCAGCAAACTATATCTTGATTTGTACCCTTTGTAAATAATCAATACAATTATTCATTGCTTATCTGAAAAAAAATAAGGATTTGCTTTTCATACTGTAGGAAACCAGTTTCTGGTTCTTAGTCATCTTTTTCCTCTAGTACTAGTTCAAATTACAAAATAAAGTGAGTTGATTTCAAATTTCAAGTGGATTCTAATTGAATTTTGTTTATTGTTTTAAATTTGAAATTGTGCTAGTTTTACATTTTGGTTAGCCTTACCAATTTCCTGGAAAATTCTCAGAAAGACATTAGCGGCCATGGTGGTCAGATAGAGCTGCCAGGAATGCACATGATATATCTTTCACACACTGAAGACATCAGACATGTTGAAGAGGAAAGAGAAATAATTGAGTTGGTTAGTTGACTTTTAGTAACATATTAGCAAAAAATATGGTGACATCTTGCAGCTTTATTCAGATTCAAATGGTGCTGCACCAAAAGCAATTGATGATCAAATTGAGAAGGCTAGTGCTTTAATGGAACGTATCGATTTGAAAGATTTTTCAGTATGCCAATTTTCCAACCCTGGTATGTCGCATAATTGCATTGCACTTCTGTAACTTTAAAAAAGAGAATAATACTCAAGGTTTAGTATTTTATTTCCTAACAGCTGGTTTTCATGTATACCTTTCAGGGCTTGATTTATATTGAATATCACTTGAAAGGAAATTCTCATTGTTCTAATAACTGTGTTAGACCTGCCGGTCTTATCAGTTCAAATATGAACAAGGATCTATATTAGTCCACACCACAAACGGAATTTCTTATCGAAATTGGTGAAAATCAAAGGACTAGAGGTTCAACCGCCAAAACTGGTTTTGGTCAGTTGCTTACTTGCCAAAAATTTTATAGCTAACCAAAAAGAAAGAAAAGCAAGCTTACATGCATTACTTCTTTTACTAGTGAACGCATTGACACTACTTGGGTGGTGTGAGGCATGGGATCAGTACACTCGAACTTTGAAAATCTGGGAAGGAACCATAACTTTACCATCTTATCCAATGTTTTTTTGTGTACCGATGCCTTTAGTGATGCTATTTTTTACTGATACATTTCCGATTGATGAGGTACTCTACTACTCTTATCACAAAATAAATATTTTTCACGTAGAATCTTTTCCCTTGTTTGCAAGATGTCTTACTTTGTTTGTTGAAATGTATTCTATTCTTTTATATTCGTAGCTTCAAATTTGATGAGAAGAGATCACCGGTTTATCACATTGTTGAGGAGACATTCCCTCATCTGTTCATAACAGGCTTGTCCAGATTGCCAACCCCCCATTGGATGTTGCAGATTTGATCCAGCTTATTTGTAAAATATTTGGTCATCCATATATGTTCGTTCTTAGATGGAGAGATTTGCAGGCTAACTTTATACATGGGTTTTCATTCTATGTGGTGTTTTAATCGGTTATCATTGTTCTCATTTCATGTTATGCTTAAATTCATTTTAGATAAATTGCAAATATCTATCCTGAACTATTGTCCAAGTAACTATATCTTGGAAAGTTTAAAATTGAGCAATCAACACCTTAACATCACCCAAATAATCCTCTGCTGCTCAAATTACTGTCAAAGTAAGAGCAAATTAACAGAAAAGAGAAATAGAAAAATCTTAAGAGAGCTTTGGTTCACCTTTTTGTTTGTTTGTTTGTTTTTGTTTTGGAAAAGTTTTGGAGAAGAGGAAGTTTTTACCTTATTTTCATCCTTTTTCATGTCCAAATTGAGAATGGCTGATTTCTTTATTCAGAAGGTGACTTTTATATATCATTTGGGTTTGTTGTTTGTTCTTTTCAGTTGGAGATTCCAAAGCAGCTATTTGATCCAAACGTGTTCAATGCGTGGATGATTCTTTTCTTAAATATATTGGGGAGTTCTGTTCCCTTGGAAGGGCAGCCTGCTGATCTCGAGCTTAGGAAATCATGGGGATGGTGGAGGGTCAAGAAATTGACGATTCACATTTTAAATAGGCTGTATTCTTGGTAAGTTCCTATATTTGAAACATATTAAAATAAGCATGAGGCTTGCAGCAGGAGGCATTTTGACTTTTCATTGCCATTTAAAGTCTTATTTTACTCAGGTTTGTAGATTTGAACCTTCAAAACCCAGAAAACAAAGCTTTTGCTCAAATGTTTCATTAGAAATATGCTGGAAAGATCTTGGAGTGTCACATAAATTTGCTTACTGTCGCTCTGTTTGTTTCGAAGTAAAATATTTACAAATGTAAAATATTTTTACTAAAATATTTTCATTTTACCATGTTTGATTGTCAACATGAAAATACAGTGAAAATCATTTTTCAATTGTATGCTTCACTGTAAAATAATTTTTTTTTCATACTACTCAAAACTCAACTGGTGCACAGACCTTCAACCAAAAAAAAATTGGGGCACAAACCTATGCAGTGGGCACAGACCTTCAACAAAAAAAACTGGTGCACAAACTTGTGCAGTGTGTACAGACCTTCAACAAAGAAAAATTGGTGCACAGACCACCCCCCCCCCCCCCCCACCAAAACTCCACATCGGAAGGAAAAACAACCACCAAAACACCACCAACCATTCAAAAAACAGCCACCAACCAACAAACCACCACTGACCACTCAAATGACAACCACCACCAACCAAAAATCCAGATCAGAAAAACCAGTCAAAAGACAACCACCATCAACCAAGAAAAACCTCCGTGAACTCAGAACAAAAACCCAAGAAACAAAGAACATAATCTGAAAATCTAATCCCAGCGGAGGCAAGATTGGGTAGCCTCCAAAAACTTAAGAGCGTCATCAAATCCATGGCGGTGCAAGAGAGAAGAGAAGAAGGATTTGTGCAGAAGAGACATGATGAGGTTGGTAGTGCCGATGATGGCGGTTGGGGTCAGTCAGTGGGTGGGCAACAGTGTTAGATGGGTGGAGATGAGAGAGTTGTGGCCTTGTGACTTGTGAGTGAGAGAGCTGAGAGATGGAGAGAGGAAGAACTGAGAAAGTTAAGAGAGTAGAAGCTGATAAAGTGTCGGGTGTGAGAGAGGAGAAGGAATTGTAAAATGTTTTACAGATTTTTTAAGTGTAAAATATTTTACAGTTTTTGCCTTTGATTTTTCCTTTGACTGAAAATATTTTACATTTGACTAATTATTTTACTGCAAAACAAATACGGTAAAATGTGAAAATATTTTCCTGAAAATATTTTACATCAAAACAAACAGAGCATGTGATTCGTGTTGGTGGCTATTTACCCGACAGAGTTATCAACCTTATTCTTCAGTACCTAAGCAACAGGTGATTTTACTTTTTTCTTTTTCTTTTTCAAGATAAAATTGTCATAGCTCGTCAGGGGATACCTGGCAGCTGGAGTTAGTTGCCCATAGGTTTTTACTAACTAGAGGCAAGTTGAAAGGCCTCTTCTTTAGAAAGGGTTCCCTGCGTTATTCAAAAAAATAAGATAAAATTGTCATAGATCTAATAACTCCTCTCCCCCCCCCCCCCCCCCCTCCCTCTTTAGAAAGGGCTCTAATAACTAGCATAATGTTAACATAGTTCTGGCAGTGAAAGTCCTTGAAGATTCAAGGTATACTTTTTGGAGGTCTCCTTCCTCTTTGAGTTGTTATGTTTGGTTTCCAGCCAAGTCACCGGTAGTTCTTCCTCAGTTTGAATCTACATAATTTGGTGTGCCTGCCCTTTTGGTTTATCTGCTAGATTTTAAATAATCGGGGTCCCACACAATATGAACCTTAAACAGCAGCTAAATCTCTTGTTTTAGGCGCATCAGCCATTACTGAAGCATATGTAATAATAATCATTCATAATAATAATATTATTGTTATTCATTTAATATCGCAGTTGTGCTAGCAACGGACCAATAGTGAAAAGGTACTGTATGGGGATCTGGACACTTAGTTGGGATTGGCCATATATTAAGATGGACAATGCCTCAAAGCAACTTGCAAGGCAAGTTAAATAGTGTCCTGTGGAATACTTTCTCCCAGAAATTTTGGAGTTCGTAAACTTTGAAGTTCTATTTAAAACTCTTCAGGGAAGCATTAGCATACATTAAAAATTCTTGTGTCTAAAAAAAGATACCATAAACAGTATTCCACTTCTTTCTAAGGTGATTTATAAATGATTACCTTGGTTAATTACTAGAGGAAATGAACAGAGTCATAAACATTATATGCGAGCACTAGATCAATGGCTGGTTTTGGGCCATTTGGCTAAAAGCCTATTTAACCATAAGCTTTTGGTTTAGCTTGTTATGAACGTGTTAAGTTTCCATTGAACACAATTCCTCATTATTTATTGCTTTAACATGCCTATATCTTTCATAAGTATTATGCTTCTCTTTCTTCAATTTTCTATGTATTACCCTACAAATCCAGCTTATGCGAAGGAGCTCCAATTTAACTTGCAGAGCTCTTACAAATCCTTCAAATAGGCTCTTGTCTTTGTCTATTCAAGAAGATTGCTATAGATAGACTGGTGTCTGATGTGACAACATAAGTGGAAGATTTGGTTGAGCTCCACCTAGGAATTTCATGTTATGCTGATGGATATAAATTACCTTTGGGTGCAAGATTAATCCTTCATCACTCAAATTAAAACTACTAGATTACTTGAGTTTAATTATTCTACTGGTAAGGGCATTCCAAGCTATATTGGTTACTTGGGGTGACTTGGACATTTTGACCTATCCTTTGCAGGATTTGGAATATTCATTCCTTAGCAGACTAGAAATCTATCACAGCTTTTTTTTTTTTTTTGGGTAATCTACAGGGAAAATATCTTTAGGTGAATGGTCTAGGGAGGTTTTCTTATCTCTCTCCCCTGCAATATTTTTATGCAAGTGGCATGAACCTTCCAAGGGGAAAAGAAAAAGGCTTCAGACGATAAATCAACCCCCTTCATTTTCAGCATTATGGTCATCTCAATACCAACTTCATGACACACATTGGTCCCTAAAAATGTCAATTTTTGCATCCCTTGAATAGCTTAATCTTTCTATGAACCAATTCAAGGGCACAATAACAATTAGCAATAAACTTTCATTCCTGTTCTTAGACTTCAGTAATCTACAAGGCCAAGTACCAAGTACCAAACTAAATCTTTGCATCCTTGACATGTTTTGTCCAGCACTCAGCTTACTGGACACATCTTGCATATCATTTTCTATATGATAACTTCTTCTATGGTCCCATCCTTGAATCTCTTGGAAAATTGTGAACCTTATTGGTATTACATCTTGAATTGAATCAATTGAATGTCACCACACTAGAAAGCTTGGTTCCATTCACAGAATTGGAAGGAGTTGAGCATTGCAAAAAATTGCTTGGAGGGCAATGTGTCTGAAATGCATTTTGTCGATTTGTCTTTACACTCTATTGTCATGAATGAAAGCTCCAATGGAGCTCTTACTCTTAAAATCAATGCCATCACAGTGAGTTCTTGTTAGATTGGTCCACAATTTCCTACATGGTTACCAATCTTAAGCAGTGGGACATCTCACAATTTCAGATGGTTCTAGACTGGTTCTAGATTTTGGCTATGTACCTTAAATTGATCAATCGCCTTGAGAACAAACTTGACAGCAATGCATCCAAGGTATTGCTAAATTCTGAACTCGTTGATTTAGCTCTAATTGTTTCAAATGTCAGCTAACATGATTATTTCCTAATGTAACAATTTTGAATATTTCACTTGATTACTTTTTTATACCAATATCCTTATTTTTGAGCCAAAAACATGAATAGAAATTGGCCTGACATAGCAGATAAATCTCTATCAAGAAAGCTTCATCATTGGCAGATGCATGGACTATTTATAACCCATGGTGAACTGGGAACAACAACCCTTCAGATGTAATTCACAATTCTTTGGCTCCCTTGTATAAGCTTGAACCCTTGTACTTGAACAACAATTGCTTCTTCATAATTGGTTTTGGGCATGAGCATAAATTGCTTATCCCATTAGGGGTGAGTGCCCTTGGATTACTTGGTAACTAATACTGGCAGGTGGGGTCAGTTGTCTGTAAGTTTTACTTGCTAGATGTGAGTCCAATGGGCTCTTTTTTAGAAAAGTTCCCTATGTTATCCCAAAAAGAAATTGTACCTTTTCCATTGCTGCAGAACTACACACATTGTGGGCTTCTTGATCTAGACAATTCACAGGGATTTGTACGAAGCCAGACGGGTGAAATTATACTCCTCCAAAAATATGCCAACCTGCTTCTCTTTTGGTATTGAATTTTTGTCAATAATAGCCTCTAGACATATACCAAGGTGTTCAAATGAACATGAACCTTATAGTTCTTTTCTCTAGCAATTTGTAAAAGTCTTTTATTCTTCCATATTTGTAAGGAGCTTAGACCTTTCAAGCAACTTGTCTTTATCAATTTCTACTGAGCTCTTACTGGATTTCGTTTCTTAAACTTGTCTCAAAGTCATTTTGGTGAAATTAGTTGTGGCATATTACATCATACATGAACTTTCATTCAACAGTTTTTGAGAACAATTTAACACGCACCCTGGCACCCTGCCTAAGAGTTTTGATACATTTAGATACATTGCCAATATTGAACTCAATGGAGCTCCTTTTCCCAAAAATGCTCGAAAGAAACTGGAAAAAATGAGGATGACTCTAAATACTCTTGATCATGTATAGGCATGAGAATTGGATATTCGATTAGTTCTCGAGGAGTTTGTAAAGTTCTCTTCTTCAAAAGAACTTCAAGGCATGATGATTTCAGGTTTATCAATGACATGAAAGATCAATGTGATTACAATGTTAAAAGTGAATTGGTTCATTGAAATTGTGAGTGAGCTGGTATTAAGTGAAAGGCATCATATTCTATAAGATATACTTCAAACATTGTCCCTAACAATTGTTTGGTCTAGTTGATGTTGTACGCATTGCACTGCAAATGTGATTTAATTTATATTTAATCGTCTACCCAGTGGGATTTTATTTTAGAAATATGTCGATACTAAAATGGAGCCATCGTTTTCAATTTGTAGTCTAGTTTTGTTGACTGTTGTTAATGAAATATGGTTCATTTTGTAATGCAGAATTCATTTTTAAAATGATTTGAGAACACAATGCTCTAGAAGGATACAGAGTAGGCACTATAGCAAGTTATTTCTCGCACATTTGTAAAGTACAGTTTTGTACTACAATGCACATGTAACACGCTAAAAGCTTACTCAATGGCAATTCCATTGATGATTTTAGGTCCTAGTTGTACATGCTTCAGAAGGAAGCTCTGGTTCATGCCTTCCAAGAAGCCACAAAGATTAGATTGGAATTGTAATAGGTCTCTTTACCTCCTATATTTGTTCTAAATTTTACATGAATAAATTGCTAAAGATTATGATTTCTGCCTATGATCTGTAAGAACTATTTATGTACACAGTGGTAAGCTATTTCACTTTCAATCAAAAAGGGATGAACATTAGGTTAGTTTTTTTTTTTTTTTTTTTTTTGGCTGAATAAATTTAGGTTAGTTGTTAATGTCTTTCCAATTTTAAATGATCCCAAAAAGAACCAGATTTGCTTATCTATCCCATAAAATTGGCAAACAACCTAAAAAGTAGTAATCGGGACAGATGAATTCATAGTATGCATTACACTATTGGTTTAGTATAAGCCCATACAACAGTAAAGAATAAACGGTACATGGGACAGAAAAACAACGCGCACAGAATGTAATTGTTAGGAAGGGCAAAGGGTGAAGTGAAAAAAATTAAATTGCCTATCCTTGTACAATGTCAAAGCTCATCTCTTTTGAGTACTAATCGTTGTGCCTATTTTTATTCTTTATATCAACATGCTACTATGTACACCAAAGAAGAAACAATAATCTTTAAGCATGCATATGAACTTATTTGAGGAAAAGTAGCATTACCATGCAATGAAAAAAAAAATCTGTATTTTTTGGAAATTCTCAATAGGCCAGAAGGCAATTATACATGAGTTATAGTGTCACAAAATAGTTATTTTTTTAGGACAGTTCCTTTTTATGAGAAATTTTACTAGCTCAACTAAATTATGTAATGACTTGGTGGGAAAGGAAATGATACGTACTATTTATCAATCTAATGACCCATCGATTTTCTATTGATGTAATTTTTGACCAAATAACTTAAACTTAGATTTGGCTACAAAAAATGGGCTCAGTTATCACTGAGCAACCAAGCTTGTACATGGAACATGTTGGTTATGTTCCGCAATGATCAATGAAGCACACATCTATTAGTGCCTAGCGACTAAATTATTTCTCAAACATAAAATTCTGAATGCATTAAATATTGTTTTGTATTCTAACGGTGGTTTTTTTTTTTTTTTTTTGGGCTAGACTACTAATTATGAAATTATTGCATTTAGGACAAATGAAGCTAAGACACATGACATTAGGTGGAAAAAGCCAAATGAAGCTAAGACACAATCATACAATAATATTACAATGAATTTTTAACATAGCCTAGCATACTAGGATAATGATGGTTCCTATTTGGCTCTTCAATCATCAATACTTGGGGATTGCAAACTTAGTACCTTACTAGGCATGCTCTTTTGGATACACATTATTGTCAGTTTCTTAAAAACTTTCTCCCCTCCCCGTGTGTGTGTTAAAATACTTAGAATTCTTTAAAAAAAAAAAAAAGGGTACCTTACTAGGCATTAATTATTCCATTAAAATAACATTTTTTTATGATTTTCTGATGATGATATATATATATATATATATAATTCTTTTATCACTCCACCCAAGCATACATTGAGTATATATATTTCTTATTTAATATCATTTTTATATATGGAATAAAGTTTATATATATATATATATATATCTTATATATAATTAATTTATTTGAACATATTTTATTATTATCTCTAAAATCTATCTTTTTTTTAACATTCTTATGGTCACTCCTACTTTGTTTAGAGTCATCTCATTAAAGATGACAAAATATGTTCCCCCGAATAAGGGACAAGGTATCTATGATTTGACTTGGCTGCAGTGCATCATAATCTTTACGGTGTATACCTATTATTAATGGCTTATCATATCAATGGATAGAGGAAAATTTTAAAATACTACCATTTTTTTTAGAGTTTTAGTTGAAGTTGGAGGGTGATTTGGTTGAGATAAAAAAAAAAAATTTGCTTTTTAGGGAACATGTTTAAAGTTAGCCCCAAGAAAGATACACTCTTTTGTTTTGGGGAGCAAGTAAAAAAAAAATCTAAATTAAAATGACCAATGTACAAATATTTTCAGGGTGGGCAAAAGGTACAAGTTTTATTTTAGAGAGAGAAGCTTTTAAATAGAATAGTTACCATAGTATATTTTCATGCACAATGGGCTTTTCTTTTGATGGGCCAAGATGAGAGTTTTAGTCCAAAACATGAGTGGAGCATATTGTTTAACAATTGTCAATGGATCAATCTGTCCCTAGATCATAGCACTGGTGGAACTAAAGGGTAACCAAAATGAGAAAGTATGGATTATTTCCATGGAGTACTTGATAATCCTTATTAGGGTAAATTACGTATTTGGTCCCTATCTTATATACTGTATTTCAATTTGATCCCTAACATTTCAATTATGTCAATTTGGTCTCTAACTTTTCAGTACTGTATAAATTTAGTTATTTCCGTTATATTTTGGATGAAAATTGATGATGTATCTAATAGCCAAAACAAAAAATTATCTTCTGTTGATGTGACAATAAACATAAATTTTATTTTGGTAGTTTGCCATATCAGCAATTTTTATTTAAAATATAACGGCAAGAACTAAATTGACATGACATTGAAAGGTTAGGGATCAAATTGACACAATTGAAATGTTAGAGACTAAATTAAAATATGGTGTAAAGGTTAGGGACCAAATATATAGTTTACCCTTATTATTATTATTATTATTTTAGAGAGTTTCAATCTATAGCATTCGCTCTTGATAATAGTTTTTTTTTTCATCAGACCAAGACACCAATTGGTTTTTGATGTAAACAATGACTGAACCCCAAATCTCTTATTTGACCATCAGAAACCCATTGTTTATTTAATTTTTGAATACAATGGAAGAATATAATTATGGTGCCCTTTTGTAAAAGTTAAAAAGGGCTGGTGGACAGAGGAGTGCTGGTGGAGGTTCCAGCATGTGACCCAGAGGCCATCCTCGTCCTTAACTCCTTTTGAAGGACTTCTAATGGAACCCTAGGAACCCCGGACGTATATTGCTCGTCCGTGGTGTTTCCTCCGCTAATACTATTTCTACTACTACTACTACTGTTAGAACCACTGCCACTAAAGCTATCGTGATACTTGTCTATCTCCCTATCATCACTATTACTGGACGAAGAAACTACGATTTCAGACATTTTTGAAAAACTAAAGTAAAACCTAAAGACAAGAGGAAGAGGATACTTAGCTCAAAATGAAGAAGGCCTACGGATGGGAGAAGACTTCTAGATGAGGCGCTGTACGACAGAGGTCAAAGAAGAAATTTTGAGAAATGTGAGGGGGTAATAGAGGAATTCTACTATTTATAGGCGACAAACTTGGTCACTGGAATGACGCGACCAGCCTGATTGAGCCACATGGCGCTTCCCTCGAAGAACAAAACGACATGATGGATGAACCTCAAGATCATGTCATGTGTCAACATTAAAAAAAAGGGTGTTGAAGCAATAATGACAGACTTCGCAAGGATGAGGGGGCAACTAATGGGTATCAACTAAGTATAACCTGTCCTTGGTTGTCGTCTATGACTTGATCACATCCAAAGAAAACCACAATAGAATGATAGAATGCATGAACAAGAGCCTTCATTAAGAATAATGGAATCTACCAAAAAGAACTCGTCCATGGACGACCATGATGTAGACGACCATATCTACGAATGATCAAATTGTACTTGGTAAATTCTACAAAGGGTTCTCCAAAGGTTTTACATAAGCAAAATATGACAAGTTGCTTGGTACATGGAAGGAATTTCACACACTTCGTTCCACATACCCCATTTTCTTCATTAACCACCAACATCGCCCCCAATGGTGATGAATCCCAAACAAGTAGACCCACGTCAAACTCTTTATAAAAAGAGCAAGTCTCATCTACCAAAGGTAAGTTCTAACCATCTACTATTTTTCTGTCCTTGTGTCCGAGAAAGAAAACTGACTTAACCTTCGAAGGTTTCTTTATCGGGTCACACTGGTCACCTTTGACGCTTCTTTCTTTTCAGGACTCAGCCATTATCATAGCCCGAAGCACTTCAGCCTACTGATTCTCATACATCATCAATAATAAACTTTCATAACTGTCCTTAGATTTCAATAATCTACAACACCTAAGTACCAAGTACCAAACTAAATCTTTGCAACCTTAAACATGTTTAGCATGAGCAGAAAGTCCAAATTTTGTTTTAAAGAGATAAAGCTTTTAAATTGGACCATATATTTTCATGTCCAATGAGCTTTTCTTTTGATGGTATAAAGTGAGAGTTTTAGTCCAAAACATGGGTGAAGCATGTTTCTAATTATTGTTAATGGACCAATCCGCCCCTAGATCATAACACTGGTGGTAACCAAACTGAGAAAGTATGGATTATTTCCAAATTACTTGATTATTTATTAAATTTTTTTATAAAATATTTACTTAATTTTTGAATGCAGTGGAAGTATATAAATATGGAGCCTTTTTATAAAAGTTAAAATTCAAAGAAAAACTTTCATTTTAAATTTCGAAACATGAATTTTTTTTATTTTTT
This sequence comes from Quercus gilva, assembly GCA_023621385.1. Taxonomy (NCBI): domain Eukaryota; kingdom Viridiplantae; phylum Streptophyta; class Magnoliopsida; order Fagales; family Fagaceae; genus Quercus; species Quercus gilva. The sequence continues at coordinate 65,765,964 of CM042481.1, forward strand.
TTGAGAATTAATATTGCATAGTCAAGTACTTCCCCCCCCCCCCCCCCCCAAAAAAAAAAAAAAAAAACTGCATGGTAAAAAAATATAATCAAAATATGGAAGTTTATGTTTTAATTATATCCAAATCAAAATGAGAAAGTATGGATTATTTCCATTTTAACAAAGATTGTTTAAAATCATGAAGTGAAGAGCAAATGAGTAATTCACGCTTCTCATAAGTTTCCAATACAAAGACGAAGTCGTATTTCTCTTTTTATGGCTCTCTTAGTCTCTCTTTCTCACTGGAATATGACAAATGGCACTTCAAAGGAGAATTGAAAAAGCTCAAGTTGGATTTCTCTCATTTTCTATACAATCTTTCGAACTAACAATTAAATTCTGAATGCATTAAACCTTGTTTTGTATTCTTTTGTTTTGTTTTTTTTGTTTTTTTGTGAGACTTCTAATTATGAAATTATTGCATTTGTTAAAGCAAAAAGGACACATGACTTTAGGTGGAAAAAGCCAAATGAAGCTAAGACACGATCATACAATAATATTACAATGGATTTTGAATATAGCCTAGCATACTAGAACAATGAGGGTTCGAATTTGGCTCTTCAATCATCAATACTTGGGGATTGCAAACTTAGTACCCTACTAGGCGTTAATTATTCCATTAAAATAATATTTTTTTAATGAGCTTGATTTTCATATATATATTATTTATAATTTATTTATTTGAACATATTTTATTACATCTCTTAAATTTGTCTTTTTTTTAGCATTCTTATGGTCACTCTTACTTTGTTAGTCATTTCATCAAGGTTGACAAAATATGTTCCCCCAAAGTAGGGATTGGGTATCTATGATTTGACTTGGCTACACTGCGTCACAATCATTACGATATATACCTGTTATTAATGGCTTATCATATCATTGGATATAGGAAAATTTAAAATATTAGTATGTTTTTTAGATTTTTTTTTTTTAGAGATAATTACAACATGCTGCTAACCTCGCAGCTCAAACCCTTCTCCCCTAGACCCCTAAGCAGTTTGTGCATAGGGAGGTGCCAATTCAGTTACAAGACCTTTGGTTGTTTTTTAGAGTTTTGGTTGAAGCTAGAGAGCGATCTGGTTGAGATAAAGTTGGCCCCAAGAAAGATACACTCTTTTGTATTGGGGAGCAAGTAAGAAAATCTAAATTAAAATGAGCAATGAACAAATATTTTTTATGTAAGAAAAAGTTACAAGTTTTGTTTTAAAGAGAGAAACTTTTAAATAGGATAGTATATTTTTATGTCCAATGGGCTTTTCTTTTGATGGACCAAAGTGAGAGTTTTAGCCCAAACATGGGTGGAGCGTGTTTTTAACAGTTATTAATGAATCAATTTGTCTATAGATCATAGCACTGGTGGTAATAAAAGGTAACCAAAATGAGAAAATATGCATTATTTTCGTAGTACTTGATTATTTATTTAATTTTTGAATTCAATGGAAGTATATAAATACTTAGTCCTTTTATAAAAGTTAAAAAACAAAGAAACTCTTTTATTTTAAAATTCAAAGCATGAATTTTTTTATCTTTTATATATATATATATATATATAATTAATACTGCATAGTCATGTACTTCCCCAAAAAAAATAAAAAAATAAAATTGCATGGTAAAAAAATAGAATCAAAATATGAAAGTTTATGTTTTAATTATATCCAAATCAAAATAAGAAGGTACGAATTATTTCCATTTTTTGAAGATTATTTAAAATCATGAAGTGAAGGGCAAATGAGTAATTCACCCTCCCCATAAGTTTCTAATGCACAGACGAGAGGAAATGTGCAGAACAACTGTGCAATACAGTTGTATATGGTTAGTTAAACGTGCGGTGAAAGAATAATGGAAAGTAGCATCTCGAGTTTCTGAAACTCGAGATGCTGTTTTCAATCCCACTCCACCTCGTCGCGGACCAGTTGGTGAGCTGGAGTTTATTTAATCCACTTAGATCTCGAGTCTTTAAGACTCGAGATATGCCATAGAACTCGAGTCTTTAAGACTCGAGTTTTATGGAAATATTACAATCATAGTTACAATGAAAATTCAAATAACTCGAGTCTTATAGACTCGAGTTGTACTGCCCAGAAAAAATTACAAGGAACTCGAGTCTTATAGACTCGAGTTCCACTGGACAATAAATTTTACACGCTGAGCCCGAAAAAAATTTAACACTTAACCCATATATAACGTTCAGTACACAGCCTTCTCACCCAAAAACAGAGCATCCTCAGTTAGTCTCTCAGCCTCACTAACTCTCACTCACTCATAACTCTCACTCACCACATTGCCTCTCACTCTCACTCACCACACTGCCTCTTTCACTGCTCTTTCCTCTGAACAAATTCATATCTCAGGTAAGGGTTTGCATAATTTGATTGTCATTGTAGTTGGGTATTAGTTGTCTATGGGTGTGGGTTAAAGAGTTTGACTATTTATTTTGTAGATAGTTGACATAACTTAGTTAAGTTTCCAATATTATGAATTAGAACTTTAATTTTGTTGAGTATTTATTTGCCCATTTTGTTAACAAAATTTTATTCATGATTTCTAGGCTTTTATTTTTAGCATGATCTTACACGTTTTTTTGACTTTGTTCATCATTATTTTGGGTATGAAATGGGTAGTGAAGGAATGGGTATCATAATCAAAATGCCTGAAAGTAATTCTTCAAATGCACTGGCTGTATAAGGAATTGATCATTATAAAAATAAAAGGATAAGAATTGGTCATTTTGGAAACAATTTGGTATCTGGTAATGACATTTAAGCCTTAAGGATATGGAATACTTTGGTTTTGTGAATTTAATATGTTTTGTTAATGCTACATCATCTATGTATTCTTTAAATATATATATATTTTCCTTACCTTTTATTTTTTGGGGTTGCTCCACTAGATATGTTTCAAATTTTGTTCTGAAGCCAAACTTAGAACCATGGGTACCACAAGTTATATAATGTCTATAAAACTAGTAATTACCTATGAAAATTCTGGCTTGAATATGTTCTACCTTAAGATCACATTACTTTTTTTCCCCCAGTTTACGACTATGTGATTTAACTAACATCGTAACTTGACTTTAACAGGTTCACAATGCCTGAAATTGATATAATCTTATACCACGGTGGTCCCCTGAAGAATGCCAATGCGAACAAGGGATTGCCATTTGAAGGGCCGGGTATAAAGAGCTATTTTACCCAAATTGATCGTAGGTTCAAGACCCTTGATGAATTGAAGATGATGGTTATGGAAGAGTTGTGTGAGAATCCTGCTGTGCACAACATAGAAATTACTTATCGTATGCCAAATGAAATCCTGAGGCACCGAATTAATTACAAGTACATGGCGATAGAAACAGACAAACATGTGAAGATCATGTTTGACAAGTTGGAGAGAATACCTGAAGTAACTAGCATTGAGTTGTACATACAGTTAAAGCCGCGTGCAGAAGTTAGTATGGACGAAATTCAACAAACACAAACAAGTTTACCAGTTACAGTTCCGGATGCTCAATATGAGTATTTTACACATGTAGAGCATGAGAATTTTCATGCCGATGATAATGATGATGATGAGGATGAGAATGAGAATGATGATGAGTATGAGGATGAGAATGATGATGAGTATGAGGATGACGATGATGATGATGACGACTATGTTGATGGGAGTACTGCCACTGATGATGAAGATTTTGATGATGGAGATCAGATTGAAGACAGGATTGAGAGAGGGGACTTTAGGGACTGTGAGAGGGACATTGATGATGATGAGACATTTGATGGTAATGAACTTAATGCAGACAATGTTCTTAGTGTCCAAAACATTACGGACACAATCCCTGCCTACGCACCTCCTGCTTTGTCATTTTCTGCAAATACTTGGGAAAATATGGTTGATCCTTCACATGTGGAGATACCATTTGTGTCTACTTGGAGAGAGGGGATGAATTTGTACAAAGGCTTGACTTTTGCCAATAAGGTGGAGGTGCAGCGTGTATTAACAATATGTGCCCTCAAGGAAAACAAATAGTATGTGATCAGTAGGTCGACGACGACAAAACTTTCTGCAAAATGCGTGGATGAGTCATGCAAGTGGTATGTCTGCGCAGTCATGAAGCCCAATCTCCAGCGACTATGGATGGTCACCGTGTACAAGGGTCCTCACACGTGTATACGGACTGGGGTGCGAAATGATGGTAGAATGATGACTTGTAACTTTATTGCATCAGACATCCTTAAGAAGTTAAGTGAGGATCACACTACTCCAATTAAGCATCTTAGATCTATGATAGAGTCGAAATATGAGGGCCATAAGCCTTCTTACTACAAGGTATGGGATGCGAAACAAAAGGCGATTGGGAAGCTGTTTGGGAATTGGGAAGAGTCTTACCAGAGGTTGCAAAAGTTGCTTATGGCATATATTGATATGGATCCGACTACCCAAGTGTTCTATCGTACTACATCCACCAATGAAGATGACACCGTATTATTGAATTATGTGTTTTGGTCTTTCGGTCCAAGCATTGATGGATTCAAATATTGCAAGCCAGTTATCAGTATTGATGGGACCCATCTGTATGGTAAATATCAGGGAAAATTGTTGGTTGCAATGGCAACCGACGCTAACAACAAGGTATTCCCTCTTGCCTTTGCTGTTGTGGATTGTGAGTCAGGGTCCAGTTGGAGGTGGTTTTTACAATGCCTCAGAGATACGATTGGCCACGTGATACCCGAAGAAGGCATTTGCATAATTTCTGACCGACATCTCGGTATCAAGAATGCTATTGCAAACTGGCCTAGAGGGGATGATGGAAGAACACGGGTATATCATAGATATTGTATTCGACATGTTGCTAGCAACTTCAACACACATTTTCAGAACTCGACTCTAAAGTCAGCTTGCTTGAAAGCAGGATATGCTACTCAAGTAGTTAAATTTGATACCATAATGGATTCCATTAAGCAAGTGGAAATGGAGGCCATTCGGAATAAGAAGAAGGTGACGGGGAAGGATGGGAAGGAAAAGAGTCAAGATTATCTTCCATACACATACCTAACGAGCGAGTCTGTGGATATGTGGACCCAATCACATGATGGTGGGAGACGTTTTGGGGCAATGACAACCAATATATCAGAGTGCTTCAATGGTGTACTTAAAGGTGCACGGGGCCTTCCTATTGCCGCATTGGTTGAGTTTACTTGGTCCAAACTTGTTCAATATTTCCACGACCGGCACAAAGAATACCTCAGTCGCCTGTCAGAGGGTAAGAAATGGAGTCAATATGCCTTTGACAAGTGGGAAGGAAATAAGCTTAAATCTGAGAAACACTATCTCAAGCCATTTAACAGTGAACAGATGATATATCAGATAGTTACTTCATTCACGAGTAGCGCAGGAGGGGGAAACCACAGTTATGAAGTTCGGATACGGGAAAGAACATGCAGTTGTGGGAAATGGCAAAACATAGGGATCCCGTGTTCACATGCAATTAGAGTATGTGACTATTTGAATATTGATTCGACCGCATATATTCACCCATGTTATGGTTTGGACAATGTCCTTAACACTTATAAGCATGCATTTATGATTCCCAAGTCACAATCATTGTGGAGGGATCCCATGGGGCCAAAGTGGTTGCCTAATCCAGCATTGTTGCGGGCCAAAGGTCGACCAGTGAAGTCAAGAATAAGGAATGAGATGGATGGAGTGAGGAATAAGGATCGAGGCTCGGGATGGCGGAGGGAGGATGCAGATTTGATAGAGACTCAACCCAAGCAAACATGTGGATTGTGTCATGCTTCCGGGCATAACCGTAGAAAATGTCCGCAGTCCCGTGGCGCTTCCACAAGCAGTAATGTTCCACAGTAGGTAGGTAGATGGAAAAATATTATGCATTGGTTAAATGTAATTGTTGTTCATTCTACCATTAACTACTGTTTTTACTACTTCTCTGTTAACGTGATTAGTCTATGTTTTGCAGGCATGCTTCCATGGACGCCGTTTTTGTTGTGCGAACTGCTGATCTTAGGAAAAGTGACTACGTTGTATTGGCACATTTAACTTTTTGGTTTTTGTTGAATGTACTTGTAATTCTCTACCCAATGTACCTCTATGAAGATCGTGACTTGAGTAGTACGGTTAGAATTGCAAATTAAGGATGGTTGTGCATGTTTAGAATGTTGATATACTGAGAATAGCTTTTTGTTGTGATGCCAATGTATTTGCATTGTAAAACTATATTTATGAATAGAGCGTATCAGTTTCTATAGCTTTGTGCGAGAACACATGTTGATGTAATGGTTGTGCATTTACATTATCAACTTCTCCGCCTCTCAATGAGTGTTAGATTACAATTTCAGCTTCTTTATCTATGTTTCTCAGCAGGTGCATGTACACATTTCAGTTCCTGATTTGCCTGCATGTGCAGGAAAAAAAAAGAGCAACCAATTTGTCTGAACAGGGGATTTGCCCAAGTAAAAAAAAAAAAATTTTCCCAGTGGAACTCGAGTTTATAAAACTCGAGTTCCACTGGAAAAACAGAGGAAACAGGGCAACCCCTTTCTGCCTGAACAGGGGAGTTGCCCAATTCAAAAAAAAAAAAAAAATTTCCCCAGTGGAACTCGAGTTTATAAAACTCGAGTTCCACTGAGAAAAACAGGGGGAACAGGGCAACCCCCTTCTGCCTGAACAGGGGAGTTGCCCAAAGGAAAGAAAAAAAAATACACAGAGGAACTCGAGTTTATAAAACTCGAGTTCCTCTGTGTATTTTTTTTTCTTTCCTTTGGGCAACTCCCCTGTTCAGGCAGAAGGGGGTTGCCCTGTTCCCCCTGTTTTTCTCAGTGGAACTCGAGTTTTATAAACTCGAGTTCCACTGGGGAAATTTTTTTTTTGCATGTTATTTAAAGGAACTCGAGTTTTTTAAACTCGAGTTCCTCTGTGTATTTTTTTTTTTTCGTTTGGGCAACTCCTTTGTGTATTTTTTTTCGTTTTTTTTTTTTCAAGAAAACATAATGCACTTTACAGTCAATTTATTATATAACGCAACATATTTTATAAATAATGTAATGCTTGACTAATACGCAAGAAACTAATCCGCAAGATTACATAATACAGAGGTTTTACTTCTATGATCAAGTCGTAAACTCAGCTTGACTTCATTGAAATTTAGGGCACATAATACCATTGAAGAAGTCCTGCCTTCGCATGATCTGAACCGTGAAATTGAACAGAATCTAGGTATAATAATTCAAGCTTGATTTCTTCTTTGCATGTACCTGAATGATACCTTCATTAAAGTCCTCATGGTTCACTTGAAATTGACAAAACCAACACTGTGATCAATACTTGTTCGCATGCAAGGGCCGAATTAAAAAAATTTATCAGATTTGCGACAAGTTGCAGAAATCCTGGAGAATGCACACCTCATACGCATCACGGCGAAGGGCTACCATGCCTGCTTCCACACAAACAGCTTTTAGTTGTGCCCCATTGAAATCATCAGTGGAGCGGGCTTTTAGTTTTTTAAACTCAAGTTCCTCTGTGTATTTTTTTTTTTCGTTTGGGCAACTCCTCTGTGTATTTTTTTTCGTTTTTTTTTTTCAAGAAAACATAATGCACTTTACAGTCAATTTATTATATAACGCAACATATTTTATAAATAATGTAATGCTTGACTAATACGCAAGAAACTAATCCGCAAGATTACACAATACAGAGGTTTTACTTCTATGATCAAGTCGTAAACTCAGCTTGACTTCATTGAAATTTAGGGCACATAATACCATTGAAGAAGTCCTACCTTCGCATGATCTGGACCGTGAAATTGAACAGAATCTAGGCATAATAATTCAAGCTTGATTTCTTCTTTGCATGTACCTGAATGATACCTTCATTAAAGTCCTCATGGTTCACCTGAAATTGACAAAACCAACACTGTGATCAATACTTGTTCTCATGCAAGGCCCGACTTAAAAGAATTTGTCAGATTTGCGACAAGTTGCAGAAATCCTGGAGAATGCACACCTCAGACGCATCACGGCGAAGGGCTAGCACGCCTGCTTCCACACAAACAGCTTTTAGTTGTGCCCCATTGAAATCATCAGTGGAGCGGGCCAATTCTTCAAAAATTAAATCTCAAATATTTTATTTTTGACGACATGAGACTTTACTAATTGAGTTAACTAAAACCCACTTATAGTAAAGTTAAGAGTTTTTTTTTTTTTCAAAAAAAAAAAAAAAAGTTAGGAGTTTTCTAATTAGCTTGTATTTATTATAATGGATTTTTTTTTTTTTCAAACAACTTCATTAAAAGTTGCAGTTTCTAACTGTCAATTTTTTCCCCAAAAAAAAAAAAAAAAGTTAGGAGTTTTCTAATTAGCTTGTATTTATTATAATGGATTTTTTTTTTTTTTTTCAAACAACTTGATTAAAAGTTGCAGTTTCTAACTGTCAATTTTTTTCCCATCTCGCCAAATCAACTTCATAAGAGCTTAATTGGCACATCCTAATGCACAAAGTACTTGGATGCACAAAGTGCTTAGAGATCTAGAAGGAAAATGATTTGAGCTGTGGAGTAAGTAACATATCAAGATATTAAATTTTATAAAGATGTGATGTAAAACTCAAGTTTACAGAGTCCAAATCTTCTGTCCCATTTTTCCTGCTCCACTTTATACTCCACCAATAAATACTTGACATGTGTTTATCTAATTAATAATTGTAGTATTAATAAGTCAATAATGATAGTATTTAATTAATTAGGTAAACACATGGCAAGCATTTATTGGTGGAGTATAAAGTGGTGCAGGAAAAATGGGACAGAAGATTTGGACTCAAGTTTACACCCTTTACTCTCAATATGCCACGTCATAATATCACATATTAAAGAACAGACATGTTAAAGAATACAGAACCTGTTACTTAGTTCCTCCGATTGCAGACAACAGAAACTATGTCACCCTCAGCTGTAAGGTCTTAGGTCCCAAGTTCCAAAAATCTCCTCTTCCCTCCAACGCAAACCTCTACTCCAACACAAACCATGTCACCCTCAGCTATAACTCATGGGATTACTATTTCGCAACTGCCCCATGGGTTGAACCAAATACAATAGGGTACAAATTTAATTCTTTATAAGAAGTGGGCATTAAATTAGATGAAACTTCATAGAAATCGAAATTCTTGATCAATGGAGGAACAATATCACCATTTTTGTTCAATAAAATACCATAGTGGCGGATGATTGACTCATTCCATACTAGAAAGAACACGGATTCCTATTTCTCAACAATATCCCACAATCAAGACCAAAAAATCCGAGATTGGATCAAGAATTATGTACAAAAAAATATTCAAATATCCTCATTCTTTCTCAATTACGTTTTATACATTATCAGAACACCAATAACCAAGCCTTAGTCCCAACTTTTTGGGATCGGTTACGTTTTATACATTACTCATTACTAAAAAGCAAACATGTAACCTTGTGATACCATGAAGAATGCATTTGTATAATGGCATGCGGCCACTGACCAAGGAGCCAAAATAAATAATTATAGAACATTTAACAAGGAAAAAAAGAATAAGACTCAGAAAACTACTGGCTATTCCAAGGAATTAATCAGATCTCTAAAATTGAAAACCACCCAATCGGCTTTTGCTGCAACAGCCTCTCGTTGTTGGACACCAGCATAACAAATAAACAAGTCTGCACCTCCTGGTTTACGAGCCTATATATAGAAACAAAACAAATTAAAAAGAAAAGAAAATCCACGTTGGATAGGAAACTCTTAACAAAAAAATCACATTAACAGACAGCCATAGAAGAGTGGAGGACAGAACTGGTAAATGACTATCTTGTGGGAACCAATATAAGGGTTTGGCCAATCATATAAAGCACGCCAACTTGATGGAGAGGCCATCGTAGGTTTTTAGTTTCTCTTTTTCTTCCTCTCCAACCATTGGAGCAGTCTATGTTAACACAACTTTTATTTAGCATTCAACTCAAAATCTAATAGTTAAAGGTAAGTTGAGGATGGAAAACATTTCATTGAGTATATGTATGTTGAAATGTGACAACTTGTGGAACATAAACATCAGTTGCTTCAGCAGTTTTCTAATGGAAATCTGCCACAAGTAGACGATTGAAGTTTGTATGAATTTACTTACCTCAAGATCAGTTGCACCATCCCCAATCATGACTAATGCCTTGTATCCATGAGCCTGGAGAACCAAATCCATTAGCTTCACAAGCAACATGCTTAACAACCAAAAATTAAACAAACAGCTAAAAGACTTACCTTCCTTATCTGTTGAACTGCAGTGGCTTTTCCTCCACTCCTTGAAGTAGGCTCCTTGGTGTCAAAGCCCACAAACTCCCCAGAACTTCCAAATAGAAGTTGATTGGCAAATATGTTTTCAGGTGGAATCCCGAGGATCGATGCAACAGGCTTCAAAGGAAGAAGATTAATTAGTACTTGCAAAGAGTAGATTGATGTTCAACTAATTCTCCAATTTAAAACTGAAATAGATGGTCTATGCTGGATCTCACATAAACAAGACACTTTATTAGTCCTACTATCACTACAGAAATATCAAATCATTAAAAATACACACACACATTAACCTTCTAAGCATTTGAAGTGTAAGGTATAAAAGGAAGGAATTATTACATGAACAATCCATATAGTTCTTTGCTTTGATAATCTCTGATAGATTATCCTTAGCATACAATATGTAAATTAACAAAGCTTTTTCTAAGTGCTATCATTTTTTTTTTCAATTTTGGTCCCAAGGACAGGGAGAAAGGGATATTTTGAACTAGTGACCTCCGCTTCTATAGGTAGTCTCCAATTGCTATCATCAATTAAAGCTTTTCCTATTTAATGAGTCCAGCAAGCTCCTTGACTCAGTTGGATCTCATGTCATATTAGTTCCACCAAACAGTGGTTCAACACAGTTATAAGAACATTACACGTTCCAATTTCCTACAAGTGACTACTCTCAATCACTATCCAGCAAAATGAAGTAATTGTGTCACCACCTGTTTTTTCTTAAAAATGCATGCATGTGTGTGTGTGTGCCTGCCTGTGCCCCGTGCGCACGTATACTTGTTTTTATTCTTCAAGGAATGCTTCTACAGAAAACAAAACTACCAACAGACACACATTAGTCATTCCATTATTTGACAGCATACATTGATCATTTGACGAAAGCCTCCAGAGATCAGGTAAACGGTGGTATTATTAGCCCTCAGCTTCTTGACTAACTCTTCTATGCCAGGAGAAAGAGTACATATCAAAAAGTAACATTAGTGAATATCATTCAATTAAAATTTAAATCAATATTCTGTTAATTTAAATATATACTACATAAATCATGTAAACTCAAGTTTGGAATAGAATGAAGCAAACTATATTTACGAAGCTTTATTGTTGTTCACCATCAAAACCAAACGGTTAATTCATTTTCTAATATTTAAAGATTTCCCCTCATATACAGAGATCAAAGTTTTGATTTGATGGCATGACCAAATATAGTTGTACTAACAGTTGAAACATAATAGCATCCACTATGTTGACAAGCCTTAGATCTGCCACTTCAAAATTCCCATGCTTCATTCTCATACCGGTTAAACACTTATTCTGATGAAAGTCGCAATTATACTCAATATTAATAACTTACAAATGGGAAAATTTTCAAAAATAATGATACAAGAAGTACAAAACTTGCATCAGGTGGCCTAATAAACATTATTTGACATGGTTAGTAGGTGGATTGTTGCAAGAAATAGTTTATTTATTAAAATGATGACTCTAAAAGTCTCTTTCATTATGATTTGATAACCTGATCCACAAAGATGCAAACATGGAATTAACTTTGATGCCACCATGCAGTCAAACTACACTAAAGATATGACACACATTAAGAATTGAAAATATTTGTAAAGTTTTAAGAGGTCACAACATTTCACCTTGTGTTCCTGATCCATTCATGAGCAAAAGAAGTATATGTTCATCCAATTGAAACAGATCCTAAAATATTTTGCACGATCTTGTAGAAATATAAAATAAAACATTATCATGACTTTAGCCATGCAGATACCTATAACACAGTGGACGATTTTTAAAATAGCTACCTGGAATAGAAAATGAAAAGTTTAACTGTAGTAAAAATAAAAGAAAACAACAGCCTATGCAATCAGGTAACATGATAAGTAAAGTTGATAAAGGAACATACTCTACTCCAGAAAATGATGCACCTATTAATGCACTAAAGAGAAGCTTTGCTATCTCAAAGAAATTGGACAGTGCTTCATGTTTTATAAGATTTGGTGCCAGCAAACTGTGGTTTTGGTGACACCTGAAGCATCCTGTCTTTTAGAATTAACATCCATTTTCAATATATATTTTGAGATGTAGGACAATATAAATCATATATCTCTATTGGTAAGATGGCAATGTTTCTATGGTTGTCTTCAAGTGTCAATGCAGAAATTCAATATTTTACCAAACTATCCAGCCCACCCATATTAAGCAAACAAGTCAAAACATTCTCAAAATAATGTAGGAAGCCCACATACCTTGGGGGCTTCTTTTCAAGAAAGTCCTGTACTTGGGAAAGGGAAGGATTAAATAAAGATAATCTGGCAGCCAAGGCCTCCTCAAAAGGAACAGAGCCACTCATTGCCCTAGCAATATCGAAACACAAAATCAATAATAGAGACTAATACCATACCAATTCAAGAGTTCTAAGTAATGTGAGACATCAAACCTAGAAGTCCATTCCGCAACAGCCTTTCCAGCTCCACAAAATTCCGCAAGTTCATCAATGGCCTCATCTAGGCACACCGTACTATCAACATCAAAGCACACCGCATTGGCATTTCTCCATAACTCAAGAACCTCTACAAATTTAAGATCACAACCATCAACCACAGAAACATTATTCTAAATTATCGAAATTAGCATTGAAAAACTAAATAGTGAATATTTCAAGAGTCGAATGATTTGTTATCATAAGCTCTAAAGTTCATGTCTACATAAGCAAACTCCAATCTTTGGACGTAAATTTCAACACTCAAGTGATAGGTCAATTCACTATTTTCTTGTACTTAATAAGAAATCCAACTGAAAAGAAGGAATTAACCAAGTTAAATATTAGACTCAACTAAATAAAAAAGTACTTAAGTTTGAATTAAACCCATGTTTCTGTCAAACTTGAAAATTGCAGATACAAGGAAACATTGAATGCCAACCTTTTGATGGTAGAGTGTTATCGAAGGGGCCCAACTTAGCAGCTTCCAACGGTTGAACGGAAGCAGCAATTAAGTTCAATGATGTAGGTGATTTGCTCATCCCAATTAGACTGAGATTGAATTTTTTCGTATATAAGTCTATTTTTTCTTTGATAATTCAATAGTTGGAGTAGGAAGATTTAAACCCTAAATGTATTTAGTGATAATATTAAACCCTCTGCATGCATTTACCTCTTCTTTATAGAGCTGCTTTTGCATTTGGTTATAAGCCATTACTGCTAAAGCGGCATGAATGGACTCCAGGGCACAAAAGATTGATGCAACTATATCCGAATCTGACTGGAAAATTGCAAAAAAAAAAAATCATTAAGAAAAGCAGAGCAAATACCAGAACTATTTGGCATCAAATCTCAGTATCATAACATATAACAATAAACCATGTATTGGAAAACAATACTCCATTTTATCTACAACCAAGTAGTAGTTATTTCAAAGAAAAATCCAAAAATAACAAGTTAGTAAGCTATAGTTAACAGCTTTGTACAAAAATTTCAAAATCATAAGAGAAATGGAAATCAATAATAAAGTAAGTTGGAGAGAAATACAATTCAAGTAGCATAGCTTAAGTCCTTTTTTTCTATGCATTGATAATTGGGGTTGGGGGGATTTGAAACCTGGATGTCTTCATTGGAAATACCAAGAGATGCCAATTGAGCTACAAGGCTCTTGGCGAAGCATAACTTAAGTCCTACAGGGCCCACAAATAGGAAAGTAGAGATAATAGTAGCTCAAAAGGTTGGGATATCAAAAAGAATGCCACATATCTGATAGCATAGCTAGGCTAAGGGCACAAATGGATTGAAATACCATTATGTGGGGGAAGAAGTAGAAACAATAATCAACCTTCCAAAAAAACAAAGGAATTGGTAATGCAATCACATCTAGGACCAGTCAAGTCATAAAAATATAAGATAGGCCAATCAAAGAAAGTTTTATATACATATATATATATATATATGTATATATATTATCTAAATTTATTAATAATTTAGTTGGTTTTTATGTAAATGACTGATGTCCAAAAAAAAATTGCATAACCCAGCAAATAAACAGAAATGAACTAGAACTCTAAAATACATAGGAAAAAGAGGATTTGAAAAGGTTAGTTCCAGATTTACAGCCAATGATATGTTAAAAGTACCATGTTCCCATGATCAACTAGAAGCAACACAATGCACCAGTATGGACTAAGTTGTTAAGCAACCAAGACTATCACCTTCCCAGCTAAGGTGGAAAAATTAGAAAACATCAATATATTGGGAGGAACTTGTGCTTATAATTTTATTAGCTGCGAAGCATTAGTTCCAACGCAAAACAATAAAGAAAGTGAGGCAAAACTAAACATGGGAAATTAGCAGTAACAACTAAACATCATGACTTGCAAAAAGTATGATATAAGGATGCATGGGAAATACATACACTACGCAGAACAGAAACATAATGGCGACAAGCTTACATGCTCGTATTCATCAATGGTCAAGCCTTCCGCTCGATGTATTTGATGATCAAGAACCCTTAAAAGCCTAACAAGAATATCTACCGGAACCAAATGTAGAAGTTTCTTTGCACGGATAGACATTATTTCGTTTATTAGCATCCTAAGATCAGAAAGAGGCACTGCTAACCACTCTGCTTCATCCCGATCATCACTAAGAATTTCAGCTCTACCACAGAAGTCCTCCAACAACTCACAAAAGTTTCCAATGGTGGCGACTGAACAAAGATATAGAGCAAAATATTCTCATACATACCAAAGAAATGAAAGAACAATTGAAGACAATACTAAAAGCAGAAAGCCAGAAAAATCAACCTTGAAGCTCAGCAGGATCTGGTCCAACCGATGATGAGAAATCATCGCTACTTTTCTTCTTTACTTTTGGTTTTCTAGAAGATGATGTCGATACGTTCTGCAATTCCATCTTCAAGATCAGCAAAAAAATACAACTCAATCATCAATTTCTAAAACCAAACTCAGACATACATTAGCTACAACATAGTCAGGTTGATAATTGTGAGTTGCCCCGTAGTCTCTTTGAGCTTTACTTGTAATATGTATGCTTTGCTCAATGGACTTCTTTTCAGGTACTGTACTGGTAGAGATTGGCTCATTAATAGGACCTGAGAAACTTGAACAATGCAATAAACAATAAGCACAGCAACAGTAAATTTAAATACGAAATAACCATATCAGCACAAAGAAAAAGATTTATTTATTGGTACTTACACTCCAAGAAAAATGATCTCTTGAAAAATGAAAGTATAATTTATTAGTAAAAAGCAAAAGATTCAGCAACTCTCTCTCTCTCTCGGGTAGCTCTATTTCATCCCTTTCATTCTTTTTTTTTCCCCCTTCCACTCTAACCTCTCAAGCAGGCTCTTTTTCATCTTTCCTTATTTTCCTCTCACTCCGTTCTCTGTATCAACTCTTTATCTCCTCATCAATTTTTAGATAAATTAATAATAATCATAACTATCAATCATGTAATCTTCTAGGCTTTAGCTTTGATAGTTTTTTTTTTTAAAGCTTGTTTTAAATCCTAAGATTAGATTAATTAATAGACTTAATTTTTTCATGCAACAAATGTTAAAAACACTTGACTATAATATTTGAACATTAGATTGAATTTACTATGACATATATCACACGTGCACCGTCCATAACACAGTAATTTGCTGCATGCATCTTTAACAAACCTCTTTTTCAAGGTTCACCAGTTTTGCGTTTTTTAACCCTCGTGTAATATTTGGGCGGGGGAGGAGGCTGCGGGGCATCAGCCTTAGGCTCATCAGCATGCTGCAAAAACATTAGGTGCATACAATCAATATTCGGTGTAATGATAAGAGTAAATAGAATATTACAAAATAGGCGTAAACATCGTAATTAATGTTATCGTACCATAGAGCTGCCTTTGTGTCCTATTTTGTGTCCACCTGTCCCACAAGTGGGTGCTCTTCTAGCACGTTGCGGTCTACCTCGTGGGGGTGACGGCTGATGAGGGAGATGCTCGTCCAGTACATCAATATCTGACTGTAGCGTGTCAATCCCAGCCGGAGGTCCTAGAGGGTCGGATGAGGATGAGGTAGGTGGGTAATGATGCTCTATGTACAGGCCAGGAGTAGGGATGATTGGCGT
Organism: Quercus gilva; assembly: GCA_023621385.1. Lineage (NCBI taxonomy): Eukaryota > Viridiplantae > Streptophyta > Magnoliopsida > Fagales > Fagaceae > Quercus > Quercus gilva. The sequence goes on from CM042481.1 coordinate 65,782,442, forward strand.
GGGTTCAGTACGGGGTGGGTCCATGGGCAAAGTGAGTACAGTAGAGCTGGTGGGTGTCTCAAGGTGCATAGGAGGGGTCATGGGACTGGGCTGCAAAGGTGGGGTGAGTGAAGGGACCTCAGCCTGAGGAGATATGTCTACCATGGGTGGAGGGACCTCAGACTGAGGAGATGCAACTAGGATGGGTGGAAGGACCTCAGGCTGGGGAGATGCGTGCATGATGGGAGCAGATATCTCAGGACTACTTACAACCTGAGGGGTTGTTGCACACTGTCCACGGCCCCTAATTGCACTTGGGCTTGGGCTTGCTGTAACTGGCCGACCACGGCCCATAGCTGCAGTTGTGATTGGGCTTACTGTAGTAGGCCGACCACGGCCCCTCGCTGCACTTGTGCTTGGGTTTGCTGTGGCAGGCCGACCACGACCCCTAGCTGCGCTTGTGCTTTGGCTTGCAGTACCACGCCGACCATGGCTCAATGTACTTGCGGGTGTTGCACTTGTGCTTGGGGTTGCAGTAGCTGCTGATTCAGTCTCATGCCCATTGTTTGCCTGCCCATTTGCTGCAAGACCACCACCAAGCCCAGCCACATTATTTAGGACGCGCCTGACATGGTTGTGAGCTACGCTGCCTGCAGGAAGCATCTCCAACAACGCTAAATGGCTTTCAATCTGAAACGGATTTGACACATGTATCAATTACAAAATGGATAATATAGTACTTATGCATCTACTCAAATACTCAACTAAGAACAAAAAGCATATGTTGTATTAGAATACTATATGTAACAGAAAGTGTTTAACTGGATGTCAGTCAGATGAAACCAAATGTGCAGGAAAAAAGAAATCAATTGATTCTACATTCGTAAAACAAAGCAGGCAATAAAATCTAATTAGAAGACATTACCATTATATCTAACTTAGCGCTGTTGCGGTCGATATACTTTCGAGTGACCGGACGGTACCACTTGTAATAGTCATGATTGCGGGGCATCTCACTAGGATTAGGGGGTGCACGGCAAAGTTGTTGTCGTCTCATATTCCAAGAAATGATATACGGTTCATGCTCCTCCCTCCAATTCTTTTCCACCTTCCCACGCAAGTCAATTCTATGCAGTCTATCATTGTACACAACATTTTCGGGTTGCTCCTGCGCCAACCCAAACTGTCGAAGGACACGGTCTGGGTGGTGATGCTCTACTATGCAAAAACAGACAAGTGGCACCCTTGCCGTCCACGTATCCCTCCCTGCAGTGCAAAAGTCAGGAAGGTGGCGAAAGTCTGCCTCATATGGCTGCCACATAATCTACAATAGAAACAAAAAACAATTATCATAACATTTTCAAATGTGAAACAAGGGAGAATACATAGATAAAGGAAAAAACCATAAAAAAAAAAAGCACAATACTTAAAAGGATGAAAATTAACATAACGAAATAGAATTTTAGATTTTTATTACCTGATCCGGCTGCATTCTAACTAACTGCTCGCGATAGTGGATCAAGGCCGTGTTGGATGGCCTACTCTTTGGGCTTGGCACCCGCACCCACCTACAGTTACGAGCAAATAATATAAGATAAAATAATACAACTTAGTTATTAAGAAGAGTACATTGCATAACAGCAGATATCAAGAAAAAACTTACTTAAATGCAAGTGGAGCATTTGGCCATGGGCCATAATCACATCCAGGTGCGGGCTCTATCCTCGGGCATAAGAATGGCAACCTTGCCCATGCCCAATACTGGACCAAGGTGCACGCCCCACCAATCTGCGATGCCCCTTTCTGGCTTGCCCGACGCAACTCTCTATACAACCAGGCCAGGCAACCACTACCCCAACTATACTGTGGCGGATCACGAAGGTTCCGCAGGAACGCCAAGAACATGAGATGCACCCTATCTCCCGACTTGTCCATGAAAAGCTTATCTCCTAGCAGTGCTAAAATATAACACCGGGCATACTGGTGTATTTGCATCTCCGTTGCGTCATGAGGCAGTGGCGCTGCAATGGCCTCAACAAGGCGACTAATGTGAATTCTTTGCCCCACCAAAGTTTTGCCGTCATTCGCGGGAGTAAAACCAAGCAACTCCGTGCACAACGGACTCCAATCCCCATCCGCCACACTAGTCGGCCCAACCAAGACCTCACCCTCTATAGGAAGTCCGAAAATGACCTCCACATCTTGTAGGGTGATTGACATCTCACCATGTGGAAGATGGAATGTATGAGTTTCCGGCCGCCATCGCTCAACTAGTGCCGATATTAGGCAATTATCTATTTCTCTTGAAGGGGCCCTAAATAATCCTTCCAGTCTTAGCAACTTGATGATGTCAATCACCCGATTATCTCGCATCTGAATAGTGGCCATCTCCTTTGTGCGACCACGGCACGTCAGTGGACCCATGTCCTGCAAAATCGATAACAATTATAACGGTTTTTAGTACTGGATATACAACTTTCAAAAAACTTGTTAACTAAACGTCAAAGACAACGTAAAAATTAAAGCAGCTATTAGAAGTAGATATTTCACCTCGCCATTCCAAATATCCTCTGATCGATGATATGGCTGTCGTGTCAACAATGACTGATCAAGCGGACCAGGGCGCACAATGTCTAGCTCCTCATCGATTAGAGGGTCCATACTACAAAGAGTACTACTGTGAGATCATTAACAGAAAATTTGAAGTGAAAAGAAAGAGTTACAAAAACAATCAACAATTCATTCGCACCCCAATAGAAAGAATTATTTGCAGGTGAGTCAGAAGTTTTTCCACAAATTTTTGTAGATTTGGTTAGGTTCAAAATAATACTGCCTATTTTCGAATTTTTTTCCATTTAACAATAAATATAAAAAAATTTAGTTAGTTGTCATTTTTGAGAAGAAAATTGAAAATTAGCATCCCGAGTGTTTAAAACTCGAGTTTTTAAGTCTCGATTTGTAAACGGATGGGTCTGATTTGGAAAACAATTAATGTCGAAATCGAGTGTTAAACACTCGAGTTCCGGAAAACGCCGCTATAGGGCTTAAAAACGCCACTATAGGGCTCTTGTATGACACTCAAGAAAAAATTTTTGCAAGAAACGCCGCTATAGGGCTTTAAAACGTCATTGTAGAGCTTAAAAACGTCACTATAGGGCTTCCTGAACCTGGTATGGCACTCATAAAAAACATTTTGCAGAAAAACGCCGCTATATGGCTTTAAAACGTCACTATAAGACTGGTTTTATTGCAAAAAATGTAGAAAATATGTAGCAAATAAAATTATCTTCGCAGTTATTTTAATGGTAAATGATAGCCAATATATTCAATTTAGGAGGGACTAAATCACATCAGAGTATCAGACCTTTATTAGTAACAAAAAATGATTCTATACAAATACCAACTTACCAAGATATAGAGCATTATATTTAATCAAAGCTATAATAATTGCAGATGAATCAGAGAGTCCAGAATAAATTATAAACAACAAACTAGAGAACTTTAATGAGGACTTGTATCTCAACTCTTTTGTAAAGTTAAAAACACTCTTTTTATATTTGCCCGTTTTTCCCTTTATTTCCATAACAATAAAAATTTTAGTAACAACACATCAAGTATACAAAAGCTACTGCCAAAATTATTAGTGGAACATAATAGATCCAGAATTTTAAAAATAAAATGATGAAGGGACTACCTAAAGTAGTTATTCAGTCATACACAATATCAAGGATAAAGAACAACCACCTAGGCGTGCTACAATCTGAAGAGTTTCATAATCAAGAACATCATGCTATCCCTAAATTCAAACAATTTGTTAGAGTTGGATTATAGGGACCAACCTTTTGTGTATAAATGGGTCTTCAACCATTTAAATCACACAGAAATTAACAAAAACATCCCTTGGACACAATTTAGAAGATAAAAAATACATTAACAAAAATAAATGATTAATGCTCAGAAACTGATATGATGCTTTGGGTTCCGAAATGAAAAGGAGCCTTTAAGGGACTAGCTGTTAGTGTTGGGGCTCTACCAGCACAACGACAATTCCAAGATAGGATTCTCATGGTGCGGAGGGATAAAACAATTACAAGAACAACCACCAGCCATAACTCAGTAACTTCAAACTGAAGAAACTCTTTAACTAGAGCCCTCCAAAGTCTACACATACAGCCTACCAACAAGAACAACCACCATCCATAATTCTATAATCCAATCACCAATCTACTCCAATAAACATTCACTCTTGACAACCACAAACCAAACGCCCTACGAAATCTACAACATAACCCAACACCAAAATTCTACAGCAAAATACAATCACCTGCCAACATCAACAAAACTACCAACCAAAACTCAGAAAGTAAGATAAAGCTGGAAAAGAGCTTACGGATCGAATCCACAGGTCGAGGATGACCTGCTGACTGGGCAGAGTAAACCCAAACCGGGTGGAGCGAAACCCACAGATAGGGAAGGAAAAAGCCCCACAAAACTTTAGTTATTTTGGACGTTTCGAAAATATTTTGATTATTCTAAACTTTTTTGGGAGGTATTTTAGTTATTTTGATTAATTTAGGGGTTTACTTTGGTCATTTCAATGGTTTAATGCTATTTTGATCATTTGGAAGATTTTGGGATATTTAGATTATTTTACAAAGGTATTTTGATCATTTTAGTGATTTTGGTGGTATTTGGGTAATTTAGTGGGTTTGGAGTATTTTGGTCATTTTAGTAATTTTGGAAGTATTTTAATCATTTTCGTAATTTCAGTGGGATTTAGTAATTTAGTAGACTTAAGGTGGTTTAGTCATTTTAGTAGTTTTTCGAGTATTTTAATTATTTTAGTAGTTTTGGAGGTACTTTTTGTCATTTTAAAAGTCTTCATGGGTATTTTAATAGTTTTGGGGTTTTCAGTTATTTTGAAGGTTTCTCGAACCCGGCTGTGACCTCTCGGTCGTGTTGCTGATTCAAAAGTCATAACAATTGTTGTAGCTTTAACCTATATGACTTTTTGTCACAGTAAGATGCAAACTGATTGGTCTGCTTGCTAAGCATCCCTTCCAGCCTAACTTCGTCCCTTCATGGTCAAAGACACACAACTAACATTTTGTTTTCATCTCATAAAGTGTTATATCTCATTAAAATGAGTAAGTTTTTCGGATTCTTTCTGAACTAATTATATAAAAAAGGCTAGATAGTTTTTTTTTTTTCCAAGTTAAACTATGAAATAGTTATAATTTAATCAGTCTATAAATTTAACAAAAACTGACATAAATTGAAAGAGTTCGGTTACATTCAAAGAAGAGCGAAAAGATGAATTTTGGGCTATAAGTACCAAGACAATGTCCTCAGTTAAATTTGGACAAAACTAAGCTTAATAGTCCTTCACATGGTCTATAAATAATCCAATTGCAAAATGTTTTCTTGTGCCAAACAATTAGGCCAAAATTGGTAAATGTCCCTTTCACACAAACTTTATAGCATTTTGCTTCCTTTCCCAAATTAATTAGGAAAATATCCTTGTTTTGAAACTCGATTTTCTAAAAATCGAGTTCCAAATATAAAACTTAATTTTTCGAACATCTAGACTTAGAGAAATTTTTTTTTTTTTTTTTTTTTTTTTTTTTTTTTTTTCGGTTCGCTATAACTTGATTGTCCAAAAATCAAGTTTTAAATTAAAACTCGATTTTTAAAAAATCGAGTTTCAAAACAAAGGCATTTCCCTAATTAGATTAGGAAAATGAGCAAAATAATAGAAAGATTGTGTAAAATGGACATTTGCCAATTTTCTCCCAAACAATTAAGACAAATGCCGTGAATTACTTCAGATTAAGAAAGTGGGGCAAGAAGTGCTTTGAAACCTTGCCTTCCACTAGAAATCGGGCTGTCTTAATATGGTTATTAATTTTAATCTTAGGACATGCGTTGAGAGTGATGATAAACATGTTTTGGAAACAGTTGATAACAATAATAGGCCACAAGGCAGAAACGTGGTGGTTCTACAAGGCCAAAAAAAAAATCCTCTTTTCTTCTTTCTTGTCAGTAAAAAAATTTATCAGTCAGTGAGGCACATAAACTATAGAACAGACCTTGCCCATCACAAGCTACAAACTAAAATGATCAACACTAAACCGCTGCACTTGTACCTTACCTGTCATACATTCTTCAGAATAGCCAATTGTCAAACAGAAAAATTAAACATTACAACAGATTCATACCATATCTAATGGTACCACTATCAGTGTGTTCATTTTTTTTCCCTTATGGATTTGAACTCATCATCCAGTAATTTTTTTCATTGACTCCAATCTCCAGTATTTTTTTCTTATTATTGAACAGAAGAAAGTCTACTCTAGCTTTTTAAAGAATTACACAGAAAATGGATAGCAAAATAGCTCATAATATAATTATTGAAAATTAAAGATAAATTATAAGATCAAAAGGCGCAGGTGGGTGGGGGTGATTTAACGGAAGCCTAAAAGGAGAAATTTAAATCATCAATCTGCAAGGTCACCTCGCATTGACAATTGATTTCATTTGTTCTTCTTGTGGACTTAGTTCTTTCTCACTTGTATTGACTTAGTTCTACAGGTTCTTGCAGATAAAAACTACTGTCATTGCCAAAACATAACCATCTTCTCAGAACATCAATGAAAAAAACACACAACAAAAAAAACCAAAAAAGATCCGAAATTGAAAAACGAAAAACCCTAGAGAGAGAGAGAGAGGGGCATCTAAGGAGCAAAAATGACAAAGTATTGAGAAGAAATAGAGAGTACCTTCAGCACGGTGGGCTACGAACGGCGAACGGCGAAAGGCGAAAGGCGAAGCGGCGAACGGCGAACGGCGAAAGGCGAAAGGCGAAGCGGCGAACGGCGAACGGCGAAAGGCGAAAGGCGAAAGGCGAAAGGCGAAGCGGCGAACGGCGAACGGCGAACGGCGAAACCAACGGCACAGTGGGCTACGAATGCTTGAGAGTGAATGAGTGAGTGCGTTTGAAAGGGAGTTTGAGAGGGAGTTTGAGAGGGCTGAGCGAAATGGCGTTGGAGTGAGCGAGTGAGTGAGTGAGTGTTTTGTTTGAAATTTTCTGTATTAAGCTATAGAAATCGAGTCTTATAAACTCGATTTCTACGTGGCTCCACGTGGAAATTTGGTCCAGGAAAGGGAGCAGAAAAACATGGAAATCGAGTTTTAGAAACTCGAGTTCTAATTGAATCTCGAGTTTCTAAAACTCGAGATGCTAATTTTACAGATACTTCCCAATCCGGGCAGCTAACGAAATTGTTGAAATGTTTTAGTTATTTGGCAAGGGAGTTCGCACAGACGATGTTGTATCTCTCTTTTTATTGCTCTCTCAGTCTCTCTTTCACGCTCAATCTCTTTCTCACTGGAATCCGATAAATAGCGCTTCAAACTTCAAAGGAGAATTGAAAAAGCTCAGGTTTGATTTCTCTCATTTTCTACACAATCTTTCGAATTAGCAATTAAAATGGGTCTAGTTGTGTAAATCTTTTAAATACATTTGTTCTCTTCTGCGAAATTGCTTTGGGCATATTTGGTTTGTCTTTGAAATTTCCTGGTTATGTATTGGACAAGGTATATATGCTTTAAACATTATGTCCTTAATAATTGTGTGGTCTTGTTTAATGGTGACATTGTGGGTGCCAATGTTTTCAGTTTTAATAGTTTTGTTGATTATTGCCATACGAAATATGGTTCATTTTGAAATGCGTACTTCATTTTTAAACTGTTTGAGAACACAATGCTACTGAAGGAAACAGAGTTGGCACTGTGACGAATATTTCTTGCACATTTGTATCATAAATGTGTTGTACTACGGTGCGCATGTAACTTGCTAAAAGCATACTCTGTGGGAATACAGTTGATTATTGCAGGTCCTTGTGTATGCTTCCGAAGGCAGCTCAGGTTCATGTGCTCTGTGCTCCAAGTGGCCACAAATATTAGTTTGGAATTGCTTGGGATTATGATTTCTGCCTATGATCTGTAAGAACTATTTATGTACGGAGTGGTATGTCTATTCACTCTGCACTAAAAAGAATAGAACACTAGGTTAGTTGTTTGTATCTTTCTAGTTTTAAGCAGGTCTGTAAACAACTAGATTTATTAATCTATCCCTTAATATGGGCTGCTGCTTCTTTTTTCCTTTTTTTTTTCCAGTCAGTGAATGTGTGGATCCTTGGTACCTTGTTCTTTCTATTAAAACACAGATTTGGTGCTTCTCCAAGTGGCCTGTACTCTACTTTAAAATGTTCTCGTGGAACAGAAATGATTTTGGGACAAGTGGCACAATCCTAGGACTATTTTCTAGATCTGCTTTGCCTAATTTCTAAAAGAAATCATTTACTTTGATGACAGATAGAATATATATGAATACAATGTTTCTTCCTATAAATGTCCAAGGCAATCCAATTTGATAGTTTAAAATCAATTTTCGGCTCATACAAGCACTCATCTGTTAAAAGTGGTAATCTATATCTTGCCAAAGGCAATCCAATTTGATTTCTCTCTCTCTATAGCCCATACAACACTAAAGAATAAAAAGGACAAGGGACAAAAAAAAGAAAAAAAAAAAAATGCTCGTAGAATGTTACTGTTAGGAGGAGCTAAACATCAAGAAGGTGAAATGACAAAGTTCTTGCCCTTTGTCAAGGCTCATTTTACTAGGATCTGTTGCTTGTGACATGATTGGAGTGTCATCCATATCCAGGTCCCTCTTGATACTATCCTTCGAGGTGGCATAGACGACCTTACTTCTCACTTTTGATGTATCAAGGTGACCTGAAAAACAAGAGTCAACTTTCATAGGCAACATTGCATAGCAAATTGTATTGCTCCCTTAAAACATGAATAGAGATTGGCCTGGTGTTCTAATATTGTGCAGGGGCCTTGAGGGGTATGCCTTTGGAAGAGTATAAGGAAGGTTGGGATACTTTTCACCGTTTTGTTAGCTTGAAGGTGGGGGATGGATCTTCTATCAGATTCTAGCTTGATTAAAGGGGAATTTCCCTAAGTTGTATGGCATGGCACATAATAAAGAGGCGTCAGTGGCAGATTTAATATCCTTCTCTTTGGATAGCTATCGTTGGAACACTAGCTTTACTCGGTTGGGTCAAGACTGGGAGTTAGAGTCTATTGCTTCCTTTATGGATTTACTTTATTCTGGAGTGTGGAAAGGGGACGGGGTGGATAAGTTGTGCTGGAAACTGTCTTCTGTAGGAGTTTATGATGTGCGATCTTACTACAAAGTCTTACAACCCCCTTCTCATATGTCTTTTCCTTGGAAGACGGTGTGGAAACCAAACTTGCCAACAAAGATTAGTTTCTTCATTTGGACGGCGGCATTGGGTCTTATTTTAACAAATGACAATTTGCAAAAACGTTGGCTTGTTGTTATTAACTGGTGCTGTATGTGTAAGAGGGCTGGGGAGACTACTAATCACTTACTTTTATGTTGCCTGGTAACTAGAGAGTTGTGGTGCATGGTGTTCACTCTTTTTGGGGTACATTTGGTTATGCCCAGTGGTGTAATGGAGCTTTTATCTAGCTGGCCGGGTAAGTTCAGCAAACATAGAAATGAGGTTGTTTGGAACATTATTCCTCATTGTTTAATGTATGGCATTTGGCAGGAGAGGAATGCTCGGATTTTTGAAGGAACTGAAAGTTCAACTCAAGACCTGAAACTAGCTTTTTTCCATACTTTGCTTTTGTGGACCTGGCTTCAGGTGTTTCCACTTTTAGCTTATAGCACACTATAAGAGAAATGCATAATATGCCATGTCTGCTAATTAGAGAGTGAGACTGTAATTCATGAATTAATAAAATGCCCAATTGCAGAAGCTGTTTGGAATATAGGGAATCTGTTGCTATTGGATGGCCAGATGGAGGATTTTACTGACCTTGCTGTGCAGATTATGAATTCAAATTCTTCAATTCAGAGGCAGTGGGATCCTTCTTATGTATAGCTAGGGCACTATGGAAAAACACAAACAGCATAGTTCATGAGGATGGAAGTGGTTTACCACAGCAGATACATAGTGAAGTGCAAGTGCCAAGTGTTATCGTGTGATTATGTCCTATGCTAATGCAGGCCCAACCTTTCAGTATCAATCAGGGATGTTCTTGGAAGCCCCCTCCCTTGGATTGGAAAAGGTAAACATAGATGGTGCTTTATATGAACATGATCAATATTCTGGTATTGTACTGGTATCATTGTTCGACTCCAAAGGAGATTTCATGGTAGCTATGTGTAATAGAATTAATGGGGTTTTCCAAGTACCAGAAATTGAAGCTCAGGCATTGGAAACAGGAATGTTGTTCAATTATTATATGGGTTTTCGTCGTATCATGATGGAAGGTGATTGCATTTGCACAGTGAGGTTTTCTCGGCTGTAAAGAATTTGGGAATGTAGGAGCAAGCTACAGCCATCTGGTTCAAGGAATTCATAAAAAATAAATAAATAAAAAACAGCTGGTTTTTCAGAATTTTCTTTCAACCTGACACGAACGGAGGCTAACCAAGCAGCACGCCTAATAGCCAAGCACATACAGTATGGAAATAGGGAGAAAGTATGGCCTGAAGACACACCACCTTGTATTGATCCACATATTTATCATGATAAAGCTCTGTGTATTTCTGCATAATGGACTGCTATGATGTGTTGTATTTCAGTTTATGTTTAATGAAATTATAAGAATTTCATTGAGAGAGAGAGAATCAGTCACGAACACCAACTAGAATAGCACCAAAAATCCAAATTGCAGACCAAGTGTCTGATGTCTCCATGGTCAGAGACTTTGACACAATTGTACTCTAGAAGGTCATTCACTATTATCTATAGAGCAATTTGAGCACAATCTTCTACAGGCCACAATGTTGCAGAGAAATGCCTGTGAAGATCCTAACTAATGTGCATTACTAAAGCAATCATTATTCTATGCCTCATCTCCAGGAAATATTACGTTCCCTTAGCTAGCATGAAAGAGGCAGAGAATATGTTCTACCAAGCAACAAAACCACGTTTGATCTAATACAGCTAAGATAGGGTAAATTTTCAAACCCCCATTTCTTTACACATTTTTCTTATTCTAACTTTCAGCTATATCAACACGGCCATCAAGAAAAGTGAGACATATTCTGAAGTTATCTAGTCATATGATCAACTACCCCAAAAGTTGTATGAACCAACATGAATGTTTGTAAATATTGAGGATTGAAAGCAATTATGTAAAATCATAACCCTTTTTAAAAAATTTAGTCCAGTTTCATAAATGAGCTCAAGTCTCCCAAAGAAATCTATAAGCAGACATCAGCAAAATTGCCAAGCTGTTGTCTTCCTACCCTGAATTTGAACCATGTATAAACACAGTATGCAGTTTATTGTAAAGCTTTGTTCATATAGCATCTATAATGTCATTGACCTTTTATTGGCTGTGATTTGTTTGCAGGAAAAATACTGAATATTGTGCAGAGGCCTTGAGGGGTATGCCTTTGGAAGAGTATAAGGAAGGTTGGGATACTTTTCACCGTTTTGTTAGCTTGAAGGTGGGGGATGGATCTTCTATCGGATTCTAGCTTGATTAAAGGGGAATTTCCCTAAGTTGTATGGCATGGCACGTAATAAAGAGGCTTCAGTGGCAGAGTTAATTTCCTTCTCTTTGGATAGCTATCATTGGAACATTAACTTTACTCGGTTGGGTCAAGACTGGGAGTTAGAGTCTATTGCTACCTTTATGGATTTACTTTATTCTGGAGTGTGGAAAGGGGACAGGATGGATAAGTTGTGCTGGAAACTGTCTTCTGTAGGAGTTTATGATGTACGATCTTACTACAAAGTCTTACAAACCCCTTCTCATATGTCTTTTCCTTGGAAGACGGTGTGGAAACCAAACTTGCCAACAAAGATTAGTTTCTTCATTTGGACAACAGCATTGGGTCTTATTTTAACAAATGACAATTTGCAAAAACGTTGGCTTGTTGTTATTAACTGGTTCTGTGTGTGTAAGAGGGCTGGGGAGACTACTAATCACTTACTTTTATGTTGCCCAATAGCTAGAGAGTTGTGGTGCATGGTGTTCACTCTTTTTGGGGTACATTTGGTTATGCTCAGTGGTGTAATGGAGCTTTTATCTAGCTGGCCGGGTAAGTTCAGCAAACATAGAAATGGGGTTGTTTGGAACATTATTCCTCATTGTTTAATGTGTGGCATTTGGCGGGAGAGGAATGCTTAGATTTTTGAAGGAACTGAAAGTTCAACTCAAGACCTGAAACTAGCTTTTTTCCATACTTTGCTTGGGTGGACAACGGCTTCAGGTGTTTCCACTTTTAATTTCTTACCTACTTTGCTTGATAGTTGTACTTTTCATGCATCTTAGTTTACCTTAGCACACTTCCTGTGTGCTTTGGCTTTTTGTAGTTCATCATTTTCTTTCCATGAAGTTTTATTATTTAAAAAATAAAAAATAAAAAATCTCCATCAGGAGAATTTCATCATTGACAGATGCATTAGCTATCTTTGACCCGTATTCAACTGGGAACAATAACCCTTTAGATGCAAGTCACAACTCATTGGCTCCATTATATAAGCTTGAACCCTTGTGCTTGAACATCAATAGCTTGTTCATAATTGTACCTTTTCATTAAGTGCACACACTGTGGGCTCCTTGATCTAGCTTGGAATAGATTCACAAGGATTTGTACCAAGCTGGATGGGTGAAATGGTACTCCAATATTATGGCAACTTGCTTCTCCTTTGGTATTGGATTTTTGCCAATGGACATCTACCAAGGTGTTCAAATGAACCTGAACCTTACAGTTTCATCTTTTTTCTAGCACTTTTTAAGAGTCTTTTATTATTCCACATTTGATAGGAGTATAGACCTTTCAAGTAACTCGTCTGTATCAGTTTCTACTGAAGTCTTACAGGATTTCGTTTCTTGAACTTGTGTCAAAGTTATTTGATGAGAAAGATAGCAGTGAAAGCTAGGAATATGATATTGTTGGAAATCTTTGATATCTCAATAAACAATCTTTTTGGCAAAATTGTCAAGGGCATATTTAATTTGTCTTTTCTTGGTTACATGAACTTTCATAAAACAATTTTTTGAGAACAATTCCATCATGCACCCAGTCTAAGATTTTTTATGCATCTAGCTACTGTGCCAATCTTGAACTCAATGGAGCCCTTTCCCAAAAGTTCTCAAAAGAAATTGGCAAAAAATGAGGACGACTCTGAAAACCCCTAGTATGAATAGATATGAGAGTTGGATATGCTGTTGGTTCTTGGGGAATCTGTGGAGTTCTCTTCTTCAAAAGGACTTCAAGGTATGATGATTTCAGGTTTATCGATGACATGAAAGATCAGTGTGACTAAAATGTTAAAATTGAACTGGTTACTTCAAATTATGAAAGACATCATCTTTGTTCTTTTTCATGTTGGTATGCAAGTAAAAGGCATCATCTTCTTTGAGATATACTGCAAATATTATGTCCTTAACAATTGTCTGCTCTTGTTGATGTTTTAGGCGCTGCACTGTAAATGTGATTTAATTCATATCTAACCTTCTACCCAGTGGGATTTTATTTCAGAAATATGTTGATACTAAAATGGAGCCAACATTTTCAATTTTTAGTCTAGTTTTGTTGATTGTTGCCATATAAAATATGTTTCGTTTTCAGATGCAGATTTAATTTAAAATGATTTGATAACACAATGCTCTAGAAGGAAACAAAGTAAGCGCTAAAACAAGTTGTTTCATACACGTTTGTATCGTTCAATTTTGTACTATGATGCACATGTAACACTCTAAAAGCTTACCCTATGGCAATACTATTGATGATTGCAGGTCCTTGTTGTGCATGCTTTAGAAGGTAGCCCTGGTTCATGCTTTTCAAGAGGCCACAAAGATTAGTTTGGAATTGTAGTAGGTCTCATTAGCCCCTGAACTTGTTATAAACTGCACATAAATAATTTTCTAAGGATTATGATTTCTGCCTTATGATCTATACAAACCATTTATATTTATACACATATATACACACACACACATATGGTAGAATAACCATGTAATGAAAAAAATCTTGCCCTTTGGGAAATTCTCATCAGTGAAGAAATCTAAATCATAGACAGCATAGCGGTACTCATTGGTAGGCAGAGACTTAGGAAAGTCCTCGTTGGTTTCATATGGGCTTCCCAGTTTCTCCACCACCACTTCTTGATTCTCAATCTTAAAAATAATGAACCAATAATTCCTCTTTGCTTTTAGCTCCAAGAACTTCAGTTTAATTCATCATGCACAACCATTCTAAATGCTGCATTCGCCTAAGCTGGAGGATTTATTTTTCTTTGGAAGAAGGAAATAAAGATAGGTATCAATCACGGATGGCCTAACGGAAATCATAATGCATATACAATAAAGGATAATAGGATTTATTTGTTTAAGAAGAAAACAATATCAAGAAATGCATTGCAGCACTTCTTTTAGTAGTATGTCATAATTATTGGACAAAGCATGTTTTCATTACTATATTGCATCACAAACAAGTGGACTTGAAAGATGACCAAAAGGCACTTCTCTTGTTTTGATGTGGTATTAAGTATAAGAGACGATGGTAATAGCTAACTACCTACTGTTTATTTTGTTAAAATGTTCACATCATGTAACAGAAATGATTTTATTCTCTTATGCTGCTCTGCTTGTGTAGGTTCCAATGAATAAAGTTCGCATGTCAAGAATATTTTCATAAATAAAATAACGGGAAGCAGCAAGCAATGCTCATTTTAGAGAATTAGGCATATTGGGACAAGTAGCACAATCCTAGGAATATTTTCTAGATATGCTTTACCTAATTTCTAAAGAGATCCTCTACATTGATGACAGATTCTACATAATTGATTAATTGTGCAAAATAAATGGCTCTATTTAACAAATTCATGATGCTATTTGATGGATTCCTTGCAACCCGTGTGTAAGAAGGAAGCCCAGACTATAGAAGAGTTCGCTGCTAAAGTCTAATTCTCCCTGTGCAGAATTTGGCCTTCAATGTTTATGGAGAACATCTGAGAGCATTATTATTGGTGGAGAACATCTAAGAGCATTATTATGTGAGTTTTTATTGTAATTTGATATGAGTTATGTATGTGAGTAATCTATGGACTACATTGTTCCATGCTATAATATGTGTTCCATTTTATATGTTTTTTAATAAGGTTCCTCCACTTCAAAGTTTACATTGTTCCAAGATTGCTTCCTAACAATCGAGAAATTTTTTTAGTCAAAAAAATAATTGTATATAATTTGGGGTTAAAAAAATATTATTATTACATTAAATGATTATTGGCTATCATGTGGCGGTGGCCGTGGCGGTTGCGGTGGTTGTGATTGTTATTTATTGTAGTGGATATATTATTTTATTGTGTTGAAAGCTAAAATAAAATCACCGATGTTGGGTGTTTTGTAAAGTGAGAAGTAAAATAGATAAAGTAGTTTTTTTGTGTGCCAAATAGCTAAATTTATGGCTCCACAAATGTGGATGCTCTAGGAAGTTTTTTTCTATAATCTCCAAAGAAAATTATTTTTTTCAAATACTTTTTTAATTGATAAATGAGCGGTCAATTACCTAGGACATAGATACAGTAAATAGTTTAGTGCTGCACTTCTGTTTTCCCCCAAATGAGAATTCTCTCAACAATGCTTTCCTTTAGCTTCAAGAAATTTAAAAACAAGATGGTTCATTTATTTAGATAAATGGAGTAGAGGAACAATAGTGAAAAGGAACTGTTAAGGGAATTTGGACAATTGCCTGAGATTGGCCATATGGAAATTTAACACTTTTTTGGACCCTTATTTAGCTGGACAATTTCTTGGACATCGTATTGGATTTGAAAATGGAACTTATCTTTGGCTTCAGGGTACTGCTTCAATATGGAACTTGAATTATTTATAACTCGGTCTGTACTGTGAATGCAAAGGTCTAAACAGCTTTCAATGCAGGAAATGGCAACCAGCAAGATATGGTAAATTGAGGTGAACATTGATCTGAATGCAGGAGACTGTGTCAAAATATATGGGAACTTCAAATTTGGGGCAACATGGAATGCTATTAAAGTTACTCTTTGAGTGGTGCAAACTTATCTAATATTCTAAATCTATTCCCAATTATTATTCACTAGAGATTAGCAAATCTAGTCCAAGACATGTAAATTGACTTTATCTATTAAATAAAAATTGGTTTCTTCTACCTCTGATAAATACCTTGTATGCTTTAGGACCTCAAGAATAGGCCCTAAAACACCTCGCCCATGCAAACTCAATTCTCATAATTCAGAAGCATTTCATCCCAGTAAATTAGAGAAAGAACACTCTTTTTTAAAACAAAAGGCTATTTCTCTTCAAGTGTCTCAAAAACAAGAAAAGTTCAGATCATACGCAAGATTTCTTAAAACAAGAAGAGCTCCACCTCGGACCAAATCCATTTGCAATTTTAAAAAAAATTCTGAAAAAAATTAGGAGATTTACAATCAAAATCATTAAATTCAATTAATGGTATATAAATTGATTTAAACCAAAACAACGTAAGTAAAAAAAAATCAAGATACTCCATGCATAAACTAATTGACAATTTGTCATTGAACCATTTTAACCAGACTTTTTTTTTTTTTTTTTTTTTTTAACTTTTATTTTACATAGGAATTCATACCTCACAAAAATTTCAAGCTGTTAACAAAGAAAACCCAGTTTACACGATATTAGATTTCAGTGTCTCCTATTGTTTGTTGTCAAGATTCTAAGGCCTCGCAATCAAGCTTTAATTTTCTAAGACACCTTCTTGAAAAATCTAGACAGACAAAAAAGCTATTATGTGTATTCATTGTTAGTGTGGAAAATTATGTACTAAAGAAACAATTTTCTAAATTGAAAAGTTCTATCTAGCGTGTGGATTACTCCAAATCCAAAGACTCTAGACAATAAAAAAAAGTCTCTAAAACTCTCTTTTCAAGACTTTAGGGGTTCAAAGTCTTTGAATCATAAATTTATAATTTCCTAAAAGAAAAAAAAAAGTATGAAAATGAATTTATCATTATTTGAATAATCACGAATTCAGAATTATCGTATTGTATTTTGATCTTGGTCACAATGGTGGCATCGTAGTTGCCCCATTATGGTTAGGAGCCAGTCTAATTTGGGTTTTCAAATGGAGACTTAAAGTTTTGGATATTTTGTTTAACCTCTATTTTATCTTGTCTTTTTCAAATAAAAAATAGTCATAATTTTGTAATTACTATAAGACCAATTGTCTCTATTACGTCTTGCAAGTTGGAGGACTCTTTTTCATATTGTTTGGATTTTAAATGATTTTAAATATATACGAGTCCTAAACCATCAAACTCAACTCTTCGTCCAATTCTTTTTGAGGAGCATTTCCCAGAAAGCATTGAGTTGGAATTATAGAAAACATGTCATCAATCAACTATAAAGTTCCAAAAAAATGGCATTTGAAAAATGGCATCTAATGTATTTTTAGGGTTTGCCTTATCTTTAATAATTTCTTAAAAGGAATCTCCTTTTGTTTTAATGAGAGACTATCACATCACTCACTAAATAAATAAAAAGTGGGGATTAAAACCCACTACCACTTGTCATTGTATATTTAAAACAAAGGACATATCAAGTTAAAAAAGTATTAGAGGTAAGCTACACCCGTATTTTTAATTGTTGTTAATGGACCAACTTGTCCTTGGATCATAGCATAGGTGGTAACTAATGGGTAATCAAAATGAGAAAGTATGGATTATTTCCATAGTACTTAATTATTTATTTATTTATTTAATAAAATGGAAATATATAGATATGGAGCTATTTTGTAAAAGTTAAGATTCAAATAAAAACTTTCATTTTAAAATTCAATTCAAAGCATGAATTTTTATACTCTAGGAATTTTAATATATGGAAATTGTAGTAAACTTTGATAAGATTGAGTGTTATTCCTATTTTATGCTCTAAACAGGAACTAACAAACTCTTCAAACTACTAATAGATAACTGACACGTGCATTTCCAGTCTAATAGGTGATCTTAGTGTTCATCTAGCAATCATGGTAGCTCTATTTGGAGTCTCTTAGTAAGCAGTGATCGCTTTGTAAAGTATCAAACAAAAGACAATAAGATTCTACGTAATTGTGCAAACTAAATGGCTGTTTGTAACAAAATTCGAGGATATTTGATGAATAACTTGTAGCCAGTATGTAAGAAAGAAGCCCAGGCTGTAGAAGATCGAGTTGGTTGCTAAAGCTTCTCCATGTGTATGGTGAATATCTTGAGAGTTATTTTCTTAATCTCCAAAGAAATTTATTTTTTTCAAATATTTTTTCAATTAGTAAGTAAAAGCTAGATTAAATGTTTGACGTTGGATATGGTATTAGAGGGTATTAGATTTCAATATCTCCTATTCCATGAAATGAATGTTGAATTCTTCGCACAATTATTGTTTGTCAAGATTCTAAGGCCCCCATGATTTTTAATTTTCTTGAACCATACTTTCTTGGAAAAACTAGATGGAGAAAAATGTTATTGAGTGTATTCAATGTGTAGTGTGGAATTCCATCAAAAAGAAAAAGTTCGGTGTAGAAAATTAGGTACTATAAGAAAAAATTTTGTGGAAAACATTTTGTGGAATTCCATCAAAAAGAAAAAGTTTGGTGTGGAAAATTAGGTTATCTAAGAAAAAATTTTCTAAATTGAAAAGTTTTACTTAGCGTAAAGGAGACTCCAAAGACTTCGGAAAAGAAAAACGAAATCTCCAAACTCGCTTTTAAGACTTTAGAAGTTCAAGGTCTTTGGATTATAAATTTGTAATTATTTTTTTTAAAAAAAGGTATATAAATAGACTTATCATTATTTGAACAGTCATGAGTTTAGAATTATCATTTTGTATTTTAATTTTGATCACAATGGTGGCAGCATAGCAACCTTATTATGGTTAGGACTTTGGAGGCATTTTATCTAATTTGAGTTTTTGAATAAGGAAGTCAAAGTTTTGGTTATTTTTCTTTGAATTTTTTGAGTCTTTTAACAAAATATTATTAAAATTTGAGTTTATGGGTATTTGTCAAAAAAAAAAAAAAAACAAATATTTAAGCGATTGAGAAGATGGGGAGATTTCGGTACCCTATGTGCTAAGTTTTGCAGAAATTTGGCATTGACAACGCGGAATTGGGGGAAAGAGAAGAGAGAGACTCTGACAACCAATTTGGTACTCCATTTCAAATTACTATAACACCAACCGTCTTTTTTACATATATATATATATATATATATATGCATACATCCTAAATCATCAATGAATCTATTCAAAAAATAAATAAATAAACCATCAATTAAAGAATGCTCAAAGCCTCAAACTCTTTGTTCAATTATTTTTAAGGATATTTCCCATGAAGCATGGAGATGGAAATATAAAAACAAGTCATCAATCAACTGTAAGGTTCGAAATAATGGCATTTGGAATAATTTTGAGTAACCATAATAATAATTATAAATTAAATTTATACGAGTCCTAAACCATCCATTAATCCATTAAAAAAATTCATCAATTAAGAATGCTCAAATTCTCAAACTCTTTGTCCAATCTTTTTTAAAGACATTTCCAAAAAGCATTGAGGTGGAAATATAAAAAAATAAGTCGTCAACCAACTGTAAGCCTCAATTTTTATTCTTTATTTCTTGGTTGTGCAAATTTAATGAACCCTTCAATTAAATTTTATGAGTACAAACAAACATCAATTAGAAGATATCTAAGACAATCCATAAGTAAAATGTTTTTTTTCTTACATGGAAAACTCATTAATGAGAAGACAAAGGCTACATAACCGTTTAACAAAAAACTTCTAGTATAATATAATGAGCTTATAATAATTTTTTGTAATGGAAGGAAAACTTTGGTTGACTATTTAATGTGTTTTGGTTTAAGGGTTGGAAAAAAGAGAGATTCAAAATTCAAACTAATTACTTTGGTTTTATGAAGCATTCTTCTCAATCACTTGTATTACTAAAAAAGAATACAATTAATATAAGTCTAGAGCCACAGAAAAAAAAAAATACTGCCACTATCGGGGAATAAATTGTTATTAATAATTTGATAAATGAAAATGTAATATTAGTGGTGCATGAGATCAAATAAAAATCAATAAAAAAACTTAGCAATTTAAATATTGTATGTTAAATTGGATTGGAGTGGCAAAATTGGACACGATCTGTGAACCCGACACGACACAACATGAAATTAGCAGGTTATGGGTTGAGGCTTAACGGGTTTGTGTCATATTCGGATTAACACGACTGACCCGTTTAATAAACGGGTTGGGTTAGTGTTGAACATATAGAACCCGTTTAACCCATCTGACCCGTTTAATTAAATGACATTTTACCAATTTACCTTTCAAACTCTAGGTATATAAACTTATTAGTTGTTGTGGTTTAGTTTCTTTGACATATTGTGATTGATTATTTGTGATATTATGATATGCTTTAGTTTTGAATGATTATTTGTGATGCAGTTACTCATTAGTTCTGAATTTTATATTAAAAATATTTATTTGTTTGTTTTTTTATAAATTATTTTTTTTCATTTTGATAAAATCTAAAAAACAGATCGACATAACTAACCCGTTTAATAAATGTGTCGTATCAGAGTTGAGGAATCTTGATCCATTTAATAAACATATCGAGTTAGTGTTGACCTATATCGTCGAATACTCATGAGTTGACACGAATCCGACATGCGAACATGAATTGCCAACCCTAAGATTGGATAAACTTGTCTTATTCTTGTTGGATATTTAGGTTGCTAGACACTTTGCCATGATTTCATCATAATGTATACTTTATTTATATTTAGAATTCCCAATTCATTTTAATTAAAACAATATTGTCAATCTTTTAATTAAAGTCTATGGCCCACGCCCTTGAATGAGAAAGTGTTTTTTTCTAGGAAAGACTACAAAGACATTGGAAATTGACCAATGAAAATTGATACGGGGCAGCCAATATATATTTATATATATGTGTGTGTGTGTGTGTGTGTGTGGCTAGATCAAGATAAAGGCCCCACAAAATGGACAGAGGGTCCTACTTGCAAGACTTTAGTCAATGCTTGAAGCATAGACCACGGAATGCGGACAGAGTGTAGAATTTGAAGTGTAAAACAAAACAAAACAAAATCAAACGGGGTGCTCCTATAAATTACCATCCAAATAGTATCCTTTTTCACAATTGACACTTACTTTTTATAATCTAATAATGGACGGTTCCTTAGGATTCCTTTTCCTCACTTTTCTAATTATTCCTCTTCCGAATTTCTTCATTTTCTGCACCGGACACACTGACTCTGAGGTTCGTTGCATCGATAGCGAGCGACATGCCCTTCTCAAGTTCAAGCAAGACCTTATTGATCCTTCAAACCGGCTCTCCTCTTGGACTGTTGATAGGGATTGCTGTCACTGGGTTGGTGTTGTCTGCACAACCTCACAGCTCACATCCACCAACTCAATCTTTCAAGCTATTATGACCTTGGTGGTAAGCTAAATCCTTCTCTGCTTGATTTGAAGCATTTGGATTACTTTGACCTCAGCTTCAATAATTTCTTAGCTTCTCCTATTCCCTCATTTCTCTGTTCAATGAAGAGTTTAACATCTCTTAATCTCTCTTATGCGGGATTTGTGGGAGTAATACCTCGTCAACTTGGAAACCTCTCCAATTTGCTCTATCTCAATCTCGAAAGTTCTAGTTTTCATTTTCATGGTATATATGTGAATAACCTTCAATGGCTTTCTGGTCTTCCTTTGCTACAACATCTCGATATGAGTGGTGTAGATCTTAGCAAAGCCTCTGATTGGCTATAACTCACAAGCACACTACCTTCCTTGTTTGAGTTGCGCTTGTCACGTTGCCAACTTCCTTTCATTCCACCGACACCCACTGTTAACTTTTCATCTCTTCTTACCCTCGATCTTTCAGGGAACCATTTTGAAGACACTTTGATCCCATCATGGATCTTTGGTCTTCGTAATCTTGTTTCTCTTGATCTATCTCACCATTACTTTCAAGGTCCAATCCCTATTGGTCTCCACAACATGACTTCTCTTAGGCACCTCTATCTATCAGGAAACAATTTCAACTCTTCAATTCCCAATTGGTTGTATAGTTTTAGTTGTCTTGAGTTTCTTAACCTTTGCTACAATAATTTGCAGGGTACAATCTCCAGTGCTATTGGAAACCTAACATCTGCCATTAGTATTGACTTGTCATTCAATGAACTTGGAGGAAAGTTGCCAAGATCGTTGGGTAATCTCTGTAACTTAAGGGAAATCAGATTGTCATCCAACAAATGGAGTCAAGAGATATCTGAAATCTTAGAAAGTTTATCAGGGTGTCTTTCAGATAGACTTGAGATCTTAGACTTAAGTTATTCTCAACTTCATGGTCATTTGACGGATGAACTTGGTTTATTCAAAAATCTAGTCAAACTTCATTTTTCAAGGAATTCAATTTCAGGTCCAATTCCAATGTCTTTAGGAAATCTTTTATCTCTGACAATCCTGCATCTTTCACATAATCAATTTAGTGGACCTCTCCCTCAAAATTTTGGGCAACTTTCCAAACTAAAGGCTTTATATATTGAATCAAATATGTTGTAAGGTGTTGTGTCCAAATCTCATTTTTCCAATTTAACAAGATTGAAAAAATTTTATGCATTTGGAAACCAGCTGACTTTAAATGTAAGTCACGATTGGATTCCTCCATTTCAATTAGGGTATTTAAGCTTGCGGTCATGGAATTTGGGGCCAAATTTTCCCACATGGCTTTGTTCACAAAGACATCTTCAAAATTTGGACATATCCAATACAAGGATTTCTGGTGTTGTTCCTCCTTCACTTTGGAACTTGTCTTCTCAGTTCCAATTTCTAAATCTCTCCCACAATCTAATCTATGGAGAAATTCCAAACAGTCCTGTAATTTTTTCTACTTCTGTGATTGATCTACGTTCAAACCATTTCAATGGCTCGTTACCTTGTATATCCTCTAGTGTGATTGCGCTAGATCTTTCTAACAATTCATTCTCCGGATCTATTTCTCACTTTTTGTGTTACAAGATGAATGAGCCCAAAAACATGGAACTTCTCAATCTTGGGAAAAATCTTTTATCTGGAAAAAGACATGATTGTTGGACGATGTGGCACAAATTGGAGATCCTAAATTTAGGAAACAACAATTTCACCGGCAACATTCCAGCATCCATTGGATCATTGACTCTTCTCAAGTCTTTGCACCTACACAACAACAAACTCTCAAACAAATTGCCATCATCTTTGAAAAATTGTAAAGAGTTGGTTATTATTGATCTCAGTGAAAACGGGCTTGTTGGATCCATCCCGTCATGGATAGGACATAGGCTTTTAAGCTTGATGACTCTCAACCTTCGCTCAAATAATTTTCATGGTCAAATTCCAGAAGAACTTTGTGCTCTAACTTCACTTCAGATCTTGGACCTTTCCCATAATAAACTATTTGGAAGCATACCAAGATGTGTTAAAAATTTTAGTGCCATGGCCACAAAAAGTATTTCATATCTCAACATGGATTTTTACCCCTGGACTGATTCTTATGGTGAATCTTTCCCTCTTGAAAGTGCATTGCTTGTGATAAAGGGAAAATAGTATAGCACCATTCTCCAATTGGTAAAAAGTATAGACTTTTCCAAGAATAGTTTATCAGGAGAGATTCCCGAAGAAGTGACCAATCTCCGAGAATTACAATCATTGAATTTGTCATATAATCTCTTGATTGGAAGTATTCCTGTGAATATAGGTACTATGGGTTCATTGGAATGTATTGATTTCTCTATGAACCAACTTTCAGGTCAAATTCCCTCAAGCATGTCTAGTTTGACATTTTTAAATCATTTGAACTTGTCAAACAACAATTTGATTGGGAAAATCCCTTTAAGCACCCAGCTACAAAGTTTTGAGGCATCTAGTTTCATTGGAAACAAACTTTGTGGACCACCACTTACTGATAATTGTACTATAAATGGTGTAAAACCCAACAATGAAAACATAGGGAATAAAGGTACTCTTGGACTTGAAGTGGATTGGTTTTATGTGAGCATGGCACTTGGCTTTGTGGTTGGGTTTTTGGGTGTATGCTGTACTTTACTATTGAACAAGCAATGGAGGATTATCTACTTTCGATTGCTAGATCACATGGGGAATAAGCTTAGGGGTGTTGTTTTATCATAATGTAATTAAATTGTCTAAGATTCTTAATATTTAGTTCAATTGTCATGTGATAATGTTAATTGATATTTTGTTGATTTCTATATAATATTTGTGCTGCTTACTACTTTTATTATTATTTATGTTCACTCCATTGGAATATATGAATATGGTGTTTCTTCTTATAAATTTCAAAGGCAATCCAATTTGTAGTTTTGTTTAAGCAATATACTATAACTGGAAATGATGAGGCAAGTGTTCTTTCAGCTATTCTTTTAGCTCTCTTTAGAATCTCCTAGCGGTCACTTTATAAAGTCTCAAAGAAAGACAAGAAGATTGTGCATAACTTGGCAAACTTAGTGTGTTCTTTGTAACAAATTACTAGGCTATTTGGTAGATCCCTTGCTACCAGTTACTAAAAAGAACGCCTACATTGAGAAAGCATGGGCGTATACTATCTACTTCTCCTTCCATGCCAAATCTAGCCTTCTCTGTCTAGTTAATTTTTTAATACCTCTCTCCTAAAAAACACGTCTCTCAGCAGTTCTTACCTCCAGTTTCAAGACAATTAAAACTGGAGTTTCATTTTTTTAGAGATATTATTCACAATATATTGGTCATGCTTGTAGGGGAGCAATAGCTAAAAGGTAATGTCTGTAAGGGATCTAGACTCTTACTTGCGATTGGCCATATGGAAGTTTTACACTTTTCTAGGCCCCAATATAGGTGGACAATTTCTCAAACATCATATTGAAGAGGGAAATGGTACTTATCTTTCGCTGGATAATTGGCATCTTGAGGATCCTTTGTTACTTGAATATGGACCTTGCATTAGTAATGATAGTCAGTGCTATGAATGCAAATGTCTCATCAGCTTGCAATGGAGGAAACTAAAAATGGCAGCCAACAAATTTGAGGGTTTGGTTCATATTCATGGCAAGTTTTTTAAGGTGAACATTGATCAAAATGCAGTAGAAAATTTCAATATAGAAATAACAAAATCTTGAAAATTCAAATTTAGGGGGCATCATTGAATGCTATTAGACTTACTGCAATGGGGTTACCAAGATGGTGTATTGTGTTGCTTGTTTAGAAGACGGGGGAAAGTAGATATTATCTGTTCTATTCTTATGGATATTAAAAACATTTTTGGGAGAAACTATTAGGCTTTGTTCAATTCCTAGATGACCTACTACTTGGGATGCAGAGTTAGCTTGGCAATATGGGTTCTAAAAGGCAGAAGAGATTTGTTGTTATCATTCTTAAAGTTTCTTGGATTGCTCATATATATCACACTTGGATGGAGAAAACTCTTGATGGCGGCAAAAAACTATCTTCAAGATTATTGTCATAAAGGTTAGATGGACTGGCATCAAGCAGGCATATTGCAAGTTCATATAGAAATAAAGGTTGTGTTCTGTTTGGAATATCCCTATGAATGTATTTGATTCTAAGTTTTAATTGTTGCATTGGTCTATCTTCTGTTTGCTTTTGTTGATACGATGACCTGTAATCTAAAGTATTTCATCCTATATTGTTGATAGGGCTTTTTGTATTGCTTTGGTTCTTTGGCAGTCTGCTAGTCTTGTTGACAACTATTGCTGCCTATTACTGCTGTCTTTGTTTCTGATGAATAATTCTCACTCATCTAAATAAATAAATAAATAAAATGTTTAGGAAACAAAATCTTATACTTATTATTATTTTTTTTTTCTGAAGAATAGATTCTCATTCATCTAAAAAATGAATTAAAAAAATAATCAAAGGTTGTGTTTAACCATCACCTAGCCAGGCAATGTTGCTTCCTCAATTATTTTTGCAAAATCTACTACAGCTCAAGCCAACTTTGCACCTTGGTCTGAATGACATTCAATATCATGCTTGCATGTTCCTATACGTTTATTTGCTACTGGTATGCATTTTCTTAATTGAGAATTTAGAAAAAGCATCTCAAATCTATAAGAAGGGGTACATGACCAAGAAGTCGTTTGATGAAAGTTGGTAAGATTTTTTTTGGTTGAAGGCCTATGTAATATGAAAGCTTGTCTTGTGAACTGTTGTGGACCAATGAAAAGAACACGAAACTTGCAACTTGGAAGTTGAGTACAATAGTGCCCCACGGAATACTTTATCCCACTTGAAAGAAACTCTGTAGATAGTGAATGTTGAAGGTTCGATTTACAAGTCTTCAGAGAATCATGACCCTAGCATACATGAAAATTCTTGTGTTTATCTGCTATCGGTATGTAGTTCCTTCTAAGAATGATAACCATGGTTTATTTTTAGAGAAAATGTACAAAAGCTTAAACATTATTTATGATCTAAGCATCGATGGCTAGTTTTGGTGAAAAGCCTATTTAAGGCCTGATATGAACGTATTAAGCTTCCTTTGAGCAAAGTTCTGTAGGGAATTCAACCTGAAATCCCAACCTGTGAGAAACAAAAAAAATAGAGAAAACACACGCCAAAGAAAACAATCACACACACAAGACAGTATTTATGTGGTTCGGCAATTTGCCTACGTCCACGGAGTTGCAGGGATTTCACTATTATCAGGGAAAAGTACAAAGTGCGGCACAGTTTCTTTTCTCTCTCAAAAACACGGCAACAACACACGAAACCCTAATCACCAATAATTGGTTTTTATACAAACGGGCCCAAAAAATTTTCCCGCCTGTCGACCTAAGCCTCCGCTCCATGGACTAAGCCTCAGTAAATCTCCCATTAAAAACCACACAACATTATTCGGGTCGGGTCGGGTCGTCAAACCGGATCAAACATAAATTAGGCTCCACAAAGCCCAACAAATCTCCCACTTGGAGACTAGTTCAATCACCAACATCAGCCGCTATCCTCCAAAAACAATCTCTCATCCCTGCAACTCATCCTCTTGTCCTCAAGCTAGAAGACCAATTGAAGCTGCACACAGCTTCAACTTCTCAATAGTGACACCCTTAGTCAACATGTCTGCTGGGTTTTTAGATCCATAGATTTTCTCAAGTATTACCAATTTATCTTCAACAAGGTACCAGATAAAGTGGTATTTTGTCTGTATATGTTTCGACTTTGAATGAAAAGCCGAATTTTTAGCAAGAAAAATTGCACTTTGACTGTCACTGTGTAGAATGCCCATCTCCTGCTTCTTTCCCAATTCATCTAAGAAACCATATAGCCAAATCATCTCCTTTCCAACTTTAGTTGCTGCAACATACTCAGCTTTTGTAGTAGACAAAGTAACAATCTTTTGTAGATTTGAAGTTCATGATATAGTTGTACCACCTAGAGTAAAAACAAACCCAGTAGTACTCTTTCTACTATTAATATCACTAGCAAAATCAGCATCTACATAACCCTGCAATTTCAAACTTGCACCTGTGAAGCAAAGATATATATCTGATGAACCCTTCAGATATCTCAGAATCCACTTGACTGCCTCCCAATGCTGCTTTCCAGGCCTACTCATGAATCTGCTCACAACTCCCACTGCATGTGCAATGTCTGGCCTAGTACACACCATAGCATACATCAAGTTGCCAATAGCTGAGGCATAGGGCACCTTGCTCATACGGTCCCTTTCTTCTTCTGTCTTTGGTGACTGTTCCTTACTCAGTTTGAAATGATTACCCAAGGGTGTGCTCACTGGTTTAGCTTCATTCATGTTGAACCTGCTGAGAACCTTTTTCACATACTCTGACTGTGAAAGCTTCAATGTACCATTAGCCTTCTCTCTAATGATTCTCATACCAAGGATTTGCTTTGCAACTCCCAAATCCTTCATTGCAAACTGTTTTGATAATTGCTTCTTCAGATTATTAATCTCCTCAATGCTAGACCCTGCAATGAGCATATCATCCACATACAACAGTAAAATGATATATGAATTGTCAAAGAATTTGACATAGCAACAATGATCAGTTTCACATCTCTTGAACCCAATTTTATGCATAAAACTGTCAAATTTCTTGTACCACTGTCTTGGAGCTTGTTTTAGGCCATACAAACTCTTTCTCAGTTTGCAAACTTGATTCTCTTGTCCCTGAACAATGAACCCTTCTGGCTGAATCATGTAAAGGTCTTCCTCCAAATCACCATGAAGGAATGCCGTCTTCACATCTAACTGCTCAAGATGTAAATTTTCTGTAGCCACCATTCCCAGCACCAGTCTAATTGTTGACATCTTCACAACTGGAGAAAATATCTCTGTGTAGTCAATGCCTTCCTTCTGCTGGAACCCTTTAACAACTAATCTGGCCTTGTAACGTTTGCTACCTATATGCTCATTCTTTATTCTGTATACCCACTTGTTGTGCAAAGCCTTCTTTTCTATTGGCAATTCAGTCAGTTCCCATGTCTGATTCTCCAACAAGGAATTTATCTCATCCTTCATGGCTAACTCCCATTTGCTTGAATTCTCATCTTGCAAGACTTCTTTATAACACTCTGGCTCACCACCATCAGTCAACAGGAGATAATTTAGAGTGGGTGAATAACGCTGTAGAGGTCTAATGTTCCTGGAAGATCTGCGGATTTCAGCTACAGGTGTACTTTGATCTACCTGTGAATTTACATTCTCCTTATCTTCTTCACCCCTTTTCTGGACAGTACTTTCAGTCAATTCATCTAAGTTGACAAACTCAGATTTTTTTTGATCTATCTCTGTAACATCTGACACTCCAATTGACCTGTCCTCGTACATAACCTATTCATTAAATATCACATTTCTACTTCTGATGATTTTCCTGTTTTGTTCATCCCAAAACCTATAGCCAAATTTCTCATCACCATAGCCAATGAAAAACATATTTTAGACTTTGCATCAAGTTTACTACGAGCATCGAAATCAATATGAACATAAGAAACACAGCCAAAAACTTTTAAGTGTGAAAACTTTACCTCTTTATCGCTCCAAACCTCCTCAGGAAGTCTGAACTCCATAGGAACTGATGGCCCTCAGTTTATCAGGTAAGCTGCAGTGCTAACAACATCAGCCTAGAAAGTATTTGGTAGTCCAACATGCAACCTCATACTCCTAGCACGCTCATTGAGTGTTCTGTTCATGCACTCAACCACACCATTCTGCTGTGGTGTTCCAGAAATGGTCTTCTCCATCCTAATTCCCTGTGCAGCACAATACTCACTGAACCCTTTATCTATATACTCTCCTCCATTATCTGACCTCAAACATTTTACTTTCAAACCTGTTTCTGTCTCAACCATGGCCTTCCACTTCTTAAAAGTTTCAAATACATCAGATTTATTTTTCAGAAAATAAACTCATACCTTTCTGCTTGAGTCATCAATAAAGGTAATGTAGTACCTTGAACTTCCAATGGATGCAACCGGAGAAGGCCCCCACAAATCAGTGTGTACTAACTCCAATTTTTCAGCCTTCGATGTCCTGCCCGTTTTCAAGAAGCTCACCTTTTTCTGCTTTCTTAAGATGCAGCTTTCACACATGTCAAAATCAATGAACTTCAATTCTGGTAGCTTTCCTCTTGACAACAGCATCTTCATCCATTTCTCACTCATGTGACCAAGCCTGCGTTGCCATAGGCTTGTATCAGTACTTGCATCAGCAACTGCAATTATGTTTCTTGGACTTAAGGTCATATATAGAGTACCAGTCTTCTTTCCACGAGCCAATACCCTAGCTCCCTTTGTAACCTTGCAAGTACCACCAACAAATAGTATTGCATGTCCTTCATCATCAAGTTATCCAACAGAAATCAGATTCCTCCTCAGGTCAGGAATATGTCGAACCTTCTCCAGTAACCAAACAGACCCATTGGGCAAAAATATCCGGACGTCTCCCATACCCACAACATCCAAGGTTGAACCATCACCTTCTCCAGTAACCAAACAGACCCATTGGGCAAAAATATTCGGACGTCTCCCATACCCACAACATCCAAGGTTGAACCATCAGCCAAATACACCTTACCAAAATCACTAGCAACATAATTCTATATGATTTCTCGGTGAGGAGTGGTATGAAACAAAGTTCCTGAGTCCAAAACCCAATCATCAAGTGGATTGTCTACTGCAAGAAGTAATGCATCCTGTACCTCTTCTGTTACAGCATTAGCAAAGTCATCTTCATTCTTCTTCTTAGGACTTTTGCATTAATTCCTAAAGTGACCTGTTTTCCCATAATTTCAGCATTGTACTTGTTGGCCTGATCTAAATTTACTTCTGTTTCGATTAGAATTTTTGAATTTTGATTTGCCCCGATTTGAATTTCTGTTATTACCTTTGTCTCTTGTCTCAAGGTTTAGGGCAAAACCAGATCCTGAGGTTTCACCTGCATCTCGTCTACGAATCTCCTCAGCCAGAATTAAATCTCGTATATCATTGTACTTGAGCTTTTCCTTTTTTGTAGAATTGCTTACTGCCATCCTCATTGCCTCCCAACTGTTTAGCAAAGAAGCCAAGACAATCAGAGCACGAATCTCTTCATCAAAATCAATTTCTATAGACGACAATTGATTTGTGATAGTGTTAAATTCATTCAGATGTTGTGCTACTGATGCATTCTCTGCCATCTTCAGATTGAACAGTTTCTTCATCAAATGCACCTTGTTGTTTGCCGACGGCTTTTCATACATACCAGACAAAGCCTTTATCAGATCTGCTGTGGTCTTCTCCTTTACAACATTGTGTGCAACAGACCTAGACAGAGTTAACTTGATAATTCCTAGTACCTGTCTGTCAAGAAGAGCCCATTCATCAGCCTTTATCGCCTCAGGTTTTGTCCCCAAAAGAGGCAAGTGCAATTTCCTCTCATAGAGATAATCTTCAATCTGCATCCTCCAATACGCAAAGTCTGTGCCATCAAACTTTTCTATTCCAGACGCCTTTCTTGCTTCCTTTGCCATTGCTCCCACTTAAACCTAACCCTAGGCTCTGATACCAGTTGTAGGGAATTCAACCCGAAATCCCAACTTGTGAGAAACAAAAAAAATAGAGAAAACACACGCCAAAGAAAACAATCACACGCATAAGACAGTATTTACGTGGTTTGGCAATTTGCCTACGTCCACGGAGTTGTAGGGATTTCACTATTATCAGGGAAAAGTACAAAGTGCGGCTACAGTTTCTTTTCTCTCTCAAAAACACGGCAACAACACACTAAACCCTAATCACCAATAATTGGTTTTTATACAAACGAGCCCAAAAAATTTTCCCGCCTGTTGGCCCAAGCCTCCGCTCCATGGACTAAGCCTCAGTAAATCTCCCATTAAAAATCACATAACATTATTCGGGTCGGGTCAGGTCATCAAACCAGATCAAACTTAAACTAGGCTCCATAAAGCCCAACAAGTTCTTCCTTAATTATTGCTTCATCATGTCTATATCTTTTGTAATTCTTGTGCTTCTTTTGCTTTAGTTTTCCTTTTAATACCCTACTAAGTTTCAAATGTCTTAAAATCCTTCAAATGGGTTATTGACTTTATCTATTCAAAAAGATTGTTGTAGATGGACTGGAGTCTTATGCACAACATAAGTAGAAAGTTGGGTCTAGCTTCACTAAGGAATTCCATATCCTGCTGATAGATATAGGTGCGGTTTGGATTGCACGTTTGCGTCTAGCGTTGGCGTTTTGGTTCTCTTTTTTTTTTTTTTTTCCAGCCGCTTATGTTGACGTTTAGAGACAAAATGTACAATTCATAAATAGCACATGCACTGTTTATGCACTGTGCATGCACTGTTTATGTACTAAAAAATATAAAAAAATGGGTCCCACTGATACTATTCACAATTTAAAAATTATTTTGCTACAGTGTTTTCAGTTTTCAGTTTCAACAACAATAAGTTCAATCCAAACGGATCCATAGATTAATATTGGGTGTCAAGATTAATCCTTCATTATTCTAGCTAGAACTACCAAATTACCAGAGTTTAATAATTCTACTTGTAAGGGTATTCCAAGCTATTTGGTTTCTAGGAGTGACTTAGACATCTCGGTCTCTCCTTTGCAGAATTTGGAGTATTAATACCTCTAATGGCTTAGAAATATATCACAGCTTTAGTTTCTTAATTGACAGGGAAATGATCTTTATATGAATGGGCTAGAGTGGGTTTTTCGTCTCTCTCCCCTGCAATATTTTTATGCACGTGACGTCAACTTCAAAGGGGAACAAAAAATGCTTCAGGTAATGAATAGTTCCCTTCTCTTTCAGCATTCGGGTTGTCTAATTGCCAATTTCATGACACACATTAGTCCCTGTAAATGTCAATTTTACATCCCATGAAGAGCTTAATCTTTCTATAAATCATTCAATGGCACAATAGCAATTCGTAAGAAGATTTCATACCTGTCCCAAATCATTGGCTTCCTTTTATAAGCTTGAACCTTTGTGCTTGAACCATAGCTTATTCAGAATTATTCCTATTCATTGCAGAACTGCCCACATAACAGGCTCCCTGATCTAGACTGGAATAGATTCACTGGGACTTATTTCAAGCTGGATAGGGATTTGTACCAGGCCGGAGGGGTCAAATCTCAGCTTTAGTGGCTATCAACTTAAAATCCAATAAAATTTTTGGAAATAATCCTGCAAAAATATGGTAACTTTCTTGAGTTGCTTCTCATCTGGTACTGGATTTTTGCCAATAGTAGCCTCAAGACATATACCAAGGTCTCAAATGAACTTGAACCTTACGGTTACTTTTTTTTTTCTCTAGCACCTTGCAAGTCTTTTATTATTCTGTATTTGTAAGGAGCACAGACCTTTTGAGTAACTTGTTTGGATCAGTTTCTTCTAAGGTCTTACTAGATTGTGTTTCTTGAAATTGTCTCAAATTCATTTGATGGGAAAGATACCAAAACATGCAGGGAACATGATATTGTTGGAATTCTCAAATCTGTCAATAGAAAATCTTTTTGGCGAAGTTTCTTGGGGCATATCTACATTGCCAATCTTGAAGCGATGGAGCTCCTCTTGCCAAAAATTGCACAAAAGCAATGGGAAAAAATGAGGATGACTCTTCCTGGTTATGTATAGGTATGAGAATTAGATTCTCTGTTGGTTCTTGGGGACTTTGTGGAGTTCTCTTCTTCAAAAGGTCTTCAATGTACTTATTTTGGTTTTATCAATGACACAAAAGATCAATATCACTTCAATGTTAGAAGTGAACTGGTTCCTTGAAATTTTGAGTAAGCAGGTATCTAAGTGAAAGGTATCATCTTCTGCACTGTAGACTTCAAAATTTGTCCTCAATGATAGTTTGTTCTTGTTGACGTTGGTATGTAAGTAAAAGGCATCATCTTCTACGAGGTATGCTTCAAATATTGTGCCTTAATGATTATTTGGTCTTGTTGATGTTGTGGACACTGCATTGCAAATGTGATTAAATTTATAGCTAACCTTCTACGTTGTGAGATTTCTTTCAGAAATATGCTGATACTAAAATGGAGACAACGTTTTCAATTTTTAGACTAGTTTTGTTGACTGTTGCCATATGAAATATAATTCATTTTGAAATGCAGACTTCATTTTAAAATAATTTGAGAACACAATGCCCTGGAAGGATACAGAGTAGGCATTGTTAATGAGTTGTTTCTCGCACATTTATATCATACAGTTTTGTACTACGATGCACATGTAACATGCTAAAAGCCTACTCTATGGCAATACTATTGATAATTGCCAGTCTTTGTTGTGCATGCTTCAGAAGGTAGCTCTGGTTCTAGCTTTGAAAGAGGCCACAAAGATTAGTTTGGAATTGTAATAGGTCTTATTAGCTCCTGAATTTGTTTTAAATTTTACACGGATAAATTTCTAAGGATTGTGATTTCTGCCTATGATCTGTACAAACTATTTATATAAATAGCGGTAAGCCATTTTTTTTTTAAAGTAATAAGCCATTTCACTTTGCACAAAAAAGGATAGAACATTGGGCCAGTAGTGTTTCTAGTTTTAAGCAAGTCTGGAAACAAGCAGGTTTACTTATCTATTCCTTAGAGGGTAAATACTAGTGTACACAAGCAGCCCATTTTTGCACTAGTTTACACACCATTTTTGCACTCAATTTCAGTGCAAAAATGGTGTGTACATTTGTGTGCAACAACTAGTGTGAAATAAACATTGCCCTTCCTTAAAATGGGCTGAAGTTTTAATTATGTGCTAGCAAAAATGACTGACTAAACAACCTAAAAAGGACTAATTAGGACAGATGAATTCATAGTGTACATTATACTACGGGTTTAGTATAAGCCCACACAACTCTAAATAATAAGCAGTACAAGGGGCAGAAAAAACGATGCTCACAAAATGTGATTGTTAGGAAGGGCTAAACATTAAAAGGGTGAAATGGCAAACAATTAAAGTGCTCGCTCTTTTACAATTTCAACGTTCATTTCACTAGGTTCTGTTGCTTGCAACTCGACTTGAATGCCATCCATACCCCTCTTGCATCTATCCTTGAAGCTAAGCATAGACCATCGTACTTCTCACCTTTGATGTACCAGGTGACCTGAAAAACAAGAGAAGTGAACTTTCTCAGACACCATTGTATACTAAATTGTTTATT
Source organism: Quercus gilva (assembly GCA_023621385.1). Lineage (NCBI taxonomy): Eukaryota > Viridiplantae > Streptophyta > Magnoliopsida > Fagales > Fagaceae > Quercus > Quercus gilva. The sequence continues at coordinate 65,817,243 of CM042481.1, forward strand.
ATTTTGGCCTTCAATATATTCACATGCCAGCAGAGGGGAGCAGCGTTCAGCCTGAAAGCCAAATATAAATTGGCATCCAATTTCTCATTCCATTGTGTCATTACTCATCAGCATTTTGAGAGTACTTACATTAAACTGGGGAAGCAAAATTTGTCGTGATTTTTGCTCAGCAGAGCTGCAGAAGTGTTCTTAAAGTACTAATCAAGTTTTACTAATCATGGTGGTGCCTTCCTTTATTCTTTATGTTAGCATCCTACTATGTACACCAAATGAGAAACAATAGTCTTTAAGCATGCATATAGAGGAAAAGAAGAGTTACCATGCAAAGAAAAACTCTTACTTTTCTGGTAATTCTCATCAATCATCAATGATGAAAAAAAAAATCATTGATAGCATGGCCGCACTCATTGGCAGGCAGATACTCAGTAAATCCTCAGATTTTATCTGGGTTACTAATTAATGAACAAGTAATTACTCTTCTCTTTTAGCTCCAAGAACTTCAGTTTACTTTCATCAGGCACAGCCATTCTAGTTGCTGCATTTGCCTAACCCAAAGATTATTTATTAAATTTTTTTTTTTTGGAAGAAGGAAATAAAGATAGGTATCAATCACTGAAGGCCTAACAGAAATCATCATGCATATTATACAATAAAGATAATAGGATTTATTTGTTTAAGAGGAAAACAATATCAAGAAAATGCATTGCAGCACTTCTTTTAGTATACTATGTCATAATTATTGAATAAAGCATATTATCAATGCTCAGAAATTACTAGATTGCATCACAAACAAGTGGACTTGCGAGATGACCAAAAGGCACCTCTCCTGTTTTGATTATGGCAATAAGTATAAGAGACGATGGTAATAAATTTTTATTCTCTTATGCTACCCGCTGTTTATTTTGTTAAAACGTTCACATTATGGAACAGAAATTGTTTTATTCTCTTATGCTACTTGTGTAGGATCCGATGAATAAAGTTTGCATGTCAAGAATATCTTCATAAATAAAATAACAGAAAGCAGAAGCAATATTCACTTTTGAGAATTGCAGTAAGTATCAACAATACATGGTGTGCTAGACATATTAGGGCAAGTAGTACAATCCTAGGACTGGTTTCAAGATCTACTTTGCCTAATCTCTAAAAGTACCCTCTACAATGATGACAGGCATATATACACACATGATAATAGAGAGTATTTTTGGATTTGATAAATTACAGGAAAAAATACATGTAATCCAATAAATGAGAATTTATACTGATTCCAAAGTTTTTGGATTAAAATTTTGTTGTTGTTGCATATATCGAAGAATAAAAAATAATAGTGTTGAAATTAAATAAAAATAGAAAATAAAATAATGTAAACCTAACATCTATCTTTAACATATATATAGAAAAAGACAAAAATTATTCAGCTATTTGAAACCATAACTAAGTTATAAGTGATACAATATTATAGGGAGAAAAACTGTAAAAGAAAAGGACAGTTTATAAAGATATGACAGTGGAAGAAATTTACAATCTGATTCAAAATTTCAAGGTGCCTTTACTATCAATAAAATGAAATGTAACCATTCATATGTAGCAAATGTTTAAAAATTGTTATACCATTCTTGCTTTTCCTTCAATAGTTTAAATTCTCTCTAATTTTATTTTCACATATTATAGAAAGGCCATTGAAAATGAAGACCCTAGTGGGAGAGGGAACAAACGTCGAAATTCAAATGTACCTTGAAAATGACAACTAGTGTTTCTTTTGTGTTCTTTGAAAATAAAAGTTGATATCTTACCCCCATAGACGATCTAAAGGTTCATCTAGCTATAAATTATAATAGCTCTCTTTAAAATCTCTTAATAGTGATTACTTTTTAAACTCTCAACGAAAGACATCAAGATTGTGCATGACATGACTACTTCTAACTCGTTTCTGAGGAAGCCTAGGTTGCAAAATTTGGCCTTCAATGTTTAAGGAAAATATTCTCAGTTATTTTTTTAAATCTCAAAAAAAATAAATAAAATTACCTTGGTTCTTGACTTTATAAGTTTTTGAATATTTTTTTTTCTTTCTTTCTTGAAATTTTCATTAAATGGACCCAATTTTTTTGATGAGAAAACATTGCATCAGGAGCTGGCGTAAAACCAGTGTTTTACGCCAGCTAATAAAACATCCCCACGTGGAAATTCTATTAAAACCCTCTCCAAACAGCCAACATTCACCTCAGACAAAACAGAAAACAGAGAAACCCCTCAGACAAAAGCTCTGCTTCCTTCGTGCCAAACCTCCACCACCGCCACAGCCTGATCGCCAGAGCAGAACGAAGAAAGAACACTAAGTTCACACTTAAACCCCTCTCCAAACAGACTCCAAACAGAATGAAGAAAGAAACCCAGCCCTAAAACAAAAGCCGCGCCTCACCTCTTCTTCCTTCACGCCGAACCTCCACCACCGCCACACAGATCGCCGGAGCAGAACGATTTCGAAGAAGATAGAGTTCTCGCCGTGCCCTCTGCTTCCTCCTCTGGGGTTGTGTCGTCCTTTGCTTGCCCAAACCTCCACCACATCACACACCGGAGCTCACCGCCACAGAGTTCGCCGGAGCTGTGCATGGAGCTTGGAAACAAACCAGAGCCGCCGTGAGCCACGATCCAAAGGTTTGTTTTTCATGATTTTCCCTTTTCCCCAATTTGGACTTCGAATTGGGTGTTTGGATTTTTTGTTTGCTTCATCGGAAAGTTTCAAATTTTGAGCATTTCCTTTTTGATGAGAACGGAGGGTGAGTGTATGTTCATATCTTGTATTGTTCTAATGAAAGATGCTGTGTTGGGTTTTGATATGATCTGGGGTTACGGATGTTTGATTAATTTGATTAAGTTAGATTGACTGTTAGATAAATTGGCTTTAGATGTACAATGTGATGGGATTGAGTTTGGAAATGATAGTTGAATACTGAATTGGAACTTGCTGTGAAGAAGTTGACAATTGTGTTGAAAGTTTCAAAATTTGTTTTACTTTTTCACAAGTGGGTTTTTGTTGGGTTGCTATAGCTGTATTATGCTTATAAGATTGATATTGTGTTTTTTCTGATTTCTTTTGTTGTGGTTTGAACAGGGTAAATTTTGGTTTTTGAAGTTTATGTTGGGTTGCTGGAGATTTTTTTTTTTTTTTTTTTTTTTTTTTTTTTTTTTTTTTTTTTTTTTTGTATGTATATGCATATGTGTATGTGGGTTTTACTTGGTGCAATATTGATATGGGAGGATTTTCTTCCCAAAGAGTGGAAGTGGTGGCACTTTACGCAAGGTAGCTGTTACAGTTGGGGAAAATGGAATTGTTTTAGCAGATCGTTGGCCACAGATTAGATTGCGCAGCACTAAATTAAGTATATCCAAATGTGCGACTCACAGGAATTATTATGCTTCTAATTGTAGCTTAATTCTGTTAGTTTCTAACTAGCAAACACTTGTTCTATACAAGTGTAGTGTTCTCTATCTTGTTCCTACCATTTGATTGTTGCGTACTTTGTCTTATCATCACTGCTTCCTGCCATTTGGTTACAGAAACTATCCCCTCCTTACTGGTTCCTACCTATTATTATGAAAATATTAATACATTATAGAGGATAAGTATTTTTTGGATTTGTTTGGTGGATCAAGGCCTTTTAGAATCCAGATTGGAGCTTTACTGGCTATTTGCATGCATGTGTTTTGACATTTGTCCCTCTGCAGTTTTCACTGCCTTTGCCCCAGGGTGGAAGGGAGGCCATTGCCAAGAACCTCATCTTACATGAAGATCAACTCCCACAAAAGTTTCTTCATCCCAAGACAAAGAAGAAAATGAAAAAGCAGGTTTGTTTTGGTTTGTGTACCTGCTTATTCTTGTATTTGTAATTTTTCCTTTTTTTGGAGATCATGTCTTAATCATAACTGAGACTACTGTATATTTGATTCTCAGGGAGACGACATCTTCACTGCAAATGACTTCGGCTGCCATTTTGATCAAAGAGCCCCCCTGCAGCCTCCTGTAAGAAAGGCATTAGCAGTTTTCAGTGGAAAGAGGAATCCTAATGACAACCATTTTTCTTGTTCTAAGCATTAGTTGGTTAACTGAAATTTTGTTCTCTGTGTTTTCTTGGAAAATGTATCAAAACTAGCTTTGATATTTAAAAGTTTAATGCCACCAAAGTGGTGTAAGCTTTGTCGTGTTGAGTGAGACCTCTAGGGAACTGTCACCTATGATTAATATGTTCTATAGATATTTTGCTTAAATGTGAGCACAGTTTTGGTCAGGTTTTACCTTTTATGTTTCTTTATCTTCTTTTACCCCTCATGCTAGATTGCAGAAAGGGATTGCAATAATTGCATACCAATCGCAGTATTGTTCTCATAGGCCAAGATGTGGAAGTATGTTCAAAATTTGTGATATCAAACTAGGTACTGGGTTCCCATATAAATGGATGGTCATATACTGCCAACCTTCCAAATCTGTTGGCCCTAGATTTTGATTCGATTAAAGATGCGTTTTCATAAGGTCTAATCACGGTTTGTCTAACAAGCTAGTAGTAACTCAGGGCATCTTAATGAGAATTTGATGAAATAATAACCAGAACAAAAAAAAATTGAAGAAGTCGGTTATTTTGCTGAAGTGTGGGCACAGTTTTTCTCATTTATTGTTACATTCAAGCTTTCGTTCCAAGCTCATAAGAATGGGAGAAGAGGCCAGCCAAGAGTCATGTGTTTAAAAAAAAAAGATGCAAGTAAATCCTTGCTTGCCTTTTCCCAAATCCAACTTGGATTGTCCCGTGAATTATTATTTGTAAAACCTATCCTACATTTTGAAATTATCTTTCAAGATGGTAGTATCCTTCTAAATTTAAGTAGTTAACAGTGCTGGATCTTTTGATTGTGTAAGAACTCTTCAAATTCAAAAATTCCTTTAATTACTTACAGAACCCTAGAATTTGTTCTATAAGAGCCCTGAACTTGAGGCCACAATGTTGTTGATAGATGATACAAGGAAACCAACTGGCAAAGACAGAATTGATAAACATGAACCAGACACATCTTCAAAGCACTTTGATTGTGACTATATCTAACGCTTTGATGCTCAAGAAAACAGGAGGGGCATGGTTTGTAGATTTTTTTTTTCTTCTTTGAGGAAGTGGGGGAAGGGTGAATGCTGGTCAAATGGATAAGTACTTGTTGACTGCTTTCTTTATAAACTCACCACATCAAAAATAACTCAAACCCAAAGAACAATTTCTAAGAAGATTGTGATTCAATTAATCTCAGAATTTTACCAGTTAACTACTCGTATACAAAGAGACTTTGTCATGCCTAAAGCTTTACTTTTCCTCTCACATGGAAGCATTTACAAGGAACAGATAAAATTGAGGTGGGAGAAAAAGAAAGAAAAATGTACTACTGTATACTCCTGCTTTACAGTGTGTTAGCTTCAACTTATTTAGGAAGAAAGAGCAAGTTCAGCCCATGCCAAAGTCGATCGATATCGATGTGTCAAAGTCAATTCCACTCTCTAACATGGTACACAGTTCCTTCATGGACAACTGCTTGCTGGAGTCAGGATTAATGCAAAGATTAACTACCTCACATACAACTTTGAGGTCTTCAAATCTGAAATGTTTCAACTCTGGGTCCACCACATAAGACATAACTTCTGGCAGGTCAAGATATTCCTTAGCCTGCAGCAGAGAGAAGTTTTGGTGCATTAACTACCTTAAACATTTTACTTACATTCCCTTTCTCTAATATAAATTAGAAGCAATTTTTTTTTTCTTTTTATAAAAGAAATCAAACAATTCAGAAATCCTATCATACAAGAAGTAACATTCTTTTGAATCTTCAACAAATGGGTTAGATAACTACCAACCCAGAAAAAAAAAAAAATTCAGATTCAATTCAGTCAAGCAGAAAATTTTGCCTAATATATGTTAAATGACAGTCATCTCCTACATCTTATGCCATGGACTTGAGCATTAAGTTGCCATAGAAGAGCCATACACAACAAACAGGACAGCATAAACAACCTAGTAGATACAATGCTTAAACAACTTCATTCTATATATTACTTCCAATCCAACATGTAGTAATTGATTTCCAATTTAATTGATTTCGCTACCTTGCGTAAAGTGCCATCATTTCCACACTTTGGGCAGAAAATCCTCCCATATCAATATTGCACCAAGTAAAACCCACACAGAGGCTCCTGAATGCCCGGATGGCCATGAAATTAACATGAATTAACTATAAAATCCCCATCATTATCATCATTATAATAATAGCAATTAAAGACACTCATAATCCATGACAAAAACAGAGGAGCATAGGGGTAAAAAAAAGGTAACAAATGAAGAAAAGAAACAATAAAAATTAAAAAGAACCCGGTTGATGAAACAAGAAGCATATATCATATACCAAAAATAAAGAAGGCATTTGAGCGGGGTCATCACATATGGAATGCCCGAAAACTATTCTGTGGACTTGCTCTTTATAATCCTCTAGGGTATAGTTTACAGTAGTAAAGCATAATTTACCCCATAATATAAGAAACTGGACAAATTAGATAAGCAACCCTCTTTCCCCCTAAAAAGGGGAAAGGACGAAAATGAAAACAGAAAAAGAAACACTAGCCTCATTAACATGAAACTAAAGTGAAGTGGTTGAGTTGACTTGAACCAAAATCGAAAACTCATTTCCACTCCATATGGTTCAAATTTTACAGTAAAAAAGTCAAGTAAGTAAAAGAACAGAAAATATATATATATATATATATGTATGTATATATTATGTTTCATTATTTAAAAAAAAAAAAAAAGAAATTTGAGAGAAACTAAAGACAATGAAATACATTTCTAAATTCCCATTTGGTTTGCATTCTACAAGAGAAAATAAAATGAGGAAATGAATGGAATTATATTATAGTTTAGTTCTTTCAAAAAGAGAAAGTGATGAGAAAATAAGTTTATAATATATTTGTTTTTTTAGACATAACCTTCTTTCCAAACCTCACCCATCTTAGAGAATATTTTAGTTGGCTTCAATTGAAAATTTAACCTCTTTTCCTCACACTTTTAGTAGTGTTGTATGATGATATAAAATCCAAAAGAATACTTAACTAACTGAATAGACCCGCAAAAGAAAACTCCCCAATCAGCTTTAATTCTTTCATTTTTGTTGCCTCTAACCACATTAGTAGAGCTTCCTAACTAGTGCAATTGTACAATTTCCAGTTATTGATAATATAGGATCAATCATCTCAATCAAAAAAATAGCAATAGACATATCTAAAATAAAATATTCACCAACCAAACAATGAACAGTGGACCCCAATACAAAGAAAATACAATTGGTGAAGTTATCACAATTTTATTATAGTCATTCAAAAGAGAAGAAAATTTAAGAAACCCAATTCAGTTAATGAACTGAAAATTAGCATAACATGAAGAGCAAAACCAATTGACATAGACATAGAGAGAGGCAGAGAAACTCACATTACTTCCCTTCCAAACTTTGTACAGCCTTCTGGGTTTATCATTCAAGTCCAAACTTTACTAAGAAGAAGAAAAACCCAGAACCCAGATTAGAATTTCTAATCAAAACCACAACAGAACCCTCTCTTATCACAACCCCACTTTCTACTCCTCACTATCCAATACATATATCACACCAAAACCCACAAAAATCTTCACACAAAACCAAAATAATTCCCATCATTTAGGGACACAATGCGTGTGAAAGTGAACTAGAAGTTGAAAAATACAGGTGAGAGAGAAAGAGAGAAAAGAGGCTGTTGGATCAAAAGAAAAACCAGCTGCTTCTCTGCTCGCCCAAAAAGCTTTTAGTTTTTGTTTTCTCAGATCGATTATACCAACAAAGAAAGATGATATCTTTCTGTCTCTCTCGCTCTTTCTAAAAACTGTTTTTGCTATTTCTCTCTCCAGAATACATTCAGTCAGGCTGTGTTCGAAATCCAAATTGGGGAAAAGGGAAAATCATGAAAAACAAACCTTTGGATCATGGCTCACGGCGGCTCCGGTTTGTTTTCAAGCTCCACGCATAGCTCCGGCGAACTCTGTGGCGATGAGCTCCGGTGTGTGGTGTGGTGGAGGTTTGAGCTCCGGTCTGAGGGCTGTGGCGGTGAGCTTTTGTCTGAGGGAGCTGCGGTTTTCTTTCTTCGTGGGTCTGTTTGGAGAAGGATTTAAGTGAGAACTTTCTATTGTGTACGTGGCAGAATTTTATTGGCTGGCGTAAAACACTGGTTTTACGCCACAGCCTGATGTAATGTTTTCGCTTTTTTGATACAGTAGTAAGTTTACTACTATACATATAGACTTATTTGAAGAAATGTAGAATTACCCTGCAATGAAAAAAAATCTTCGCTTTTCTAGCAATTCTTATTAGTGGTGAAATCAAAATCAGAGACAGCATATATACACTCTTTGGCAAGCAGCTCATTAAGAAGTTCTCAATTTATTTACTAGTAACTAGTTTGACTCGCACGTGCAAGGTATGTGCTGCTCCTTGGGTGAGAAGTTTAAAATAGAGTTTCTATTTGAAGAAGTACGAAACCATTTACTAAAAAATGTATGTCATATAATGCTAATATCATTCATATAAGAATTTTGATTACATACAAACTTAACGTAGCAGTTTAACGTATGAATATCTATTTTACTATAATAGTTTCTTAAAACCTATTTGCTAAATGCAATATCCACTCACTAAAAAGATTCTAAGAATGATAACAAGTAGATTATATATATATATATATATATAAAATAATAATAACAAATATCATCTTCCAACAATAAGCTACTAAGTTTTACTAAGACATTATCACAATATTTAAATTTTTGTAATGAATAAGACTATATGCAATTGAATCTCTTCAACAAATACCTACATCCCTCCACAATGGAGATTTTTATTCATACTTCATTCTTTATCATATTACATTTTATGCGTCTAGCTATAATGTTTAGCTTATTTAGTTTTTAACAAATACCCTTTAAAGTAAGAAAACATATCTATTTTTTTTATAAAAAGAACAAGATAACAAAAGACATATGTGTCATCAAATTATATAAAATTATAAGTTTAGAAGATTAAAAGTTAAAATGTTCTAAATCAATATTCTTTAGGAAACAAATAGAACACTTTATATTACTATTACAACTTTCCAAACATGACTAACACAGAAAAAAAAAAAATGAAGGAAATTTTTGGGATATTATAATTTAGTAGGAGTAGTTTAGACGTTGCACAATGGGTAGTATAAGATTCTATTAAGATTTAACTGAGAGATTAACAATAGGAGATATTCGCTTGTTTCCAAAATATAAAGGGAGAATTTGCTTGGTTAAAGTTTAGGGAATAAATTGTGAACTAACCAAAACATAAAGGAATAAAGTGGATTTTTTTTTTAGTAAAACTATGTCGGTGTGTAAAAAAAACAAAAAACAAAAGACAACCTAAGAAAACTATGCATGAAATACTGAATTTTGGCTCCCCAAAATTGACCAAACCAAAAAGTTTAGGTATATAACAAAATATCACAATATTTTCACAATAATTTTATTTTTAGTTGTGGTGAGTTTTGATCTGGTAATTTACTATTTTATTTTGACCTATAAGAAACTTATACCTGAGTAGTTGTGAAAAAAATTTGACAACAAAATGTCACAAAATTTTCACAATACGTTTATTTTCAATTGTGATAAGCCCTAGTCTAATAATTTTTTATTTTATTTTATTTTGACCTATAAAGAACTTACTTCTTAGCAGATGTGAAAATATTGTGATAACAACAAAATGTCACATTTTTTCCCAATATGTTAAGTTGCAGTGGCTCATGGTATGATATTTTATTGTTTTATTTTATTTTATTTTGATCTATAAGCTATTCACACCTCAACAATTACAGAAATATTGTGACAACAACAAAACCAGTATCTACTCTTTTTTTTCATCATTGAGAAATGCACAAAAATAATAATTTTTTTTGGTAGAAATAAATAATAAAAATTAAAATGCACAACAACAATGCTTGTGTATATTTGCATCAGCACTATAGCTAAAATGCATTTTGTACAATAGATGCATAAGCTGATGTAGGTGACTTTTGAAATTGGTTGGGCAAAATTTGGCTCTTATACCATTTTGCATAAGCACCTTAGTAGTTGCAAAAATATTATGACAATAACAAAATGTCATTTTTAATAATACCTTTATTTTAAGTTGTAGTAGGTCATTTTATGATATTTTATATTATATTTTTTTATCTATATGCAACTGATACCTTAGAAATTGTAAAAATATTATGACAACACCAAAAATGTTATAACATTTCCACATGAGCTTTATTTTTAATTGTGGTTGGTTTCAGTTTATGGTTTATTATTTTATTTTGTCTTATTACAATTGCTACATTGCCCAAAAACACTATCACCACAAATAAATATTTTTTTTAAAAAAATGGAAATGACTTACACAACTACACATAGATGTAAAACAAAATAAAAAGAGGCCCAATGGCCAGCAAGGCCAGCAGGCGTTGAATGCCTCTGCATCAACTGACAACAATCAAGTTTTGTTTTGGTATTAGAGTAGAATTTCTTCTAGATTTTCGCATTAACACTCACCGTTTTGCTGACCAAGAAGACAAAAATTGACTAAACCAAAGCAACTGTAGATATGGCTATAGACCCTTTTTATATAGTTAATAGATAATTAGTAACGTCTTCATAGCTTATAGATAATTGTGGATTCCAGTTAGCTCAACTGGTAAAGTTTCTGATGGTTATATAAGAGATTTGGGGTTCAAACCCCACCTACACTAAAAACTGATTGGTGTCTTGGTTTGATGATAAAAAGCTATCATCAGGAGTGGATGCCATAAGTTGAAACTCTCTAAAACAAAAAAAAAACTTATAAATAATTAGTTTCTCCACGTTAGCAAATTATATTTGTCGTTTCGAAATAGACAACACACATGCCCATGCATTCCTTATTGGGCTTACCAAATTGGTCTACTTAAAAGCATGAGCCTATTTGAGCTCCAAGGCTTTTTTTTTTGAAGCCCACTATTGGCCCATTCATTGAGCCCTCAGACTCAAAAGCCTCAACGTTACCAAGCTATCAACCATGGGAGGAATTGAACCAAGCCAAAACCAATGGAGCTGAGGAAACAGAAGAAGAAGAAGACTCATAGGGCAAATCTCTACCTCTTTTTCTTTTTTCTTTTTTTTTTTTTTTTCCACAGGTTAACTCTCTCCCTTAAAAATCTTCTTCCAAAAAGGTTAGCCTATGCCTTGTTTGGTTCCCTAGAAAACTTTGGAACAAGCATAGCCAATATAATCTATAGGGTTCTTTTCTTTTTTTAATCCTAATTCATATATATTTAAAATATTTGCTTGTTCTAGTGAAAATTTAACTCTGTTGAATTGAACTCGATAGTGTAGGATATACAAACCCTATGTTAGGTTGCCAAGAAAAATGAGAAAAGGAAAAGATGAGTAAATGTTTGATGTTGTGTTGTATGTATTTTGGCGGGAGTTTACTCAGTAGTATTATTGGGTTTTCAATATATTTTAAAATAATTAGATTGTATGAAGCAATGTTTACATTAGATTCATACTTTTCTTGGGGTCATCATCAGCAAGCATGCTCAGTTTCATCTGGGTTTCATTTAAAAGAAGGCTCAAATCTAAAAATATCAACCCTTAAATAAATGGCTCAATGAATTAAACCCAAAATCATATCCTCAGTAATTCAGCCCAATAGGCAAATAAAGCCCACTAGATTTTTAAATCGGCCTTATTAAAATGAATAAAACCTCAACCTCACAATTCCACACTATAGTGGAAGACAAGCTTCTTTTCTTTGTTTGAAAATAAATGAGTTTTGGTTTCAAGGGGAATGAAAATGAGAGATTCAAAACGAGAAAGTATGAGTTTTGGAACTCTGACGGACAGTGCCACTAATAGAAGATAAACTACATGTAGCTTTAGGCTTTATTCTTATATTGCATGCCGTTTTGTTTCAGATTGCTTTAGAACTGAAAGTGGTTCGTTTTTAATTTTGTGTAGACACTGATTGAACCCCACTCTGTGTTGAATGATCTGCATTGGTTACTCCACTAGTCAGCAGCTGTTTTGGTGTTTCATCACCAATAGATAATTGACACGTGTCCCAAAAAAACCACATTAACTTACTCCACTATTACAAATAAAAAGACAATATTATCCCTGAAAATTTTTCAAAGCCCGCCACTTTACTCTCTCTCTCTCCTCCTCTTTCAAAATCTGATCCCAAAAATGAAGCTCCAGAAAATTTTCAAACCCCTCACTTTCTCTCTCTACCTTGCTCTTTCAAATCCAATTCCCAAAATCAACGTTTACGCTTCAATCCTCTCTCTCTCTCTCTCATTTGAATGTCTAGATTCGTAATGTAGAGATCCTTTTATGTTATTGGAGCATTAGAAGACTGAAAGTTACAAGTAATTAAATCTGGAATTGTAAGCATAGATTTATATTTCTTCTTACTATCAATTTTTGGTTTATTTTGTTTCCATTATCAGTTACGTTGGACGAAAATCACCTGTTCTGAAAATCTCGTTTGCTCTTTTTCTAGTGTCACCGTTGTTTAGAAGCCGCGCCACTTTCTCACTCACCAATTCCAATGCCCAACTACGCAAAGGAGTAATTTTTTTTAGTCTGTTTCTTTCAATACTTTTTTACGTCTTCTTTTTCATTTTGTGTATAAAATCTTGGTTCCATTGGAAAATGAGTGAATGGCAAGCGTTTATAATTGTGTGTGTATATATATATATATAATGCACAATTATAAGTTGTCTTAGTCAAATTTTTTTATATGCGCTTGTCTTAGTCAAATTTAGATATGCGCTCATTGATGGCATTGCAATCTAGCATTAGTTGTTACATACTTTATACTTACGTTCATATGATAAAAGTGCATCTGAAACTATTAATATAAAAAAAAAAGTACGAAAAAAATCTCAATTTAATTGATTTGCGTTTAGCCCATTGCTCAAATGTGATAACCTCATATACCTTAATTTTCTTATTTGTTGGACTCAATGATCTGAATTGGTTATGATGCTAATTTCACTGCAGAGGTCGTAGAATGTATGTGTATTGCAGGGGATTATGTAAGTACCATGTTTTGTAATTTCAAGTTATTGGACCTATGAATCCAGTAAATATGCATGTGGTCATACAGAAAATTGATGGAGGTTTCACCAATTTACCATCCTTACATGTTTCCCAATTATTTTCAGGGTGTGACAATAGAGTGATTCTATAGTCTTTTCACTGTGAAGTGTGTATACATGTCCTCTGCATTGTGAATCATGTGTGCCTTATGCTCAAGCCCTCTGATTTAATCCTCAAGGATATCACTACTTCAATCAAATTCCAATGGCTATGATTCATTTTTCTATTTCTAGGTCGTCAAAGAACACATGCATAAAAACTAGTGTTATTCTGAAATTATGAGTTTTATTTTTTTTTATTTTTTATTTTTCAAGCTGTTCAATCAATATTCTTTTTTCATGGTTAGGCTAGACTAGTAATGGTTTTTTTTCATGATTGTTCATTCAATATTCTTAGTTCATTGAATAAATATTTTTTTTTTTTTTCCAAGACCCTACCAAATTTTGAGGTGTGATGAACTTTTTTGGGGAATTTTTTTAATAGAAAACTGTAGTAGTATGCACAACCGGTGGACAATATTTTTGAACAACATATTTGACTTAGTTTTTTGGATAAGATATCTAACAATTTGGACAATTAATAACACAACTTGTAGAAACTCTTTAGGATACCTTTTGTAACTAATGAAGCTACACAAACAATGTTAGATTCTATTTGTATTTTGAAAATAATGAATATTTTTAAATGCAATGATAAAGTTCATTTTTATATATGCATCTTTGAATAAAATAATTGTGGATGAATGTGGTAAAATTCATTAAGGGAGATGCTGATGATTTAGCGGGTGATTACAAGTCCTCCCATTTGGACAATTTGCAAAAAGTCTTGGAGATGGCTTTGAAGTTTTCATTGTCTTTTGTTTAATTTTAGCCTTATAAAGACTTCTTTTGTTCAATATGGGCAAAATATAATCTGAGATGAAATAAATACATTGACGTCCTCTCTAGTCTGAGTTGGCAACATGTTTAGCTCATTCAATCTTCATTTCTTCTAAAATCCTACAATTATGATATATTTGCAAAACAATTTAATACATCAAAGTTTGAAATTGAGCTTTATGAGTAAACTGTTATGCAATCATAAGATTTTACTCAACTATATCACTATCTATACTTTACAATTTTTCCCCATTTTGTTAGGGTGAAGTCCACCTCTTCATATAAGGTGGACCACTCAATACTGTATCCATTGGCTTGAAGATAATATTTGCAATTACAAGTAAACATGCTATTTAAAGAGAATACTGAATACACACATCATCTAACATAAATTTCCTGATACTTGACTTCAAATGTTCCATCATCACAAATACATCGCGTTTAAGGTGCGGTTTGGATTCGGTGTCTGCGTCTGGCGTTTGGCGTTTTGGTTTTTTTTTTTTTTTTCCTGCCGCTTATGTTGACTCTGGGAGACAAAAAACACTGTGCATGAACAGTGCGTGCACTGTTCACACACTGTTTATGCACTGTTCACGCAATAAAAAATATTAAAAATGGGTCCCACGGCACTATTCACACATTTAAAAATTATTTTGCTACAGTGTTTTCAGTTTTCAGTTTTCAGTTTCAGCAACAATAAGCTCAATCCAAACGGACCCTAAGTTTCATGACTTTAAGGTTAAGACCCTAGAGTCTTGCATCCTCTGCATATGGTATTGAGAATCCGTAGATGTTGGCATATATTAAAGTTTTGTAACCCTTAGGCTTAGTCTTGTATCCTCAGCAAAAAAACTATCCAAATGGTTGCCCATCATACTTCATAATCTCGTGGTTGAGTCTTAAAAAAAATTAAAAAATGCATGATGTTAGGGGAAAAAAAAGTAAACAAAAGCATATATTAAAGTTTCTTTTTTCTTGTACTATTAAACGTTTAAAAATATAGAATTTACACTCAAAGTGTAACATTAAGGTACTTTCTTAAAGAATTCTTTGTAAAGCTAAACATGGGATAATCCATCGAAATGTTACAAGCTTTCTCTTCAAAATTCACTTGCAATCCAGATTTAATTTTTTTTTTTTTGATAAGTTCAATCCAAGTTTAATTTCATTGCATTCACCCCCAATATTACATTCTCATGATTTTCTATATTACCATTGTCCACTGCTGCATCAAGAACTTTGTTTAGAAAAATCCATTAGTAGTCTAACCTAATTAGAAAAAAAATTTTGAATGAACAATTAAAAATCAAAGACAGAAAAAAAAATATTGAATACTTATACCTTAAGAGTTTTAGAAAGACACCATTTCACAGATTCAATTCCTTTAGCAAACCCAACAGAATAGAAGTATCACATTCTTGCTCCAACAGAATAGAAGTATCAGAAATAAAGAACAACACAACCTACCACAAACCCAGGAAAAACTTATTACACGAAAAGAACCAAAATATGAAAATTCCAACAGTGATAAAGCAAAATTAATATGTAATTGAGCTATTTTAATTACTAAAGGACTTACTGTACCAAAGTGTAAAGGTTGATGATCAAGAAAATTAAATTAACCCCAACACGACTCAATCAAGGTTTCAACCAATGAAAATAAAATATTATTACTAAGAAACAAGTTTCCCCTTACTAGCATTCACTTTTACCTTTAAAAACCTAACGGATAAAATTGTAAGAGATTGTTTATGGTGTTTTGTAGTTTATAACTACAAAGAAATAGCTTTTTAAAAAGTAAAAATTAGAACACACCAACATAAACCTGGGGAAACGGTAATCATTGTTGCCCATCAACATAACTGATAATGGAAACAAAATAAACAAGAAATTGATAGTAAGAAGAAATATAAATCTGTGCTTACAATTCCAGATTTAATTATTTCCTTGTAACTTTCAGTCTTCTAATGCTCCAATAACATAAAAGGATCTCTAAATTACGAATATAGACATTCAAATATATATAATGGGTAAAAATGGGAGTTTGAGATGAGACCCATCCATTCATTTGGAAAACAATATGAGAAAATGTTTGAAAGTTTTCTTGAGCTTCATTAGTAAGCTGATGTGTTTTTTTCTGGACATGTGTCAATTATTTATTAGTGGTGAAATACCAAAATAGCTGCTCCAATAGATATGTGTTTGTGTGTGTGTGTGTGTGTGTGTGTGTGAGGTGTCTCTCTTCGACGTGGGATTAAGCAAATCCGTAAAGATTCTTACCCAAAGTAGACAATACCTTCTAAGGGAGAGGTTTGTCCCACACAGGATGGTACACCTTTGACTTATAAGCGCTAGGCCTAAGTGAGAGGTTATAAGTCGAAGGTGGGAGGCGTCTCTCCCCGATGTGGAATTGAGCAAATCCGTGAGGGTTTTCACCCAAAACGGACAATACCTTTTAAGGGAGAGGTTCGTCACTCCACAATATATATATATATATATATATATGAAAAATGTATCGTTGTGTTGTTTGCTACAATACCATATAATAGAGAATAATCATCATCTTTACAAATGACCTTGCTCCCTTTATATGGAAAACCATAGGGCATGCAGGCCAGCCCAAGGCCCTACCAAAAAATAAATTCCCCTTAGGAAAAAAGGCTTTACTTCTCATGGTTAAAGGCCCAAATTTTTTATAAAATTATATATATATATATATATATATAAAGGTTGTACATTTTTTTAAATTAGTGATGTTAAAAATACTATAAATTTTTTAAAAGTTGTTTTTATACTACTTTTAGCGCTAAGGGTCATCAATGGGCCAGGTTGGGCCGGCCCGACCCATTTTTACTTGGCCCATGGGCACAATGGGCTGGGCATAATGAGTTATTAACTAGTTAACAGGCCAAGTCGGGCTGGGCCGAAAGAGAAAACCTTAGCCCATGACCTTGCCCATGGGCAATGCCCATTTTGTCTTTAGTGAGCTAGGCTATCAAGTTGGGCCTAATGGGTTACCCATAGGCTTGTGTTAGCATATTATTTTATTATTTTTATAAGAAAAGAATCAATTTTTTATAAGGGAATAATCAATCTATTTTTTTTAAGGAAAGAATTAAAGAATTTAATACTTAATTATAAATTTTTTTACAGTCAAATCTATTTAATTTTTTGTTTTGTTGATGGAAACCTATTTAATTTTTTATTTATTAAGGCTTTAAATAGTTTTTTATTTTTATCTTTAATAAAAAAAATGTCAAATGGTTAATTCAAATTTGATAGACTACTAGAAAAATATATATTTAGTAAACTAAGTTTAGCACAATTACTTTTGGTATCTTAGTGGTTGAGGGAGTTCTCTTAAGAAATTCTTCTATAATATCTCAAGATCAATCCTTCATACACTTCCTATATATTTTTGTTATGAATTATGAGTTATTAGGCCGGGCCAATGGGTTAGGCCAACGAGCTTGGCAATAGGTTGGGCTACTGGGCTAGCCCACCGAGTACCCATGGGCATAAAAACTAGCCCATGGCCTGACCCACTGGGCTAGTGGGCTATCTATGGGCCTCAATAACAACGGGCTAGGCCGCCCATTAGTCCAGTGGGCCGTTGGGTTTCTGGGCCAGGCTGTGGGCTGTGGGCTATTTGATGACCCTTATAATTAGCGCATTTTTCCTTTTCATTTCTATTAAAACTCTTAAAGAACAAGACCAATAGAACCCTAGAATGTTTCAAAAAAATATTGCAAATGTGTTAAATCATCAATTATAGATTAATCTACCCTAATAGTTTAAGACTTTAATTTTTGTAAACTGATATCCTACAGCGCCACATACTAAATAATATATATCTCTTAAAAACAAAATTAAAAATTAAAAATTAGGTCACAACTTTACTTAACTATGCATCGTCATATATCCAAAATAAATTACATTTTTTTAATCACAATATATTTCTATTTCTTTTTATTAATATATATAGTTCAATCATAATATTCAATTCTCTAGATGAAATTAACATTAGTTTAATTGATATTATTAATCAAATTATGTATTTAACATATCAAATTAACCTTAATTTAATTAATATTAAATAATTTTATTTTATTAATATTTACATATTAAAAACCTTGCATAAAATTTTTGCCTTAGACCCAAATTGTGTTTGACTTTTCGGCGACGTTAAACTAAACTAGGCTTTAATACAGTTTATTTAAGCTTGGCCCAATATTTCTAACAATATCTTTCTCTCTCGTCCAAGTTAGCCCCCACCAAAAACTCTACATCACTGTGGTTAACTTTAAATGGCTTATATATGGACTATGGAGTACACGCGCCATTACTTTTATTAAGCCCTTTGTATTAATAGCTTTTCTTTCCTACTAGTTTTTGGAAACCAAGGACTCCTAGTCCTACAAGGTTTTACCCTCATTGAAGTCGGTTCTATTTTGTATTAATATCTGACTTTGAGAAGAAACTAAATTAAGCAACAAAACCAAAAAAAGCAAAAAAGAAACAAATTACTTGCTCTCCAAGATTTTCTGTCTCTCGGCAAAGATTTCAGTAGCCGGCCATGGCTATGTCTATGCTTTTGGGTTCAGATGCCAGCCCTCGTATGGGAATGCAGCATTATAACTTGAATAGCAACAAGAAGAAGAAGACGCTCTTTTCTGGTTCTGGGTGTGATGAGGAATCAGCAATCTCAATGTTGTCTTCTACTACTGGCAGTACCAGTAGTGCCGCCATGATCGGTGAAAAGAAAAGGAAAGCGCCGCCATGAACGGTGAAAAGAAAAGGAAAGCATGCAATGTTATTAGGATGAAGGTTCCTAAAGACTTCAAGTTGGAGGACTATAACAAGGAGAGTGATGCAAAGACTGTTACGGATTCTACTTGCACTTCTGACTCTAGTTGTTCTAGCACCACCATGCTGAACGGTGATGATGGGATAACTAAGAAAGAGAGGATTGTGGTCAAGATCAATTTGGCCGCATGGCGGCAAAGGAAAGCGCAACACCAACAGATGGAATCAAGTTCATCAACGCAAGCCATCAACACATGTTCTGAAAAGCAAGAGATGCAAAAGGAAGAGGAGGGAAAGGAGAAGGGGAACTCATTAGAGTTGAAATTGGAATCTTCAAAAAGAAAGCATATCTATTACAAAGGATGTGCAATACCTTGCCTTTTTTTACTTTGCTTTTTAACTTTTTTGTGTAACTCTAGTGTAGGCATTGTAACTCTATTGGTTATTCACTCTTGCAAGACTAGCAATTTTGTTTCCTTAATGAGAAATACTATATCTACAAGAATTTTACAACATTTTCACAACAAATCTTATGTGGTAGGTTGTTATTTGCTATTACTAGTGAGTAAGAAAGTAATTTTAGTGTTGGATTTAAATTTAAAACCTGAAACAACCTGCCAACTAGGATTTGTGGTGAAATGTTGTGAAAATATTGTGGACGTAACAATTCTCTTCCTTAATTATTAGTTTGGATGGAAGATGTTCTACTAGATATTAAAACTATATTTTAGGCTGATTTAAAAAGCTTCCCTTAATAAATAAATAAAAACCCACACTTACCCATCTCTCCTTTTTTGTCCAAAAAAAAAAAAAGAACATATACGTGAAATTTGCCAACTTTCTCACAAATTCACTCCACATTATGCCCAATCTATCATCCATCAAATTTGGTCACCTTCAAGGCATCTTTGAAGGACCAACCTAGTCAACTGGTCAAAGTCACAAGCTTTCTATTCCAAACACAAAGAATCATCAAACTTCTACTTTGAGTTTAACAGGGAGAGTTAAAATTTATATTTGTTATATTAGGTTTATGTGTATTAATATTAGAGTATATTTAAAGTTCTATTTCACAATTCACCCCACATTCTATCTTCTATCTTAACATACAACCTATTAATTAAAATAATATAAACATCCATTAAAAAATATAAACCAACCACCCAAAAACCCACAAAAACTAGCAATTGCTACAATCGCCACCCACAACCCACAAATGCACATAAACCAATCTTAAAGGCCCGCACACCATCACAAGACCCACCAAAATACACAACCCACACCACCACCACCACCACCATCGTACCAGCCCATGACCCACCAAGAACCCACAACCCACAATGCCTCCATCGCAAGACCCACGCCACCATCGTCACACCACCACATGATCAGAGAGAGAGAGAGAGAAAGAGAAGTGAGAGAGACAAGATACAGAGAAAGGGATGAAAAAGGGAGATAGTGAGTCACAAAGAGAGAGAGAGAGAGAGAGAGTAAAAAACAATAAAAAAAAGTTTTGTAAACTCTAAGAGTTTACTATAGCATGATGCTAAAATTTTCCAAGTATAAGAAACCGAATGTAGCCAAGATTTTGCATTAGGTGTTTTAGAATAGCAAATTTTGGTGTTTTAGACACTCCAAATCTAATGAAAAGCCTATGTAGGACTTACCCTAACTCCTATAACCCTTATATATACAGCACTTGGATTCATTGTAATACATGCACTTGCCTTTTGAGCTTTTTTTTCCTTTTTTATTTTTTATTTTTTATTATAGATAAACGAAAAGGAAAACGCTAAAAGTCCTATTAATTTTATTACAATAAATTAACAAACTTACATAGAAATGAAGTAAAATTCAAAATTCCTAGTATTATTCACATGGTAAAAAATTGTCAATCTTGCTGGAGGAAAATTTTTCATCTTTTGTACTAGCTAAACACATAAAAATATTCTTGAATCTTCTCAAGAATGGAATAAAACATCAAAAAATAATTAATATGAAGCCTAAATAATCAACTTAGGCTAAAACCCAAATTATATGCTCTAAGTTTGGATGAATTATCCTTTTTTGTTCCTAATACTTTTTATTTATCATTTTAGTTCTTAAGCTTTAAATTTCTCAATCAAGTTAGTTATTCTATCTATTAATGTTTATAAAATTAACATTGTTTCATCATATCTAAAATTTTTTGTAAAAATACAATTTTAGGATCACTGTTAATTTGTTCCAAACATTTTGTTATCTGTCGATTGGTACTTATTATTTTCTACTTGCAATCAATTTCCTTTAATGAGTTGATTGTAGGAACCAAATTAACTTGTAAATTAAATATAAAAGGAACTAAATTGGCCGCTATCAAATCGTAAATGACCAAGTTGTAAGGGACCCCAACATGTAGGGATCAAAATGGCATTACCTAACAAAACATTATAGAGAAAATGGACGGAAAACCCAATTGGATAAAATTTGAAGTTAAATTGTTTAAGGATTAAAATGATAAAAGTTAAACTTTAAATAAATAAATAAAAATTGGCAATTCACCCAAAGGGCCAAAACTTAAAAACGGGGGGAATCTGGGTAACTAAACTCTAAAATCAAACTTTATAGTTAGTTGACCCGGTTCGGAAACAATATAAGATAGTAACATCTCGAGTCTGTAAGACTCGATTTTGCGCCTGTAAATCGAGTATTTGAGACTCGATTTTCATGGTCTACCCGGCTCTGATGTGGCACTTTTTCCACGTGGCAATGATATGGAAATCAAGTCTCTAAGGCTCGATTTCTAAACCAAAAACATTTTAAAAAAAATTGAAGTATCATGTACAGGCCGAAATACCCAAAAACAAATCTAAGAAATCCAATCCTAGAGACTCAGATCAGAGGGAGAGAAAGAGCCGCGCGCGGCCTGGGCTGCGCCACGCCTGGGCTGCGCGCGGCCTGGGTCTCGCGCACGATGGTGGTCTGAAGCCAATCTGAAGCCGCCCACTCCGATCTTTTTTTTTTTTTTTTTTTTTTTTTTTTTTTTTTTTTTTTTTTCTGGGTTCTTCTCTGATATTGTGGTGTCTTCTCTGATGTGTTTCCAGTATATATATAACCTTTGTAAATCGAGTCTTAAAGACTCGATTTCCATGTCATCGCCACATGGAAAAAGTGCCACATCAGAGCCGATAGACCATAAAAATCGAGTCTCAAATACTCGATTTACAGGCCTAAAATCGACTCTTTAAGACTCGAGATGCTAGTAATATGTATTCTTTCTAACCATTGCCTACTAACTACATAGTTTGCATTTTATGGCTAAATCCCAATTTCGTTCTAAAAACGGCGTAGTTTGAATTTTGGTTCGGCCAACATTTTTCTTTGAAGGAAAACAAACCGGGATTATTTGGTTTATAACCAAATTCCTCAAACAATATCATTAGTTAGGCAACGTTTCAAACATATTGCATTTCTAACAATTCGACTTCAGAAGAGTCGATTTTACTGTTCATATCGCCTATTTTTTGCGCCACGTAGATAAAGAAATTGAGTCCTTTGTACTCATTTTTTTGACTTAAAAATCACACCGCCACTCCACACAACTAGCTTTCAGTTGTGTTAAAAAACCAAAAACCCCATGCCGTCACAGTCTCCAGCAAACGAACCCAGCAACATCGACGAACCCAGGCGCCGACGAACCCAGCAAACGAACGCAGGCGCTGACGAACCCAGGCGCCAGCAACACCGACGAGCAAACGAATGCAGGCACCGACGAACCCCGACGAACCCAGCAACACCGACGGCGAAGCACGAAGAACAAAGAACAAACTCCAGGCGTCGATTCTGACCAAACCCAGGTGATCGGATCGGATCAGTAGAGCGCTCGGGTATGACTCCGTTTTGGAAATGATTTCTTCTGGGGTGAAGGTTGTGAGGTTTTTTCAGGGAATTATGGCAATCTTCGTGAATATCCTTCTTTGAATCTGTATACAGAGAAATCGACTTCAGTGAAGTCAGTTTCTGCACATGGAAATAGACTTCACTGAAGTCGACTTCTTTGTACAGAAATCGACTCCAGCGAAGTCGGTTTCTGTGTATAAGAAATGAGTCCAAAGGACTCGATTTCTTTATCTACGTGGCACAAAAAATAGGCGATATGAACAGTAAAATCGACTCCTCTGAAGTCGAATTGTTAGAAATACAATATATTTGAAACGTTGCCTAACTAATGATATTATTTGAGGAATTTGGTTATAAACCAAATAATCCCAAACAAACCAATGCTACAGCTTGAAAGTTGAAACTCACTCTCTCTCTCTCTCTCTCTCTCTCTCTCTTCCTTTCTTCACCTCTCTCCCATGGCGGACTCTCTATAGCTTCTCACACAATCCGCACGTCCAAAATCCTCACTCAATGGCCCATCTTCCAAGAAGGACTCACTCAATCCTTCTCATACTCTCCTTCCAAATCTGCTTCTCCACAATCTTCGCCGTTTTCGGATCGGTTTTCCAAGAAGAATTCTTGGAAGAGTTGCTTCTGAAACCACTGCTCGTTCGGAAAGTATTGGCGCACTTCCACTTCGAAACCACAGCTCCTCCGCTCTCCAACTCCCATCGCCGCCACCACCACCTCTTTCCCAACGCCATTGCTCAACTTGTATGTTATTATTCCATTTCCTTCGCCTCTGTTTTCTTTTTCTTTTTCTATAATGAGAAACTGAGAAATTTTGTTGGATCTTGTAGTTTTGGTCATCTGGGTCTTTTGCTTTTCGCTTTATTTGTTAATTCCAAGTTGGGTTTTTTGGTTTTTTGAGTATTTGAAGTTGGACTCTAAAAGCAAAAATATTGATATCTGTTTTGAAATTTATTTAGAAAAAATATTGATGAATTGGAAGAGAAAAAATATAATATGGGTATCTGTTTTTATTTTGTAATTTTTTTGGGGGGTTTATCAAACTCACAATAACCTGCCCCTTTAGAAGCTGAATTAGATAAGTAATACCCATTTTGGATATAGGGACTAGGGAGGGACAACTTACTTTTGTGTTATGTGACTAATGTTCTACACTTAACTACAAGTCTTGTGTTGTTCAATTACATATCCTGGAAATTGTTACCATTTGCTGTTTTGAAATTCAACTTTACATTTTTAACTTATTCTCAAGTGAAGACCTTGACTGTAATGGGGTTGCAATTCATAATGTTCTTGCCTTTTTTGATGAAAACACACCCCTCCCTTTCTGGTACATTTGATTGGCAAACAAAGACAAGGTAATACTAATCAATAAGTCTAGGGATACAATATTTTTCGAAAGTACTTATATGGCATGTTGTGATTGGTGCATTATAAAAGAAGTGTTAGTGGTGGTGGACTCCAGTGGGAGTGATGGTGCTTTAATCAAAACAGGCCAAGCCATAAAAGTTGTGAAAAATATTGTGTTCCTAAGATTACTCAATACTAATTGCTGCCTTAGGTTTCTCTTTTGTTTTTCTTTGCCCCCAAAGAACAGGCTCAACCTAAAATTAAGGTGAATTTTTGTAATATCTTGAATATTCTACATAACTCCTGAAATAGTATTGCTTGGACAGGCTCAGAAATTTCACGTTAAGGAAATGGAATTATCTTTCACACAAGGTTGATGGAACTATGATCGCTGGGGTGGATTTGACCCCATCTCAAGCAGCAATGCAAAGCCTCCTGGAGTAGAGTTGTGGGCTGTCTTTGATGTCCCTAAAGATCAGGTTGATGCTTCCTGGAAGAATTTAACCCATACTCTTTCAGGTCTTTTTTGTGCTTCCATAAACTTCCTAGAGTCTTCTACAACTTATTCTGCTCATGAATGGGGCTTTGACCCATCTTCAAGCGGTCTGAGGTATGGTACATTACCCCGTGAAGCTGTTTGCACCAAGAACCTAACTCCCTGGTTGAAGCTACTTCCATGTTGAGACAAAGCTGGGCTTTCTGCCTTATTGGACAGACCTTCCATATATAGAGGATTTTATCATTCTCAATGGTTGCGCTTGACCTCATCTGAATTTCATTCAAGCAGTGTGGAATCAGGAATTGTCCTAGATCAAGCTCTTACAGTTGTTCTTCAGCCTAACAGTCACAAAACGAGTAAAACATTTTCGAGTGAGACATAATTGCAACCAAGCTGGTCTTTGAGTTCAATTTTTGGGAGGAAAGTCACAGGAAGATGCGTTCTCGCAAAGTCTAGTAATGTTTACCTTCAACTTGAGAGGCTTAGTCACTGAGCTTGAGAATCTGCAGAAGGACAACGCAATAACTGGGCCTGATCATGTAGGCTCTGGAGGGTTGAAGGATAACCCTGGTTTTGAATTGTCTGTTAGGCCAGTCAAGATGTTTAAAGAAGTAAATAGCTTGCATAGGAAGAGCTCATCTGTTCTTTATGAACATTCAATTGAGAGGTACAGTGTCTTTGAGCCATTTGATTTAGGCCTTACGTGGAAGTTTCCTGTAGTTTGGTCGTGTCCATGAGCACCATTACACTCTAGTAGGTTCTTAATGGGTAGTGGGAATCAAAGGGGCACTATTGCAATATCTTTTATATCCACAGATTTGGAGGAGGGGTTCCTGAGTGCTAATATTGGTAAAGAAAGTTGTAAGTTGCAAGCCGACATTTTTCAAGTTGTGCCTTGGTATATTAAGGTCTATTATCATACTCTACGGGTTTTTGTTGATGGGCAACCTCAGGCTATCACTATGTTGTAGAGAAGATGCATGTTTCACCCTCTGAAGACAAGGTATTGCCTGGGGTGATGGAGCTGGTCCTAAAATTTCCTTGTGCTGTGAAATCAGCAGCTTTAACTTTAGAGTTCGACAAGGTATGAATCATATGATTTAGCTATTCTTCACTATTTTTTTTTTTTTTGGGATTTCATTAATTTGATGAAAAACTTCTTCTGAATCTAAGCTCTGGTTTTGTCTGATTGAATCACAGATCTTCTTTGATCAGATGCACAATGCTATTTTCTAAGGTTTCATAAATGAATAACTTTGTATCTTAGAGTGAAACACTGCCAATTATGTCATGTGTTCCATAGGATGTCAATATAGTGACTCTAATAGTGAATCCTGCTAATTCATTGAAATGACTTCATAGCTTAAAAATGAACAAAGTTGATAATGCTATTTATAAATATAGGTTGTCAAATTCACTAGTTTGAACTTTCATCAACCACCTAGGGCTGTAAATGAACCGACCTGTTTACTAACAACCCTGGCTCAGCTCGAAAATAATGTTTTTTTTTTCCTCTATCTATCGAAAAAAATGTTACTTTATTTGGCAAATGAGCCATGCTTAAGCCTAAGTTTAAGCTCGGCTATTAAACAAGCCGTCCTCACACGTAATAATGTGTTTGTGAACAAGCTTGTGGGTTTGAGGCTTGATTTAAATATATATGATATATATTTATATTTATACATGTATAAGTGGGAGTTTTGTTCATTGTGTACAACCTTTATAATGAATACATGTATAAAATAATTTTCACTATAATTTAGTTATTAATTATTATCATAGATTTGTGAATGGGTAAAATAATTATAGTCGTAGTGTTTACTCAATATGAAAAAAAAAAGAGTTAATTAAGTAGCTCCTGAACAAGCTTGAGCTTGTTCGACAATAAAATGAACCAAGCTTGAACATATAATATAGCTTGGTGATTATCTCAAAGTTAGCTCATGTTTGAAGTAAAACTAAATGAACAATCCTGAAATTTTAAATTCTTTGCTTGGCTCGTTTACACTCCCACCTCCCCAAAAAAGTAAATTAAATATTCTAGTGTGGATATCTGACATCATTAACAATATTCAAATATATCTGACTGTAAATTTTACTTAACTCATTTGAATATTGGACCAATATCAACAGTGCATTCAAACTGCAATATCTGTTTAGTGAACTTGAGAGGGCTCTGTTTAAAGAAATCTATCATTGAAATTTTACAGGTGATCTTTTTTTTACTCATTCAATCTCATTGCCATACAAAAGTAGTCTCTCACTTCATTTGTTATAATGACTAGGACTTATCTTCCATACTTGGTCCTTTTTTAATTCTTCAATTAATTTAACTGGAATTTGTGTTTATTTACTTAAAACCTGATGAAAATTTGCATCATCTTGTCATAGAAGTTCTAAGTTTGGCACTGTATACGGACTTGACAATTTTTCTAAATTTGAGGGGCCTAAATAATGTTTAACTTGCCAAAGTAATGATCATACATTAATTATGTATATATATAGAAAAGTATATTATAGATACAAAAGGGCAAGCATATGGTGGTTTTGATGAAGGTGAAGATGATAATAGTTAGGAACACTATGCTGGCCTTTCGAAAAAATTGAAAAGGAAACCCGTGTAGTTCATTTTGAATGCACCTTCTTTTCTTAAGTTCTATTTATTTTTAGAAATGTTCCTTACTTCATGAAGCATTGCTTTCTTTTGCAATTTGGGCCACTTAGATTGGGGGACCTTATTGCCTCGATGTTACTTTGAGCCTATTTATTAGACAGGACCTTAGTGCATTGTTATTGGAGCTACCTAACTTTAATTCTTACTTTGAGATTATCCTCCAAGGTGCTTTATCAAGGTGCAGCCTAGTCGTTGGAGGCTTGGGGTGAGCTGTAAACCCAAATATCCTGAGTTCAATCCCTACTAGGAGTTCCCTTGGATTACTTGGTACGTAGTTCTGGCAGGTGGGGTTGTGCATATGTAGTTTACACCCCAGGGGTGGGTCCAAAAGGCCAAAAAAAAAAAAAAAAAGAGGAAAAAGAGAGAGAGAGAGATTACTCTTTGCCAAAGTTGAGTGTGCATTTAGCTCTTCGTTATAATTTGTTGATATTCTTGCTTACTTCTTTATTATGTCTAAATAGGGATTTTTGCACATCGATGAATATCCTCCAGATGCTAATCAGGGGTTTGACATTCCGTCAGCTGTAATAATCTTTCCAAACTTCCAGACAAGCATGCATTTTCTTGAAGATAACTCTTCAAACAAGTCACCCATGTTGTCTAAATTTCAGGTACCATCTACTCTTTGCATGCTATTAGTTGTATTTATGCTTAAAATTTTGCCTATTCATCTGATCTATTATCTGAGTCTGTGGTGCAGGAAAAGAGCCCAATTTTGTCTTACACAGAAGTATTACTTGTACCATTGACAACTCCTGATTTTAGTATGCCTTACAATGTCATCACAATTACATGCACGGTGTTTGCATTATATTTTGGATCTTTGCTCAATGTACTTCGAAGACGTGTCGGCGAAGAGGAAAGAATTCTGAAAAACAGAGGTAAGTCTCTCTCGGTTTATTTATTATTATTATTTTTTTTTATAAAGGGTCTTTCAGTTTAAATCATTGACTCATTTGTGGTCATACAAGTTTGTAGAATAATTAGTAGGCAACACTTTACTACCCTCACCTAGGGTGCCTCGACAGTAAGGGAGGGTGTAAACTTGGTTTGATTCCTAGTTGAGGCATTTCACGATTTACCCAATGCCTGCTTAGTGGGGTGTGTAGGCATCCGGGGTTTGCCCTTCAAGGGTGGTCCCACTGGCCCATACCTTGAGGGGGATTCCTTGTCATCAAAAAAAAAAAAAAAAAAGAGGGAGCAACACAGTACCGATCATAATAACAGCCATCCATGTGTCTTTGATATATATATTCTGCAATTTAGCTGGCTTGCTGTTTCTTTGCTTCTAATGTTTGCCTTTTACTATCCTGCTAGTAGCTTCCAAGAAAGCTGGTCAGCTTCCTCAGCTGCTATCCCGGTTGTCTGCCAAGCTTAGAGGAAAGGAATGGGAACCCCCTCAGTCTCCCTCAGCTTCATCATCCTTCATCAGTTCAAAACTTATACTAAAAGTCTTAATAGTGGCTGGCGTGGCTGTTTTTTGGCAATACTATTTCGAATGACATTAGCAAGCCAACTAGATATTTCAATGTACACTGTGCGAATGAGTATGTACAATATGAGCCTCTAACCCAAAACTAACACCCTAGTTTTATGTGTAGGGTACACACTTTGCTAAGAATCATCTTAAATGAATTGACTTATTTACTGAATTCTTTAAATATTACTTACCTTCATCCTTAATTTCCTGGTTAATCACAGTTTGCAACTGGAAACTAGGCGAGGCCAATCAAACTTGCCTATGCTGTATTTTTCTTCTCTCCTGCATTCTTATTTGCACTATCAGATTCAAAATTTATTATACAGAAATTCCCTTTCTTTTTGTCTTTTCCCTTATTCTTCCCTCTTTGGACATACGAGTATTCTTTTTGAAAACAGAAGGCAGTCTCAGCCCCCCAAAAACTACAACATTGGAACCATGCTTTAGATTCCTTTAAGCCCCAAAAATCTTACTGGTCTATTGCGTGGGGTATCAAGAAATATGGTTACTTCGGCTCAGAGGTTTTATAAGCTGCCCAAATTGGTTCGATGTGAAATTGATTACCCTACCGCTTGATACTCCTCTCCATCCATACTTATTAATGTGTAACTACCAAGTTTTGCACTAAAACACAGATTTGGCCTTTACATGTATGTTTATCCAACAATTATCTTATACATCCGACATGAATCCTTACTCTCATAGTTTTAGTCCCACAATCGTATGGGACTCATGCTATGAAGGTATGATGCATAACTTCCCTTGCTTATTTGTAGTGCTGGGGAAACACAAATTATCTTTGCACAACAAGTTGTAATGACTCTTCAACCTGCCTATCTTATTTCAATTGAGTTTATTCTGAATTGCTAGCCAACTTATAAAGCCAAGTTTAGGTATGGTTATTGATTGCCAAATAATTTCATACACAGCACAAGTGGTAATCACCAAGATCAAGTTGTCCAAACAATTTTTACCTAATTGAACTGATTTCAACATCCACGGCTGAACTCATGGAGTGTCAAGCAGAAAAGACATTAAAATATGAATATTATTATCATAAGTAGAGTCACTCCAAAAATGTTTCTGTTTGTGTAATGTGAATATATATATATATATATATTTTATAATAAAAAATAATAAAAAATTAGGAGATTTACATTAAAAATCATTAAATTTAATTAATGGTATATAAATCGATTTACACCTAAACAACTTAAGTAAAAAAGTTAAAGATACTCCATGCATAAACTAATTGATAATTTGACACTGAACCATTTTAACTAGATTTTTTTTATTTATTTTTGTTTTACTTAGGGACTCACATATCTAGATTTTCAATACCTTCCAAAATTTCATGCGGTCAACAAAGAAAACCCAGTTTACACGGTATTAGATTTTGATGTCTCCTATTGTTTGTTGTCAAGATTCTAAGGCCTCGCAATCAAGCTTTAATTTACTTGAAAGACACTTTCTTGAAAATTCTAGACAAACAAAAGTGCTATTAAGTGTATTCGTCATTAGTGTGGAAAATTAAGTACTAAAGAAACAATTTTCTAAATTGAAAAGTTCTATCCAGCGTATAGATTACTCTGAATCCAAAGACTCTGGACAATAAAAACAAAGTCTCCAAAACTCTCTTTTGAAGACTTTAGAGGTTCAAAGTCTTGAATTATAAATTTATAATTTCCTAAAATAAAAAAAGTATTGAAATGAATTTATCATTATTTGAATAATCCCAAATTCAGAATTATCGTTTTGTATTTTGATCTTGGTCACAATGGTGGCAGCGTAGTAGCCCCATCATTGTTAGGAGCCAGTCTAATTTGGGTTTTCAAATGGAGACTCAAAGTTTTGGATATTTTGTTTAACCTCTATTTTATCTTTTCTTTTGCAAATAAAAGATAGTCATAATTTTGTAATTACTATAAGACCGATTGTCTCTATTACGTATTGCAAGTTGGAGGACTCCTTTCATATCGCTTGGATTTTAAATGATTTTAAATATATACGAGTCCTAAACCATCAAGCTCAACTCTTCGCCCAATTCTTTATGAAGAACATTTCCTGGAAAGTATTAAGTTGGAAATATAGAAAACATGTCATCAATCAACTATAAAGTTCCAAAAAATGCCGTTTGAAACAATTCAGATTGATTAGAACAATATAAATTTCTAGGCATCTTGAAGGAAGAAAATTGAAAATCTATAGTATATGCTTCATGATAATTATCTATATTAGAAATTGAAGTCTCAAAAGCATATATAGCATGATCTTATGTGGTTAGTCAAAAGTCAAACAACTTCAGTTATATATATATACATACATATATATATATATATATATATATTATGATGAAGCCATGACAA
Organism: Quercus gilva; assembly: GCA_023621385.1. NCBI lineage: Eukaryota > Viridiplantae > Streptophyta > Magnoliopsida > Fagales > Fagaceae > Quercus > Quercus gilva. The sequence continues at coordinate 65,848,434 of CM042481.1, forward strand.
AGTGATCCTCTCTTCGCCCATGCAAACCCAATCCTCATAATTCAAAAGCATTTCATCACAGTAAATTAGAGAAAGAACACACTTTTTTAAAACTAACGGCTATTTCTCTTCAAGTGTCTCAAAAACAAGAAAAATCCAAATCAAACGCAAGATTTCTTAAGACCAGAAGAACTCCACTTCGAACCAAATCCATTTGCAATTTAATAAAAAAATTAGGAGATTTACAATCAAAATCATTAAATTTAATTAATGGTATATAAATCGATTTACACCTAAACAACTTAAGTAAAAAAGTCAAAGATACTCCATGCATAAACTAATTGATAATTTGACACTGAACCATTTTAACTAAACTTTTTTTATTTATTTTTGTTTTACTTAGGGACTCACATATCTAGACTTTCAAAACCTTCCAAAATTTCATGCGGTCAACAAAGAAAACTTGGTTTACACAGTATTAGATTTTGATGTCTCCTATTGTTTGTTGTTAAGATTCTAAGGCCTCTCAATCAAGTTTTAATTTACTTGAAAGACACTTTCTTGAAAATTCTAGACAAACAAAAATGCTATTAAGTGTATTCGTTGTTAGTGTGGAAAATTAGGTACTAAAGAAACAATTTTCTAAATTGAAAAGTTCTACCCAGCGTATGGATTACTCTGAATCCAAAGACTCTGGACAATAAAAACAAAGTCTCCAAAACTCTCTTTTCAAGACTTTAGAGGTTCAAAGTCTTGAATTATAAATTTATAATTTCCTAAAATAAAAAAAGTATTGAAATGATTTTATCATTATTTGAATAATCCCAAATTCAGAATTATCGTTTTGTATTTTGATCTTGGTCACAATGGTGGCAGCGTAGTAGCCCCATCATTGTTAGGAGCCAGTCTAATTTGGGTTTTCAAATGGAGACTCAAAGTTTTGGATATTTTGTTTAACCTCTATTTTATCTTTTCTTTTGCAAATAAAAAATAGTCATAATTTTGTAATTACTATAAGACCGATTGTTTCTATTACGTATTGCAAGTTGGAGGACTCCTTTCATATCGCTTGGATTTTAAATGATTTTAAATATATATGAGTCCTAAACCATCAAGCTCAACTCTTCGCCCAATTCTTTATGAAGAACATTTCCTGGAAAGTATTGAGTTGGAAATATAGAAAACATGTCATCAATCAACTATAAAGTTCCAAAAAATGCCGTTTGAAACAATTCAGATTGATTAGAACAATATAAATTTCTAGGCATCTTGAAGGAAGAAAATTGAAAATCTATAGTATATGCTTCATGATAATTATCTATATTAGAAATTGAAGTCTCAAAAGCATATATAGCATGATCTTATGTGGTTAGTCAAAAGTCAAACAACTTCAGTTATATATATATATATATATATATTATGATGAAGCCATGACAAAGTGATCCTCTCTACGCCCATGCAAACTCAGTCCTCATAATTCAGAAGCATTTCATCACAGTAAATTAGAGAAAGAACACTCTTTTTTAAAACTAACGGCTATTTCTCTTCAAGTGTCTCAAAAACAAGAAAAGTCCAAATCAAACACAAGATTTCTTAAGACAAGAAGAACTCCACTTCAGACCAAATCCATTTGCAATTTAATAAAAAAATTAGGAGATTTACAATCAAAATCATTAAATTTAATTAGTGGTATATAAATTGATTTACACCTAAACAACTTAAGTAAAAAAGTCAAAGATACTCCATGCATAAACTAATGGATAATTTGACACTGAACCATTTTAACTAGACTTTTTTTATTTATTTTTGTTTTACTTAGGGACTCACATATCTAGACTTTCAATACCTTCCAAAATTTCATGTTGTCAACAAAGAAAACTTGGTTTACACGGTATTAGATTTTGATGTCTCCTATTGTTTGTTGTTAAGATTCTAAGGCCTTGCAATCAAGCTTTAATTTACTTGAAAGATACTTTCTTGAAAATTCTAGACAAACAAAAATGCTATTAAGTGTATTCGTTGTTAGTGTGGAAAATTAGGTACTAAATAAACAATTTTCTAAATTGAAAAGTTCTGCCCAGCGTATGGATTACTCTGAATCCAAAGACTCTGGACAATAAAAACAAAGTCTCTAAAACTCTCTCTTCAAGACATTAGAGGTTCAAAGTCTTGAATTATAAATTTATAATTTCCTAAAATAAAAAAAGTATTAAAATGAATTTATCATTATTTGAATAATCACAAATTCAGAATTATCATTTTGTATTTTGATCTTGGTCACTATGGTGGCAGCGTAGTAGCCCCATCATTGTTAGGAGCCAGTCTAATTTGGGTTTTCAAATGGAGACTCAAAGTTTTGGATATTTTGTTTAACCTCTATTTTATCTTTTCTTTTGCAAATAAAAAATAGTCATAATTTTGTAATTACTATAAAACCAATTGTCTCTGTTACGTTTTGCAAGTTGGAGGACTCCTTTCATATCGCTTGGATTTTAAATGATTTTAAATATATACGAGTCCTAGACCATCAAGCTCAACTCTTCGCCCAATTCTTTACGAACAACATTTCCCGGAAAGCATTGAGTTGGAAATAGAGAAAACATGTCATTAATCAACTATAAAGTTCCAAAAAATGGCATTTGAAACAATTCAGATTGATTAGAACAATATAAAATTTCTAGGCATCTTGAAGGAAGTAAATTGAAAATCTATAGTATATGTTTCATGATAATTATCTATATTAGAAATTGAAGTCTCAAAAGCTTATATATCATGATCTTATGTGGTTAGTCAAAAGTCAAACAACTTCAGTTTTATATATATTATCAATTGTAGATTTCCTTGACATTTACATTTCCTCACTCTAGAGAGGATCACTTTGTCATGGATTCATCACAATATATATATATATATAGACACACACACGCAATTGAATTTCAACCTATAATATCTGTTCTATGATAAGTATTCTTTATCAATAGGCCAAGATACCCATTGGTTTTTGGTATAGGTGGGGTTTAAATCCCAAATCTTTTATTTAACAATAAGAAATTTTATCAATGGAACTAATTGAAATTCACAATGTGTAACATATTTATACTTAAAAATTCATCGATTCAATTTTAATTAAAATAATTAAAGTCTTTTACCCTTATATCAATAAAAATAATAATAACATTTATAATAAAGCATTAATGGGAATATATTTGGTACGAGTAAAAAACTACATTTCTAAGAAACTTTTGTCTAGGGAAAGATAACAAAAACATTGGAGACGGAAATTTATATGGAATATTACTATTTTTTATGCATCATCAGAAATTAATGTCCCAAAAAAAAAAAGACAATTATTCAAGTTCATCTTCTTGACATGAAAAATATGTCAAGATGATGAAAGACAATTAACATCTCTCTCTCTCTAACGCTTTGTTTGGTTGCTGAGAAATGAAAGGAAAAAGAAGGAAAAAGTGATTTCTGAGTTTTTTTTTTTTTTTTGAAGTTGACAACTTTAACTTTTTCCCTTTCTTTCTCTGATGGTCTATTTGGTTGCTGAGAAATGAATTTTGTGAAGGAAAAATAAAAGGAAAGAAAAGAAAAAGTGATTTTTAAACTTTTTCATTTTTGTTTTTAAAGTTTTTAACATGTTATTTATTTATTAGATCATATTGGGTTAAATGGGCGGATTACTAATTAAATGGGTTAGGCGGGTAATGAATAATTAATTTATATATAAACGGGTCATAAATGGATAAATGGGTAATTACACACCCAACCCATTTATGACCCAACCCACCCATTTGCCACCCCTAGTTGCCAACAATTTTTTGTGCTTCTATCAATTATTCAATTTCCTAAACATTTCCTCACTTTAGAGCTAAAAACTTTGCCATGATTTCATCATAATGTATACTTTATTTATATTTAGAATTCCCCAATTCATTTTAAATTAAAACAATATTGTCAATCTATTAATTAAAGGCTATGGCCCTGCCCTTGAATGAGAAAGTGTTTTTTCTAGAAAACACTATAAAGACACTGGAAATTGACCAATGAAAATTGATACGTGGCAGCAAAAAAGAAAAAGAAAAAAGATATGTGGCCAGATCAAGATAAAGGCCTCACAAAATGGAGGGAGGGTCCTAATTGCAAGACTTTAGTCAATGCTTGAAGCATAGACCACGAAATGCGGACATAGTGTAGAATTTGAAGTGTAAAACAAAACAAAACAAAATCAAACGGGGGTGCTCCTATAAATTACCATCCAATTAGTATCCTTTTTTGCAATTAACCCTTACTTCTCATAATAATTTGATAATGGAGGGTTCCTTAGGATTCCTTTTCCTTGCTTTTCTGATTATTCCTCTTCCTAATTTCTTCATTTTCTGCACCAAACACACTGACTCTGAGGTCCGTTGCATCGATAGCGAGCGACATGCCCTTCTCAAGTTCAAGCAAGACCTTATTGATCCTTCAAACCGGCTCTCCTCTTGGACTGTTGATGGGGATTGCTGTCAGTGGGTTGGTGTTGTCTGCCACAACCTCACTGCTCACGTCCACCAACTCAATCTCAGAAGCTTCCCTCTTATTTGGGATGATTTCATGACTGACGATCAATATCTTGTTCAATATGAAGCCTATGAGCAGTCAATGTTTGGTGGTAAGTTAAATCCTTCTCTGCTTGATTTGAAGCATTTGAATTACTTTGACCTCAGCTTCAATAATTTCTCTGCTTCTCCTATTCCCGAATTTCTCGGTTCGATGAAGAGTTTAACATCTCTTAATCTCTCTAATGCGAGATTTGTGGGAGTAATACCTCATCAACTTGGAAATCTCTCCAATTTGCTTTATCTCAATCTCAAAAGCTTTAGTTTTCATGGTTTATATGTGAATAACCTTCAATGGCTTTCTGGTCTTCCTTTGCTACAACATCTCGATATGAGTTATGTTAATCTTAGCAAAGCCTCTGATTGGATACAACTCACAAACACACTCCCTTCCTTGTTTGACTTGCGCTTGTCAGATTCCCAACTTCCTTTCATTCTACCGACACTCATTGTTAACTTTTCATCTCTCTTCACGCTCGATCTATCTTACAATTACTTTCAAGGTCCAATCCCTGTTGGTTTCCACAACATGACTTCTCTTAGGAACCTCGATCTATCTTTCAACCATTTCAACTCTTCAATTCCCAATTGGTTGTATAGTTTTAGTCGTCTTGAGTTTCTCAACCTTCGCTCTAATAATTTGCAGGGTACAATCTCTAGTGCCATTGGAAACCTAACATCTGCCATTAGTATTGACTTGTCATACAATGAACTTGGAGGAAAGTTGCCAAGATTGTTGGGTAATCTCTGTAACTTAAGGGAAATCAGATTGTCATCCAACAAATGGAGTCAAGAGATATCTGAAATCTTAGAAAGTTTATCAGGGTGTCTTTCAGATAAACTAGAGATCTTAGACTTAAGTGAATCTCAACTTCATGGTCCAATTCCAGTGTCTTTAGCAAATCTTCCATCTTTGACATACCTGGATTTTTCAAGCAATCATATCAATGGAACTCTCCCACAAAATTTTGGACAACTTTCCAAACTTGAGACTTTATATATTAATTCTAATATGTTGAAAGGCGTCGTGTGTGAAGTTCATTTTTCCAATTTAACCAGTTTGACGAATTTTTATGCATCTGGAAACCAACTGACTTTAAAAACAACTCAAAATTGGATTCCTCCTTTTCAGCTTGAGTCTTTATTCTTGCGATCATGGAATTTGGGGCCAAAATTTCCCCTATGGCTTTGTTCACAAAGGCATCTACAGTCGTTAGACATTTCTGATACAAGGATTTCAGATGTGGTTCCTCCTTCATTTTGGAACTTGTCTTCTCAATTCCAAATTTTAAATCTCTCCCACAATCTAATCCATGGAGAAATTCCAAACAGTCCCGCGATTTTGTCTGCTTTTGTGATTGATTTAAGTTCAAACCATTTCAGAGGTCCGTTACCTTGTATACCCTCTAATGTGAATGTGCTAGATCTTTCTAGCAATTCATTCTCTAGATCTGTTTCTCACTTTTTTTGTTTTAGAGTGAATGAGCATAAAACCATAGAATATCTCAATCTTGGAAAAAATCTTTTATCAGGAATAATACCTGATTGTTTGATGAATTGGAATGACTTGGTGGTCTTGAATTTGGGGAACAACAATTTCAGTGGCAGTATTCCAACGTCAATGGGATCTTTGACTTATCTTAAATCTTTGCACCTATACAAAAACAAATTTTCTGGAAAGTTACCATCATCTTTGAAAAATTGTGAAAAGTTGGTAACTATTGATGTTGCGGAAAATAGGTTTGCTGGAAACATACCTTCTTGGATTGGGCATAGATGTACAAGCTTGATGATTCTTAGCCTTCGCTCAAACTATTTCCATGGTCACATACCAAAAGAACTTTGTGCTCTAGCTTCACTCCAAATATTGGACCTTTCACATAATAAGCTATCTGGAAGCATACCTAGATGTGTTAAAAATTTTAGCACCATGGCCACAAATAATATTTCAAATGACCACTTGAATTTTCATCCTTCTTTAATTTCTTATGGTGAAACTCTCCCACTTGAAAGTGCATGGCTCGTGATAAAGGGAAACATTTTTGAGTATAGCACCATTCTCCAATTGATAAAAAGTATAGATTTTTCCAAGAATAGTTTATCAGGAAAGATCCCCATCGAAGTTACTAGTCTCCAAGGATTACAATCTTTGAATTTGTCATATAATCTCTTGATTGGAAGTATTCCTGAGAATATAGGTGCTATGGGATCGCTGGAATCTATTGATTTCTCTTTGAACCAACTTTCGGGTCAAGTTCCCTTAAGCATGTCAAATCTGACATTTTTAAATCATTTGAACTTGTCAAACAACAATTTGATTGGGAAAATTCCTTTAAGCACTCAACTACAAAGCCTTGATCCATCCAGTTTTATTGGAAACAAAATGTGTGGACCACCACTTACTAATAATTGTACTATAAATGATGTAAAACCCAACATAAGAAGAAAAGATAGAAGAAAAGATACTAGTGGACTTGAAGTGGATTGGTTCTATGTGAGCATGTCAATCGGCTTGGTGGTTGGGTTTTGGGGTGTATGTGGTCCTTTACTATTGGATAAGCAATGGAGAATGACGTACTTTCAATTCCTAGATCACATAGGGTATAAGCTTAAGAGTGTTGTCTTGTTGTAAGATTCTTAATACTTTATGCAAATGTTAAATATTTTGATCATGTTAAATATTGTAAGTAAATGCTGTCTTGATCATGTTAATAGATTGATGATTTCCAAATAATCTTTTTGCTGGTTAATACTTATATTATTAGTTAATTCACTCCATTAGCATATTTGAATATGGTGTTTCTTCCTATGAACATCAATGGCAGTCCAATTTGTAGTGTCATGTAATCCTTGAAGATTAATATTGTAAAATCAAATTTTAGTTCATAAAAGTAACTGATTTGTTAAAAGTAGTAATGTAGTATACTATACCTTGTAATGATGCCCTATTACCGTTTTTGTTACTCTAAAGAGAAAAGTTGATATATTCATCTGGCTATCCTAGCAGATCTCTTTAGAATCTCCTAGGAATCACTTTCTAATGTCTAAAGTCTCAACATGATTGTGTATAACTAGACAAGCTAAACATTTAGTTTATAACAGATTCCAAGGCTATCATTTGGATACGTTCCAACTAGTTTTTAAGAAGGAAGCCCCGTTTACAAAATTGTGGCTCTCAAAAGTCTACTTCTCCTCCCCTGCCAAATAGGAGAAAATTTTCCTACAATTTTAAAGAAATAAATAAAAACTACCTTGGATCTTGATTTTAAGGTTTTTTTTATTCTTATTTTTTCTATAAATTTTTATTAAATGTACACAATATTGTGATACAGTAGTAAGTCTAGTACTATGCTTCTGTTTACCTAGGTCTGCCAAATGATAGTTAATTTTCCATACCTTTCTCCTAAATAACGTATCTCAACATTCCTTGAGTTTCAGGATATTTAAAACTGAATGGTTCATGTTTTTTAGGGTTTTGGTCATGCTTGTAAAGGACCAATAGTGAAAGGTATTGTAAAGGAATTCTGAAACTTAGTTCGGAACAATTTTACACGTTTTTGGTTTGCTATATAGGTAGACAATTTCTCAAACATATTGTAGATGAACATGGAACTTGCAACTTGCAATTTAAGCTAAATGGTATGCTATGAAATACTTTCTGCCACTTGCAAGAAAGTTTATAGTACATGAAGGTCCAATTTACAAGTCTTCAGAGAAGCATGACACTAGCATACATGAAAAAAAAAAAAAAAAAAAAAAAAAAGCATACAAAAAATTCTCATATGTTGAGAAAATCAAACCATAAACAGTAGTCCTCCTCTGTCTAAGGTGATATTTAAATGATCTTCTTGGTTAATTGCTAGAGAAAATGAACAAGACAAAAACGTTATTTATGAGATAAGTATGGATGTTTGGTTTTGGCTAAAAACATATTTAACCATAAGCTTGTGTTGTTTCCTGCTATGAACATGCTTCTATTGCTGTAGTTCTACAATCCAACTTATGCAAAGAAGTTCCAATGTAAACTGCAATGAGGAAGAAAAACAAGCCCTTCCAAGTTTCAAAGCTCTTACAAATCCTTCAAATGGACTTGTTTTTGACTTTTTGTCCATTCAAGAAGTTTGCTATAAATGGATTGGAGTCTGATGTGACGTCATAAGTAGAAAATTGGGTCAAGCTCCAACTAGGAATTTCATATTCTGCTAAGGATATAAATTAATGTTGGGTGGCAAGATTCATCCTTTTTAACTGGAGCTAGAACTACTAAATTAATTGAATTTATAATTGTACTGATATGGGCATTCCAAGCTACTTTGATTACTAATAGAGACTTAGACATCTTGACCTCTTGATGCATGTCAGGAATCGGCACCCAACAATTTGGAAAACTCCAATTTAGAATTTCATTACTCAATCGTCTCTTCAATATACAACCATATAGAACCCTTTAATAGAGCTTCTAGAAATAAAAGATAATCTTATCTAAAACTGAAAACTTAAATCTAATCCCTATCTAAATTCAAAAACAAAAGTCGACAATAATCCAATCTCCTAGGAGCTAAAGAAAATTTGAAATAATAAATTCTAAAATAATTTTGGCTATGCTCCTGCATCACCTCTTCTTTGCAAGATTTGGAGTATTCATTCTCAGCAGCTTAGAAATCTATCACAACTTTATTTTCTTAATCTACATGGAAATGATCTATTACAACTTGTCGTGGGGAAACACAAATTATCTTTACACGACAAGTTGTAATGACTCTTCAAGCTGCCTGTCTTATTTCAATCGAGTTTGTTCTGAATTGATAGCCAACTTATAAGGCCAAGTTTAGGTATGGTTATTGATTGCCAAATAATTTCTCATACAGTACAAATGGTAATCACCAAGTTCAAGTTGTCCAAACAATTTTTACCTAATTGAACTGATTTCAACATCCACGGCTGAACTCATGGAGTCTCAAGCAGAAAAGACATTAAAATATGAATATTATTTTCATAAGTAGAGTCACACCAAAGATTTTTCTGTTTGTGTAATGTGCAAAAAGAAAAAAATATATATATACTCTAACACATAGCAACTCAACCCAGTATAGGAATTTATTTATTGCTAGCGACCAAAGGAAATAACCCATAAACTTGAATCCCAAGATGATTTCATGTGTGCAAAGAGAATGAAAATCAAATCATGTTCTAAATGGCTGAAAATCAATCGTTGGTAGATCACAAACATTTATTTGTAGCCATTAAATTACAAGACCTTTCAAGCAATATATATGTAGCAAAAGCCTTATATTTGTATCAAAGTCAATCAAATTACAAGATTTTACAAACTTACAAGGCTTATATCCTCATCTAAAACCATTTACAAGTTGACAATCTATCAGGAGACAAGAAGTAAAGAAAAAAGAAACTTATAAGGGGGTGAAACCGTGGAAGAGAACAAAAGAGAGAAACAAAAAGAAGCCTCATGTCATCCTCTTGCAAGGAGAAGCTTCAATTGTCTCATCTCCTCGCATCTGCTTCAAATTCTTACTCATATAACTGCACGTAAATTGGGTATCTACAAAGGTTTTTGGGAGGTTATTTCCTCTTCCTTGAATATTTGCAAAACAGCCCAGACAATATCATTTACAACTTGTTATTTTGCATAGTAAACAAAACATGATACTGGTCATTAAATTGTTAGTCATGTCAGATATTATGAGGATATGCCATTTAGTTAAACCCAAGCTCTGTAAAATTAAACAAGAAATTCCAATATGAGCCAAATTAAGCAAAGGTGAGATCATGTGGGTAGCCATTGAGATTCAAGGGAGAGATAATGCTTTCATCTAAGCAGAAATATCCAACCCAAATCCAATAGGGACCACCTGGCTTCCATGTCTTTGGAGGAAAGGAGAAATATTACATATAGTTGATGACTTCAAGCAAGAGTAACAAACGGTATAAGGCTAATATATACAGATGAATTTTAAGTCACATGTCAAGTCAATGTATCTAACTCAGTTTCATTTATCTTTAACTTCTTGAGTAGGCTTACATCTTCCAACATCTGCTTTCTCTTAGAGCTCAGGCCATGGAGAGCTTTGCCCCCTAAAAGAGCCAACCACAGATTTGTTAATGTCAAATGTTGACATAGCAAAAATAGTTTCAAAAAGCATATTTTCTAAGCCACAATGTTATGCCAATCTTTCATTATCAAGTACATTTCAAATTGACAAATGACTTGAAGAGGTTTTTTATAATCATCCTTAATTTCACAACTTGTTAAACAGACTCACAAATTCTTTTTATTTTTTTCTTTAAATATACGTTTCCTCACTGCATATGACAAAAATTCCCACAATAGCAACGTCAATTCCAAATATGGTATAATATGGCTAAAGTTAAAAAATGACCATGGTATGAAAGCAGCTTAGGAAATTCTAATTTTCCAAAACATTATCAATTTTATCACAATGACATCCGAATTTTTACCTGTGTCCCTTTCCTTCAACCTTTTATTCTTCGCCAAGTTGACATATTCAGCTTGTGGCCTTGTACTATCACCATCAACTTTATCTGCTGCTGCATAGTAACTTCCATTAACAGCATCTTGAGGGTCACGCACCCCTGGAAAAACCATAAGTATATCTTAATGAAAGAACCGAGTGATCTAATCACACTAGGGAAAGACTGTGAACAACATTGTATATATTGTATAGCATTGTGAACACCATTGGACAGCATCATTCAATTTTTTGGATAAATTTCTGAAACCATTTGTGATGTGACCCAATCCATCTTGCAATAGTGCTACAACATTATATTACAAACTAATATCACAAACAACTCAACCCTTCCCAGATAGTCTCACCATGAAAGTTTGAAGTGACTGCTTTCGCTCACTAAAAATCATAAAATCAAAACAGAGGTTTAATTCACTTTTTCACATTTTTTTAAGAAACACATCAGAGCATAATGCAACCATTACCTTTATTTCCAATAAAATTTAAATAAACATATAACATTAACTATATATTCCAAGTCCAACCTACAGGTTAAAAGAAAAGCCAAGCAAATATAATAAATACCAATTTTTCTTTCATTCTCCCATATACTCTGAGAAACCCTTTAAAAGTAAAGAGCAAAGAAAAAGAACAACTTACTCTTAGAGCCAAGTTTGGTAAGCTTGCCATCAACAATAAGAGCGTCTTGGTGATTTTTCCCAGTGGAGAAGCCTCTAGCAAAGAAGAAAGAAATAAGGGAGTTCCAGGTGACTGAGGAGGCTACGAAATCAACCCCTCTACTAATGAAGTGACCATTGAGCTTTAGAGTTGATGGGTCGAGCCCAAAGGTCCGAGCTATAGAGCCCAGGTCGAGTCTCTGCTCGTCCCACGGCACCAACCACACCGCCTTTGATACTAAGGGACAGAACAGCTTGATGCTTCTCTGTTTATTGCTCATTCCCCTCTCTCTCTCTCTCTCTCTCTCTCTCTCTCTCTCTCTCTATGTCTGTCGAGACTCTGCGGCAGTTGTCTTTTCTGACGATATCGGGTGACAGTGTTTACTGTGCCATGGTTCTAACGGCTTCTGGAATTGTCTCTCTCTACTCTCCAGAACTTGTTACTACTTATATTATTATTTTCTTTTTAATTTTATTATAAAAAATAATAATAAAACAAAATAAAACAAAATCACTAGGGCGGAATTCAGAGTTTTATTAGGAAGGTTAAAAGCAAAACTAATTTTAGCATTTTAATTTATATTATTTACAATTTATAATCTATAATATAATATTTTGTCATATAATTATTTTTAAATTTGATTCTATAGTTAAATTCTTCATTAAATTCTCAAAAAATTAGAATAAAAATATTTAGTGCATCTCGCCATTTTAGCCGTATAGTGAATGTCACAATTAAGAAACAAATTAAATGTCTTATTTAAGGAAATTTTTGGTATTTTTGCGTTAAATTTAGTTGTAGCAATTTGGTATTAAACTAGTTAGTATTTGTGTCTTAATCTACTGATAAAGAGCAATCCTTATAAGATATGCCATAGGTTGAAGTTCTTACTAACAAAAAAGTACATTTACTGGACATACATAATGTATTATTAACACATAGCATATGTAATTTCATGTACAAATTATAGTTTGCCATGTGGCATAGTTTATCCATGCTAATACCTCGTGTCATGTTGTGGATTATTTTAAGTTAACAAATGGCATAACCTTGGTAAAAACTATTATAATTATATTTAGACTAATGATTAATTCATGCAATGTATATGAAAATTTAACCTGAAATTGAAATTAAGGGTGTGTTTAGATACCGCTGAAAACTGAAAACTGAAAATACTGTAGCAAAATAATTTTTAAATGTATGAATAGTACTGTGGACCCATTTTTAATGAAAATTTTCCTGAAAAAAGAGGTTTGTGGATCTCGTAAACAGTGCATGGAACCCATTGGAAAAGCATAAAACGCTCTTCTCAAAAAAAAAAAAAAAAAAGGGGTGAAATGCTGGATGCTTGAAAACCTTTGGTCACGTAGCTCCCTATCATGTGTTGTAATTAATCTAAGGTGAAGCATTCTTTGACTTATGAACTTAGGTGTCACCGCTGAAAGAAAAGTCTCGAATGAAGTTTATTTTTGTTAGCTAAAACTGTCCATTAACTTTTATATTATACATGTTACTTTGTTAGCAACCTGATTCCCTTTGTTTTTTTCTTCATATAGAATGATGGTGACAGAGTTAGGAGGACCTTCCACATTCTTTTGATATATGTTGGAAATATCGAATAAAAAAATTCAAATGAAAAAATCAAGTTAATTTTGACCTTCAACTATTAGTTGTATCAATTTTTCCCCTTAACTATCAAAATCAAGTCAATTTTATCCTTTATTAAGTTAATTTCTTAAGTGAATTGAATTGATTTTTAAAGTTTAGGGACAAATTTTACTTGATTTTGAAAGTTAAGAGACAAATAATTGGATGATGTTGATTTAGCACAAAAAAGAAAAAGAAAAAAAAAGAAGGATGATGCTGATTTTGAAAGTTGAAGGCTCGAAGGATGTTCATATTTCAAATCATCATTTCATCGAATTATCATTTATTATTATATGTCATATATGATATACCCCTTCATGAAAAAGGATAGGATGATGTTGATTTTGAAAGTTGAAGGCTTGAAGGATGTTCATATTTCAAATCATCATTTCATCAAATTATCATTTATTATTATTTGTCATATATGATATACCCGTTCATGAAAAAGGCATAAGAAAAAAATGCAGCATGAATACATACCTCATTTAAAGAGATCCTTGGAGTCAACATGTGCCCTATTTAATTAATCAATTTATCAATTGAAAATAAAACCTTTCATTTACTAATGCATACATGATGAAGAGGAAAAATTTGAGATGACGGATCATGTATGAACGAACGTAGGGTGGACGGATCAAACAGCCACGTGTCGTCCAACTTGTCTTTATGTGGTTTCCAAGAAACCCTAAGTGGAAAATACTTGCGACATACGATTAACCCTAGTTTATAGAGTCCCAACATGAATAGAATTCAAGCACGAGGAGAGTTTCGGAATATACGCGCATTAATGAGGATCTTCTCCCTAAGGAAAACACTTATTGCGCAAGCAAAGGAGTCTGGCTCTACTCGACTATAAAAACCTAAAGACCCTTGAGAAAAAAGTGGGCACAATTCATCCCAGCTCTGGCACTCTAAAGTTGTAAAAAGATTCTAACTTGATCATCGGAGGGTATTTGGCCGGCACCACACCGATGCTCTCTGTGAGGTCCTTCTTTCTTCTGGTGCAGGTGACGTTGCAAGCAGGTGAGGATTGTATAGCTCACTAGTGATTTTTCGGCATCATCAGTTGGTGCCGTCTGTGGGAAACGATAGCGACTTGTAGGCCATACAAACGCTTCCCGGACGAAGAGTTGCATGGTACTTACTCGCTCGATGACGACCATCAACAGCATACAAGGAGATGAGCCGCGACCCACTGCCCTGGAAAGGCAGGTCCAAACCCTTACAGCCGCAATGGAGCGTCTCACCAGACAAAATCAAGACCTAAAAGAGTAGCTGTGTCAGAAGAACACGGGACACGACACCCAGCAAAAGGACCAAGAAGGTACTAGTGCTAAACGAAGAGACCAAGAAGAGCCGGAAGGAAGTAACGCCCCAAGCAGACCAAAAAGACAAGACATGAGCCGTCCATCAATCACTGATACGACTCTATCCCACATTGTTGTGGAGATGCAAATGATGAGAGATCGAATGGATCTTATGATGAACGCCCTCAAGGGGCGAGTTTCGAGCGACCCCGATGATTTGATCCACCGAACGGATTCATCATTCACAGCATCTGTTACCTCTTTCCCCCTTCCCCCAAAGTTTCGAATGCCGTAGGTGGAAAACTACGATGGAAACAAGGACCCGTTGGATCACTTGGAATCTTTCAAGACCCTGATGCACCTTCAGGGGGTACTGGACGAGATCATGTGCAGAGCCTTCCCTACCATGCTAAAAGGCCCCACAAGGATCTGGTTCAGCAGGCTAACACCCAACTTTATTAGTTCCTTCAAGGAGTTAAGTGCCTAATTCATCTCGCACTTTATCGGGGGATACAGGTATAAGAAGTCTACTACATGCCTGATGAACATTAAGCAGCTGGAGGATGAGATGCTGAGGTCCTACATAACCCATTTTAACAAGGAGATCCTCTCGATCGATGAAGCGGATGACAAAATACTTGTAGCGACGTTCACTAATGGGCTACGAAAGGGTAAGTTCCTATTTTCTCTATACAAGAACGACCAAAAACTATGTCGGATGTACTTTACAGGGCTACCAAATATATGAACACGGAGGATGCATTATTGGCCCGAGAAGAGAAGCCTAGAAAGAGGGAAAGACAGGAGGATGCTCAGCAAGATAGGGGGTGGAAGATGGCTAGGACTGGGGAATGGCAGGAAGACAGACGCTCTAAACCCCCCACTGCAAAATTCACAAGTTTCATACCGCTGACGGCCCCGATAGACCAAGTCTTGATGTAGATTAAAGACCAAGGAGCCCTAACATTTCCCGGCAAGTTGAAGGGAGATCCCAATAAGAGGTCAAGGGACAAGTACTGCCGCTTCCACCGTGATCACAGTCACGACACAGCCGACTGCTACAATTTAAAACAGTAGATGGAAGCTTTTATAAGACAAGGGAAGTTGCAGAGGTTTATTAATAAGGAAAGAACGGATCCACCCCAGGAACAGGCCCCACGACGAGAGAATGAACATCCTAGACCACCCATCGGAGATAGAATGATTGTAGGAGGCACAGCGACCACTGGGTCGTCCAAAAAAGCCCGTAAGACCTACCTTAGAATGGTGCAAAATGTCTAGTTTACAGGATCAGTACCTAAGATGGCACGAATAGACAACCTCGTCATCGAATTCTCCGAAGAAGACGCTCGAAGGCTTCACCACCCACATGACGATGCACTTGTTGTCAGCCTACAAGTAGGGGATTACAACATGCACCAGGTTCTTGTCGACAATGGCAGCTCGACGGACATTCTGTATTACCCAGCGTTCCAACAAATGAGGATTGACAGAGAACAACTGGTCTCGACAAATGCTCCCCTTGTAGGTTTCAGAGGAACAAGGGTATTTCCCCTAGGTGCCGTCACATTGTCAATAACGGTAGGTGACTATCCCCAACAAGTCACTAAGGACGTAACATTCCTTGTGGTCGACTACTTTTCCGCTTACAATGCCATTCTCGAACGACCCACTCTTAATTCATGGAAGGCTGTAACTTTAACATACTACTTAATGATCAAATTCCCTATGGATTATGAAGTTGGAGAACTGCGTGGGAATCAGGTGGCTGCACGCGAATGCTACATTGCTATGCTGGAGATGGATGATCACTAGCAGACCATGTGCATAGAGGAACAACGAACAATAGCAGAGCCAGTTGAGGAACTAGAAGAAGTGACCCTTGATGATTCAAGGCCCGAACGAACAACTAGAATGGGGACTTCGTCTAGTCAAATGGTACGACAAGCGCTCACGATGTTCTTAAAAAAAAACCAAGATGTGTTCGCCTAGAGTAACGAGGACATGCCAGGGATCGACCCTTCGGTCATAGTTCACATGTTGAATGTATCACCCTCGTTGCCTCCCATCCGACAAAAGAAGCAAGTGTTCGCTCTGGAAAAAGACAAAGCTATAGCCGAGGAAGTTCAAAAGTTGCTGGATGCAGATTTCATTCGGAAAGTATACTACCCCGACTAGTTGGCAAATGTGGTTATGGTCAAAAAGGCCAATGGAAAATTGAGGATGTATGTTGACTTCACGGACATCAATAAAGCCTGCCCCAAGGACAATTACCCACTCTCATGGATAGATACCCTGGTAGACTCAACTACGAGACACCAACTCCTGAGCTTCATGGATGCTTTTTTGGGTTACAACCAGATCAAAATGGAGGAAGTTGATTAAGAAAAAACCTCCTTTGTTACCAGCCAGGGACTCTTCTACTACAAAGTAATGCCATTCAAACTAAAAAACGTGACGTACCAGAGATTTATGAACAAGATGTTTGCACACCAGATTGGGAGGAATGTGCAAGTCTATATAGAGGACATGCTGGTAAAAAGCTTACAAGAAGACAATCACTTGAGCGACCTTCAAGAGACTTTCGACACCCTCCGAACGTATAACATGAAGTTGAATCCGAGTAAGTGTGCGTTCGGGGTTACTACGAAAAAGTTCCTGAGATTCATGGTATCCCAAAGAGGAATAGAAGTCAATCAAGATAGCAGCATTAAACAGGTTTGTGTCAAAGGCGATGGACAAATGCCTTCCATTCTTCTGTACGTTGAAGAGATCGTTTGAATGGACGGACGAGTGCCAACAGGCGTTTGAAAACCTAAAAGTGTATCTTTCATCTCCTTCATTGCTCAGCCCATCCAAGCCAGGAGAAGAACTCTACCTATACTTAGCTGTCTCGCAAGCCACTGTCAGCGCAGCTTTGGTAAGAGAGGAAGATGGATCTTAGAAACCCATTTACTTTACGAGCCAAGCGTTTCGGGAAGCAGAAGAAAGGTACCCCTAGATGGAGAAGCTAGCCTTTGTGCTGGTAACTGCGGCACGAAAACTCAAGTCGTACTTCCAAGCACATACCATTGTTGTCTTGATGGATAAGCCCCTAAGAAGAGCCATGAGTAGCCGTGAGGTTGCAGGACGGATGGCCCTGTTGGCCGTAAAGTTAAGTGAATTTGACATACAATACCGTCCGCAAATAGCTATAAAGGGATAGGTTATGGCCGACTTCATCACTGAATTTACTCTGATGGATGGCTAGGGGGCAAAAGAGATTCCGCATTGGAACATTTACACGGATGGGTTTACCTATAGGCAAGCAGGAAGGGCCAGAGTAGTGCTTATCTCTCCAGAGGAAGATAGGATCGAATGCATGATCTGACTTGAGTTTCCTACAACCAACAATGAGGCAGAATACGAAGCCTTGATAGCGGGGCTGGTCCTCGCAAGAGCAACAGGGGCCAAAAACATGATCATACACTGCGACTTCCAAGTCGTAACCAGTCAAGTCAACGGCAGCTACGAATGCAAGAATGAAAGGATGAAGAAATACTTCGATAAGGTGAAAGATCGAATTGGCAATCTCCAAATTGAGTTCATCCAAATCCTGAGGGAGGAGAACGAATACGCCGATCGACTTGCTAAGACTGCCTCAGCATAACGCGTGCTTGTCCCTGATCAGGTATTATCTTTCATCCAAACCTCATCGCTCATAGATGATGGTACGAATATGTAGGAGATAGGCTCTGAAAGCAATTAGACCATGCCATTAATTTCCTACCTAAAGAATGGGATGCTACCGGACGCGAAGGACGAAGCAAGGAAGTTAAAGGTCCAAGCCTCGCGGTTTGTTCTCATGAAGGGTGTTTTGTACAAAAGAGGTTTCTCCCGCCCATACCTGAGATGCTTAGTCCCCGAGGAAGCAAAATACGTCATGAAAGAAGTTTACGAGGGGATCTGCGAAAACCACTCGGGGGCACGATCGTTAGTGCACAAGCTGATCAGAGCAGGATATTATTGGCCCACCATGCAAAAGGACGCCTAAGCATATGTCAAAACCTGCGACAAATGTCAGAGGTTCAGCAATGCCATCAGAAAACCATCGGAGGAACTCACCCCGATGACGGCCCCATGGTCGTTCGCTCAATGGGAATTAGATATCATAGGCCCCTTCCTGACAGCAGTCAAGCAACTGAAATTCCTTGTAGTCGGCATCGACTACTTCACCAAGTGGGTGAAGGTAGAAACCCTAGCCACTATCACGGAAAAGAATATTCGGAGTTTTGTTTGGAAGAACATCATCTGCAGGTATGGGATACCAAGAGTGTTTGTCTCTGACAATGGAAAGCAATTCGACAACAACATATTCAGGGATTTCTGTTAGGAGCTAGGAATAAAAAACCACTACTCGTCACCCGCCCACCCACAGGCCAATGGACAGGTTGAGATTACGAACCAATCCTTGCTTAAGATCATCAAGACTCGGCTCGAGGGGGTAAAGGGCATCTGGCCGAAGGAACTTCCAAGCGTTTTATGGGCATACCAGACAATAGCAAGAACACCCACTGGGGAGACACCGTTCCAACTAGCATACAGGAGTGAAGTAGTCAACCCAACCGAAGTCGGACTCACAAGCTACAAGGTGAGCAGTCATGACGAACGGAGGAATGATGAGGCTATGCGCCTACAATTGGACTTACTAGACGAAGTCAGAGTAATGGCTGAACAAAGAATGGCGTGTTATCAAGACCTCATGGCCAAGCACTACAATTCCAGAGTTAGACACAGGGATTTCCAGGTCGGAGATCTTGTCCCGAGGAAGGTAATGGGTGCCGCCAGAGATTCTACCCAAGGAAAGCTCGGCCCCAACTGAGAGGTACCCTACAGAATTACGTCGTGGCAAAGGAAAAGCACCTACCACCTTGAGACACTCGATGGGCAAAAGTTGCGCAATCCATGGAACACCAAGCACCTAAGAAAGTACTACCAGTAGAAAGCAACATTCGACAGATTCTCAGTTTATTCAAATTTTGCTAGTTTAAAGTTAATTATTGCAACAGTCTCCCAGTCTTCTAGTTTACCATCTAGACGGTTTATTTTTTGCTACAATACTTCTTAAGTATTCTTTTTTAAGCTTCTTGTCCTTTAAGAACTACGACTTTGGTTTAATAATAAGAAGAATATTCAGATATGACTGATGTGTTTTTCTACGAAATCTTATAAAGTCCATAAAGTGGACGGTTTATCCCAGGAGAATGGATATTTTGTCGTCCATAAAGTGGACAATTCATCCTAGGAGAATGGATGTTTCATGGTACATAAAGTGGACGGTTCATCCCAGGAGGATGAATATTTTGTCGTCAATAAAGTCGATGGTTCATCCTAGTAGGATGGATATTTTGTCGTCCATAAAGTGGACGGTTCGTCTTAAGAGGATGGATATTTTGTCGTCAATAAAGTAGACGATTCATCCCAGTAAGATGGATATTTTGTCGTGCATAAAGTGGACAGTTCATCCCAAGAGGGTAAATATTTTGTCAAAGTCCAATAGAGTGGACGAATAAAAGGAAAGTCCATAAACTGGACGGTTCATCCCTGGAGGATAGGAGGTCTATAAAGTAGACGGTTCTTCCCTGGAATGAGGATGTTTTGTTAAGTCCCATAGAGTGGACGAATATAAGTTAAAGTTCATAAAGTTGACGGTTCATCATATAAGGATGGATTTTTTGTAAAACCAATAAAAGTGGACGGTTATAATTAAAGACCAAGAAAACAACGGTCATGGTCCATTAAGTGGACGGTTTATCCCATCATGAGGACAGGTCTATCATTAACAAAAATTCTTTGCAAAATAGAGTGGACGGCCCTAATAAGTTATTACTAGTCCACAAAGCGGACGATGCACTTAAGGCAAACAGGTTTTAAACTCAGGTGACCATGAAATAGACGAAGCCATCCACCAAAGACATTAAGGCTCAAATAAAATCCGCAACAGAGACGGTTCAAAAAGGATGGACCAATTGCCTTTGTCTAAAAACAATTAAGCGAAATAATAGACGGATAACAGAATAAGTTAACCAATGCTTAAAACCCAAAAAGGGTGATATTCATATATAAAAGGGAACGGTAAAAAAATCAATTGTTCTAAAAAACCTTCATATTTCAAAAAAAAAAAAAAAAAAAAAACTACACAACTGAAGCGGAAGTTTCATCCTTTCCTTCAACCAACAAATATTCAGAATGATGGGCCTGATCATCATTTGGTTTAGCTTGGCTTTCAACATTAATTTCGTCACCATGGGTGTCATTGACGGGGGCATTCTCGGCAAAAAGTTCATCCGTATTCTCGGAATGGATAGGTTGAACTAATGTTTGCTCCTGAACATTGATGTTGACGGTGGACATGTCCAGGTCAGGATATAAAGTTTTCACTTGACGGAGGGCGTTGTCAAAGCCTTCACCACAAGAGACTCCTAGCTCTACCAGAAGGGCGTTGGAGTCACGGTACTCTCGTACAGCAACTTCCTTCGCTTGATGAAATTGGTCCTTGGCAGCACGGATCTCCTTCTCCTTGTCTTCCAAGACCTGCTTCAGCTGCTCCGTCAGCTTTGAAAACTCATCCCTAGCTTTCTCCGCCATGATGAGTTTCTTTTCTTAGACCACCTTCTAGGCCTTCAGCTTGTTCAGCTCGTCCTTTATTAACGTTGCCTTCGCATGTATACGGTCCAACGCCGTCTCATGATTTAAACACCGTCCCATTAGGCTCTTCATCATAACCATGGCTTGAAAAATGGAAGGGAATGATTAGTTTCAAACTAATTAAGAGGTAAAGATGGATGAAAAGTGGACGGGCAAAATTACCTGAGCGATGCTAAAAAGCCCCGTCTCCCCCATCGTCTCTGTCGAGTGGTTGCTTAAGTCCTCATAGTCTTCAGGTGTTATGATGGACGAAAGCCTCTCTAAGGCGTGTTTGGAGTCCTCTCGGAGGAGGACGGGTGGCTTTTCCTGTGTGGTGGACGAACCCTTCATAAAGCCTTTTCCTGCTCCATGTTTTGCAGGGGTAACCGTCTTCGCACCCTCAACCTCCAACCCCACGATGGGCTCCAATACAATCTTTGGCCTTTTTGGCACGATCCTGCTTCGGTGGCACCTTCCTTTTGGTAGACAAGTAGTTTGGATCCATCCCCTTAAGGATCTGACCTCTCGCTTCCTTATTCTTAGCCGCCTGTGCCTTAATCATGGTCCTTCTCTTAGCGGCATCCATTTCTGCAAAAAAAAGGACGGACATACTTAGTTCCCAAGTAAAGGAATACAAAATTCACAAGCGTAGGTGACGGACTTACATTGGCGCACTTGGGCGTCATAATGATGGGCTTCAGGGGTAGGCTCCAGTCTGTCACAATACCAATAAATGGTAAGTGTGACCAATTTGGCCCAAGTCCTCTCCTCTAGTTTTGTTTTGGCAAAATTTTTTTCCAAAAAACTCCACTGCTTAAGTGTAACTTGTGGATGCTCCCAAACTGCAAAAAGAGGACAGTTGAAAAACTTTGAAGAATTAAAGAGACAACGATTATTTACAAGACTTGTGCACTATAAGATGGGTGCATACCAAATGGAGACAATATGCTCCAGGTAGTGTCGACGGGCATATGCTCTGTGTCCCCTGGACAGCACATCCATTCATCCCCCTCAAGGAAGAAGTATCGGTTCTTCCAGTTCCTATTTGAGTCTGGGGTCTCATATACGAGCCTCAACAATGGGCTCCTAGGCACAAAACTATACACGCCCTTTGAATTTTTTATTTCATTTGGACGATAGCAATGGAGGAATTCTCGCACCGCCAACCTCCTTGCACCATTAGTCATAGCCCTGTACAGGACCTCCACGCCTAGGAAGACCCTCCAGGCATTTGGGGATACCTAGTTAACGGCCAAACCTAGGTGTTTGAGCAGCTCACGATGAAGGGAACTCAGGGGAAACTTGAGCCCAGCCTTTAGCATTTGCTCATACATTTCGACGCCTTCCACTCCTTCATAGTAACACTTCTCCGAGACGTATGGTAGACGGATGGAGATGTTATCTGATATTTGGTATTTGGCCCTAAGTGTCTTGAAATGTGGCTCTTTGATTGTGGAAAGAAATTCATTCACTGTCCACTAGGGTAGCATGATGAACTCCCTAAGTCCATCAGGACCCACGACAGACTGAATTGGGGCTCAGCATCATCTAGACCGTCACTGGAATCTTTTGGGCCATCCATCTCCAAATCCTTATCTCTTGAGGACGGAGAAGAGGCAGACAAACTTCTTTCTTCACTTGGACCATCATGATCTTTATGACTTGACAGGTACACTTCCTCGTAGCCCGCCCCGTCATGGACAAATGACTGGTTACTTGATGCACTAGACATAACCTATATGTGACGATGAAACCTAAGGCTGACGGGTCTACAGTTCATGACAGTGGTGCAAAATCTAAGATAAAATGAAGTATAGGAAAAGAAAGTTTTCTTCTAAGTGGGAGGAGGAGAATACTCACCAAAATTGGAAGATGAACAGTAAAGGAGCATTGACGACGGATGTAGTGACTGGACGGCTTCGTTTGTTTGATAAAGATGACGGAGGCGCTCTGATCACAAATTTCAACAGAAAGTGAAGAAATGAAAGGAAGAGAGCTTGACTTATATAGAGGGACAGCATGGAAGACAAAGGAACGTTTCGATCTAAGATAATGGCCATTCGTTGAACGCCACATGTCCAGTGTCATAAATGATTTCAGACCAGCCTGTTAAAGACGGGCGTGTCTTCTCAGGATCCAAATTGAATCGTCACCCCACCAGCTTCCACTCAGTGATCATGGGCCCATGGGGTGAAAGGGGCAACTGAAAAGGAAAAATTTGAGATGACGGGTCATGTATGAACGGACGTAGGGTGGACGGATCAAACAGCCACGTGTCGTCCAACTTGTCTTTATGTGGTTTCCAAGAAACCCTAAGTGGAAAATACTTGTGGCACACGATTAGCCCTAGTTTATAGAGCCCCAACATGAATAGAATTCGAGCACGAGGAGAGTTCAAGAATATACGCGCATTAATGAGGATCTTCTCCATAAGGAAAACACTTGTTACGCAAGCAAAGGAGTCTGGCTTTACTTGACTATAAAAACCCAAAGACCCTCAATAAAAAGGTACGCACAATTCATCCCAATTTTGGCACTCTAGAGTTGTAAAAAGATTCTAACTTGATCTTCGAAGGGAATTTGGCAGGCACCACATCGGTGCTCTCTGTAAGGTCCTTCTTTCTTCTGGTGCAGGTGACGTTGCGAGCGGGAGAGGATTGTGTAGCTCACTGGTGATTTTTCGGCATCATCACATGATATACCATAATCATGCATAATTATAAGTTGTTGGCCGGTAGGACAAGGATTTTACATGATTTGGCTTAACAACCTACGTCTATAGAAAAAAAAGTCCTTAATGACTACATCTTTAATATTAAGCTCTTCACTTAATATACTTTCATGAACGGGTTTGTCAATGTTGATAAGAACAAATAAGTAAAATTTTGAAAAAAAAAAAAAAATTCAAGATTTACATAATCAACGAAGGCCAATGTGAAAATCCAAAAAAAGAAAAAAGAAAAGAAATTCATCAAAGCAAAACCCTACATTAGTCTAGAAAAGAAAGAAAAAAAAAAAGTCACCATTTGAAAAAAAGAAAAGAAAATCTTGTTACACAATTATTTCTTCACATTCCATAGTACCCACTTTCTTTAATTAAAACATAAAAAATTGCGAAATAATATTTTTAAAACATAATGTCACAGTTTTAATTGAAATTAAAATTGAAATTTAATTTCAAAACAAGGAATGCATGATATAGAGCTCGTTTAGTAACATCATTTAAATATTGTCGTTCAGTTTTTAGTGTTGTGAAAATACATGTATAAGTGTTATTGTTGTTTAAACACTGAAAATTATTGTTTAAACAACAATGCGAAACAGCCCCATATACTTTCAAAATTTGAAAAACAAGAAATCATGAGTTTACCTTTCACGAGAAATTATAAGAACACATTTGGTACACTGTAATAATTATTACATGGGAATAGGAATAAATATTACAAAGAATACATTAAGTTGGAATATAATAAGTATTACCATTCATTAGTTTGGTAACCATTTAGGAATAGAATCCTGAATATGTATCCACAATTTAATAGCATATAAAAAGAAAATGTAATTAAATCATTTTTAAGTCAAATTTCTTAAAATACACTTATTTTAGGGTGTTCAAAATAGAGCTAGTAATTAACAACAAGGAAAATTTATTTTCTTTCCTTTTGAAGATGTGGCAACTAACGGCTTTTTAGGAAAAAATTTTAAAAAATTATTTCATAAGGTGAAGGAATAGAAATTCAGTACTTTTGATAAGGAATAATTATTCCTCATTTTGAAGAATAGCTATTTTTAAGGAATAACTATTTATTGTAATAAAAACATAACTAAACAACCGAATAGTTATGCCATAGAAATATCTATTATATTACAGTGTTTATTACAGTTTACCAAAACATGCTTTAAGGTTTTCAGAACGAAATTGGTAACTAATTTTTTTTTTCAAACTATCTAGTTAGTTGTTCTAGTTTCCAAAGAATATTACTTATTAGCATCTCGAGTCTAAGAGACTCGATTTTAGCCAATAAATCGAGTTTCAGAGACTCGATTTTCATGGACTTATCTTGTCTTCATGGCAGATATTTCCACGTGGCGATCACATGGAAATCGAGTCTTAGAGACTCGATTTATAACTCTTATAAAAGAAGAATCCAGAAAGAGAAGAACATATCAAAGAAGAACCCAGAAGAAAAAAAAAAAAAAAAAAAAAAAAAAACAGAGAAGAAGCCGCTCACCTCAGAGAAGAACCCAAAAACCCAGAACATCAGAGAAGAAGCTGCGCACCTTAGAGAAGAACCCAAGCCGTAGGTGACCGACCCAGGTCGCTACGCGACCCAGCGCACAGCCTGGGTCGCGCAGCGCAGCCTGGGTCTCGCAGCGCAACCTCCCATCGATCTGGGTCTCTAGATCTTTGATCTTTGCTGAGTGTGATCTGATTGTGTTGCGTTTTTTGGATTTTTTTTTGTGATCTGGGTCTCTAGATCTCTGATCTTTGCTGAGTGTGATCTGATTGTGTTGCGTTTTTTGGATTTTTTTTTGTTTTTTTGTATTTTTGGGAATGGCTTTGATACTTAAAATTTTTTTTTTTGCTTTTGCTTTGTAAATTGAGTCTTTGATACTCGATTTCCACGTGGTTGCCACGTAAAAAAAATGTCACATCAAACGTGAACAACTCAAAAAAATTGAGCCCCAAAAATTCGATTTATAGGCCCTAAATTGAGTCTCTTAGACTCAAGATACTAGTAAAAAATATAATTTTAAAACCTCAACTATTAACTAGATAATTAGAAAAAAAAAATTAGATAGCTATTTTCCCCAAGTTTTTACGGCGGACAAGTGAAGTGAGAGCTACGGTTCCATTAAAAGACTCCGTCTGTTTAAGTGACGTGGTGCACCGAGTGATGCGGTCCACCTCACTGTGGAAGTCATTTCTGTTTCCAGAGAGAGAGAGAGTGAGAGAGAGTGAGCGAGCGGAGGCTAAGGGGTTTGTCCTTTTCAATACGACGACGCTCGCCCCATTCTCGACTGGATGTGCTCCAGTCTCCGCTTCTCTCTCTCTCTCTCCCTCCTTTCCCTTTTTTCAATTTTCCATTTCAATTAGGGTTTCTTATTTTCGTTTGTTTTAAATCACAGGCGTGAGCAATTTTCCACTGAATTTGAATTTTTTGGGTGATTACAGGGAGAGAGAGGACTTGGACTTTGCTTTTGATGATAAAAGCATTTCTGCCTTTTCTGCTAGACCAGGAAGGAAGCACCTTTTTGGCGTTGAAGAAAGATATTGGGTATTCTTTCTACACATTGCTTTTACTTGTATTTGGTTATCAACTACTATGGACTGGAACTCACTCACCGCTTCTATAACTTACCAATAAAAACATGGCTGTTGTACATTTTTCGCTTTGAATTGACAAATAATGTATGATATATATGAGGCATCAAACATATTTGGGGTTTGGGTTTCAAATTTGCATCATAGTGGTTGTTGTAGTATATTTGGGGTTAGGGTTTCAATCTTTGTTAAATATGCATATTTATTGCATGCCTTTTTTCATGTTTGAGAGATAGGGCTTTTAAAGTTTAAACTGTAACTTTTGTATTAGGTTCATCTCCATTTGAAAAGGGTTTATTTCGTGGTTTTTATTAAATATTACAAATCTAAAGATGTAGCGAGTGCCTTTCCATAACTTTTAGCCTTTCCCAGTAAGCTTACCAACAAAACGCTTTTTTTCGTGTATAAAAGCTTTCTTTACACCGGTGCACTTATCAAAAAAAAAAAAAAAAATTGTGTAAAAGCTTTCTTCTAGAAATTAAAAATGCTTTACATATTCAAGTACTTCTTAGCTTCACATCAAGAATTTTGGTTTACAGATGAAATAGAGGTAAAGTTTGAAATGGATTTGTTGGGTTTGTGGTTTTACTTTTGGCACAAAGGATTAAGGTATGCACATAGTGTTTGATTCTTTATTTCTCTGATTTTAATAATCTGTTGATGGAATTAATGTGGGCAAGGGTTTTGTTTTGAGTCCAAGATTTTCGACACTATGAAATGGAGTTTAATTTGAGGAGCGGAAATTTTAGCGAGTTTGAATCATGATGGATGATATGTATCCGTCTTAATTTGATGCTGAATACAATGATTATCTTCTGGATTGTATTTGGTTTTCACTTTATTTTATTATATTAACTAAACATAGTGTTAGGTTCATTATGACATGACACATTTTGTGTGCCCACTCAATGCAAAAATGCTGAAGGTAAAACCTTATCCAAGCCACCCCTTCTAGGACTTCACTTAGTTGGGAGACAAATACTGTGTCTTTTAGCCTCTGATGAAATTTTTTGTTGTTGATGTATTTGTGGTGAATTTTTTGGGTTAGTGATAATCAAATTCTAGTATTCTTCTTCCAATGCTGATTTTTTTAATTAAAGAATTCTTAAAATTTGTAATTTATTTCTAGGGATGCAACTTTGGCATATAAAGCTGAAGCTTTAGAGTTGCAGAAACAACTCAGGCGTATTCAGTCTCAATTTGATATGCACACTGGCCAGGCTTCGTCTTTAATCCAAGGGAGACGGGCACAGGTTGCTGCAACATCTACTGTCAATGGACACCTCACAGATCTAGATGATAGTCTTTCAGCGAGAAATTTAGAGGCATGTAAGCTATGATAAATGGAATATACGAAAGGGAAGAACAATCCGAGAAACCCCAACAACGAGACCAATCAAAGAGGGTCCTCTGGCAAAACTCTAATAACTGAACCACAGCTTTCCCCTCGTCCTCAAAAGCCCGCCGATTCCCTTCAGACCAAATAGTCCACATTAAACAGCCTAGGACCAAATCCCAAATATTAGAACTATGCTTCCCAAGCCAATGAAACCAACAGAATAATAAGTCCTCGACTGAACCTGGCATGACCCAAATGATCCCAATCAACCGAAGCATATACATCCACAAAGAATGAGCTATCGGACAAAAAAGTAATAAGTGATCCACAAACTCCGCATTACAACAACACAAATAACATCGATTTGCCAATGGGCGACCACGAACTATAAGATTATCCAAGGTTAGAATCTGACCATGAGCTGCTATCCACATAAAGAAAGCCACCCTTTTAGGAACCTTAACTTTCCAAATACCCTTCCAAGGGAAGGTGAAGGGAGCTACATTACGAATCTTATGATAGAAAGATCAAGAATCAAACTTCCCACTGCCATTAAGATCCCAACACAGCCTGTCACACCCTCCACCCCTAGGGATTCGGGTTTGGATGAAATGAAGAAGGGAGTAGGAGGCCGCCAACTCCCAATCATTGAACTCCCTCTGAAATCTTAAGCTCCACACTCTGTCATTATCGCCCACTGAAGGGCTTAACACATCAGAAATACAAGCCTCCTTGTTAGCTGAACACAAAAATAACTGAGGATAAAGACTTTTAAGAGGGACATCCCCAATCCACTTATCATGCCAAAAAAGAATACGAGATTCATCCCCCACCACAACAGAGAAATGCTTAGTAAAAGATTCCCACCCTTGTCTAATACTCCACCATAACCCACACCCATGGGCCCTACTACAAGCTCTAGTGCACCAACCCCTTTTTCCCTCCCCATATTTCATGGCTATGACCCTTCGCCACAGATGAGAGGTTTCATGGCCATACCTCTAAAGCCATTTCCCTAAAAGGGCCTGATTAAAAGGCACCAACTTCTGAATACCTAAACCACCCAATTTGCGCGGTAAGCAAACCTTTTCCCAAGCCACCAAAGGATATTTGAAACACTCAACTGATGAACCCCACAAGAAGTTCCTTTGAATGCGTTCCAATCTAATCACCACAGCTTTGGGGATAGTAAAAAGGGAAAGGTAATAAGTTGGAAGGCTTAAAAGGGTACTCTTCAGTAAGGTGAGTCTACCACCCTTTGACAAATATAGCCGCTTCCAACCTGAAAGCTTCTTTTCCATCCTCTCTAGGATTGGATTCCAAATGGAGGGTGTTTTATACAAAGTTCCCAACGGCATACCCAAGTAAGTCATAGGCAAACTGCCCACTCTGCACTGAAGGATATTAACCAAAGACTGAATGTTACGCACCTTCCCAACATGGACAATTTTACTTTTCCCCACATTCACCTTCAAACCAATAAAAGCTTGAAAACAAGTCAAAGCTAGCCTAATAGACAGAATCTTCTCTCTAGAGGCATCACAGAAAAGAATGGTATCATCGGCAAATAAAAGATGAGAAACATGGATACCAGTAGAATTAATAGGACCCACATGAAAACCTTGAATGAAACCACCTTCCTCAGTTTTCTTCATGATACGACTTAAGACCTCCATGATCAAAAGGAAAAAGAGGGGAGACAAAGGATCGCCTTGTCTGAGCCCTCTAGAGCTACCAAAGAAGCCAGCAGGTGATCCATTAACCAGAACTGAGAAGCGAACGGTAGAGACACAAGTTTTTAACCATCTCCTCCATCTCTCCTCAAAACCCATCCTCTCCAACAGATAAAACAAAGTATCCCAATTCACATGGTCATAAGCTTTCTCAATATCTAACTTACACACCACCCCCAGGGTGTGACACTTCAGTCTACTGTCTAAACATTCGTTGGCAATAAGCACTGAATCCAAAATCTGTCTGCCACCAACAAAAGAATTTTGAGACTCTGAAATAAGTTTATCCATTACTCACCTCAATCTGTTAGCTAAAACCTTGGACAAAAACTTATACACACTGCCTACTAAGCTGATAGGCCTAAAATCTTTAATATTCAAAGCATTATTTTTTTGGGAATTAGAGATAGAAAAGAAGCATTCAGAGACCGTTCAAACTCTGAGTTCCTATGAAAATGATCAAAGAAAGCCATGATATCTATTTCTACAACACTCCAGCATTTTTGGAAAAAAGCCATAGTGAAACCATCAGGACCGGGGGCTTTATCACCCTCCATGTCTTGAAGAACCTTTACCACTTTATCACCCTCCATCTTCTATTAGAATAGATTAGGGGCTGTTTTTGTCTTGTTGTTTCTTTTTTCCATTGTTCACTACCGTGAACTCTTTGTGTTTTTCTTGCTTTTCTTTTTTTAATAATATTTTCTTCTTACTTATCAAAAAAAAAAAAAAAAAACTATGCAAATTTGATTGGTCCAGTTCTAGAGTTCTTTAAACTTATGAATGAGGTTGAGAATGAGGACCTTGTCTTTATTTTGGCACATTAAGCTCTTGGGTTATGCCAGAATTTGGTACTGTTAGCCTCCATTTTTATTTGATTTTACACGTATATTCAGAAGTGCTTGACAACTTCTTTTTTTAATAAATTTTCAGGCAGCTGCATTTTGGAGGTGCATGAACACAGCTGAAGCTGAAGATGAAGCTGATGATCCTGGTGCTTTGGCTGCAGTTGGCTGTTTGCGTGCCATTAGCACAATTCTTGAATCAGTGTGCAGGCTTCCTCACCTTTTTGTCCAAGTTGAACCAACGTTGGTCCCTATAATGCATAGAATGTTAACAAGTGATGGCCAAGGTATGTATTCTAATACCTTAATTTGGCTTATTTTTGACATTGTTTCTATTCTTTTCTGAATCTTTTTATTCCTGATAAAGTTTTGCTGCCAAAGAGGATTGGTGGGCCTTGTACATGTTATCAATAACTCTCAAGGGTATTTAATTTGATTGTGTATTATGTTTTTTGTATATATTGGATTCTTTATCTTCTTGAGTGTTTGCGGTTGACAGTTGTTTAAAGGATTGGTATTTCTGCTATTTTGTATGGGTATGTAAGTGGTTTCAGTATCCTGTCCTTGTGCCTTCACATGTAAATATACACAAGCACTTCTGCGTAAAGGATAATTCTACTTTGTTACCACTGTACATTTTTCTGTTGAATTTTCTTGTGGCTTGCCAAGTAAAAAATTTAATTTTTTTCTTATGCCCCCGTCTTTGAGTTTTGATAATACTTGGCCCATTGAAGATTACAAAAATAATGAGAAACTTTAAGGTAATGGCCCCTTCAATTTTTTCTTCTTTTTGTTTTGTTGTTTGTTTGTTTTTTTTTTTTTTTTAAAGTAAAACACTCATTTTGTATTAGTTTCTCATTTGTTCTTTTATTATTCAATTTCTACCACATACTTCACAATGCTACTGAAGGAAACAGAGTTGGCACTGTGACGAGTATTTCTTGCACATTTGTATCATAAAGTATTGTACTACGGTGCGCATGTAACTTGCTAAAAGCTTACTCTGTGGGAATACAATTGGTTATTGCAGGACCTTGTGTATGCTTCCAAAGGCAGCCCTGGTTCATGTGCATCGTAGTGGTATGATTTCTGCCTATGATCTGTACGAACTATTTATGTACGGAGTGGTATGTCTATTCACTTTGCACTAAAAAGAATAGAACACTAAGTTGTTTATATCTTTCCAGTTTTAAGCAAGTCTGTAAACAACTAGATTTATTAATCTATCCCTTAATATGGGCTGCTTATTTTTTCCTTTTTTATCCAGTCAATGGATGTATGGATCCTTGGTACCTAGTTCTTTCCATTAAAACACAGATTTGGTGCTTTTCCAAGTGGCCTGTACTCTACTTTAAAACCCACACAAATTTGGGGGTTCTGAAGTTTGAATTATGTGCTAGCAAACATGACTTTGAAAAACAGCCTAAATGGTGCTAATCATGACAGATGAATTCATTGTATGACATTATTCTACAGGTTTAGTTTGAGTCCATACAACACTAAAGAATAAAAAGGACAAGGGATAGAAAAAAAAATGCTCATAGAATATTATTGTTAGGAAGAGCTAAACATCAAAAGGGTGAAATGACAAAGTGCTTTGCCCTTTTACAATGTCAAGGCTCATTTTATTAGGATCTGTTGCTCTCAACTTGACTTGAGTGTCATCCAGATCTAGGTCCCTCTTGAATCTATCTTTGGAGGTGGCGTAGACCATCTTACTTCTCACTTTTGATGTATTAAGTTGACCTGAAAAACAAGAGAGTCAACTTTCATAGGCAACATTGCATACCAAATTGTTTATTATTTTGGCCTTCAATATAATCGCATGCCTCCAAAGAGAAGCGTTCAGCCTGGAAGCCAAATCTAGTTTGGCATCCAATTTCTAGTTCTATTGTGTCATTAACATTTTGAGAGTCATTACATCACTTGGGAAGCAAAATTTGCTATGATTTTTTCTTCAGAATTTATGTGCACAGTATTCCAAAGGAGAAACATTAGTCTTTAAGCATGCATATTGACTTACTTTAGGAAAAATAGAATTACCATGCAATGAAAAAAATCTTGCTTTCTGGAAATTCTCATATACTACCTGTTGTTTATTTTGTCAAAATGTTTTGCATCATGGAACAAAAATTATTTTATTCTCTTTTGCTACTTGGGTAGGATCCGATGAATAAAGTTTGCATGTCAAGAATATTTTCATAAATAAAATAACAGAAAGCAGCAAGCAATATTCATTTTTGAGAATTGCAGTACAGTATCAACAATGCATGGTATGCTAGACATATTGGGACAAGTAGTACAATCCTAGGACCATTTTCAGCTCATACAAACAGAGATGTGTAAAATGTAGTATACTATTGTAACTATACCTTGCCATGACAACCGGTCTCCGTTTCTGCTTTTTAAAAATAAAAGTTTATACATTGCAATTGGCGATCTAAGTGTTCATCCAGTTATCATGGTAGCTCTATTTTGAGTCTATTATTACAGATCGCTCTGTAAAGTCTCAAACAAAAGACGACACGATTCTACATAATTGTGCAAACTAAATGGCTCTTTGCAACAAATTCTGAGGGTATTTGGTGGAATCCTTGCAATGTTTTATCCTCCCTGTACGGAATCTTCACTTCAATATTTATGGAGAATATATTCGGAGTTATTTTCTATATCTATAATCTCCGAAGAAAATTAATTATTAAAAATACATTTTCAATTAATAAATACAAGGTTTAATTATCTAGGACGTTGATACAGTTATTAGTTTAGTGCTACACTTGTTTTCTCAAGTTTCGCAAATGAGAGTTAAGTCACTATACCTTTTTTCCAAATGAGATTTCTCTCAACGGTGCTTTCCTTTAGCTTCAGGAAATTTAAAACTGGATCATTATTCATTTATTTATATAAATGCAGCAGACGAGCAATAGTGAAAAGGAATTTGGACAATTACTTGGGATTGGCAATATGGAAGTTTTACAATTTTTTGTACTTTTTTAAGGTTGGGCCTTAGGAAAGGGAAAAGGAGATATTCATTTCAAAAAAAAAAAAAAAACTAAGATTAGGCCCTTTTAGAAGTGCTAGTGCGGTAAGTTTTGTCTTCTCCTTTCCCACCCCTTTCCCTTGTGTCTTAGTGTTGTTAACTCATCAAAAAGAAGAAAAAAAAAAAAAAAAACTAACATTTTTCTTATTTTATCAAGCTTACTATATATATATATATATATATATATATTGATAAGAATATCATAACTTTATTAAGAAGAAGATAAAAACATTACATCTTGAGTCAAAATTGACTCAATCTTATTAGGATTTTACTAGTCTCATCACATGCGCTTTGTGCGTGCAATGAAGTTTTTTTTTTTTTGGTCTAGTGTCATAATTTTCATTTTAAAAAAAAAAATTTAGATAAGTTTGTTGTGAAATCATGGTTTAGTAGGAGAGTATCCTATTTTGTAAGCATTTTAAATAGAGTTGGAGATAGTATCCTATTTTGTAGGCATTTTAAATAGAGTTGGAGATATATTTTTACCGGGTTGTCTTTACGTTTTTTTCTTATTAAACATTTAATTGATGACATATTCATTAAACTTTAATTTTATTGAAAATTTTGCAAGTATGGAGGATATAAAAAGAAAATGTAATCTAATGGTGGATTTGTCAAAATTCACATTAATAAAAATATATTGGTTGGAATTATAGTCTTAGGTTATAACTAAATTTGTTGCCAAATTTTGTCCTTCAAATATTGTGAAAATTGTTATATTTATAACATTACTCATACAATTATTATCTTTTAAAAAAGAAAGACTTTTTTAAATCCTGACTGTCGATTCCCTCCTATCAGCACCAATCAACGCCTTGATCAACCTAATGAGCCCTTTGTCGTCACACTGGATCCCACCCCCACCGTAATTTGTCTCCAAGTCACAGATCAAACGGTCGAGATCTTCCACCATTTTGTTCCTGGAGAGAGCGGTGGCCACGTCGGCGTAGAGGGACAAGTCCGGGTTGTTGTATTTGGATCGGACGACAGAGAAGGCGTGGAAAGCGAGGGCGCAGTGGTCTTGGTGTAGGAGCTCGCGTAGGGTAGCAAGGAGGTCGGCTTTGAGGAGGCGAGAGAGGATGGGGGAATAATCGAGTGTGGTGGAGGAGCACTTGTGAGCTCGCTTGAGGGTTTGGATGGCGTTGATGGCTTCGATGCTTAGGGTGCGGCCTTTCATGAGGTGCCTAAAAAGTGAACTTTCTTAGGCACCATTACATACTAAATTGTTTATTGTTTTGGCCTTCAATGTAATTGCATGCCTCCAAAGATATGGCCTCAAGCCAAATATAAATTGGAATCCAGTTTCTAGTTTCATTGTGTCATTAGCATTTTGAGTACTTTCATTATTACATGGGAAGCAAATTTGCCTGGAGTGTTCTTTGAGTGCTAATCAAGATTTAATACACATGGTACCTTTATTCTTTATTTCAACACGCTACTATGTACACCAAAGGAGAAACAATAATCTTTATGCATATAGACTTATTTGAGGAAAATTAGAATCACCATGCAATGAAAAAAAATCTTGCTTTTCTAGCAATTCTCATCAGTGATGAAATCAAACTCATAGACAGCATAGTGGCACTCATTAGCAGGCAAAGATTCAGTAAAGTCCTCAGAGGTTTCATCTGGGCTTTCCAGGTTCTCCACCACCACTTCTTGATTCTCAATCTTGAAAATAATAAACCGGTAATTCCTCTTTGCTTTTAACTCCACGAACTTCAGTTTACATTCATCATTCAGAGTCATTCCAGATACCGCATTCGCCTAGCCCAAAGATTTTATTTTGGAAGAAGGAAAGAAAGTTATGTATCAATGACAGAAGACCTAACAGAAATCATCATGCATATTATACAATAAAGATAATAGGATTTATTTGTTTCAAATGAAAACAATATCAAGAAATGCATAACAGCACTTGGTTTAGTATACTGTGTCATAATTTATTGGACAAAGCATATTGTTATTACTAGATTGCATCACAAACAAGTGGACTTGTTTTGATTGTGGCATTAAGTATAAGAGATGATAGAAATCGCTACCTTCTGTTCATTTTGTAAAAATGTTGGCATCATGGAATGCAAATAATTTTATTCTCCCATGCAGTTTGTGCAAGATGCGATCAATAAAGTTTATGTCTAGAATATTTCCAAAATTAAAATAACAGGAAGCAGCAAGCAATGTTCATTTTGGAGAATTAAAGTACATTACAATAATAATAAACATTGTACACTATGCAGGCATATATATTGGCACAAGTGGCACATTCCTAGGACTAGTTTCTAGATCTGCTTTGCCTAATTTCTAAAAGTATCCTCTACAATGATGTAGGCATATATATTCACACATGATAATAGAGAGAGAGAATGTTTTTGGATTTGATAAATTATAAAGAAAAATACACATAATCCATCCTTATAAATTAACGAGGATTTATCTGACTCCAAAGTTTTTGGGCTAAAACTTTGTTGCTGTTGCATATATCTTGAAGAAAAAATAATAGTGTTGAAATTAAAGAGAAATAAAAAAAAAAAATATATATATATATATATATATAAACCTAGCATCCATCTTTAACAAATAGAAAAAGACAAACACTATTCAACTATTTGAAACAAATATTAAGTTGTAAGTAATACAATATTATGGGGAAAAAAAACTGCAAAAGAAAAGGGCAAGTTTTGAAGATAATGATGGTGGAAAAATTTTAGAATCTAATTCAAAAGTTCGAGATGTCTTACTGTCAATGAAATGAGATGTAACCATTCATATGTAACCAACTCGTTTCTAAGAAGGAAGCATAGGCCACAAAAGCGTGGGTCTCTAAAGTCTACTTCTCCCCTGCCAAATTTGGCCTTCAATGTTTGAGGAGAATATTCTCAAAGTTATTTTCTTTAATCTCAAAGAATTAAATAAAAATACCTTGGATCTTGAGTTTAAAGTTTTTAATCTTTTTTATTTCTTTCTTGAAATGTTCATTAAATGAACCCAATATTTTAATACAATAGTAAGTTTACTACTATGCATATAGATTTATTTGAGGAAAATTAGAATTACCATGAAATGAAGAAAAACAAAGGTTCTTTTCTAGCAATTCTCATATCAGTGATGAAATCAAATTATAGACACATAACTGCACTCATTGTCAGACAAAACCTTGGTAAAGTCTTTATATATAGTTTCATCTGGGCTTCCAAGTTTCTCCACCGCCACTTCTTGATGACTTGGCAGCCACATCAGCATATTCTATTGTGGTTATGAAATATTATAGACAGCATGAGTCTCTTTGGGTTCAAGGATTTTTTCTAAAGCCCAATATTGGCCCATTTACTGAGTCCTCAAACTCAAAGCCTCACTGTAGCCAAACTCTCAACCATGGGGGAATTGAGCCAAGCCGACACCAATGGAGCTGAGGAACCATAAGAAGAAAAAGACTGCATGGGGGATCTCTATCTTTTTATTCCACAGGTTAACTCACTCCCTTCAAAATCTTCTTCCAAAAGGGTCAGCAGTCTATGCCTTATTTAGTTCCCCGGCAAATTTTGGAACAAGCATAGCCAATATAGTCTATAGGGCTCTTTTCTTTTTTTAATCTTAATTCATATATATTTAAAATATTGTCCTGATCCAGTGAAAATTTAACCTTGTTGAATTGAACCCGATAGTTTAGGATATAACACAAACCCTATGTTAGGTTGCTGAGAAAAATGAGGAAAGGAAAAGATGAGTAAATGTTTGATGTTGTGTTGTATGTATTTTGATGGGAGTTTAATCATTATTATTGGTTTTCAATATTTTAAGCTAAATAGATTGTATGAAGCATTGTTAACATTAGATTCATACTTTTTCTTGGGGCCATCATTGGCATGCTTGCTAGGTTTTATATGGGCTTCAATACATGGAAGGAGCCATTCATGCCCCCACCCCCTCCCCCCCCCCCCCCCCCCTAATTTTTTTTAAAATATAATTATATAACTATATATTTAGGTACTAATTTTAAACTTGCTTCAATAAAATTACATTTTGTCCCTCTTATTAATCATTATAAGAGAAATGCTACAACTACAAACTTTTTTACAATATTTTTACAGACGATTGAGGTAGCAAATTCTTACTGGTTTGCATTTGAGTCCACCACTTACTAATAACCACTAATCACAACAAAAATTTGTAAATTAAAACTTGTAGATCTAGTGTTTTCCTCCTTTTAAAGTCCATAAAAAAAATTTATAGATCTAAAATCTAAAAAAAAGATATATACAAGGCCAAATATTAGCCCAACAACAAAAATTACCAATAGGCAATAGTAAAGCTAAAAAAAATTATTTTGAGACTAATCAACCAATTTTACCAAAAACAAAAAACTTAGTCCTTTAAAAAACTTTAAACAAAATAATTTTGTCTTTACCAACAAAATACACGCTCTACTCACACATAAAAAAAATAATAATAAAAGAAAAACTTTGCTGACTAAGCCAATAGAGCCGAAAGCCGAAGTTACTGCATATAGTTAACAATAAAACTGCCCCCCTAACTCCAAGTCCTAGCTCCGTTCCTACTTCAATACATGACTATCATTATCTAGACATTTCCAAGTCAAGATTTATATAAGGACCAATCCCATGTTTTGATTGACTCAAGTATCATTGAATTGGCGTCTAATCACTCCATTGGCTACCATGTATATCAAACCATTGCCCATGTTGAATACTACCACCAACTCTTTTTCAAGACCTATTTCCCTTTCACTTGTTGTATGATAAATATAGAATACAAATTAGAGGTCATGGATTTGTCACATTAAAATTTTGTCTAGGGACCTTCTTAATTGTTGGAAACATTGGCAGTCTTTGTTTCACCTAAACTTGGGGAAGTAATATGTTGTCCAGTGAAATTTCAGACTTAATGGGCTCTTTATTGTTTAAGTTCCAATCATTGTATTTGCACAACAATTTGCATCTTTGGGGACATACCTCAACCATTGCAGAACTACAAAGACTTGAAGCTAATTGATTTAACAGTAAACAAATTTTTAGGAAATATAACGAATTGCATGGTATAATGGCAATGGGTCTTCAATTAAGATCTAATGAATATATATATATATATATATATATATATTAAATGAAGATCTAATGAATTGAGTGGCAACATCCCATCAAAAATATGCTAACTTGAACAAAACCAATGAAATTCAGTCAACATACAACCTCAAGTCCAGCCAGCCCATTAACCTAGGCCCAATCCGAGACTCAAGCCCACACACTAAAACTTTACACCAGCCTAACTTCATTTAGCAAAAGGCTGAGATCGAAAAATACCAACCCTTAGTT
Source organism: Quercus gilva (assembly GCA_023621385.1). Classification (NCBI taxonomy): domain Eukaryota; kingdom Viridiplantae; phylum Streptophyta; class Magnoliopsida; order Fagales; family Fagaceae; genus Quercus; species Quercus gilva. The sequence goes on from CM042481.1 coordinate 65,887,422, forward strand.
AAATGGCCCAATGATTTAAATCCAAAATCAAATCCTCAGTAAATTCAGTCTAATAGGCAAATAAAGCCCACCAGATTTTTAAACTGGCCCCATTTAAATGAATAAAACATCAACCCAACAAATCCACACTATAGTCAAGAGAAGGGAAAAAGAGAGATTTGAAGTCACTAGTTTTGTTTCATGAAGCACACCCCTAATCAATTTAGTTAGCTAAAATTTAAAAAAATAAATAAATAACCTTTTTTATTAAGAAAAAAAAAAAATTATAGTGGAAGACTTTAGGAGACTAGCTTTTGATAGTGGAAGACTTCTTTTTTGGAAAAAATGTTGATGTTTCGTGAGAAAATTTTAATATTGGCTTTTTCTGAACTATACTCTACAAAATGGAAGAAGGATTGATTGAAGGATGTGAATGTATTCAACTAGACAAGTTTGTTTCTCAAAAAAACTACACTAATTTTATATGCCCAAAGACAAGCTTTTAGTTGGAAAGAATTAAAAAAAAAGAAAAAAAAAAGAACAGCTTGATAATAAATTTATTATTTTGCTCTTGCATTTTGAAGCTGTATTTTATTAAGTTCAACACATCCAATGAATGATATGCCTACATGCCAAGATTTTGAGGAATAGAACTCAAGGATAAATTTCTTTTTGTTCCCGTCTTAATTTTTTTTCCTATTGTGTTCTTCTTCTGTTTCATGAATTTTCTTTTATGTAATTCTTTATAATTTATATAATAACTATTGGATTATTATTTCTTTTACATGCAAACTTCATTTATAAAAGAAAAATAAAATCATTCATATTATGTCAATGTCTTTTAAGACTCAAAACCTACAAAAGAAAAATAAAGGATGAAAAAAGGATAAATAAAAAAGCACAAATTTAATAAAAAGAATATTAATTATTGCTGCCTTTGACTTGATAAAAAAATGATAAAGCACAAATTTCTAATGTAATAATTATTCTTTACTAATAAAATTTGTGTATAAATAATAAAATATAAAATAATTATATTATAAATTTCAAAGTTTAATATTATTTTTAAGTTAAACTCCGAATTTCAACTGCATATAAGTTCATAATCTAGTTTTTTAAAATATTACAAGTCCATATTAACTAGATTATCGTAATTTGCATGAGCTGTAATTTAGTTTATCTAACTACTAAGATCTTTTATGTGACTCGTAAATGGAATTTTGAATTTAAAAAAAAAATTACAAAATGACTTATTAACGTGTAAACAAATCCCTAATAGATCCATACATAATAATAAATATGCTATTGTTATATTTTGCGTGTGCACATGAGAGTGGCTTATAAATTTTACCCTGTTGAGTGGAAGACTTCTTGTTCTTCTTTTTGTTTGTAGTGGAAGACTAAGCAAACTTGTTAGACGTGCTGTGAGAAAATGTTTATATTGCTTTTTGGAATCTACACTCTAATAAAAACAAGGATCAGAAGTTGATTGGAAAGTTTAAATGCTCTGGCTAGCTAAGATAAACTTGTTTTATAGAGGAAAACCGAAGATTAATATCAATACATTACTCACGCAATTATTAGGTCTAAAAAGAAAGACTTGCTTTTTTATGGCAGAAGACTTTTAAAGTACAACCTTTTTTTTGTTATTAATAAACTTTTTGTTTTTGCTTTTTTACCCAAAAAAAAAAAAAAAGTATTAAACATTTTTTCAACTATAAACAAATAAACACAACTTTTTATAGTGGAAGACTTGGGAGACTCGCTTTTTTTTTTCCCAGAACATATACCACTTCATTGACTTGTTGACTTGTTGGCCTTCTACTAAGCCTTGACTCTATTCTCTTCACGGCAGGTGTGTGGGAACTGAGAAGGACATACAAGACGCAAAAGATTAGTCTTACTCTTTTGTTGATGTGTTGCAGAGAAAATGCTTATTGTGTGTTATGAAGTATTTATACTCTACGAACATGGAACAGGAATTTATTGCAATATTTGAATATTTTTCACTTGACAAATTTTATATGCTAAGAGATAAGCATTAAAATTGTGACTTCAATGAGTAATGTTTATTTCACACAAACTTTTCACACAATTATACACACTTTGCATTGAAATCATAACTTCAAAGTGTATGTCCAATAACCAATATTTATTTCACACCGGTTGTACACAACCATACACATACATTTTGCGTTGAAATTGTGACTTCAATGAGTAATGTTCATTTCACACAAACTATTGCATATAACTGTACACACAAGGCATACTATTGAAATAATGCAGGCACTTTGACGATTTTTCTTTTTTTAAAGAGAAAGATAGAAATTTTATTCACTTGTAAAATTTTGGATTGCAATGTATTCTTTAGCAATGGAGGACTCTTCTGGGACTCAATACAAAAGGCATCCTGTGCTAAAGTTCATTTTAACTGACTTTTTTTTTCTTTGACTTGGGGATTCACATATCAAGACTTTCAGTACCCCACCAAAACTTCACCCATCTGCAAAGAAAGAAAACCCAATGCATACGGTATTAGATTTTGATGTCCTGTATTCCCATTAAATGAATGTTGATTTCTTCTCAATGTTTGTCAAGATTCTAGAGCCACACCGACACGAGCTTTATCTCTATCCCAACGTTAGTGTGAAAAGAAGAAATTGGTACTAGGAAACAATTTTTCAAAGTCAAAAAGTTTTGCCCGGCTTATATAAGGGAGACTAAAGACTCTGGACAAAAAATAAAACAAACTTAGAGTTTAGTATTTGGATTATAAATTTGCAATTTTATATAAAAAAGAAGTATTAAAAATGAATTAGCATTATTTGAACAACCACGAATTCAGAATTATCTTTTTGTATAATTGTATTTTGATTTTGATCACAATGGTGGCGGCATAGCAACCGCATTATGGTTAGGAGGCATTTGATCTAATTTGGGTATTCGAATAAAAGACTCAAAGTTCTAGTTATTTTTCTTTGAATTTTATGAGCCTTTTGACTAAATATTATTAAAATTTGAATTTATGAGTGTTATGTTTTAAAGATGCCAAATTAGGGAGAAAAGGAGAGAGACTCTAACAACAAATTTGATACTTCCTTTTATATTATTAATTTAGCATAAGACCAATTATCTTTGCTTACTTTATGCAGAAGACTCCCTTATTGATTGTTTGGATTTTAAATATATATGAATCTTAAACAGTTAAACCATCAATTAATCCGATAAAAACAATTAAATAAACCATCAATTAAAGTATGCCCAAAGCATCAAACTCATTGTCCAAATATTTTTAAGGACATTTACCATAAATTATTGAGATGAAAATATAGAAAACAGGTCATCAATCAATCAACTATAAGGTTCTAAATAATGGCATTCATAATCATTTTGATTAATCCTAACAATAATTTTTAATATTTATTAGTCCTAAACTGTCAATTAATCCGCTCAAAAAATAAACAAATAAACCATCAATTAATGAAATGCTTAAAGCCTCAAACTCCTTGTCTAATTTTTTTTGTAAGGACATTTCTCAAAAAACTATGAGACAGACATATAGAAAACAGGTCATGCATCAACCAACTGTAAGCTTGAACTTATTATAAAAAAAAACTGTAAGCTTGAACTTCTTTTTTCTCTTTCTGGTTGTGTGAATTTAATGAGCACTCGTTTTCCCACAAAAACAAATAGGAGCACTTCAATTAAGTTTTCTGAGTAATCAAATTTTGATGGTAAAAAAGACCCCTTTTTTTTTTTTTTTTTTTTGTAGTAGAATACTAAGCAAACGTGTCAGACATGTAGTGAGAAAATGTCTATGTTGCTTTCTCGAATCTACGCTCTAAGAACAAGGATTAGAAAGTGATTGGAAAGAAGGTGTACTTGGCCCTGATCAAATAGATTAGGGTCACCCACCTCTCAACCGATCCCTGTTTGAGAATCCCCAATCCAGACCTTCTCTGGAATTGGTGTAAATCAATATATGATTGGTTTGGTACTTTTAGCTACTATAAAGAACGCTCATTTACTTGGAAATAGCTGGATGTGGAATCAAATTGAAACTGTTTTGGTCTGGTGGACAAAATTTAAAATACCAATTTGCAAAATGTTTCAAGAATTTTTATTAAGACTAGTGAATTTTAATGTTTGCATTGCTTATCTTTAGTCCTTGTATTAAATGAGGGCTAAAGGCTAAACAACCTTAGTTGAGCTGAATTTAGTATTGGATTGTTCCACCATATTGGTTGGTTGGATTCTTGGGACTCAAAATTGTCACTTCTTGAACAAACAATGATCTCTTCTTTCTTATTTTATCCATGGGTGCCTGTGTGCACATTCCATTGTATACTTTTCAATATAAATTTCTAGTTTATATTAACTGTGGTATTAGTATCCTTCATGCCATATCGCTTTTAATTTTGCTTTTGTTAGAGTTGCCTTTTTTAGCTTTTTAATATAACTTCCTGTTTGCATCAACAAAGTGTGCTGCCTCCTTTTCCAGTTTCGTCTCATTTTTTAATCCCTGTGGGTCTTGTTTGATTGTAGGATGGTAATGAGGTGTTCTTTAGGATCAAACGAAGCACCCAGCTTCGGAAACTCATGACTGCATACTGTGAACATCAGTCTGTGGAGTTCAATTCCATTGCATTCTTGTTTGATGGGCGAAGACTTCAGGGAGAACAGACCCCAGATGAGGTAGAATTTAATTGTTTCCAAAATTTTTGCATACTTGCAAATTTTAGTCAATATTATTAAAAAGAAAAAGAAATATGAATACAAGGTGTTCACAATGGTGAACAGAGAAAAGATGAAAAGCAAAGAAATATAGAAACATATAAATCAAGATTCCGTTCTAATAGAAGAAGTAAACTCCATGATCGAAGAACAATCCAAGAGGCCCCAACACCTAGACCAATCCAAGAGGCCCCATTATATTATTATTTATGTTCACTCCATAGGCATATATGAATATGGTGTTTCTTCTTATAAATTTCAAAGGCAATCCCATTTGTTGTTTTGTTTAAGCAATATGCTATAACTTGTAATGATGAGGCAAGTGTTCTTTCAGCTATCCTTTTAGCTCTCTTTAGAATCTCCTAGCGATCACTTTATAAAGTCTTGAAGAAAGACAAGAAGACTGTGCATAACTTGGCAAACTTAGTGTGTTCTTTGTAACAAATTACTAGGCTATTTGGTAGATCCCTTGCCACCAGTTACTAAAAAGAATGCCTACATTGAGAAAGCATGGGTATATACTGTCTACTTCTCCTTCCATGCCAAATCTAGCCTTCTCTGTCTAGTTAATTTTTTAATACCTCTCTTCTAAAAGGCACGTCTCTCAGCAGTTCTTACCTCCAGTTTCAAGACATTTAAACTGGAGTTTCTTTTTTTTTTTTAGAGATATTATTCAGTTAATATATTGGTCGTGCTTGCAGGGGAGCAATAGCTAAAAGGTATTGTCTGTAAGGGATCTAGACTCTTACTTGCAATTGGCCATATGGAAGTTTTACACTTTTCTAGGCCCCAATTTAGGTGGACAATTTCTCAAACATCATATTGAAGAGGGAAAAGGTACTTATCTTTCGCTGGATAATTGGCATCTTGAGGATCCTCTGTTACTTGAATATGGACCTTGGATCAGGAATGACAGTCAATGCTGTGAATGCAAATGTCTCATCAGCTCGCAATGGAGGAAACTAAAATTGGCAGCCAACAAATTTGAGGCTTTGGTTCATATTCATGGCAAGTTTTTTGAGGTGAACATTGATCAAAATGCAGCAGAAAATTTCAATTTAGAAATAACAAAATCTTGAAAATTCAAATTTAGGGGGCATCATGGAATGCTATTAGATTTACTGCACCAAATGTTTAGTAGGGCAAGCCTTCCTGGTTTTCTAAATATATTTGCAAGCTTAGTTTCATAGCTTGGCTAGCAATTAAGACTAGATCTAGGGATTGGTGGCTGCAATGGGGTTACCAAGATGGTGTACTGTGTTGCTTGTTTAGAAGATGGGGAAAGTAGAGATCATCTATTCTATTCTTGTGGATATTAAAAACATTTTTGGGAGAAACTATTAGGCTTTGTTCAATTCCTAGATGACCTACTACTTGGGATGCAGAGTTAGCTTGGCAATATGGGTTATAAAAGGCAGAAGAGATTTGTTGTTATCATTCTTAAAGTTTCTGGATGGAGAAAATTCTTGATGGTGCGAAAAAACTGTCTTCAAGATTATTGTAATAAAGGTAAGATGGACTGGCATCAAGCAGGCATATTGCAAGTTCATATAGAAACAAAGGTTGTGTTCTGTTTGGAATATCCCTATGAATGTATTTGATTCTAAGTTTTAATTGTTGCATTGGTCTATCTTATGTTTGCTTTCGTTGATACGATGACCTGTAATCTAAAGTATTTCATCCTATATTGTTGATAGGGCTCTTTGTATTGCTTTGGTTCTTTGGCAGTCTGCTAGTCTTGTTGACAACTATTGCTGCCTGTTACAGTTGTCTTTGTTTCTGACGAATAATTCTCACTCATCTAAATAAATAAATAAATGTTTAGGAAACAAAATCTTATACTTTTTTTCCTTTTTCTAAAGAGTAGATTCTCATTCATCTAAAAAATGAATTAAAAAAAAAATCAAAGGTTGTTTTTAACCATCACCTGGCCAGGCAATGTTGCTTCCTTCATTATTTTTGCAAAAGCTACTACAACTCAAGCCAACTTTGCACCTTGGTCTGAATGACATTCAATATCATGCTTGCATGTTCCTATATGCTTATTTGCTACTGGTATGCATTTTCTTTATTGAGAATTCAGAAAAAGCATCTCAAATCTATAAGAAGGGGCACATGACCAAGAAGCAATCTGGTGAAAGTTGGTAAGATTTGTTTTGGTTGAAGAGTGAAGACCTACGTAATATGAAAGCTTGTCTGGTGAACTGTTGCGGACCAATGAAAAGAACACAAAACTTGCAACTTGGAAGTTGAGCACAATAGTGCCCCATGGAATACTTTATCCCACTTGAAAGAAACTTTGTAGATAGTGAACGTTGAAGGTTTGATTTACAAGTTTTCAGAGAATCATGACCCTAGCATACATGAAAATTCTCTTGTTTATTTGCTACTGGTATGTAGTTCCTTCTGAAAATGATAACCATGGTTTATTTTTAGAGAAAATGTACAAAAGCATAAACATTATTTGTGATCTAAGCATCGATGGCTAGTTTTGGTGAAAATCCTATTTAAAGCCTGATATGAATGTATTAAGTTTCCTTTGAGCAAAGTTCTTCCTTAATTATTGCTTCATCATGTCTATATCTTTTATAATTCTTGTGCTTCTTTTGCGTTAGTTTTCCTTTTAATACCCTACTAAGTTTCAAATGTCTTAAAAATCCTTCAAATGGGTTGTTGACTTTGTCTATTCATAAAGATTGTTGTAGATGGACTGGAGTCTTATGCACAACATAAGTAGAAAGTTGGGTCCAGCTTCACTAAGGAATTTTGTATCCTGCTGATAGATATAGATTAATATTGGGTGGCAAGATTAATCCTTCATTATTCTAGCTAGAACTACTAAATTACCAGAGTTTAATAATACTACTTGTAACGGTATTCCAGGCTATTTGGTTTCTAGGAGAGACTTAGACATCTCGGTCTCTCCTTTGCAGAATTTGGAGTATTAATACCTCAGCGGCTTAGTTTCTTAATTGACAGGGAAATGATCTTTATATGAATGGGCTAGGGTGGGTTTTTCGTCTTTCTCCCCTGCAATATTTTTATGCACCTGACATCAACTTCAAAGGGGAACAGAAAATGCTTCATGTAATGAATAGTTCCCTTCTCTTTCAGCATTCTGGTTGTCTAAATGCCAATTTCATGATACACATTAGTCCCTGTAAATGTCAATTTTACATCCCATGAAGAGCTTAATCTTTCTATAAATCATTCAATGGCACAATAGCAATTAGTAAGAAAATTTCATACCTGTCCCAAATCATTGGCTTCCTTTTATAAGCTTGAACCTTTGTGCTTGAACCATAGCTTATTCAGAATTATTCCTATTCATTGCAGAACTGCCCACATAATAGGCTCCTTGATCTAGACTGGAATAGATTCACAGGGACTTGTTTCAAGCTGGATAGGGATTTGTACCAGGCCGGAGGGGTCAAATCTCAGCTTTAGTGGCTATCAGCTTAAAATCCAATAAAATTTCTGGAAATAATCCTCCAAAAATATGGTAACTTTCTTGAGTTGCTTCTCATTTGGTATTGGATTTTTGCCAATAATAGGCTCAGGACATATACCAAGGTCTCAAATGAACTTGAACCTTATGGTTACTTTTTTTTTCTCTAGCACCTTGCAAGAGTCTTTTATTATTATGTATTTGTAAGGAGCATAGACCTTTCGAGTAACTTGTTTGGATCAATTTCTTCTAAGGTCTTACTAGATTGTGTTTCTTGAACTTGTCTCAAATTCATTTGATGGGAAAGATACCAAAACATGCAGGGAACATGATATTGTTGGAATTCTCAGATCTGTCAATAGAAAATCTTTTTGGCGAAGTTTCTTGGGGCATATCTACATTGCCAATCTTGAAAGCGATGGAGCTCCTCTTGCCAAAAATTGCACAAAAGCAATGGGAAAAAATGAGGATGACTCTTCCTGGTTATGTATAGGTATGAGAATGGTTATGTAAAGGTATGAGAATTAGATTCTCTGTTGGTTCTTGGGGACTTTGTGGAGTTCTCTTCTTCAAAAGGTCTTCAATGTACTTATTTTGGTTTTATCAATGACACAAAAGATCAATATTACTTCAATGTTAGAAGTGAACTGGTTCCTTGAAATTTTGAGTAAGCAGGTATCTAAGTGAAAGGTATCATCTTCTGCATTGTAGACTTCAAAAATTATGTCCTCAATGATAGTTTCTTCTTGCTGATGTTGGTATGTAAGTAAAAGGCATCATCTTCTATGAGGTATGCTTCAAATATTATGCCTTAATGATTGTTTGGTCTTGTTGATGTTGTAGACACTGCACTGCAAATGTGATTTAATTTATAGCTAACCTTCTACGTTGTGAGATTTATTTCATAAATATGCTGATACTAAAATGGAGCCAACGTTTTCAATTTTTAGTCTAGTTTTGTTGACTGTTGCCATATGAAATATAATTCATTTTGAAATGCAAACTTCATTTTAAAATAATTGGAGAACACAATGGCCTGGAAGGATACAGAGTAGGCACTGTTATGAGTTGTTTCTCGCACATTTATATCATACAGTTTTGTACTGCGATGCACATGTAACATGCTAAAAGCCTACTCTATGGCTGCTATTGATGATTGCCAGTCTTTGTTATGCATGCTTCAGAAGGTAGCTCTGGTTCTAGCTTTCCAAGAGGCCATAAAGTTTAGTTTGGAATTGTAATAGGTCTTATTAGCTCCTGAATTCGTTCTAAATTTTACACGGATAAATTTCTAAGGATTGTGATTTCTGCCTATGATCTGTACAAACTATTTATATAAATAGTGGTAAGCCATTTCACTTTGCACCAAAAAGGATAGAACATTGGGCCAGTAGTGTTTCTAGTTTTAAGCAAGTCTGGAAACAAGCAAGTTTACTTATCTATTCCTTAAAGGGTAAATACTAGTGTACACAAGCAGCCCATTTTTGCACTAGTGTACACCATTTTTGCACTCAATTTCAGTGCAAAATGCTGTGTGTACATTTGTGTGCAACAACTAGTGTGAAATAAACATTGCCCTTCCTTAAAATGGGCTGAAGCTTTAATTATGTGTTAGCAAAAATGACTGACTAAACAACCTAAAAAGTACTAATTAGGACAGATGAATTCATAGTGTGACATTATACTACGTGTTTAGTATAAGCTCACACAACTCTAAATAATAAGTAGTACAAGGGGCAGAAAAAACGATGCTCACAAAATGTGATTGTTAGGAAGGGCTAAACGTTAAAAGGGTGAAATGGCAAACAATTAAAGTGCTCACTCTTTTACAATTTCAAGGTTCATTTCACTAAGTTCTGTAGCTTGCAACTCGACTTGAATTAGGGGTGTCAATTCGGGTTAGCGTGTCGGGTTCGTGTCGTGTCGAGATAGGGGTATTCGACTAAATGGCTCAACCCTAACCCGACCCATTTAATAATCGTGTCATGATCCTTCAACCCTAACCCGACCTGTTAATAAAGCGGGTTAACCTGACCCAACCCATTTGACATGCTTAATAAACGAGTCGTGTTGGGTTGACACGAATGTAACACAACCCATTTCAACCTGCATAATATTAAATATAACATCCATCTAGAAATATTTTTTTTCACATCCCAAAAAGCAGTGCATACACTTCAAGTCTTCAACCCACATTCAAAATAATATAGTTCAACAAAAATATAACATTCATCTAGAAATAAATTCATCTAGAAAACTGTGCATACACGTCAACCCAAATTCAAAATAACAAAATTTCACAAAAATAAAATAACATAGTTCAACAAAAATATAATATTCTTGAAACTTGTCAAATGCTAAATATCAATATTGAAATAATTTAAGCAAACAGTAGACTAATCCTGACTATGACCACGATTATCATCCATAGATTCTTTGTTGATGTCCAAATTCATAATATCTTCCACAAGCTCATCCAATTTCATTTGTGTAAGTTTTATGCCAAAAAAAAAAAAGTATTAGTAGTTTTAGGGTCTGTAAAGTTTCAATTTTCAATTATATCCCTTATAAATTTTTGTAATTACTCACTTTTCTTTTTAAATTTAAAATATATGTTGGATATAAAAGGTATTTGACAATTCTAAAATAAAATAAATATTTATTTGTTATATGAGTTAAACGAGTTGTGTTAAGTGGGTCATTTCGGGTTGACACAAATAAATTGACGTGTCAAACGTGTCTATTACGGGTTACGCGGGTTGACCCGTTTATGACCCGTTTCTTATCGTGTCGCTTTCGAGTCAACCCGTTTATGACCTAAACCCATTAAGGCCCAACCCTAACCCGAAAAAACCCGTGTTGGGTTCGTGTCGTGTTCGCGAGTTGGGTCTTGAATGCCGTTCATCTCCCTATTGCATCTATCCTTGAAGCTAAGCATAGACCATCGTACTTCTCACCCTTGATGTACCAGTTGATCTGAAAAACAAGAGAAGTGAACTCTCTCAGACAACATTGCATACTAAGGGTGAGAAGTACGATGGTCTATGCTTATTACTCTATTTCCATTACTCATGACTCAAAATATGCGGATCCCACGAAAAAAAAATCATACTCTATCTTCACGCACGCAGTGCCCGATCCGAGCTCAGCCAACCCATGCCGCCGTGTCACCTCATCCAACCCGCAGTGGCCACAGCTCAAATCGGCGAACACGACGGCGAACACTTCATCCCCTTTTTCTTCCTTTTCGCCTTTCTAATCTCATTTTGTTCATTTTTTTTTCGCCTTTCTCATCTCAGACCCATTAAAAAAAAAAAAAAAAAATCATGAAACAAACTTTTCTTTCTTTGTTCTTCGCTGCAAGCATCAGTTCTTTCTTTCTTTTTTCTTCCTTTTCGTCTTTCTCATCTCAGACCCATAAAAAAAAAAAAATCAACGATTGGGGCAACGAATTGGTTGTTGTGGGTTTGTGAATTTTCTGGGTGCTTCAAGGATGCTAATGAATTTTCTCAGATCGAGGATGCTAATGAATTTTATGGGTTTGTGCTTCAAGCTCAAAACCAAAGTGGTTGTTGTGAGTATTGGGGGTTGAAGGAAAAAAAAGAAAGAAGCTCTGGGTTCGGTGAGTTTGGGTATTGGGGGTTGAAGGAATAAAAAAGTAAAAGCTACACCTGGTGCCGCCGCTGGTGACGGTGGAGATCGTCGCAGGTCCGAGCTTCTAATATCAGCCGCTGGGGTGGTGGTGGTGATGGTAGCTAGTTGCTGCTGCTAATGGATGTGATTTTCAGTATGAATATGGGTATGCGATTTTATGATTATAGGTATGTGATTTTCGGTGGTTGTAGTGGTGGTGAGCTATGGTTGTTGTGATGTGGTGGAGAGAGACACAGAGGAAGATAGGCATTGCTATGATGAAGAGCGAGACAGTGAATAACAAAGAAAAATAAGGAGTGAAATATTGAATGTGATGTGAAGAATAAAGAAATGAGGTTGAAGTCTCTGGTTTTGGGAGAGTATTGGGGGCTGAAGGGAAAAGGAAATGATGAAATGGTGTGAGGCGGGTAGGCTAACAGGAATGCTTGACATGGTGCTCAGGTATGGTCCCACAAAATGTAGAAAAAATTAAGTGATGAGAAGTTGAAACGTGTGCCAAACGGGTAGGGTACAAGCAATTAGGGAATTTTGAGTGGCGAGTGATGGGTGATGACCCAAAAACAAAAAAACAAAAAACCCAAACAGTCCCTAAATTGTTTATTATTTTGGCCTTCAATATAATCACATGCCAGCAGAGAGGAGCAGCGTTCAGCCTGGAAGCCAAATATAAATTGGCATCCAATTTCTCATTCCATTGTATCATTGCTCAAGCATTTTGAGAGTACTTACATTAAACTTGGGAAGCAAAATTTGCCGTGATTTTTGCTCAGCAGAGTTGCAGAAGTGTTCTTCAAGTACTAATCAAGTTTTACTAATCATGGTGGTGCCTTCCTTTATTCTTTATTTTAACATCCTACTATGTACACCAAATGAGAAACAATAGTCTTTAAGCATGCATATAGAGGAAAAGAAGAGTTACCATGCAAAGAAAAAACTCTTACTTTTCTGGTAATTCTCATCAATCATTAGTGATGAAAAAAAAAATCATTGAAAGCATAGACGCACTCATTGGCAGGAAGATACTCACTAAATCCTCAGATTTTATCTGGGCTACCAATTAATGAACAAGTAATTACTCTTCTCTTTTAGCTCCAAGAGAAGAGTAATTACTTTCATCAGGCACAACCATTCTAGTGGCTGCATTTGCCTAACCCAAAGATTATTTATTTTTTATTATTATTATTATTATTATTTTTTTTTTTGGAAGAAGGAAATAAAGATAGGTATCAATCACTTAAGACCTAACAGAAATCATCATGCATATTATACAAATAAGATAATAGGATTTATTTGTTTAAGAGGAAAACAATATCAAGAAAATGCATTGCAGCACTTCTTTTAGTATACTATGTCATAATTATTGAATAAAGCATATTATCAATACTCAAAAATTACTAGATTGCATCACAAACAAGTGGACTTGCGAGATGACCAAAAGGCACTCCTCTTGTTTTGATTGTGGCATTAAGTATAAGAGACAATTGTAAAAAAAATTTATTCTCTTATGCTACCTGCTGTTTATTTTGTTAAAATGTTCACATCATGGAACAGACATTGTTTTATTCTCTTATGCTACTTGTGTAGGATCCGATGAATAAAGTTTGCATGTCAAGAATATGTTCATAAATAAAATAACAGAAAGCAGCAAGCAATATTTATTTTTGAGAATTGCAGTAAAGTATCAACAATACATGGTGTGCTAGACATATTAGGACAAGCAGTACAATCCTAGGACTGGTTTCTAGATTTGCTTTGCCTAATTTCTAAAAGTACCCTCTACAATGATGACAAACATATATACACACATGATAATAGAGAGAGTATTTTTGGATTTGATAAATTACAGGAAAAAATACATGTAATCCAATAAATGAGAATTTATACTGATTCCAAAGTTTTTGGATTAAAACTCTGTTGCTGTTGCATATATTGAAGAAGAAAAAATGATAGTGTTGAAATTAAATAAAAATTGAAAATAAAATAATGTAAACCTAACATCTATCTTTAACATATAGAAAAAGACAAAAATTATTTAGCTATTTGAAACCATAACTAAGTTGTAAGTGATACAATATTATAGGGGGGAAAAACTGCAAAAGAAAATGACAATTTATAAAGATATGATAGTGGAAAAAATTTACAATCTGAGTCAAAATTTCAAGATGCCATTACTATCAATAAAATGAAATGTAACTGTAGGGACTCAATTTGTAATGGACCCTTCGCAATAAAAATTTGTAGAGACGTGGGTATAAGGATTTGGCATCACCGAAGTAAACAACGGCTAATTTTGTGTTTATAACGAATGATAGGGGATATGGAGTTCATCCGAATATCTTTCACGAAATTTGGGTAAGTGTTTTTGTAGGGGATGACCATCACTTTGGTTGTGTATTCACGAAGCATATTTGTCCTCGGATTCTTCCGAGGATCTATTTCTCTTTCGATTCATCCCCCCTTCTTGTTGGGAGTTCTCTTGGTTATATAGCATTGTTCTAATTAATCTCGGCCGTCCATCTGTCAGTTATTCGGTCACCGTAGATAGGAGTTTGTCCCATCATCTGATTTTATAGGCTTTATGTTAGTTCTCAGCCGTCTTTGCAGGCTTCTTATTAGTTGGAGTAACCAAGGCGACTGGGTTCGTTGGTCACATCACCATTAAAGCGGTCAGAATGTTGGTGAGATATTTTCAACGAATGAGTTGATATTTTTCTTTTTGGCGAAGTCGGTGTGCCGAGGATGTGTCATCCCCGACTAGGCTGTTAGGTGCTTTAAGCTATTTTCGTTATCCTCGGCCTTCACACTATCCTCGGCGTGGGCCTTGGGCCGGGTATAGAGTGGGCCGGGATGGTTTTAAACGTGTGGTGCCCCACAGTAACCATTCATATGTAACAAATTTTTAAAAAATTGTTATACCATTCTTGCTTTTCCTTCAATAGTTTAAATTCTCTCTAATTTTATTTTCACATATTATAGAAAGGCCATTGAAAATGAAGACCCTGGTGGGAGAGAGAACAAACATCGAAATTCGAATGTACCTTGAAAATAACGACTATTCTTTCTTTTATGTTCTTTGAAAATAAAAGTTGATATCTTTCCCCCATAGACGAGCTAAGGGTTCGTCTAGTTATAAATTATAATAGCTCTCTTTAAAATATCTTAATAGCGATCACTTTTTAAACTCTCAATGAAAGACATCAAGATTGTGCATGACATGACTACTTCTAACTCGTTTCTAAGGAGGAAGCTTGGGCTGCAAAATTTGACCTTCAATGTTTAAGGAAAATATTCTCAATTATTTTCTTAAATCTCCAAAAAATAAATAAAATTACCTTGGTTCTTGACTTTATAAGTTTTTGAATATTTTTTTCTTTCTTTCTTGAAATTTTCATTAAATGTACCCAATTTTTTTGATACAGTAGTAAGTTTACTACTACACATATAGACTTATTTGAGGAAATGTAGAATTACCCTGCAATGAAAAAAAATATTTGCTTTTGTGACCATTCTTATCAGTGATGAAATCAAAATCATAGACAACACGTATACACTCTTTGGCAAGCAGCTCATCAAGAAGTCTTGAATTTATTTACTAGTAATTAGTAATGTCTTCATAGGTTTCATTTGGGCTTCTATGTTTCTCCACCACCACTTCTTTATAAGTTGGCATCCACGTTAGCAAATTCTATTTGTCGTTTCGAAATAGACAACACACATGCCCATGCATTCCTTATTGGGCTTACCAAATTGGTCTACTTAAAAGATGAGTCTATTTGGGCTTCAAGACTTTTTTTTTGAAGCCCACTATTGGCCCAATCATTGAGCCCTCAGACTCAAAAGCCTCAACGTAACCAAGCTATCAACCATGGGAGGAATTGAACCAAGCCGAAACCAATGGAGTTGAGGAAACAGAAGAAGTAGAAGACTACACGGGGCACATCTCTATCTTTTTTTTTTTTTTTCATAGGTTAACTCTCTCCCTTAAAAATCTTCTTCCAAAAAGGTCAGCCTATGCCTTGTTTGGTTCCCTAGAAAACTTTGGAACAAGCATAGCCAATATAGTCTATAGGGTTCTTTTCTTTTTTTAATCTTAATTCATATATATTTAAAATATTTGCTTGTTCCAATGAAAATTTAACTCTGTTGAATTGAACCCGATAGTGTAGGATATACAAACCCTATGTTAGGTTGCCAAGAAAAATGAGAAAAGGAAAAGATGAGTAAATGTTTGATGTTGTGTTGTATGTATTTTGGCGGGACTTTAATAAGTAGTATTATTGGGTTTTCAATATATTTTAAAATAATTAGATTGTATGAGGCAATGTTTACATTAGATTCATACTTTTCTTGGGGTTATCATCAGCAAGCATACTCGGTTTCATCTGGGTTTCATTTAAAAGAATGCTCAAATCTAAAAATATCAACCCTTAAATAAATGGCTCAATGAATTAAACTCAAAATCAGATCCTCAATAATTCAGCCCAATAGGCAAATAAAGCCCACTAGATTTTTAAATCAGCCCCATTAAAATGAATAAAACCTCAACTTGACAATTCCACACTTTAGTGGAAGACAAGCTTCTTTTCTTTGTTTGAAAATAAGTGAGTTTTGGTTTCAAGGGGAATGAAAATGAGAGATTCAAAACGAGAAAGTATGAGTTTTGGATCTTTGACTGACAGTGCCACTAATAGAAGATAAACAACATGTGTGTTGAATGATCTGCATTGGTTTTAATCTTGTGTAGGCACTTATTGGAACCCCACTATGTGTTGAATGATCTGCATTGTTTACTCCACTAGTCAGCAGCTGTTTTGGTGTTTCATCACCAATAGATAATTGACACATGTCCCGAAAAAAACCACATTAGCTTACTCCACTAGTACCAATAAAAAGACAATATTATCCCTGAAAATTTTTCAAAGCCCGCCACTTTACTCTCTCTCTCTCCTCCTCTTTCAAAATCTGATCCCAAAAATGAAGCTCCAAAAAATTTTCAAACCCCTCACTTTCTCTCTCTACCTTGCTCTTTCAAATCCAATTCCCAAAATCAACGTTTACGCTTCAATCCTCTCTCTCTCTCTCTCTCTCTCTCTCATTTGAATGTCTAGATTCGTAATGTAGAGATCCTTTTATGTTATTGGAGCATTAGAAGACTGAAAGTTACAAGTAATTAAATCTGGAATTGTAAGCATAGATTTATATTTCTTCTTACTACCAATTTTTGGTTTATTTTGTTTCCATTATCAGTTATGTTGGACGAAAATCACCTGTTCTGAAGATCTCGTTTGCTCTTTTTCTAGTGTCACCGTTGTTTAGAAGCCGCGCCACTTTCTCACTCGCCAATTCCAACGCCCAACTACGCAAAGGAGTAATTTTTTTCAGTCTGTTTCTTTCAGTACTTTTTTACATCTTCTTTTTCATTTGTGTATAAAATCTTGGTTCCATTGGAAAATGAGTGAATGGCAAGCGTTTATAATTGTGTGTATATATATATATATATATATGTATGTATGTATATATATAATGCACAATTATAAGTTGTCTTAGTCAAAAAATTTTATATGCGCTTGGCTGAGTTAAGAATTTTTTTTTTCACTCATTTTCAAAAAATAAAATTAATTGCAATCTAGCATTAGTTGCTTGCTGACTCTTCTCTCTCTGTTTAGAACTTATATATGCTCTCATTGATGGCATTGCAATCTAGCATTAGTTGTTACATACTTTATACCTACATTCATATGATAAAAGTGCATCTGAAACTATTAATATAAAAAAAAGTACGAAAAAAATCTCAATTTAATTGATTTACGTTTAGCCCATTGCTCAAATGTGATAACCTCATATACCTTAATTTTCTTATTTGTTGGACTCAATGATCTGAATTGGTTATGATGCTAATTTCACTGCAGAGACCGTAGAATGTATGTGTATTGCAGGGGATTATGTAAGTACCATGTTTTGTAATTTCAAGTTATTGGACCTATGAAACCAGTAAATATGCATGTGGTCATACAGAAAATTGATGGAGGTTTCACCAATTTACCATCCTTACATGTTTCCCAATTATTTTCAGGGTGTGACAATAGAGCGATTCTATAGTCTTTTCACTTTGAAGTGTGTATACGTGTCCTCTGCATTGTGGATCATGTGTGCCTTATGCTCAAGCCCTCTGATTTAATCCTCAAGGATATCACTACTTCAATCAAATTCCAATGGCTATGATTCGTTTTTCTATTTCTAGGTCGTCAAAGAACACATGCATAAAAACTAGTGTTATTCTGAAATTATGTGGTTTTTTTTTTTTTTTTCAAGCTGTTCAATCAATATTCTTTTTTCATGGTTAGGCTAGACTAGTAATGGTTTTTTTCATGATTGTTCATTCAATATTCTCAATTCATTGAATATTGTTTTTTTTTTTTTCCAGGGCCCTACCAAATTTTGAAGTGTGATGAACTTTTTTGGGGAGTTTTTTTAATAGAAAACTGTAGTCTTATGCACAACCAGTGGACAATATTTTTGAACAACATATTTGACTTTGTTTTTTGGATAAGATATCTAACAATTTGGACAATTAATAACACAACTTGTAGAAACTCTTTAGGATACCTTTTGTAACTAATGAAGCTACACAAACAATGTTAGATTCTATTTGTATTTTGAAAATAATGAATATTTTTAAATACAATGATAAAGTTCATTTTTATATATGCATCTTTGAATAAAATAATTGTGGATGAATATGGTAAAATTCATTAAGGGAGATGCTAATGATTTAGCGGGTGATTACAAGTCCTCCCATTTGGACAATTTGCAAAAAGTCTTGGAGATGGCTTTGAAGTTTTCATTGTCTTTTGTTTAATTTTAGCCTTATAAAGGACTTCTTTTGTTCAATATGGGCAAAATATAATCTGAGATGAACTAAATACATTGACGTCCTCTCTAGTCTGAGTTGGCAACATGTTTAGCTCATTCAATCTTCATTTCTTCTAAAATCCTACAATTATGATATATTTGCAAAACAATTTAATACATCAAAGTTTGAAATTGAGCTTTATGAGTAAACTGTTATGCAATCATAAGATTTTGCTCAACTATATCACTATCTATACTTTACAATTTTTCCCCATTTTGTTACGGTGAAGTCCACCTCTTCATATAAGGTAGACCACTCAATACTGTATCCATTGGCTTGAAGATAATATTTGCAATTACAAGTAAAGATGCTATTTAAAGAGAATACCGAATACACACATCATCTAACATAAATTTCCTGATCCTTGACTTCAAATGTTCCATCATCGCAAATACATCGTGTTTAAGTTTCATGACTTCAAGGTTAAGACCCTAGAGTCTTGTATCCTCTGCATATGGAATTGAGAATCCGTAGATGTTGGCATATATTAAAGTTTTGTAACCCTTAGGCTTAGTCTTGTATCCTCGGCAAAAAACTATCCAAATGGTTGCCCATCATACTTCATAATCTCGTGGTTGAGTCTTAAAAAAAATTAAAAAATGCATGATGTTAGGGGAAAAAAAAGTAAACAAAAGCATATATTAAAGTTTCTTTTTTCTTGTACTATTAAACGTTTAAAAATATAGAATTTACACTCAAAGTGTAACATTAAGGTACTTTCTTAAAGAATTCTTTGTAAAGCTAAACATGGGATAATCCATCGAAATGTTACAAGCTTTCTCTTCGAAATTCACTTGCAATCCAGGTTTAATTTTTTTTTTGATAAGTTCAATCCAAGTTTAATTTCATTGCATTCACCCCCAATATTACATTCTCATGATTTTCTATATCACCATTGTCCACTGCTGCATCAAGAACTTTGTTTAGAAAAATCCATTAGTAGTCTAACCTAATTAGAAAAAAATTTTGAATGAACAATTAAAAATCAAAGACAGAAAAAAAATATTGAATACTTATACCTTAGAGTTTTAGGAAGACACCATTTCACAGATTCATTTCCTTTAGCAAACCCAACAGAATAGAAGTATCACGTTCTTGCTCCAATGACAAATTCAAATTGATACAGATCATTTCAGAAATAAAGAACAACACAACCTACCACAAACCCAGGAAAAACTTATTACACGAAAAGAACCAAAATCTGAAAATTCCAACAGTGATAAAGAAAATTAATATGTAATTGAGCTATTTTAATTACTAAAGGACTTACTGTACCAAAGTGTAAAGGTTGATGATCAAGAAAATTAAATTAACCCCAACACGACTCAATCAAGGTTTCAACCAATGAAAATAAAATATTAGTACTAAGAAACAAGTTTCCCCTTACTAGCATTCACTTTACCTTTAAAAACCTAACGGATAAAATTGTAAGAGATTGTTTATGGTGTTTTGTAGTTTATAACTACAAAGAAATAGCTTTTTAAAAAGCAAAAATAAGAACACACCAACATAAACCTGGGGAAACGGTAATCATTGTTGCCCATCAACATAACTGATAATGGAAACAAAATAAACTAGAAATTGATAGTAAGAAGAAATATAAATCTGTGCTTACAACTCCAGATTTAATTATTTCCTTGTAACTTTCAGTCTTCTAATGCTCCAATAACATAAAAGGATCTCTAAATTACGAATATAGACATTCAAATATATATAATGGGTAAAAATGGGAGCTTGAGATGAGACCCATCCATTCATTTGGAAAACAATATGAGAAAATGTTTGAAAGTTTTCTTGAGCTTCATTAGTAAGCTGATGTGTTTTTTTTCTGGACATGTGTCAATTATTTATTGGTGGTGAAATACCAAAATAGCTGCTCTAATAGATATGTGTGTGTGTGTGTGTATGTGTGTGTGTGTGAGGTGTTTCTCCCCGATGTGAGATTGAGCAAATCCGTGAAGATTCTTACCCAAAGCAGACAATACATTCTAAGGGAGAGGTTCGTCCCACACAGGATGGTACACCTTCGACTTATAAGCGCTAGGCCTAAGTGAGAGGTTATAAGTCGAAGGTGGGAGGTGTCTCTCCCTGATGTGGGATTGAGCAAATCCATGAGGATTTTCACCCAAAACGGACAATACCTTCTAAGAGAAAGATTCGTCACTCCACAATATATATATATATATATATATATGAAAAATGTATCGTTGTGTTGTTTGCTACAATACCATATAATAGAGAATAATCATCATCTTCACAAATGAGCCCTTGCTCCCTTAATATGGAAAACCATAGGGTATGCAGGCCCAGCCCAAGGCCCTGCCAAAAAATAAATTCCCCTTAGGAAAAAAGGCTTTACTTCCCATGGTTAAAGGCCCAAATTTTTTATAAAATTATATATATATATATATATAAAGGTTGTACATTTTTTTAAATTAGTGATGTTAAGGATACTACAAATTTTTTAAAAGTTGTTTTTATACTGATTTTAGCGCATTTTTCATTTTCATTTCTATTAAAACT
Source organism: Quercus gilva (assembly GCA_023621385.1). NCBI lineage: Eukaryota > Viridiplantae > Streptophyta > Magnoliopsida > Fagales > Fagaceae > Quercus > Quercus gilva. The sequence continues at coordinate 65,908,673 of CM042481.1, forward strand.
CTTAAAGTACAAGACCAATAGAACCCTAAAATGTTTCAAAAAAATATTGCAAATGTGTTATATCATCAATTATAGGTTAATCTACCCTAATAGTTTGAGACTTTAATTTTTGTAAACTGATATCCTACAGCGCCACACACTAAATAATATATATCTCTTAATAAAAATTAAAAATTAAAAATTAGATCACAACTTTACTTAACTATGCATCGTTATATATCCAAAATAAATTACATTTTTTTAATCGCAATATATTTATATTTCTTTTTATTAATATATATAGTTCAACCATGATATTCAATTCTCTGTGTGAAATTAACATTAGTTTAGTTGGTATTATTAATCAAATTATGTATTTAACATATCAAATTAACCTTAATTTGATTAATATTAAATAATTTTATTTAATTAATATTTACATATTAAAAACCTTGCATAAAATTTTTGCCTTAGACCCAAATTATGTTTGCCTTTTTGGTGATGTTAAACTAAACTAGGCTTTAATACAGTTTATTTAAGTTTAGCCCAATATTTATAACAATATCTTTCTCTCTTGTCCAAGTTAGCCCCCACCAAAAACTCTACATCACTGTATGTTGCAAAAAAAAATGTCATTCTGACACGCCAAAGACATACTTTATTATTTTACCATATCATTTTACAACATCTCATTTATCAGATGTTTTATCATTCAATTCTATACATTAAAATAATATTTACTACACATTAAAATAATATATTATCGTGTCCCGATTATCATCAATAACACCGACAACCACCATCGGCCATCACCCCCACAGCCCACCACCACCATCAGATCAACCCAAATTGCAGCACAAAAAAAAAAAAAAAAAAAAACCACAACCAGAGAGAGGCAGAGTGAAAGGCGGACAAAGAAGAAAGGGAAGAGGGTGAGATCGACGACGGCCTCGGGGTGAGATCGGTGAGATCGAGCGTGGCTGAGCGTGGGTGAGATCGAGCGTGGCTGGAGCGTGGCTGAGATCGAGCTATGCCATCGTCATGGGTGAGATCATGGGTGAGATTGTCGTCGGAGCTACACCGTCGTGGCTAGAGCGTGGGTGAGATCGTCGTCGGAGCTACGCCGTCATCGCTACTGGTGAACATCCTGGACTGGTCGAAGAGAGAGGGAACCGATACAGGGAGAAGAGAGAGGGAATCGAAGAGTGAGAGAGAAGAGAAAAGAAAAAAATGAAGAGAGAGGAGAGAGAAAAGAGAATATAAAACAATTTTCATTTTTGCAACATCTGTCCGTACCATTGCAAATTTGCAACGGTACTATAGGCATGTTCTATAATTTTTGAGATTTGGCACATCTCATAAACCTCTATTTTTGTATTTGATGTGGTATATGTGCCAAATATTTAGCATTTGACACATCTATCACACTTGCTGAGGGTGCTCTTATATATGGACTATGGAGTACACGCGCCATTACTTTTATTAAGCCCTTTGTATTATAAGCTATTCTTTCCTACTAGTTTCTGGAAACCAAGGACTCCTAGTCCTACTAGGTTTTAAACTCCTAGTCCTACAAGGTTTTACCGTCATTGAAGTCGGTTCTATTTTGTATTAATATCTGACTTTGAGAAGAAACTAAATTAAGCAACAAAACCAAAAAAAGCAAAAAAGAAACAAATTACTCTCTCTGCAAAGATTTCAGTAGCCGGCCAAGGCGATGTCTATGCTTTTGGGTTTAGATGCCAGCCCTCGTATGGGAATGCAGCATCGTAACTTGAATAGCAACAAGAAGAAGAAGACGCTCTTTTCTGGTTCTGGGTGTGATGAGGAATCAGCAATTTCAATGTTGTCTTCTACTACTGGCAGTACCAGTAGTGCCGCCATGAACGGTGAAAAGATAAGGAAAGCATGCAATGTTATTAGGATGAAGGTTCCTAAAGACTTCAAGTTGGAGGACTATAACAAGGAGAGTGATGCAAAGACTGTTACGGATTCTACTTGCACTTCTGACTCTTGTTGTTCTAGCACCACCATGCTGAACGGTGATGATGGGATAACAAAGAAAGAGAGGATTGTGATCAAGATCAATTTGGCCGCATGGCGGCAAAGGAAAGCGCAACATCAACAGATGGAATCAAGTTCATCGACTCAAGCCATCAATACATGTTCCGAAAAGCAACAACAACAACAGATGGAATCAAGTTCATCAACGCAAGCCATCAACACATGTTCTGAAAAGCAAGAGAACCAAAAGGAAGAGGAGGGAAAGGAGAAGGGAAACTCATTAGAGTTGAAATTGGAATCTTCAAAAAGAAAGCTACAATTGAGGTACCAACAAGTTCAAAATGCCAAAAGAAAGATTCAATTGGTAGATTTGAGAGACATGCCTAAGCCTGAGCCTGACATTAATTTCGCCAAGAAGTCCAAGTATCACCGATGATCTGCATGCTGATGTTGCACTCTCAAGATTTTTTTGTATATTTTCTGTTTAGATTCGATTTGATTTTTTGAATCCTTTGTACTCAGCTGTTTAAGGGACCATATTGATCATTTTAGAATTCAAATTTGTTGCATTTGGATATGTGTACATCAGTACATCTTTGTTAGTATGGCATTATACATGGTTGCGTATGCGATCTCTGTGTTATTAAATGAAAGCTTTTCTTTTAAATTGGTTTATTGATTGAAGAGCACACAGTATTTCTTTAATTTTCGAATACTTATGACTAGGGGTGAAATTGGTCAGTTTCAATTTTTCCGTCAAATTTATGTTTTCAGTTTTTGCCATATTTGGCACTGACACCAAACCGAAGTGACTGCATTTCAATCGGTTCAATTCAGTCGGCTTTCAGTTTCTTCTAATTTCTTATCTACCAAACAGAGCAAAAAAAAGAGAAACCATCTTTCCTTTTATTTTCCCACATTTTCTTAGCACCCAAACACCAAACAATTCTGAAAGAGCGACAATTTCAGTCTTGAAAATTCGAGGAAAATTAAAAAGGAACAAATATAATATGAGAATTAAAACTTTGAACCATATGTTACTGAAGAATCAATCTCTGATTGTAGCATTCTATTGTTCACTGGATTATTGGAATAAATGTGCTCTATTTGTGAATCTTGTAAGTTTCAGTATATGCGTAAACTTGTGTAAGTTATCAAAGTGGGATGGGAGTGGAAGATATGATTGTAGCATTCTATTGTTCCAATTGTTTACTTATATTTGTAACAATGGCATTTTACAGAAGATCTATTCCAGGGGTTGTTTTTATAGAACCTTGGAAATTTCTTTGGACTTAAAAAAAAAAAAAAAAAAAAGTCTTTTGAACTGCTCATAAGTTCAGTGAGTAAGTGGATGAACTTCATATTTTATATTTAAATTTCACTGCTTTAATATGGCTCTATGTCCCTGTCAAGACCATGTGAACAAAAGTGTAGGCTAAATGCCCTCGTTCAGTAGGCATTTTTCATGTAATATTATCTATATTTGATCAGCATCTTTCTAATCCTCTAGCTTATATTTGTAACAGGGGTGTGGTTTTTGGGCTTGTTAATTTGCATGAATTGGGAATCATTCATTGGGACTTAAAGCCCCAAAATATGTTGATATTCAAGGAAAGATCTTTATTTGCAAAGCTTTCTGACATGGGCATTAGCAAGTGCCTTGTCAGGGATATTCTAGTTGTTAAAGTTTTTTTCTTCTATGATGAGTGATTGTCCTTGAGGTAAAGTATATTATTTGAAAGTATATTATTTGACTGAACCCACTGGTCATTGGATAAGGCAGCACTTGGATGCCGCATTAAAAAAGAAGAGTTTACTTTGTTTTCGATAGCATTTGGAGGCACAAAAGCAGAACCAACAATACCAACTATTTCTAGTTTAGTTTATAGATTGAAGTATTGACACCTTATGATTGGTCTTGATCTCTAGACAAACCTTGTATAGGCTTGCTGGCAGGAGGGTGGCTGACCAGGGATTGTTTACTTTGAACTTATATTTTTAATATATATATATATATATATATATTAAAAGATGTTCTTTCATGGCAATTTAAATATATATCTAAGGTTGCAAGAAGACTCCTTGTTGAGTGTGAATCCAAGAGGGAAAAATTCTCTCATTAGAGCTGGATATGGAAGGTGGCTTATGTATATTGCTGCCTCAATGAGACTTGGGTTTTGTTCTAGAACTTCTTGACAGGAACCCTTTACTTGTCTTTGGGGGAACGAGAATATGGTGTTACTGATATGCTTTATGCAGCAGCCAGGAATAAGAGTTCTGAGGTTTTACTTGTCTTTGGGGAAGGAGAATATGATGGAGCACATTGGGGATATACCTTCAGTTTACAAGTGGCAGATGATGAACAAGGCTGTTCATGCTGCTGATAGAGGAGGAAATTTGAATGTTTTAAAGTAGCTTCTGGCTGATTGCTCTGACATCTTGGCTTATAGAGATATTCAGGGCTCAACTATCCTACATGCAGCAGCTGGGAGAGGGCAGGTTGAGGGGAGGCTCTAACTACTATAAGCTAATGGAAAACTGGCCCTTTGTTTCTGTCCTTGTGCACCTGTTTTTTGTTGTTCATAATACTATCTGGTCATACTTTACCATTACATAGAACTACGAAGTTTAATTTTGTCATCTCCACCCCCAAAAAAAAAAAAAAAAATTGGCAAGGCCACCTAGTAGAGCCCAGGCATAAGGTTTGAAAGGGTATAAAGCTTACCATTGTATAAAGCTAACATTCCCCTTAATTAAAAGGTTGGTCAATTCTTAGGAAATTCATGTCTTGGCTCCATTTGGTAGTGACACATTGTATGTGCACCAGGCTGTGAGAATGCAAGTGACTGAACTTGGCAGTGTCAAGGGTGAAGGTAAATCCTACCAGCAAGTAAGCTTCATTGAGTTGGGAAGCAATAATTATATCCCCTAGTTGCACATACATTATACAAGCGAAAAGTGCCACCTTTATCATATCATGTGTTCTTTGGTTACTATATATGTCAAGGGACTGATTGAACTTGGTAGCTGGTAAAATCTACCAATTTGGTGGATTAGAAATCAGATTATTTTAGCAGGGCACACTCCAAAACCACAGGGAGATGCTGGAAATATTTTCAATTCATATTTTGATCACTGCTCAGCTTGGTCATCATTAATCATTATCATCTCCTATTTGTTCAAGATGGAATGAATATGGAGATGCTGTTTTTGCCCAATCTGCTCTCTTCCCCATCTACTAAGCAGCATTCCAAGCAATCAAACTTGCAGTCCACCACAACCTTCACTATGTTATCTTTGAAGGAGACTCTAAAGAAGTCATTGAAGCCTTTTTGCATCTTCACTCGCTTCCTCCATGCTTCCTTGCTCCTTTCCTATCTGATAGTAAATTGGCCTTAACCTTAAGCTCGCTCTCTTGCTGGGATTTTAATTTTGTTCCTAGAGATGTAAATTTTCTTTCCCATAATATTGCCTGTTGAGCTATTTTTTGTTTGTGGAACAGTCTCATCTCCATCTCCCCTCTTCTTTGATTGGGTCAAATCATCCAAAGATGGAGGTGGGCTGGGCCATCCTCTCTTTCCTCTTAATGTATCATCATTCATAATTATAAATAATTAAAAAAAGAGTTTAAATTTGATAAAGACCTACCGTAAAACTCTTAATTTACCCCTCCAATATCCCGGTGCCACATCAGCATTTTACAAATTATTAAATAGAGCCTCCCACCCACAATATTTCCTCCCTATTACAGAAAATCAAATCCTATTCAATTAAAAACTCTTGCTTCTACCATTGAAGAACCACCACCTTCAACCCCAAAATCTGGAAAAAGAGACGATCACTAAACTCATCCCTCCAATTCCATTAATACAAAAAAAAAAAAAAAAAAACAAAATCCCTTTATCAAACAAACCATATCTTAAAGTTTTTCTACCCAAAATATCGCCTATGTTGCTAGACGGTGGTCCGTGATGCTGGTGAAGCTACTATTACTCCTTTTGATGCTACAACTACTTCTATTTTTGTCAAAACCTTTCTTTAGTGATTTTAGAGCTTGCCCATAAGAACATCTCCATCTATCTAAGAGCTTGAACAAATAAATGAACCTTGCACGTAATCTCTGAACTGAAAATCTTTTGGAGTTTAGCTTGAAACCTCTGCTTCCATTACATCTCATTCTCCTGCGGTCCTACCGTTGTCAACCTTCCATCGTAGTAGGCTAGGAGCTTTGGTTTTTTAATTGAACGGGATCTGATTTTTTGTAATAGGAAGGAAGTATTGTGTGTGAGAGGTTCTATTCATTTATTTGTGCAATGCTGTGAAATACTGATGTGGTACCATGCTATTGGAGGATGTAAACTAAGGGTTTTACACCTAATCCTTGTAGAATCTGAACTCTTAAAAAAAAAAGGGAGGAGGGGTAAAATAGTGTTGGGCCATTTATGTACATTTTGGGTTTGTTGGGCTAGGGGTCAAAATAGTCATTATAACATGTCCATAAATCAAAACACATGCTCAAAGTAAAATTGATGATATCGGTAAAAATCAAATGTTATTATTGTTTTTTTTTATTATTATTATATCATCTAAAGTCAAAGATAAAAGAAAATTCAATTAGATTTATAAAATGGATTTTAAATTGAGCTATAATTTTTTGACATGTGTCTATTTAATTTCTTTAAGTTTGGTAAAGATATGATTCTCAAAAAAAGAAAAAAGAAAAAAGTTTGGTGAAGATTTGATTACCAAACTTTTTTTGAATGAAGCAATGGAAAGAATGGGGATGGGGAAAAATCAAAAGAAAGCCCGAGAGAGGAATGTGGAAAATAATGCCTAAACTAACTAAATTTGAAAATGAAATTTGTGATCTTAAATCTCAATTCTTGTGAAAAAAATACAATTTCCTCTAATTAAGGTCGCCAAACAAAGGAATTAGTAAATTTCTTCTTCAAATTCTAGCATCTAACTAAATTCTATCTCCAAATATTACTTCACACAAATACACTTGAAGATCCACCTCACTCTTTTCCATCTCATTTCATCATCCCAATTATTCAAATTAAATTATGATGTAATAGTTAAGGTTATTACATGGTGCACTAGATCCAAATCCAAATATGTTGATGTGGGCTTGTGTGGCTATGAATTGCCAAGCCCATGTTAGTCCATTAATCAATGCAATGTGGAGAAGGATTTCCCCAAGTGACCTAATATTAGCATTATATATATATATATATATACTCTACTATGCTGCAAAGTCAAAAGAGAATTCCAAAACCTAGCAGTACAGCCACATAAAAAAAGAAAAAAAAGAAAAAAGAAAAGAGAGGCAGTCGCTTGTAGTCTTGTGTTTTCTTGTAAGAGAGTATAATGGTGCAATTGAGATTTGGGTTTCTATACTATTGTATATCCTTATTTTTATAGTGAAATTTCTCTGTCATCACCATGGAAATAGAAAATTTGCTGAACTACGTAAATTTTAATATTCTTTGTGCGCTTGTTATTTATTTTCCGTTTATTTACTATTATTGATTTGAATTGTGGGTGCTATTTGTACAAATCCAAGTCCATATATGGAGAGAAATATTCTTTGAACTTTACAACCCTAACATCTAAATCCAAAATATACAAATATATTCAAAAAAAAAAAAAATCAGCAACCAAAAGATATTATTTAGGGTTTGTTTGGATACCACTTATTTTGCTAAAATTGAAAACTTATTACTAAAAGTATTGTAGATAAAGGTAAAAGTTAGTTGAAATAGTACAGTGGAGGCCCATGGATAGTATTAAAAAGTGCAGTGAAGCTCATGAATAGTAGTAAAAATAAGCTGAATAGCACACTTAATAGGTGTCTGTTGGAAAGAGAGACGTAGGCGCGTGGAATAGGCAAGCCCAAATACATTGCACAAGATCAAAGTAGAAGTGCAATTGTACCACCAACTTGCACATATTCTCTCTATAAAGCAAAGTATCATCAACCAACACATCATTTATCTAATCATCTGTCTCTGACTTGCCAGCAATGCAAGATAGAAATAAAAAGAGAGAAACTTTTGTTGACAACCTTGCTATCGTTTCATATATATATATATATATATATAAATATATATCCCCTAGTTTAAAATTCTCAAAATTTACCGCCAAATTCATTCATTTCTAAGACTTAAATCATATGTAAAATTAATAATTCTTAATTTTTAGCTAAAAAAAAAAAAATTTATTTTTTGCTACTTTCACATTTCTCTCTCACGTTAGTTGTCATGTATTAATACAACTTTTTTTTTTTTGACAAAAATATAAAAAATAAAACTTTTTTTTTTTCACAAATATATTATTTTTTTTATATCACAAAACTTTTTTTTTCCCAACTCCATATTTCTCTCTCACATTAGTAGTCAAGTACTAATAAAAAATAAAAAGTCTAATCACATGCGCAAAACGCGTGTGATGAGGCTAGTATATATGCGCATGTGATGAAGCTAGTATATATATATATATATATATATTTTTTTTTTTTTTTTTTTTGAGAATCTGCTAGTATATATATACTAACCTCATTACATGCACTGAGGTTTTTTATTTTTTATTTTTTGGGTTTACACATTTAATTTTATTTTTTATTTTAAGAAGAAGTTGTATTAGTAGTATAGATATCTATACTATCTATAAGAGAATTCCTCTCTTTGGACTAGACTTTAATGTGGTTCAATACCCTTAAATAGCATTATATTTAACAGGAAAAAAACTTGAGGATAACCTAGTAAAAATATATCTCCAATACCACTTAAAATGCTTACAAAATAAGACATTCTCCTACTAATCCATGTCTTCAAAACTAACTTATCAAAAATTTAAAAAAAAAAATTATGATACTAGACCAAAAATAAAAAAGCCTCATCGCATGCACAAAGTGCATGTGATGAGGCGCGCGCGCGTGTGTATAAGTCAAAACTGAGAGAAAATTTAATTAAATCTCAAATTAGAGTCTAATTTTATATCATATTTCTTATTCTATTTTCTTAATTTTGGTGCAGCTATTTATTACACTATAAAATAAAAGAATCCAATTTAATTTTCTTAATTTTTTGTGCTAAATGAGCTATTAAGTGAGAAAAACATAAAATCAAAATTAATAAACATTTAAAAAATCACCATCATTGATTCATTTTTCATATATTATTATTATTGTTGTTGTTGTTATTATTATTATTATTATAATACAAATAGTGGTTGGACAAACTAAAATTGAGAATTACATGGATAACAATTTAAATGAATATATATATATATATATGATTATATATAAACGTGGTAAAATTTTAATAGATAATTAGTTATATTTATTTGTAAATGTATCTCATTTATATGCATGAAATTACAAGCTAAATTCTGTTAGAAAAAAAAAAAAAAGTTTTTTTTATAATTTTTTTTAAAGGTGCTACATATCTATGTTTGATGTTAGTTGTTTATTTGGGCAATTGTGCCGGATATTCTACCTTTAATAAAACTAAGGTTACAACAAAATAAAAAAGACTCAAATTTGAAAGGAGGAAGCGGTGATTCAAATAAATATTTGAAACATGACTTTTGAAAAGTTTAAATAAGAAGTTTGTTATCTTTTCAAAAAAAAAAAACGTAGTTGCAGCAGCTAGCTATAACACAAGTTGTAGGTGTCGTGATTGAGTGCTCTCTTCAAGAAACAAGATTTTCTTTCTAATTTTACACTAATTTTCCTACAATTGCTTCTAAGTAAAGACTGCTAAAATGATGTAATAAGTTATGGAGGATGGTATGGAGAAGACAATATAGAGTGTAAATAAGTTAGAGAAAATGATGGCTCACACCCTTCATGCTTTTTTCTTGGTTCTTAGCCAATCTTTGGGGGTTGACATCCTTATATATTAGCTTTCACCAAAAGGTCCAAACCCAAGACAAAGCTGAGCTGAAAAACTAGCTAGGGCAGTGAAGGCAGTGCCTTAAAATGAGGTTTTCACTACTTGATTTCTTATTGTTATTCCTACTTTGTTGGGTGCCTGCAAGTGAAGGCAATGACAATATTAGTTTTTATGAAAACTATGATGTTACATGGGGTTTTGATCATGTCTTTTCTTTAAATCAAGGACGTGATATTCAGCTCTCTTTGGATATTTCTTCTGGTTATTCTCTCCCTTTCTTAATTTCCCCCTTTCATTTTAAAAGATCACAAGATTATATATCCCCCTCTATTTATGATATACTTCTTTTACTTTTCATTCCTTAATATATTATTATATTTTCATTATGTAAATAAGTCTTATTATGGTTTGCCCATCTTATATTTTGTATGTTGTAGTTCCCTATTCTTTTTTTATTTTATTTATATGCTATGTATCATTATTCATTAACATTCAAATTTTCACTATGAATAAACTTAAGTCAACTAGATTAAAGATGGAAATCCTAAAGCTTTGCAAAACGTTCATTTTTGGGACGTTCAAAGTTTCAAAAAATCGAATAAAGAATCTTACCCTAGTTAGATCTCCTCTCATAGTTTTTGTTTTTGGGATGATTGATCCTTTTTATCCTAGTCATGCAATTCCACGGGTACTTTTGATATTGATAATTGTTTTTCTTTCTATATTAGGTTTTAAAGAGTAAGACGTAGGTTCTAGTTAGCTCATCTCATATAGTCTCTTGTTATCGAATAAAAAAATTAGTTCTAATGTCGTTTATATTAAAAACAATTTGGTGTGTTGATCTAATAATAAAATGTAATTTTCATGGACCGGATGCCATAAATTTAGAGCCTACCATTTAAACAAATTATTACAGGTTTGAATTACAATATGGATTACTTAAAATTAAGAGTTGATAGAGCTACAAAACAAAATCGCTTGTTTTAATAGGTTATGGTAATGGTAGTCCTTCCTTTGGATTCTCCAAGTCCATATATGGATGTAAACGTGTAATATTCTATAATTAAACAGTATAAATATAAAACATGTTATATTTTCAGCATATTCATCATCTAAGGTTTAAAATTATTGTGAAAGTGAAAAATAATATTACTAATAAATTTTTACTATATCACAAATAACATAGAGATAGTAAAACGTATTATAAAGGAAAAGTTTTAAGTATGAGCCGAGTTTTCAACGTCATGAAGGTTTCCACGTCAAGCACAAACTAGCTATTCCACACGGAATCATATATCTTTCTAGGAGAATTCTATCTGTTATTAAATCAAATTTATTTACTAAACGAAATTTTCATGAGACTTGCAAAGTTTTTACATCAGTGATGCAAAAGTGGTGGCTCTTAATTCTCTTTATGTTATAATCTTTTATATCTTGTAGGGGCTGGCTTCGCATCAAAGCTAGGCTATGCTTCTGAGTTTTTTCATTTGAGGATGAAGTTACCAGACAAGGATTCTGCTGGAGTAGTTACTACTTTCTATGTGAATTCCAAACCCCTTCTTTTTCATTGTTACATATAGAGATTTATGTTTCACTTTTACTGTTTCACTTTATATTCCATCAATTGCATTATATCAAATGTTCCTCTTTTTCTTTTCTTTTTCACCTTATCAAAGTTATACACACACACTTAAGATATTATAGTACAATGTTGGAGTGGAACACTAAAATTAGGATAGAAAAATTTTATTTGTTATGTAACATTCATGTGCATGTGTCTATATATAATTAATTTTTATTTCCTTAATATCCATAAAATGGAAGAGGCTGATTCAAGGTGATATGCATACATGCAGCTAAGTTCACATGGTAATAATCATGATGAGTTGGATTTTGAGTTCTTGGGCAATAGGGAAGGGCAGCCATACACATTACAAACAAATGTCTTTGCAAATGGTCTTGGAAACAAGGAGCAAAGAATTCTTCTTTGGTTTGACCCCACAACAGATTTTCACACTTACAAAATTCTATGGAACAAACATCACATTGTGTAGGAACCAATGAATAAAATAATAAATACAAATAAATTACAAAATTTTTTTGCAACATTTGAGGTGTCAGATTGTAATTGATGCAACTTTCCATGGTTTTAAAAACTGGATTGGGGCAAAAAGCGTTTTTGCCTCTGATTTCTGGTTCAACCCGGTTTTTAACCGGTTTTGGCAAATTTTTGACTGGTTTTCGCTAGTTTTGAAGGTTTTTACTTTTTATTGGATCGGATTGGTGCTTAGTTCCCAATTAAACTGATCGGACCAGCTTGTCCAGTCCAATTTTTAAAACCTTGCAACTTTCACACATAAAACTTTTTATTATTCAATAATCACAATTGGCCACCTCAATTGTCCAAAAAAAAAAAGATATTTGTTGTGGATCCATACCCTAATCTCTCTCTCTTTCTCCTTCTCTCTGTCATACCTAATGTGATGTTTTTCAACCTTGTGTATAATTACAGATTTTATGTGGACAATGTCCCCATCAGAGTGTTTAAGAACAGCAAAAACATTGGAGTTGACTACCCATCACAGCCAATGCACATAGAAGCCAGCTTGTGGGATGGAGATAGTTGGGCAACTGATGGAGGCCAAACAAAAATTAACTGGACTCATGCACCATTCAATGCACACTACCAAGGATTTGGCATTGCTGGCTGCCTAGTTCAAAACTCATCAGACATTCAACAATGTTATTCTTCCAAGTATTTGTGGAATTTGGAAAAGTATTGGAAATTGGATCATAGACAACAAAGAGAGTATGAGAATGTGAGAAAGAAGTACATGAACTATGACTATTGTTCTGATAGGCCTAGGTACCCTACACCACCACCAGAGTGCTTTAATTGATAGGGAGCACAAGAATGAAAGATAACGAAGTTAATAAAATACAGGGTGAGCTTCAAGCGGATCCAATGACACTGACACCAAAATTATGAGAAATTTAGATCAATTTCTCACTTTGTTCTTTAAGAATACATTCCTACATTTACAAGTTGTTAAAAATATGTGCGATATTGGTTTTATGTGTGTTAATGTGTAATGGTTCTAGAGGCCCAATAATATTAAGGATATTTTTTTTTTTATAATATTCAAAATAGTATTAGAGCCAAGTTTGATCTTGGCCGAGTTTATGTAGCAAACAAAAAATCCAAAAACACGTTGCAATGGCAGAAATAACACTAATCTATAAAATAAAAATAAATAAATAAAACTCCTTATCTTAAGATCTCCTCTCTCAATCAATTATCTCCCACAAACCAACACACCAAACGCCATACATGATTCGATAACCAAAACCCAACAACAAGTCTAATATCTTGTTAATGTCAAATGTGTTCCCACATGCCACCATAAACTTCAATGGGGCTCTTTTCCATATGGATAATTGAGTTGGACTTGGAGTGGTCATATGCAATGCACCTGGATTGGTCATGGCCTCACTATCTCAACAGATTCCTCTACCTCATACTGTCCATGAAGTTGAAGTGCCAGTAGCGAGACCAACTTTGCAATTTGCTCTTCTTTTTCTTTTCTTTTTTTTGCCAAAAGGCGATAAAATTTGCTCTTGAACTAGGAGTTTTTGGAGGGAGACTGAGATACTCACCATTGCCCTTCAAAGTACCTGCAACTCCCTGGCACAGTTTGGTCATATTACAAAGGATGTGCAATAACTTGCCTCTTTTTACTCAGCTTTTAATATTTTTCATATATCTAAACATTGTAACTCTATTGGTGATATGCAATACCTTGCCTTTTTTTTACTTAGCTTTTAACTTTATCATGTAACTCTAGTGTAGGCATTGTAACTCCATTGGTTATTCACTTGCAAGACTAGCAATTTTGTTTCCCTAATTATTAATCTGGATAAAAGATGTTCCACTAGATGTTAAAGCTATATTTTAGGCTGATTTAAAGAACCTTCCTTAATCAATAAAAAAAACCCACATTTACCCATCTCTCCTTTTTGGTTCAACATATATGTAAAATTTGCCAACTCTCACAAATTCACTCCACATTATGCCCAATCCATCATCCATCAAATTTGGTCACATTCCAAGCATCTTTGAAGGACCAACCTAGTCAACCGGACAAAGTCACAAGCTTTATATTCCAAAAAGATAGAATCGTCAAACTTCTACTTTAAGTTTAACAGGGAGAGTTAAAATATATATTTGTGATATTAGGTTTATGTGTATTAATATTAGAGTATATTTAAAGTTCTATTTCACAATTCATCCTACATTCCATCTTCTATCTTAACATACAACCTATTAATTAAAATAATATAAACACCCATTAAAAAAATAAAAACCGACCACCCAAAAACCCACAAAAACTAGCAATTGCTACCACCGCCACCCACAACCCACAAATGCACATAAACCAATCTTAAAGGCCCACACCACCATCACAAGACCTACCAAAATACACAACCCACGCCACCACCACCGTACTAGCCTATGACCCACCAACAACCCACAACCCACAATGCCTCCATCACACGACCTATGCCACAGAGAGAGAGAGAGAGAGAGAGAGAGAGTAAAAAAACAATAATAAAAAAAGAGTTTTGCAAACTCTAAGAGTTTACTGTAGCATGATGCAAAAATTTTCCAAGTATAAGAAATCGGACGTAGCCGGGATTTTGCATTAGGTGTTCTAGAATAGCAATTTTGGTGTTTTAGACACTCCAAATCTAATGATAAGCTCATGTAGGACTTGCTCTAACTCCTATAACCCTTATACATATAGTACTTGGATTCATTGTAATACATGCACTTGCCTTTCCTTTTTCATAGGTAAACGAAAAGGAAAACGCTAAAATGCCAATTTTATTACAATAACTTAACAAACTTACATAGAAATGAAGTAAAATTCAAAATTCCTAGTATCATTCATATGGTAAAAAAAATGTCAATCCTGTTGGAGGGAATTTTTTCATCTTTTGTACAATCTAAACTCGGAAAAATATTTTTGTATCTTCTCAAGAATGCAATAAAACATCAAAAAATAATTAATACGAAGCCTAAATAATCAATTTAGGCTAAAACCCAAATATTATGCTTTAAGTTTGGATGAATTATCCTTTTTTGTTCCTATTACTTTTTATTTATCATTTTAGTCCTTAAGCTTTAAATTTCTCAATCAAGTTAGTTATTCTGTCTATTATTGTTTATAAAATTAACATTGTTTCATCATGTCCAAAATTTTTTGTGAAAATACCATTTAAGATCACTATCAATTTGTTCTGAACATTTTGTTAGCAGTCGATTGGTACTTATTATTTTCTACTTGCAATCAATTTCCTTTAATGAGTTGATTGTAAGAACCAAATTAACTATAAATTAAAAATAAAAGGAACTAAATTGGTGACTATCAAATCGTAAATGACCAAATTGAAAGTGACCCCAACATGTAGAGATCAAAATGATATTTTCCACAAAAAAAAAAAAGATTTTTAGTTTTCTATAATTACTTAAAAAACATTATAGACGAAAATGGACTGAAAAACCAATTTGATAAATAAAATTTGGAGAAGAATTTGATAAAATTTGAAGTTTAATTGTTTAAGGATTAAAATGATAAAAGTTAAACTTTAAATAAACAAATAAATAATTGACAATTCACCCAAAGGGCCAAAACTTAAAAACGGCGTAGTTTGAATATTGGTTCTGCCAACATTTACTCACACGCTCTCTCTTCCTTTCTTCAACTCTCATGGCGGATTCTCCATAGCTTCACACACAATCCGCACGTCCAAAGTCCTTACTCGATGGCCCATCTTCCAAGAAGGACTCACTCAATCCTTCTCATACTCTCCTTCCAAATCTGCTTCTCCACAATCTTCGCCGTCTTCGGATCGGTTTTTTTCCAAGAAGAATTATCGGAAGAGTTGCTTCTGAAACCACTGCCCGATCGGAAAGTATTGGCGCACTTCCACTTCGAAACCACGGCTCCTCCGCTCTCCACCTCCCATGGCCGCCACCACCACCTCTTTCCCAAAGCCATTGCCCAACTTGTATGTTATTATTCCATTTCCTTCTCCTCTGTTTTCTTTTTCTTTTTCTATAAAGAGAAACTGAGAAATTTTGTTGGATCTTGTAGTTTTGGTCATCTGGGTCTTTTGCTTTTCGCTTTATTTGTTAATTCCAAGTTGGACTCCAGTGGGAGTGATGTTGCTTTAATCAAAACAGGCCAAGCCATAAAAGTTGTGAAAAATATTGTGTTCCTAAGATTACTTAATACTAATTGCTGCCTTCAGTTTCTCTTTTGTTTTTCTTTGCCCCCAAAGAACAGGCTCAACCTAAAATTTTTGTAATATGTTGAATATTCTAAATAACTCCTGAAATAGTATTGCTTGGACAGGTTCAGAAATTTCACGTTAAGGAAATGGAGTTATCTTTCACACAAGGCCGATGGAACTATGATCGCTGGGGTGGATTTGACCCCATCTTAAGCAGCAATGCAAAGCCTCCTGGAGTAGAGTTGTAGGCTGTCTTTGATGTCCCTAAGGATCAGGTTGATGCTTCCTGGAAGAATTTAACCTATACTCTTTCAGGTCTTTTTTGTGCTTCCATAAACTTCCTAGAGTCTTCTACAACTTATTCTGCTCATGAATGGGACTTTCACCCATCTTCAGGCGGTCTGAGGTATGGTACATTACCCCGTGAGGCTGTTTGCACTGAGAACCTAACTCCCTGGTTGAAGCTACTTCCATGTCGAGACAAAGCTGGGCTTTCTGCCTTATTGGACAGACCTTCCATATATAGAGGATTTTATCATTCTCAACGGTTGCACTTGACCTCATCTGAATTTCATTCAAGCGGCGTGGAATCAGGAATTGTACTAGAACAAGCTCTTACAGTTGTTCTTCAGCCTAATAGTCACAAAACGAGTAAAACTTTTTCGAGTGAGACAAAATTGCAACCAAGCTGGTCTTTGAGTTCAATTTTTGGGAGGAAAGTCACAGGAAGATGCGTTCTCGCAAAGACTAGTAATGTTTACCTTCAACTTGAGAGAGGCTTAGTCACTGAGCTTGAGAATCTGCAGAAGGACAACACGATATCTGGGCCTGATCATGTAGGCGCTGGAGGATTGAAGGATAACCCTGGTTTTGAATTGTCTGTTAGGCCAGACAAGATGTTTAAAGAAGTAAATAGCTTGCATAGGAAGAGCTCATCTGTTCTTTATGAATATTCAATTGAGAGGTACAGTGTCTTTGAGCCATTTGATTTGGGCCTTACATGGAAGTTTCCTGTAGTTTGGTCATGTCTACGAGCACCATTACACTCTAGTAGGTTCTTAATGGGTAGTGGGAATCAAAGGGGCACTATTGCAATATCTTTTATATCCACAGATTTGGAGGAGGGGTTCCTGAGTGCTAATATTGGTGAAGAAAGTTGTAAGTTGCAAGCCGACATTTTTCAAGTTGTGCCTTGGTATATTAAGGTCTATTATCATACTCTACGGGTTTTTGTTGATGGGCAACCTGAGGCTATCACTAATGTTGTAGAAAAGATGCATGTTTCACCTTCTGAAGACAAGGTATCGCCTGGGGTGATGGAGCTGGTCCTAAAATTTCCTTGTGCTGTGAAATCAGCAGCTTTAACTTTAGAGTTTGACAAGGTATGAATCATATGATCTACTATTCTTCATTTTTTTTTTTTTTTTTGGGATTTCATTTATTTGATAAAAAAACTTCTTCTGAATCTAAGCTCTGGTTTTGTCTGATTGAATCACTGATCTTCTTTGATCAGATGCACAACGCCATTTTCTAAGGTTGCATAAATGAATAACTCTGTATCTGAGAGTGAAACACTGCCAATTATGTCATGTGTTGCATAGGATGTCAATATAGTGACTTTAATAGTGAATCCCGCTAATTCATTGAAATGACTTTGTAGCTTAAAAATGGACAAAGTTGATGATGTTATTTATAAATATAGGTTGTCAAATTCACTAGTTTGAACTTTCATCAACCACCTAGGGCTGTAAATGAACCGACCTGTTTACTAACAGCTCTGGCTCAGCTTGAAAAAAATGTTTTTTTTTTCTCTATCTATCGAAAAAAATGTTACTTTATTTGGCGAATGAGCTGTGCTTAAGCCTAAGTTTAAGCTCGGCCATTAAACAAGCCATCCTCACACGTAATAATGTGTTTGTGAACAAGCTTGTGAGTTTGAGGCTTGATTTAAGTATATATGATATATATTTATATTTATACGTGTATAAGTGGGAGTTTTGTGCATTGTGTACAACTTTTATAATGAATACATATATAAAATAATTTCCACTATAATTTAGTTATTAATTATTATCATAGATTTGTGAATGGGTAAAATAATTATAGTTCTAGTGTTTACTCAATATGAAAAAAAATGAGTTAATCAAGTAGCTCCTAAACAAGCTTGAGCTTGTTCGACAATAAAATGAACCAAGCTTGAACATATAATATAGTTTGATGATTAGCTCACAATTAGCTCATGTTTGAAGTAAAACTAAATGAACAATCCTGAAATTTTAAATTCTTTGCTCGGCTTGTTTACACTCCCACCTCCCCAAAAAAGTAAATTAAATATTCTATTGTGGATATCTGACATCATTAACAATATTCAAACATATCTGACTGTAAATTTTACTCAACTCATTTGAATATTGGACCGATATCAACAGTGCATTCAAACTGCAATATCTGTTTAGTATACTTGAGAGGGCTCTGTTTAAAGAAATCAATCATTGAAATTTAACAGGTGATATTTTTTTTTTGCTCATTCAATCTCATTGCCATACAAAAGCAGTCTCTCATTTCATGTGTTATAATGACTAGGACTTATCTCCATACTTGGTCCTTTTTTAATGCTTCAATTAGTTTAACTGGAATTTGTGTTTATTTACTTAAAACTTGATGAAAATTTGCATCATCTTGTCTTAGAAGTTCTAAGTTTGGCACTGTATATGGACTTAACAATTTTTCCAAATTTGAGGGGCCTAAATAATGTTTAACTTGTCAAAGTAATGATCATACATTAATTATGTATATATAGAAAAGCATATTATAGATATAAAAAGGCAAGCATATGCTGGTTTTGATGAAGGTGAAGATGATAATATTTAGGAACACTATGCTGGCCTTTCAACAAAATTGAAAAGGAAACCCATGTAGTTCACTTTGAATGCACCTTCTTTTCTTAAGTTCTATTTATTTTTAGAAATGTTCCTTTCTTCATGAAGCATTGCTTTCTTTTGCAATTTGGGCCACTTAGATTGGGGGACCTTATTGCCTCAATGTTACTTTGAGCCTATTTATTAGACGGGACCTTAGTGCATTGTTATTGGAGCTACCTAACTATAATTCTTACTTTGAGATTACTCTATGCCAAAGTTATCTATTAAGGTGCAGCCTAGTGGTTGGAGGCTTGGGATGAGCAGTAAACCCAAATATCCTGAGTTCAATCCCTACTAGGAGTTCCCTTGAATTACCTGATACATAGTCTTGGCAGGTGGGGTTGTGTATATGTAGTTTACTCCCCAGGGTTGGGTCCAAAAGGCCAAAAAAAAAAAAGAGGAAGGAGAGAGAAAGAGATTACTCTATGCCAAAGTTGAGTGTGCATTTAGCTCCTCATTATAATTTGTTGATATTCTTGCTTACTTCTTTATTATGTCTGAATAGGGATTTTTGCACATCGATGAATATCCTCCAGATGCTAATCAGGGGTTTGACATTCCATCAGCTGTAATAATCTTTCCAAATTTCCAAACAAGCATGCATTATCTTGAAGATAACTCTTCAAACAAGTCACCCATGTTGTCTAAATTTCAGGTACTATCTACTCCTTGCATGCCATCAGTTCATCAGTTGTATTTATGCTTTAAATTTTGCCTATTCATCTGATCTATTATCTGAGTCTGTGGTGCAGGAAAAGAGCCCAGTTCTGTCTTACACAGAAGTATTACTTGTACCATTGACAACTCCTGATTTTAGTATGCCTTACAATGTCATCACAATTACATGCACGGTGTTTGCATTATATTTTGGATCTTTGCTCAATGTACTTCGAAGACGTGTTGGCGAAGAGGAAAGAATTCTGAAAAACAGAGGTAAGTCTCTCTCGGTTTATTATTAAAGGGTCTATTGGTTTAAATCATTGACTCATTTGTGATCATACAAGTTTGTAGAATAATTAGTAAGCAACACAATACTACCCTCACCTAGGGTGCCTCGATAATAAGGGAGAGTGTAAACTTGGTTCGATTCCTAGTTGAGGCATTTTACGATTTACCCGATGCCTGCTTACTGGGGTGTGTAGGCATCCGGGGTTTGCCCCTCAAGGGTAGTCCTACACTCCTACTGGCCCATACCTTCAGGGGGATTCCTTGTCATCAAAAAAAAAAAAAAAAAAGAGGGAGCAACACAGTACCGATCATAATAACAACTGTCCATGTGTCTTTGATATATATCCTGCAATTTAGTTGGCTTGCTGTTTCCCTGCTTCTAATGTTTGCCTTTTATTATCCTGCTTGCAGCTTCCAAGAAAGCTGGTCAGCTTCCTCAGCTGCTATCCCGGTTGTCTGCCAAGCTTAGAGGAAAGGAATGGGAACCCCCTCAGTCTCACTCAACTTCATCATCCTTCATCAGTTCGAAACTTATACTAAAAGTCTTAATAGTGGCTGGTGTGGCTGTTTTTTGGCAATACTACTCTGAATGACATTAGCAAGCCAACTAGATATTTCAATGTACACCATGTGCCAATGAGTATGTACAATATGAGCCTCTCACCCAAAACTAACACCCTAGTTTTATGTGTAGGGTACACACTTTGCTAAGAATCATCTTAAATGAATTGACTCATTTACTGACTTCTTTAAATATTAATTACCTTCAATCCTCTCATCAAAAAAAGAAAAAATTTACCTTGATCCGTCATTTCCTGGTTAATCACTATTCGACAGTTTTGAGTTTGCAACTGGAAACTAGGTGAGGCCAATCAAACTTGCCTATGCTGTACTTTTCTTCTTTCCTGCGTTCTTATTTGCACTATCGGATTCAAAATTTATTATACAGAAATTCCCTTTCTTTTTGTCTTTCCCTTATTCTTCCTTCTTTGGACATACAAGTGTTCTTTTTGAAAACAAAAGGCAGTCTCAGCCCTCCACAAACAACAACTAAAATCGGAACCATGCTTTAGATTCCTTTAAGCCCCAGAAAACTTACAAGTCTATTGCGTGAGGTATCAGAAATATCCGGCCAAGTGGTTACTTTGGCTTGAACGTTTTATAAGCTGCACAACTTGGTTCAGTGTGAAATTGATTACCCTACTATTTGATACGCTTCTCCATCCATACTCATTAATGTGCGACTCTACCAAGTTTTGCACTAAAACACAAATTTTGCCTTTACATGTGTGTTTATCCTACAATTATCTTATACATCCAACATGAATCCTTACTCTAATAGTTTTAGTCCCACAATTGTATGTGACTCATGCTATGAAGGGATGATGCATAACTTCCCCTGGTTATTTGTAGTGCTGAGGGAACACAGATTATTTTTACACGACAAGTTGTAATGACTCTTCAAGCTGCCTGTCTTATTTCAATCGAGTTTGTTCTGAACTGCTAGCCAACTTATAAAGCCAAGTTTAGGTATGGTTATTGATTGCCAAATAATTTCATATACAGTACAAATGGTAATCACCAAGATCAAGTTGTCCAAACAATTTTTACCTAATTGAACTGATTTCAACATCCACGGCTGAACTCATGGAGTCTCAAGCAGAAAAGACATTAAAATATGAATATTATTTTCATAAGTAGAGTCACACCAAAGATGTTTCTGTTTGTGTAATGTGCAAAAAGAAAAAAAAAAAAAATATACTCTAACACGGAGCAACTCAACCCAATATAGGAATTTATTTATTGCTAGTGACCAAAGGAAATAACCCAGAAACTAGAATCCCAAGATGATTTCATGTGTGCAAAGAGAATGAAAATCAAATCATGTTCTAAACTGCTGAAAATCAATTGTTGGTAGATCACAAACATTTATTTGTAACAATGGCCATTAAATTACAAGACCTTTCAAGCAATATACATAGCAAAAGCCTTATATTTGTATCAAAGGCAATTAAATTACAAAACTTTACAAACTTACAACGCTTATATCCTCATCTAAAACCATTTACAAGTTGACAATCTATCAGGAGACTAGAAGTAAAGTAAAAAGAAACTTATAAGGGGGTGAAACCATGGAAGAGAACGAAAGAGAAAGAAACAAAAAGAAGCCTCATGTCATCCTCTTACTCATATAACTGCATGTAAATTGGGTGTGTACAAAGGTTTTTGGGAGGTCATTTCCTCTTCCTTGAATATCTGCAAAAAGGCCCAAACAGTATCATTTACAATTAGTTTGCACGGTAAACAAAACACAAAACAAATCTTTTGTATCTGGGGAAGGGGGCAATTGGTTGGACATTTAGAAAGATACTAGTCATTAAATTGTTAGTCAGGTCAGTATTATGAGGATAGGCCATTTAGTTAAACCCAAGCTCTATTCCAAAAACAAGAAATTCCAACATGAGCCAAATTAAGCAAAGGTGAGATCATGTGGGTAGCCATTGAGATACAAGGGAGAGATAATGCTTTCATCTAAGCAGAAATATTCAACCCAAATCCAACAGGGACCACCTGGCTTCCATGTCTTTGGAGGAAAGGAGAAATATTACATATAGTTGATGACTTCAAGCAAGAGTAACAAACGGTATAAAACTAATATATACAGATGAATTTTAAGTCACGTGTCTAGTCAATGTACCTGACTCAGTTTCATTTGTCTTTAACTTCTTGAGTAGGCTTACATCTTCCGACATCTGCTTTCTCTTGGAGCTCAGGCCATGGAGAGCTTCGCCTCCTGAAAGAGCCAACCACAGGTTTGTTAGTTTCAGAAAGCATATTTTCTAAGCCATAATGTTATGCCTTATGCCAATCTTTCATTATCAAGAACATTCCAAATTGACATATGACTTGAAGACATTTCTTATAATCGTCCTTAATTATCACAACCTGTTAAACGAGCACACAAATTCTTTTTATTGTTTTCTTTAAATATACGTTTCTTCATTGCACATGACTAAAACTCCCAAAATTGCAACATCAATTCCAAATATGGTATAGTATGGCTAGAGTTAAAAAATGACCATGGTATGAAAGCAGCTTAGGAAATTATAATTTTCCAAAACATTATCAATTTATCACAATGACATCCGAATGTTTACCTGTGTCCCTTTCCTTCAACCTTTTATTCTTCACCAAGTTGAAATCTTCAGCTTGTGGCCTTGTACTATCACCATCAACTTTATCTGCTGCTACATAGTAACTTCCATTAACAGCATCTTGAGGGTCACACACCCCTGGAAAAACCATAAGCATATCTTAATGAAAGAACCGAGTGATCAAATCACACTAGGGAAAGACTGTGTACAATATTTTATATATTGCATAGCATTGTGCACACCATTGGACAGCATCATTCAATTTTTTGAATAAATTTTTGAAACCATTTGTGATGTGACCCAATCCTTCTTGCAATAGTGCGACAACATTATATTACAAATTAACATCACAAACAACTCAACCCTTCCCAGATAGTCTCACCATGAAAGTTTGAAGTGACTGCTTTTGCTCCCTAAAAATTTAAAAGGAATTGATTTTGGTCTTCTGACAAACTTTTTAGTCCCCTATGTGTCTAATGGAGCAATGATGTGTCAGTTTTTAGTTTGGTCAAGTCATATAAGGGACTAAAAGAAAACGTTTTAAATTTTAGGACCAACAATATATTTTGGAGAGAAAAAAAATCTCAAAATCAAAACAAATTACAGAGGTTTTCCTATCAAAAAAATTAATAATAACAGAGGTTTAATTCATTTTTTCACATTTTTTGAAGAAACCCATCAGAGCATAATGCAACCATTACCTTTATTTCCAATAAAATTTAAATAAACATATAACATTAACTATATATTCCAAGGCCAACCTACAGGTTAAAAGAAAAGCCAAGCAAATATAATAAATACCAATTTTTCTTTCATTCTCCCATATACTCTGAGAAACCCTTTAAAAGTAAAGAGAAAAGAAAAGAACAACTTACTCTTAGAGCCAAGTTTGGTAAGCTTGCCATCAACAATAAGAGCGACTTGGGGATTTTTCCCAGTGGAGAAGCCTCTGGCAGAGAAGAAAGAAATAAGGGAGTTCCAGGTGACTGAGGAGGCTATGAAATCAACCCCTCTACTAATGAAGTGACCATTGAGCTTTAGAGTTGATGGGTCGAGCCCAAAGGTCCGAGCTATGGAGCCCAGGTCGATTCTCTGCTCGTCCCACACCACCAACCACACCGCCTTTGATACTAAGGGACAGAACAGCTTGACGCTTCTCTGTTTATTGCTCATCCCTTTCTCTCTCTCTGTTTGTCTGTCGAGACACTGCGGCAGTTGTCTTGTCTGACGATATCGGGCGACAGTGTTTACTGTGCCATGGTTCTAACGGCTTCTGGAATTGTCTCTCTCTACTCTCCAGAACTTGTTACTACTTTTATTATTATTATTATTGTTATTTTTTTATTAAAAAAAAAAAAACAAAAACAAAATATCTAGGGCGGAATCAGAGTTTTATTAGGAACGGTAAAAGCAAAACTAATTTTAGCATTTAATTTATATTATTTACAATTTATAATCTACAATATAATATTTTGTCAAGTTTTTAAAAACTTGTTATTATTTTAATACATATTTTTAAATTTGATTTAATAGTTAAATTCTTCATTAAATTCTCAAAAAATATAAATAAAGATATTTAGTGCATCTCGCCATTTTAGCTGTATAGTGAATATTGCAATTAAGAAACAAATAAAATAAAAATATAAATGTCTTATTTAAGAGAATTTCTGATATTTTTGCATTAAATTTAGTGGTAGCAATTTGGTATTAAACTATTTAGTACTTGTGTCTTGGTCTGCTGATACAGAATAATCCTTATAAATGTAGCATAGATAATCTGACATTGATGTTTTTGAAAAGTGGTTGTGTAAAATAAAAAAAAGTAAATTCTTAAGTTAAAATATATATAATTTTTTGCACAAATTGATGCAAATACACTCATCCAAACCCCAAAATCACTCACATTAGTTAAATTAAAAATGTGTAAATTTACAAAATTGCTATAGTAACTGTATAAATTTATACTGATATTATTTATTTTACATTTATTTTTTTTTCTTTACGTATCTCAATGAAAAAAGAGAATAAATGACAGTTGTTGTGTGTGAAAAAAGAAAAATAATTATAAAAAATTAATATTTTAAAGAAATAGAGTTTAAAATAGATTATTTTTAGGTAAGAATTTTTGAAAAGTAGTTATATAAGAATCAGTTTCTGATAGGTTGTAGGTACTATTATAGTATTATATTGATGCAATGCCTACGCTGCTACGCAGGTACAATCTTTCGGAAACTTGTTTTTTTTTTTAACTTTTTGGTTGTTGTTTTGAGAAGAACTAAACTTCAAAATTATTCGCAAGTAGTAGGGGAGTTATTATGAGGACTACTATATTATATTATTAGGATGATGTTGATTTTGAAAGTTGAAGGA
Source organism: Quercus gilva (assembly GCA_023621385.1). Taxonomy (NCBI): domain Eukaryota; kingdom Viridiplantae; phylum Streptophyta; class Magnoliopsida; order Fagales; family Fagaceae; genus Quercus; species Quercus gilva. The sequence goes on from CM042481.1 coordinate 65,934,245, forward strand.
TGTTTAAGTTTCAAATCTCCCTCTCTTTGAATTATCAATTATTATTATATGTCACATACCCGTTCATGGAAAAGGCATAAGAAAAAAAATGCAGCATGAATACATAACTCATTCAAAAAGATCCTTGGAGTCAACATGTGCCCTATTTAATTAATCAATATATCAATTGAAAATAAAACCTTTCATTTAATTTACTAATGCATACATGGTATACAGTAATCATGTATAATTTACAAGTTATTGGCTATTAGGACAAGGATTTTACATAATTCGGCTTAATGGCTTACGTCTATAGCAAAAAAATGCTTACGACTACATCTTTGATTTTAAGCTCTTCACTTTATAATGAATTTATAGTTGTTAGTATTGTACAGTACGCGATATATATCATACTATACATTCTGTATTGAGTAAAAAATAAGTCTTGTATTATAAGGGCATATCTAAAATGTTCATGAATCATACAATACATAGATGCATATTATTTAAATCATATCATTAAATCATATGTGTCATACGATACACAAACACGTGGATTTAAAATGAGTTTTATTATTATTATTATTAACTTTTGTGCTTTTACTTGAGTCTAATGAGTTGTTAGACTTGTTTTTGACATAACATTACTAAGATACTTAATTGAGCCCAATAAAATAACATGTCCATGAGATTATTTTTTTTCTTAAAAAATTTAGACTACACACTTGATATTTCACTTCCATATTTGCAAATATATTTTATATACTATTAATATGGTATTAAATGACAAAATAATTATTTATTTCTTTATTATTATTATTACAAGTCTAAGAAGTTAGAATGCCAAGAAGAAATATAAAGAAATTTCATTAAAATAAAAGAACAAGAACAAATAGTAAATGTTGATAATAATGAAGAAATGAATTTGTAAGATGATGAATATGATAATATTATTAGCTTAGGTTGAGTTGATTAGGTAAGACGATTAATATAACGAAAAGAAATTATTATTTTAGTTTTTACGTCATTTATAATCACTTTTGAGTTTAATAAATTTGAATGTATATGTCATAAATATATGTTAATTTGATTTATTTAATTAGCATTGTTAAATATTATTAAATAAGTGATGATTGAATTAGTCATTATTTGAATATATTGCAAATTTATAATGAAGATACCTTTTATATATTATATAGATATATAATTTTTTTTTTAAATTTTGTGTCCATGTATTTATAATACACGATATGAAAAAATTAAAATTCAGTTCATGATACGATTATCATTTTGACAATTATGAATGAATGTAATGTAGGGTCTATTTACTAGAGAATATTTGACTAACTCTAAGTTAATTTTAGACTAACTCAATGTTAATTTGCTTGTTGTACAAATATATGGACCTAAAATTGGTTCAGGGTTAGTTTAAGTAGTAAAATCTCTTATCAGTGAAAAAAGTTCTGGAGTTTATTTCCCACTTACACAAAAAATCAATTAGTGTATTGACTATTGATATGATGATAAAAAGCAATCATCAAGAGCAGATGCTCTCTCTCTCTCTCTCTCTCTCTCTCTCTCTCTCCACACACATATTTTGTACCATTTAAATAGATGTAATCAAAACAAAGTGCCGCAGAACTAAATACATACTGTAAGATTCAAATAACAAATTTATAGTGCCAATGGAAAAGAATCAAAGAATTGACAAAAAGATAGTAAAAACTAAATGAAAGACATACAAAAAGAATCTTTAAAATTGCATGGGTAATGGTATGGCAGCATGTACATCAATGACGATAGTAATATTTGAACTCCTTGGTGATCTTAATCCCAATAATCGAATCTTCTTTTTGGTATTTTGTACTTGGAGTCGTAGTTTTACTTTCTTTTTTCCTTTTTGCAACTTCAGATTTCAACTCTAATGACTTCTCTTATAAAAAATAAAAAAACTCCGATGACTTCTCCTTCTCTTTTTGGAACCTTTTCTTTTCAAAAGAGTTGAACTTGCATTAGCTGTAGGCATAAATCCCATCTGTGATTCTGTAGCAATAAGATAGACTAGTTGATATTGATCACACCATACTCTTGTTGTCTTATCACCGTTCATCATTAACATACCACTCTTGCATCAAAGTATGTGCAAATATGTACATTTAAAAAAAGTTTATTACACGTGATAATTAGAGAAGTCATAATTTCAATTGTTCTTTTATGCTTGTAAAAATATGTATATTAACTAATGTGCAACAAAGTTTTTGCCTTTTCAAAAATACTCCCTTCTATTAAAATTTGAAAACTACAAAAATAATGAGAAATTTTATGGTAATGGCCCCTTCAAATTTTTATTTATTTTTTTAAGTATAAACACTCATTTTGTATTAGTGTCTAATTTGTTCTTTTATTATTCAATTTTTGCCACATATAACTCATTAATTTTGTGAACATTTAAGAAATATGTTTATAAAAACATATAACTAATTCTCTTTAGTAAATGTTCCTTTTCTTTTCCAAAACAAACTCATTTTCATTTGCATTTAGAAAGTTTGGGATGCAAGGATACAATTTTATTTATTTTTTACATATTTATATTATATTGTATATGTTAAGGCATTAGAAGATGACATTTATTAGTTTTTTTTTTTTTTTTTTGAGAAACAAACACACACACAATAGAAAAGGAATGAGGTACATTTATTAATTAATTTGTAAGCATTTTATGCTTTTGAATCTTTTGTAGCTAATTTTAAAAAATGAATTGCAACTATAATTTTTGCCACTTCGATCAAATTGAAGCAAATGGAGGAACCCCCAATTAATAATTAACACTTGCATGTATGAAAGGAAAAATAGAAGTCTACCAAAGTCCTCAACGTTTATAAAAACAAATAAGTAAAACTAAAAAAAAAAGAAATTCAAAATTTACATGCTCAATGGAGGTCAGTGTGAAAATCCAAAAAAAGAATAAAAAAGAAATCCATCAAAGCAAAATCCTACATTAGTCTGGAAAAAAAAAGTCACCATTTGAAAAAAAGAAAAAGAAAATCTTGTTACACAATTATTACTTCACCTTCCATAGTACCCACTTTCTTTAATTAAAACATAAAAATTGTGAAATAATGTTTTTAAAACATAATTTCACAGTTTCAATTGAAATTGAAATTTAATTTCAAAATATATTTTCAAAATTTGAAAAGCAAGAAGTCATGGGTTCACTTTTTTTGACTCCAACAAAACCAAAACGATTTTGGCAAAACTCCATTTGTTTTTGCAAATTGCACATACCAACGCCGCCGCCGCCGCCGCCACCACCACCACCACCACAGTGTGTGCGTGAGTATAATAATAACAACAAGGCCCGAGCCAAAAACACAATTCAAATTTCTCTCTCCGCTCATCCTCTCTCTCTCCCTCTCTCTGGAACTCATTTCTGTTTCCAGAGAGAGAGAATGAGCGGAGGCTAAGGGGTTTGACCTCTTCAATACGACGACGCTCGCTCCATTCTCGATTGGATCTGCTCCAGTCTCCGCTTCTCTCTTTTTCTCTCTCAATTTTCCAGGGTTTCTTATTTTCGTTTATTTTAAATCACAGGCGTGAGCAATTTTCCACTGAATTTGAATGTTTTGGGTGATTACAGGGAGAGAGGACTTGGACTTTGCTTTTGATGATAGCATTTCTGCCTTTTCTGCTAGACCAGGATGGAAGCACCTTTTTGGCGTTGAAGAAAGATAGATATTGGGTATTCTTTCTACACATTGCTTTTACTTGTATATGGTTATCAACTACTTTGGACTGAAAGTCGCTCACAGCTTCCATAACTTACCAATAACAACATGGTTGTTGTACATTTTTCGCTTTAAATTGACAAATAATGTATGAAACATATGAGGCATCAAACATATTTGGGGTTTGGGTTTCAAATTTGCATCATAGTGGTTGTTGTAGTATATTTGGGGTTAGGGTTTCCAATCTTTGTTAAATATGCATATTTATTGCATGCCTTTTTTTCATGTTTGAGATAGGGCTTTTAAAGTTTAAACTGTAACTTTTGTATTAGGTTCATCTCCATTTGAAATGGATTTATTTCGTGGTTTTTATTAAATATTACGAATCTAAAGATGTAACAAGTGCCATTCCATAACTTTTAGCCTTTCCTGGTAAGCTTACCAACAAAACGCTTTTGTTCGTGTATAAAAGCTTTCTGCTAGAAATTAAAAACGCTTTACATATTCAAGTACTTCTTAGCTTCACATCAAGAATTTTGGCTTACAGATGAAACAGATGTAAAGTGTGAAATGGATTTGTTGGGTTTGTGGTTTTACTTTTGGCACAAAGGATTAAGGTATGCACAGTGTTTGATACTTTATTTCTCTGTTTTTAATCTGTTGATGGTTTTGAGTCCAAGATTTTGGACGCTATGAAATGGAATTTCATTTTAGGAGCAGAAATTTTAGCGAGTTTGAATCATGATGGATGATATGTATCTGTGTCTTAATTTGATACTGAATCCAATGATTATCTTCTGGGTTGTATTTGGTTTTCACTTTATTTTATTATATTAACTAAACATGGTGTTAGGTTCATTATGACATGACACATTTTGTGTGCCCACCTAATGCAAAAAATGCTGAAGGTGTAACCTTATCCAAGCCGCCCCTTCTAGGACCTCACTTAGTTGGGAGACAAATCCTCTATCTTCTGATGAAATTCGTTTGTTGTTGATGTATTTGTGGTGAATTTATTGGGTTAGTGATAATGAAATTCTAGTATTCTGCTTCCAATGCTGATTTTTTTAATTAAAGAATTCTTAAAAATTGTAATTTATTTCTAGGGATGCAACTTTGGCATATAAGCTGAATCTTTAGAGTTGTAGAAACAACTCAGGCATATTCAGTCTCAAATTGATATGCACACTGGCCAGACGGGCACAGGTTGCTGCTACATCTACTGTCAATGGACACCTTACAGATCTAGATGATAGTCTTTCAGCAAGAAATTTAGAGGTATGTAAGCTATGATAAATGGAATATATTATAAACTTGTTCACTTTTATGATAGTTTTGATTTAAACTATGCAAATTTGATTAGTCCGGTTCTAGAGTTCTTTAATCTTATGAATGGGGTTGAGAATGAGGACCTTGTCTTTATTTTGGAGACTATAGTGGACAAGTTTGGTGAGGAGATGGCACCTTAAGCTCTTGGGTTATGCCTGAATTTGGTACTGTTAGCCTCCATTTTTATTTGATTTTACACATATATACAGAAGTGCTTGACAACTTCTTTTTTTAATAAATATTCAGGCAGCTGCATTTTGGAGGTGCATGAACACAGCTGAAGCTGAAGATGAAGATGATGATCCTGGTGCTTTGGCTGCAGTTGGCTGTTTGCGTGCCATTAGCACAATTCTGGAATCAGTGAGCAGGCTTCCTCAACTTTTTGTCCAAGTTGAACCAACGTTGGTCCCTATAATGCATAGAATGTTAACAAGTGATGGCCAAGGTATGTATTCTAATACCTCAATTTGGCTTATTTTTGACATTGTTTCTATTCTTTTCTGAATCTTTTTATTTCCTGATAAGGTTTTGCTGCCAAAGAGGATTGGTGGGCCTTGCATATGTTGTTATCAATAACTCTCAAGGGTATTTAATTTGATTGTGTATTATGTTTTCTGTATATATTGGATTCTTTATCTTCTTGAGTGTTTGCGGTTGACAGTTGTTTAAAGGATTGGTATTTCTGCTATTTCATATGGGTACGTAAAGGGTTTTTGTATCCTGTCCTTGTGCCTTCACATGTAAATATACACAAGCACTTCTGCGTAAAGGGTAATTCTACTTCGTTACCACTGTTCATTTTTCTGTTGAATTTTCTTATGGCTTGCCAAGTAAAAAATTTAATTTTTTTCTTATGCCGCCGTCTTTGAGTTTTGATAATACTTGGCCCATTGAAAATTACAAAAATAATGAGAAACTTTAAGGTAATGGCCCCTTCAATTTTTTCTTCTTTTTGTTTTGTTTGTTTGTTTGTGTTTGTGTTTGTGTTTGTGTGTGTTTGTTTGTTTGTTTTTTTTAGTAAAACACTCATTTTGTATTAGTTTCTCATTTGTTCTTTTATTATTCAATTTCTACCACATACTTCACAATGCTACTGAAGGAAACAGAGTTGGCACTGTGACGAGTATTTCTTGCACATTTGTATCATAAAGTATTGTACTACGGTGTGCATGTAACTTGCTAAAAGCTTACTCTGTGGGAATACAATTGATTATTGCAGGACCTTGTGTATGCTTCCGAAGGCAGCTCAGTTTCATGTGCACCGTAGTGGTATGATTTCTGCCTTTGATCTTTACGAACTATTTATGTACGGAGTGGTATGTCTATTCACTTTGCACTAAAAAGAATAGAACACTAGGTTAGTTGTTTATATCTTTCCAGTTTTAAGCAAGTCTGTAAACAACTAGATTTATTAATCTATCCCTTATATGGGCTGCTTATTTTTTCCTTTTTTATCCAGTCAATGGATGTATGGATCCTTGGTACCTAGTTCCTTCCATTAAAACGCAGATTTGGTGCTTTTCCAAGTGGCCTGTACTCTACTTTAAAACCTACACAAATTTGGGGTTTCTGAAGTTTGAATTATGTGCTAGGAAACATGACTTTGAAAAACAACCTAAAAGGTGCTAATCATGACAGATGAACTCATTGTATGACATTATACTACAGGTTTAGTTTGAGCCCATACAACACTAAAGAATAAAAAGGACAAGGGATAGAAAAAAGAAAAAAGAAATGCTCATAGAATGTTATTGTTAGGAAGAGCTAAACATCAAACGGGTGAAATGACAAAGTGCTTGCCCTTTTAAAATGTCAAGGCTCATTTTACTAGGATTTGTTGCTCTCAACTCGACTTGATTGTCAACCAGATCTAGGTCCCTCTTGAATCTATACTTTGTGGTAGCGTAGATCACCTTACTTCTCACTTTTGTTGTATCAAGGTGACCTGAAAAACAAGAGAGTCAACTTTCATAGAAAACATTGCACACCAAATTGCCTCCAAAGAGGAGAAGCGTTCTGCCTGGAAGCCAAATCTAGTTTGGCTTCCAGTTTCTAGTTCCATTGTGTCATTAGCATTTTGAGAGTGCTTACATTAATTGGGAAGCAAAATTTTCTATGATTCTTTCATCAAAATTTTTGTACATGGTATACCAAAGGAGAAACATTAGTCTTTTAGCATGCATATACACTTACTTGAGGAAAAGTAGAATTACCATGCAGTAAAAAAAACCTTGCTTTCATCAGGCACAACCATTCTAGTTGCTGCATTTGCCTAACCCAAAGATTATTTATATATATATATATATTTTTTTTTTTTTGGAAGAGGGAAATAAAGATAGGTATCAATCACTGAAGGCCTAACAAAAATCATCATGCATATTATACAATAAAGATAATAGGATTTATTTGTTTAAGAGGAAAACATTATCAAGAAAATGCATTGCAGCACTTCTTTTACTATATTATGTCATAATTATTGAATAAAGCATATTATTAATGCTTAGAAATTACTAGATTGCATCACAAACAAGTGGACTTGCGAGATGACCAAAAGGCACTTCTCTTGTTTTGATTGTGGCATTAAAGTATAAGAGACGATGGTAATAAAGTTTTATTCTCATAGGCTACCAGCTGTTTATTTTGTCAAAATGTTTTGCATCATGGAACAGAAATTATTTTATTCTCTTTTGCTACTTGTGTAGGATCCGATGAATAAAGTTTGCATGTCAAGAATATTTTCATAAATAAAATAACAGAAAGCAGCAAGCAATATTCATTTTTGAGAATTGCAGTACAGTATCAACAATGCATGGTATGCTAGACATATTGGGACAAGTAGTACAATCCTAGGACCATTTTCAGCTCATACAAACAGAGATGTGTAAAATGTAGTATACTATAGTAACTATACCTTGCCATGACACCCGGTCTCCGTTTCTGCTTTTTAAAAATAAAAGTTTATACATTGCAATTGGCGATCTAAGTGTTCATCCAGTTATCATGGTAGCTCTATTTTGAGTCTATTATTACAGATCGCTCTGTAAAGTCTCAAACAAAAGACGACAAGATTCTTCATGATTGTGCAAACTAAATGGCTCTTTGTAACAAATTCTGAGGGTATTTGGTGGAATCCTTGCAATGTTTTATCCTCCCTGTCCGGAATCTTCACTTCAATGTTTATGGCTCTCTGTAACAAATTCTGAGGGTATTTGGTGGAATCCTTGCAATGTTTTATCCTCCCTGTCCGGAATCTTCACTTCAATGTTTATGGAGAATATATTCGGAGTTATTTTCTATAATCTCCAAAGAAAATTAATTATTAAAAATACCTTTTCAATTAATAAATACAAGGTTTAATTATCTAGGACGTTGATACAGTTATTAGTTTAGTGCTACACTTGTTTTCTCAAGTTTCGCAAATGATAGTTAAGTCACTATACCTTTTTCCAAATGAGATTTCTCTCAACGGTGCTTTCCTTTAGCTTCAGGAAATTTAAAACTGGATCATTATTCATTTATTTATATAAATGCAGCAGACGAGCAATAGTGAAAAGGAATTTGGACAATTACTTGGGATTGGCAATATGGAAGTTTTACAATTTTTTGGACTTTTTTTTAGCTTGACAATTTCTCCTACGTCATATTGTATATGAAAATAGTACTTATCTTTGGCTGGATAATTGGCATCTTAAGGGTCCTCTATTGCTCAAATATGGACCTTGAAGAGTCATGTATAACTCAGCCCGTACAGTGAATGCAAAGGTCTAAATGGCTCTTAGTGCAGGAAACTAAAGTTGGCAAATGGCAACTGGCAAGATAAGCAATTAAGTTTCATAAGCAAGATAGGTAAACTGAGGTGAACACGGATCAGAAGGGAAGATACTAGTGGACTTGAAGTGGATTGGTTCTATGTGAGCATGTCACTCGGCTTGGTGGTTGGGTTTTGGGGTGTATGTGGTCCTTTACTATTCAATAAGCAATGGAGAATGATGTACTTTCAATTCCTAGATCACATAGGGTACAAGCTTAAGAGTGTTGTCTTGTAAGATTCTTAATACTTTGTGCAAATGTTAAATATTTTGATCATGTTAAATGTTGTAAGTAAATGCTATCTTGATCATGTTAGTATTTTGATGATTTCCAAATAATCTTTTTGCTGGTTAATACTTATGTTATTAGTTAATTCACTCCATTAGCATATCTGAATATGGTGTTTCTTCCTATGAACATCAATGGCAATCCAATTTGTAGTGTCATGTAATCCCTGAAGATTAATATTGTAAAATCAAATTTTAGTTCATAAAAGTAACTGATTGGTTAAAAGTAGTAATGTAGTATACTATACCTTATAATGATGCCCTATTACTGTTTCTGTTACTCTAAAGAGAAAAGTTGATATATTAATCCGGCTATTCTAGCAAATCTCTTTAGAATCTCCTAGCGATCACTTTCTAATGTCTAAAGTCTCAACATGATTGTGTATAAGTGGACAAACTAAGCATTTAGTTTATAACAAATTCCAAAGCTATCATTCGGATACATCCCAACCAGTTTCTAAGAAGGAAGCCTAGATTACAAAATCGTGGCTCTCGAAAGTCTCCTTCTCCTCCCCTGCGAAATAGGAGAAAATTTTCCTACAATTTTAAGAAATAAATAAAAACTACCTTGGATCTTTATTTTAAGGTTTTTCTGATTTTTATTTTTTCTATAAATTTTTATTAAATGTACACAATATTATGATACAGTAGTAAGTCTAGTACTATGCTTCTGTTTACCCAGGTCTGCCAAATGATAGTTAATTTACCATACCTTTCTCCTAAATAATGTATCTCAGCATTCCTTGAGTTTTAGGATATTTAAAACTGAATGGTTCATGTTTTTTGGAGTTCTGGTCATGCTTGTAGAGGACCAATAGTGAAAGGTATTGTAAGGGGATTTTGAAACTTAGTTTGGAACAATTTTACACGTTTTTGGTTTGCTATATAGGTAGACAATTTCTCAAACATATTGTAGATGAACATGGAACTTGCAATTTAAGCTAAATGGTATGCTGTGAAATACTTTCTCCCACTTGCAAGAAAGTTTATAGCATACATGAAGGTCCTATTTACAAGTCTTCAGAGAAGCATGACCTTAGCATACATGAAAAAAAAAAAAAGCATATAAAAAATTCTCATGTGTTGAGAAAATCAAATCATAAACAGTAGTCCTCTTCTTTCTAAGGTGATATTTAAATGATCTTCTTGGTTAATTGCTAGAGAAAATGAACAAGACAAAAACGTTATTTATGAGATAAGTATGGATGTTTGGTTTTGGCTAAAAACATATTTAACCATAAGCTTGTGTTGTTTCCTGCTATGAACCTGCTTCTCTTGCTGTAGTTTTCTCTGTAATACCCTACAATTCTAGCTTATGCAAAGAAGTTCCAATATAAACTGCAATGAGGAAGAAAAACTAGCCCTTCCAAGTTTCAAAGCTCTTACAAATCCTTCAAATGGGTTTTTTTTTTTTTGACTTTTTGTCTAATCAAGAAGATTTCTATAGATGGATTGGAGTCTGATGTGACATCGTAAGTAGAAAGTTGGGTCGAAAGATTCATCCTTTTTAACTAGAGCTAGAACTACTAAATTAATTGAGCTAATAATTCTATTGATATGGGCATTCCAAGCTACTTTGATTACTTATAGAGACTTAGACATCTTGACCTCTTGATGCGTGTCAGGAATCGGCACCCAACAATTTGGAAAACTCCATTAGCACAATTCTTGAATTAGTGAGCAGGCTTCCTCACCTTTTTGTCCAAGTTGAACCAACGTTGGTCCCTATAATGCATAGAATGTTAACAAGTGATGGCCAAGGTATGTATTCTAATACCTCAATTTGGCTTATTTTTGACATTGTTTCTATTCTTTTCTGAGTCTTTTTATTTCCTGATAAAGTTTTGCTGCCAAAAAGGATTGGTGGGCCTTGTATATGTTGTTATCAATAACTCTCAAGGGTAATTAATTTGATTGTGTATTATGTTTTCTGTATATATTGGATTTTTTATCTTCTTGAGTGTTTGCGGTTGACAGTTGTTTAAAGGATTGGTATTTCTGCTATTTTGTATGGGTACGTAAAGGGTTTTAGTATCCTGTCCTTGTGCCTTCACATGTAAATATACACAAGCACTTCTACCTAAAGGGTAATTCCACTTTGTTACTATTGTTCATTTTTCTTTTGAATTTTCTTGTGGCTTGCCAAGTAAAAAATTTAATTTTTTTTTCTTATGCCCCCAGTCTTTGAGTTTTGATAATAGTTGGCAGATAACTTATCTCAAATCTGCAAAGACGGCTGATAAACAGTTACTTCTTTTTACAAATGAAGATGATCCTTTTGGGAATATCAAGAGAGTGACAAAAATAGATATGACATGAACCACATTGCATAAAGCTAAAGTACTTATTTGCACTTGTTTCAACGGTTTTCTTAAAGGGATTTTAATCTTTTGAAAGTCACTGATACTTTCTTCTTCTCTCCCCCCGCAGGATGCCCAAGATCTAGGCATCTCAATTGAACTTCTTCTTCCCTTGAGTCAGCCTGATGAGGAGTTCAATGTTTCACTTTTCTTTGCTGTATGGACATAGCTCATTTTGATTTATTGAGTGAATTTCTTGTCTGATTAGATTAGTTACATTGCTTACTACTTCAAACCTTATTTGTTATAGGATTTGATGGATTGGAAGGGGATGACCTTGCTCAATTTTTACCTTCAGTGGGAGAGAATTATGCCTTCCTCTAGTTTTTCTTTATGGTATTACTTATGTGCTAATCATTGTTGCATACTGCTAGTTACACACTAACAAACAAACAGCTTCTGAAATCATGTTTTGAAAACATGATTGTGAAAACACAATTTCACAATTTTAACCGAAATTGTGTTTTCAAAACACGAATTCATATGTGTGTCCCTTACATAGTGTGTAATTATCACCACTCTTCCTTATGTGCAATTTTCAGGATTACCACATATCATATTAGAAGTGGGGGAACTGATTGTTGCATTATGCATCTGAAATTTCTTAAATATCTTAAAAGTTTTGATTTTTGAAGTCTGTCTTGGCTTTTTGAAATTTGAAAAGAGTCATTGTTATGAGAAGTAGATGATATTTCAAGAGTTGTAGGAACCTCAAGGTTTTAAGTAGAAAATGGTTTGACTCAAAGAAAGCAATAGACAAGTTTAGTTTACACTTAAGGCTTTCTACGAACAATAAATATTTAGATAATATTAAAAGCTTGGATGAAAATTGAGCATATATGTTGATAAAAAAAAAATAATAATGAACATCAATTTTTTTGACAATGGTGCAACGTACTTTGAATGCAAAAGAGCATAGGAAGGTCAAATAAAGTCATTGGTATTGAAGTTGTGATCAGTCTTTTAGTAATCCACTCCATAGTAGAAGATCATTATAAAATTGCATGATACCTTAGTCCTTACGCAACACTTAGCAACATAATTTCAGTGTAAAAGATTAAAAAATATTCAAAAGTATGCCTGAAACATATCAATGCTTCTACTTTTTTTTGTACCTTGTGATGCAGTTTAATCATCAAATTTTGATAAGTATTAATGGCGGTTGATATTTGAACAGTAATAGAAACATGATTTTTTGTCATTCGAATTTATTCCTTCACATGAAATTTTCACAGCATGCTACAATGATATAATCTCCAGGTCAGGTTTTATTATATTGTGTTAAAGATTTTAGAGTGTTCAATATTGATGCTGGAATTTATATTGTCAAGTTCCTTTTCCTAGTCTTAAGTATTTTCCCACTTTATGCCAAGAGCCTTGTAGCTCAGTGGCATACCCTACTCTCCTTTATTAGGAGAACCAAGGTTTTGATCCCCCCTCCCCCATTATTGTAACTATCGAAAAAAAGTATTTTCCCATAAAACATCCATATTCCAATATCAGATTGGAAGATATGAAGGATCAGCTGAGAAAGCATATGTTCACAAAGTGCATAGTTAAAACCTAAAAATTGCATTTTCAATTGCTAATGGGTTATACAATAGAAGTTTCACTCACCACTGTTGGGGAGGCCACCTCAGTTTGTCACAGCCGCTTGGGTCATATAGTTGCTTAGTTGGCTAGAAACTCTCACTCATAGCAATAGGGTCTGAGTGGTCCTTGACGACATCATTTAAGAGTGTCAAATGTCTTGTACTTGCAGTTAGGTTGTGAGCCTATACCAAGAATAGATTTAGAATTAAAAAAGAGAGATATTTCTTTGTTGAGCACGTGGATTTGGCCGCCAATCAAACTTATTACTAGCTTGTTAGAGCCAAGCCATGATCTTGTAGCTCAATTTAAAAAAAATAGCACATGTATCATATTTCTATGGCAGTGCTGATTAATAAAATTTATGGTGGGAGGCTGCCTCACCCGTCACCTTCAACAGACGGTTAGACAGTCTTGATTAATAAAATTTCCACTGAAACTTTCTCAATGGTCGGGTGTTAATTCCAGCCAACACTAGGTGTCTTATTCCTAGGTTTTGCTTTCTTGCTTGGTGCCTATTTTAAGTAAGCCTAGGTGTTGATTCCTATGTTAGTTTTATTTTTTGGTTCTTCAATTTTGTTGTTGTATCTATTTTGGATTTTTCCTGCATCAAAGGTCTTTAGAGAGATCACTAGTTCATTTGTTAGAAGGCTATACGGAAAGAAAAGGTACCAATAAAGTTAACCTTCTTTGTGTGGATTGTGTCTTTGGGAAAATTCTCACGATGGATAATCTAATTAAGCAAGGAATGGTTATTGTAGATCAGTATTGTATGAGTAATTAAAGCAGTGATAATATGGATATTTTTCTATTTCATTGTCGAATTGCCATGGAGTTTAGGTTTCATCTTTGTGCTATTTGATGTTGGATGGATGATGCCTAAATCAGTGCACAGGTCACTTCAATATTGGAGAAAGGGACCAAGTTCTTTCAGATATAAGATTTCGGAATTCAGTACAATTATGTCTCATTCGGACCGTTTGAGGGTCAGGAGTTATCGTTTGTGAGATTTTTATTCCATTGAATCAGTTGTTAAGAGATGAGTTATACCATCTAATATTGTAGAGTTTTTGGATTCTTTGTACGTTTGAGATGTTTTATGGGGGATAGTTGATTATAGAGCCAGCAAACTATATCTTGATTTGTACCCTTTGTAAATAATCAATACAATTATTCATTGCTTATCTGAAAAAAGAAAAAAAAAAAAAAACGGTTTGCTTTTCATATTGTAGGAAACCAGTTTCTGGTTCTTAGTCATCTTTTTTCTTTAGTACTAGTTCAAATTACAAAATAAAGTGAGTTGATTTCAAATTTCAAGTGGATTCTAATTGAATTTTGTTTATTGTTTTAAATTTGAAATTGTGTTAGTTTTACATTTTGGTTAGCCTTACCAATTTCCTGGATAATTCTCAGAAAGAGATTATCGGCCATGGTGGTCAGATTGATCTGCCAGGAATGCACATGATATATCTTCCACACAATGAAGACATCAGACATGTTGAAGAGGTAAGAGAAATAATTGAGTTGGTTAGTTGACTTTTAGTAACATATTAGTAAAAAATACGGTGACATCTTGCAACTTTATTCAGATTCAAATGGTGCTGCACCAAAAGCAATTGATGATCAAATTGAGAAGGCTACTGCTTTAATGGAATGTATCGATTTGAAAGATTTTTCAGTATGCCAATTTTCCAACCCTGGCATGTTGCATAATTGCATTGCACTTACTGTAACTTTAAAAAAGAGAATAATACTCAAGGTTTAGTATTTTATTTACTAACAGTTGGTTGTCATGTATACCTTTCAGGTCTTAATTTATATTGAATATCACTTGAAAGGAAATTATCATTGTTCTAATAACTGTGTTAGACCTACTGGTCTTATCAGTTCAAATATGAACAAGGATCTATATTAGTCCACACCACAAACGGAATATCTTATCAAAATTGGTGAAAATCAAAGGACTAGAGGGTCAACCGCCACAACTGGTTTTGATCAGTTGCTTACCAAAAATTTTTTAGCTTACCAAAAAGAAAGAAAAGCAAGCTTACATTCATTACTTCTTTTATTAGTGAATGCATTAACACTACTTGGGTGGTGTGAGGCATGGGATCAGTACACTGAACTTTAAAAATCTGGGAAGGAACCATAACTGTACCATCTTATCCAATGTTTTTTTGTGTACTGATGCATTCGGTGATGCTATTTTTTACTGATACATTTCTGATTGATGAGGTACTCTTATCACATAATAAATATTTTTCGCGTAGAATCTTTTCCCTTGTTTGCAAGATGTGTTACTTTGTTTGTTAAAATGTATTATATTCTTTTATATTCGTAGGTTCAAATCTGATGAGGAGAGATCACTGGTTTATCACATTGTTGAGGAGACATTCCCTCATCTGTTCATAACAGGCTTGTCCAGATTGTCAACCCACCATTGGATGTTGCAAATTTGATCCAGCTTATTTGTAAAATATTTGGTCATCCATGTATGCTTGTTCTTAGATGGAGAGTTTTGCAGTCTAACTTTATACATGGGTTTTCATTCTAGGTGGTGTTTTAATAGGTTATCATTGTTCTCATTTCATGTTATGCTTAAATTCATTTGGATATATTGCAAATATATATCCTGAACTATTGTCCTAGTAACTCTATCTTGGAAAGTTTAAAATTGAGCAATCAGCACCTTAACATCACTTAGAATTCCAAATAATCCTCTGCCACTCAAATTACTGTCGAAGTAAGAGCAAATGAACAGAAAAGAGAAATAGAAAAAGCTGAAGAGAGCTTTGGTTCACCTTTTTGTTTGTTTGTCTGTTTTTGTTTTGGAAAAGTCTTGGAGAAGAGGAAGTTTTTACCTTATTTTCATCCTTTTTCATGTCCAAATTGAGAATGGCTGATTTCTTTATTCAGAAGATGACTTTTATAGATCATTTGGGTTTGTTGTTTGTTCTTTTCAGTTGGAGATTCTAAAGCAGCTGTTTGATCCAAATGTGTTCAATGCGTGGATGATTCTTTTCTTAAATATATTGGGGAGTTCTGTTCCCTTGGAAGGGCAGCCTGCTGATCCCGAGGTTAGGAAATTATGTGGACGGTGGAAGGTCAAGAAATGGACGATTCACATTTTAAATAGGCCGTACACTTGGTAACTTCCTATATTTGAAACATATTAAAATAAGTATGAGGCTTGCAGCAGGAGGCATTTTGACTTTTCATTGCCATTTAAAGTCTTATTTTAATCAGGTTTGTAGATTTGAACCTTCAAAACCCAGAAAACAAAGGTTTTGCTCAAATGTTTCGTTAGAAATATGCTGGAAAGATCTTGGAGTGTCACATAAATTTGCTTATTGTGATTCGTGTTGGTGGCTATTTACCTGACAGAGTTATCAACCTTATTCTTTAGTACCTAAGCAACAGGTGATTTTACTTTTTTCTTTTTTTTTTTAAGATAAAATTGTCATATCTCGTCAGGGGATACCTAGCAGCTGGAGTTAGTTGCCCATAGGTTTTACTAACTAGAGGCAAGTTGAAAGGGCTCTTCTTTAGAAAGGGTTCCCTGCGTTATTAGATTGATAGAGCTTTGGTCACTCTAGACTGGGAGGAACATTTTCCAGATGTTATTCAAAGGATTTTACCCCGTCCTATCTTAGACCACAGTCCAATTCTCTTGGAGGCAGGGGGAATGGCAAGGGGGAAAAGTCCATTCAGATTTGAAAATATGTGGTTGAAGATGGAGGGGTTTGTGGATAGGGTTCAATCTTGGTGGAATCGACATTCTTTTGTAGGTACACCTAGTTTTGTGTTTGCGAAAAAATTAAAGGCTCTGAAAGAGGACATTGTACAATGGAATCGTCGAGAGTTTGGGAATGTAGAGCGTCAAAAGAAACTATTACTGAAGGAGCTGAAAGCATTAGACGCTAAGGAAGGGGAGGTTGGTCTCACTGATGGGGAGATATGTCATAGGGCAGATTTGAGGTCCCAGGTGGAGCATCTTCTTTCCTTGGAGGAAATTTCCTGAAGACAAAAATCCAGGATGTTATATATCAAGGAAGGGGATAATAACGCCAAGTTCTTCCACAGAATGGCTAACTCCCATAGACGGTATAATTATCTGAGGACCTTGAAGGTGGATGGGGTGGTTTTTGAGGAGGAATCTGAGGTTACTAATCAGGTAGTCCAGTTTTATAAAAATTTGTTCAAGGAGTCTAAGGGGTGGAGGCATTTTGTGGAGGGTTTGGAGTTTGATCGTATTGGGGATATGGAGAGGGTTTGGCTTGAAAGGAAGTTTGAGAGAGAGGAGATATTTCAAGTTGTAAGTGATTTGGAGGGAGACAAAGCTCCAGGTCCGGATGGGTTTACTATGGCATTTTATCATCATTGTTGGAGAGTAGTGGAGAAAGACGTGTTAGCGGTCTTTGAAGAGTTTTTTCAACATAGTAAGTTTGAAAAGTCTCTCAATGCTACCTTCATTGCTTTGATTCCTAAAAAGAATGACGCCTCTAATATTAGAGATTTCCGGCCTATTAGCTTGGTAGGGAGTGTGTATAAAATCTTGGCAAATGTTTTGGCAAATCATTTGAGAGTAGTTTTAGATTAGTTGATTTTTGAGACTCAGAATAGTTTTGTGGGTGGGAGACAAATCCTTGACTTGGTTCTTATTGCGAATGAGTGTGTGGATAGCCGAAGGAAGAGTAGGGTTCCTGGAGTTATTTGTAAACTTGATATTGAGAAAGCTTACGATCATGTGAATTGGGAGGCTTTGTTGTATTTGCTGAATAGAATGGGCTTTGGAGTGAAGTGGTGTAAGTGGATCCACACTTATATTGCCACAGTTCAGTTCTCTATTTTGATTAATGGGTCTCCAGCTGATTTTTTTGGTAGTTCAAGGGGTTTAAGACAAGGGGATCCGCTATCTCCTATGCTATTTTTGATTTTGATAGAGGTGTTTAGTAGGATGTTGAGAAGAGTGGAGGGAGCTGGCTTGATCCACGGTTTTAAAGTTGAGGGTAGGAGGGGTGGTGGGGAATGTGTTTCACATCTTTTTTTTTTAGACGATACTATCCTATTTTGTGATGCAGATGTGGAGCAAATTCTTCATATTCGGTTGTTGTTACTCAGTTATCAGGCGGTAATAGGTTTGAAGGTAAATGTGCACAAGAGTGAAATGGTTCCAATTGGGGAGGTTGGTGATGTGCATGCCCTAGCGGAAATTTTGGGCTGTAGAGTTGGAACTTTGCCTATGTCTTATCTTGGCATGCCGTAGGGGGCTTCGCATAATTTCTCTTCAATTTGGAATCCTATTTTGGAAAAAATTGAGCGGAAATTAGCCGGGTGGAAGAGGTTGTATTTGTCTAAGAGGGGTCGATTGATGTTACTCAAGAGTACGTTATCTAGCCTTCCTACCTTTTTCTATCTCTATTCACCATTCCTACTTATGTGGCTAATAAGATTGAAAAGTTGCAAACGGACTTTCTATGGGGTGATAGCAAGATTCATCTGGTAGGTTGGGATAAAGTTTGTGCGCCTATAGCTAATGGTGGTTTGGGGATAAGGAAAATTACTACTTTCAATAGGGCCTTATTGGAGAAATGACTGTGGTGGTTTGGGAAGGAAGAGAGTCGGTTATGGAGGAGGGTGGTAGTGTCAAAATATGGGGAAGAATGGGGGGGATGGGGATCAACCTTTCCAAGTGGCTTTCCCAAGGCTGTATGGTATTGTTATTGATAAGGAGGCATCTGTAGAAGCTTCTTTGTCAAAGTAGGGGGCAGAGGATAGAAGATTTTGGGATGTTCGTTTTATTCGAGAATTTAATGATTGGGAGATGGATGAAGGGCTGCATTTTCTTCGTATATTGGGAGCTAATATTCCTCCAATGGATGTTAAAGACCGGATGAGATGGAAGTTGAAGCCTAATGGGGAGTTTGACATTCGGTTGTATTATAACAAATTGCGAGATTCTCCCTCAATTGTCTTTCCTTGGAAAGGAATATGAAAAGTAAAGGCCCCTAGGCAAGTTTCTTTTTTTGTTTGGTGTGCAGCTTGGAATAATATCCTAACGGGTGATAACTTGAGAAGATTGAGGGGATTGGATTTTGTAGATTGGTGCATTATGTGCCGGCATTGTGGAGAGACAGTAAACCACTTACTTCTTCATTGTGAGATGGCTTGTCGGTTGTGGAGCTTTGTCTTAATAACTTTTGATTTGTCTTGGATTATGCCTAGATCGATCTCAGATTTGCTTTTTGGTTGGTGAAATTGGTTGGAGAAGCATTCGTCTCAGATTTGGAACTTAGTTCCGCTCTGTATCCTATGGTGTATTTGGAAGGAACGGAATCGGAGGACTTTTGAAGATTTGGATAGTTCCGATGTTCAGATGATTGCCTCTTTTAGTGGGACTCTTTTTGATTGGTCTCGGGCTTGGGGACTCACGACTAGTGATTCTCTCTTCTCTTTTCTTAACTCTCTTTCTCTTTTGTAATTTATCTGTTGTTTGGTTTTCTTTTTTGTTTTTTCAGTTTTCTTCTTCTTGTATTTTCTAGGTTTGTTCTATGTTTTTCATGCATAGAGTAGACTTTTGTTTATATAACATTCTTACTCGTCAAAAAAAAGAAAGAAAGATAAAATTGTCATAGATTTAACTCCTCCCCCCCCCCGCCCTCTACTTATCTATCAAAAAAAGGGTCAAACTCCTTTTTATCCTTTTATTTTAAGTGTTTTCTTTTTCTTCTTTTTTTTTTTAAAGAATGATACGATCATATCTTTGTAAGGCTCATAGAGGACCAGTTCATCTTACACTAACCTTCCAAGCTAAGAGCATTGTTACACCTAAACTTAAATAATTCTTTATGCCAACTACAAAGGGTTTGCTATATTGAGATGGATAGAATAAAGAATTGCATGTATCATTTGGAATTTAAATTCAATGAGGTTTAGATCATTTTTACTCTTTGGTAATGTTTATTTTTCTGCAACGTAGTGGCTAAAGTACTTAGCAGAATGTTAACATTGTTCTGGCAGTGAAAGTCCTTGAAGATTCAAGATATACTTTTTGGAGGTCTCCTTCCTCTTTGAGTTGTTATTTTTCGTTTCCAGCCAAGTCACCAGCAGTTCTTCCTCAGTTTGAGTCTGCATAATTTGGTATGCCTGCCCTTTTGGTTTATCTGCTAGATTTTAAATAATGAGGGTCCCACACAATATGAACCTTAAACAGCAGCTAAATCTCTTGTTTTATGGCGCATCAGCCATTACTGAAGCATATATAATAATAATCATTCATAATAAAAATATTATTGTTATAAAGCATTTACAATGCAATGCACTATGTTCTGTCATTTTTGTCACCTCAAGTGGCCTATTGTGGAGTCACATGAGCAGCACATATATGGTTCTTCTAAGGCTCTTAGCAGCATATGCAGTTCTCCTATTTTGAGGCTTTTGTGCTCATTGAAACTCAAAAGTGGATGCAAAATTGACTTGTTTAATGCTTTTATTGTTTTAATTAGTTACTGGTATCATAGACTTTTAGAGTGAAGTCTTTGATCTATCTGTGAGTCACAAGATAGTTGCCTTCTTAAAAAAAATAAATTTTAATTTTAATTTTAAAGTTCATTGTTGAATTTAACACTCAAGTACGCTTTCCTGATATATCTGTGAAGAAGTTTTTGTAGAAGTTTTGGAAATTGTGTCATATATGACTTTCTTTTCTCTGACAATATCTATGGACATGTGGAGTTTGTGGCCATTGATGATGGAAGTATTGGCAGACTTTGCTATCGACTACTTTCCAAGTATGATTTTCTCCACTGCATGATGTAAGACGCTAATGAAACCTGTTAATAAAAATTCATGATATAATGTCTATCAATTACTCTCTCTGTTCAACAATCCACATTGTTAATCACTTTTGGGGAATATAACTTTTTAGTTTTTAAAGGCCTTGAATCAAAACCACCTAACTACCCCTTGAAAATTTACGGACTTATTTTTTTAGAGCATTTCTAAATTTACCCTCGGTTCACTTTTTAAATGGGGCATCCATTTTGTGACATTTGAAAATGGGGGGGCCAATAAACTAAGACAGAGGAAGTATTAAGTTGCACTGTATTGTTTAAACTTGGGCATGTAAGTCTGTTTTAAACACAGTAATCATTTAAGGTGCAAGATATCCTCCAATAATTAACATCCAGTATATTTTGTTAAGAAGCTTCACATGAAGAACCTGTTTTGTAGTGCTTTTCATGTACTTTCCCCATATTTTGATTCTCATTAGATCTGTTTTCATTTACATATTCTGGTTCCTTTGGATAATTACGTATCCAGGAGAACTGCACATTTCCTCACTTGTAAAGAGCCAGACTACCAGCAAAGCCTTTGGAGTATGATTTCATCTGTGAGTTCCTTTTTAATTAATAAAATTTGTTTTGACTACTAGCTGTTCAGTTAAAGCATTTGAAAGTAAATGAAGAAGGCTAAATGATTTTTTGTGGAAATGATTCTTTTCAATTACCTTTTTACTCCTTTCCTCCCCACTTGGTAGATAAGGTCTGTGTGTTGTTTTGTTTATGCTGATCATGGCAGATAAAAATATGGAGGACAGTGATATCGGGCCAGCTCCAAAGCTCATTCAAGTACTCTTCCAGAACTGCAAAGGGAAAGTGGATCAATGGGTGGAGCCATATCTTAGAGTCACTGTTGAGCAATTGTGTCAGGCTGAGAAGTCATACTTGAAATGTCTTCTTATTAAAGTGGTAGGGAGAAAACATAAACTTCTCTTCATAAGTATTCATATTGTCCTTTTAAGTGCCATATTCTCATAAGCTTTTTGGTTTTGGGTTGCAATTTTAAACAACTCCCCCCACCCACCCACTGGCAAAAAAAAAAGGAAAAATCCACCTTGCTGCTTTTCCCCCTTTACATAACATTCCTAGCTAGAATGTCATTGACAAGCATGCTTTCATTGTTATCTATGACATCTGCCATTAAGACTCTTTGATACTGATTTTTTTTTTGTTTTTTTTGTTTTGGGGGGGGGGGTGGGGGTGGATTTTATGAATTGACCATTAGATGCGTGGGTCCCTTCCCTAAATAATAAATAAGGAGCATAATTTTTACCATTGGGTTTTGCTTTTAAGGCAATTGCAATATATAATTATCATGTAGAAACAATGGAGAGACGGTTTGCAGGTTGGAAGTTTTTTTTTTTTTTTGGGGGGGGGGGGGGGGGGGTGAGGTGGGGGGATGTTACTTTTATTTCAAGTACACTTTTTGGTTTACCAACTTATTTCCTCTCATTATTCACTAACCAATTGTGGCAAATAGATTGGAAAAGTTGTGGGATTTCTTAAAGATTTGGATAGGTGATGAATTTAAATTTGATTTGTTTCATTGGAATTTGATTTGTTTCCATTCTGTCATGGGTTTCAACCAGCTAAGTCAATGGTTGTGGAGATCTGGTAAAGAAGGAAATCACTATTGGACACGTGTCATTGGGTTAAAATATGGAGAATAAGGGTGGATAGATCTTAAATCACTATCAGTCAAGGCTTGTAATTGACTCCTCAATAATTCCACTTCAGCTTCTAAGCCATTTTGAGCCCTTCTACACCTTGGTCCATTGGCTGCAATATCATCTTCCTCTACTACAAGAACAGCTTGCTTCTTGCCCTTATCCTTCCTTGTCTTCTCAAACACCATGGCTTCTTGCTACTACAAACTGATTGCTAGCACATATGAAGGCTTTGGTTTTGGGAAGAGAGGTATTTTAGGCTAGGAAAAGCAATCAAGACTGAATCTTGATAGGTTCTTGGACAAAAAATGAAGAAACAAATTGCAAATGAGCTTGAATCCTAAGGATCTCAAGCTCTGATACCAATTTGATGCAGGGGATGTGATGAGCTGTTTGTGTATGGTTTAGAAACAATGAAAAAGCTGAGTTACTTAGAACAAATTGATAGGTGGATAAGTATCTTTGCAAGAACACTTAGTTCCAAATAGCACATAAATGCTAACAATTCATTCAATTACCAAAATTGATTTACAAAGAGCTTGCATTCTCCTACTTATGCTAGTTGTTTGGCATTGGTAGCCTCTAGATGGTTGACAGGTGTCTAAATCCTATAGGCTAATGCTTAAGAAATCTTCTAACTAACTAACTAACTAATTAGTTACAAGTGAATTAGGATATAGGCATATAGTTGCTTGAAATGCCCTGCATCATATACCTTCTTTGAGAGTTTGTCTCTAGGAAATTTCTTCCAAAGAAAGAAGATGCTCCACCTGGGACCTCAAATCTACCCTATAACATTTCTCCCCATTAGTGAGACCAAGCTCCTCAAAAATTTTACGTGGTTGATATAGTTCTTTTCATTCTTTTCCCTCAAAAGAGAAGGTTAATATTTTATTTTAATTATTTTAGTGTATGATACACGTTTACAATTCTCACTACTTCTTTAGCATTACAGTGGCTGCATGGTAAGTCATGCTTGTTTCATTTTATTCATATTGCATGTTCTAATCTTGTGATGTCTACACATTGTAAATTAGTGTGCCAAAATTCAAGAAAAAAGGAAACTCAGGTTACTCATCTATTACTTTCATTATCATATGTCAATGGGATATACTATCAGTGTTATGAGCAAATGTTTTCTTTTTGTTTTTTGGTAGAAGAGTGCGATTATTGTTAAGATTTATAACCAACTCTGAAGTTTTGGGATTAAGGTTTTGTTGTATTTTTGTACCACTTGTGCTTTGAAGTATCACTATCAAAGGATATGTAATTAGTTGAAAAAAAATGTTTGGAACTTGTGTAAGCACTTATTAAAATTGTATGTTTAAAAAGAACAATAAATTTAAAGTTGAGGTCAGGTGCATGGCTACCATGCTTCTGCTTTCTTGCTATTTGGAGTATGTTGTACGGGGTTTGCTTCCTATGACGCATATAGTTTGTTGGTTGGTTTTACTTGCCTTTTGCTTTTTTTGGCTGAGTTTTTGTTTCTTTTTCTTTCTCAAATCTTTTTTTCTTTTAAATTCTTGGTGGGCCAATTAGTCTTTTACTAATTCTTTTAGCTTTTTTTTTTAACGTGAGGTTGGTTAATTATAATTTTATTTAACTATCCTGTGTATCGTACAGGTTAGCGACTAATTTTACTAATATTTATTAGAGAAGTACATGGAGAGAGAATGGAGGAAAAGAGAGAAAGAATAAAAAAAGAAAAAGATGAGGTGAGAGAGAGAGGGTTGTAGTTATGTTAAGTCTTATTAAGTGGGTCTCACACTTTTCTAAATATTTACAAAAGTGTCATTAAGTAATGTTGTTTGAAAACTGGTAGAAAGAGTGATATGAGTGTTAAGTACAAGAGATCACTTAACCTTACTCATCACAAACACGAGCCACAAAGCTCACTTGCTTAGTTGTGCATAGAGATGCTCATCTAAGCTACAAAAGATACAAAGTTTAGAAAACTTTGTTACAATGGCCATCCAAGGTACACATGTACCAATGTACACAAAACACACACTGTTTTTGTATTTTTCTGATTTTTCAATTTATTTTTATTTTTATTTGAAAAACAAAAAATAAGCAAAACTGAAAATAAACACACAAAAACGTGTTAAGCAAAGCAAAGCATAAAACTAGACTGACTCAAAATAAAAGCAAAACACATAAGTAATGCAACAAACAAAAACAAGAAGAGATAGAAGAAAGTGATAGAATCACTTGGAACCCTTTTCCTTCCACACCTTGGAAGAACCTTTCCTCTGATTAAACCCTTGATCCGGCGGAGAGGGGGAAGAATTGAAACTATTCAAGTTCGAAAGGAACATGAGGGCTTTGAGAAGATCTCCAAGAGGAGCAAGAGAGGATTGAAGTTGATTTTGGCTTCCAGATGCTATCATGTCGTTGCTCTGTTGAGTGGCTAACCACTTATAGCAATTTAGTCGAGTATGACCGGCAACACCACAATGATGACAGAGATGCTGCTTTTTCTGTTTAGGCTTTTGAGAGTTAGCCTTCTTAGCCCTAGGGTTTTTAACATTTTTCTTTTCTTGCTTAGGAGCTGCTCCTAAGATAGATTTACCTTTGTCTAAGTTCTCACTAGCTAATTCAGTTTTAACATCTTTGTTCTCAAGAAGCCTATGGATCAGTCTGCACACATTAATCTCAAAGTCAAAGGCCAGGTTTTATATCTTTTTTTTTTTTTGGGAATTGAATTTTTTCATCTGGGTGTTCGTTGTTTTGGTTTAATTTTTCTGGGTTTGTGTCGTCGTGCAATGTTATGGTGTTATTTTGTGGTGAAAAATGGTGTTGTCACTATGTTAAGTATGTTTCATATATGTTTGAGCAAAATTTAAATTTGAAAACCTTTGTATACACTTGGTGTTATGTGAAAAATATAGCTATATTATATGGTGTTATGTGGTTTTAATATGGTGTGTTGGCAGTTGGCAGGATTGTTTGCAATGATGTTGAACCGTGTGAGGTATGTTAATACATGTTAGTATTAGACCACTCCATACCCACAACGTCCATAATTACGATCATGAGTGTACACACTCATGACGTGCACATTTATTACGCGAAACGGGTGATGTGTACAAATGATGTTCACTGAAAAGTGTGGGAGAATCAATGCCCTAAAATGGCTGTTTCCACTTTGTGCCGTGTGAAATTGGTAGTAATGTATTCTATACTTTGATTTCTAAAAGTGAATAATATTTAGCTCATATTATTATTATTATTATTATTATTATTATTATGTGTTCTGTTAAATTGTATCTTCATTTTGGAAATGTTTATAAATTCTAAATAAACTTTGTAAATGAAAGTCATCAATGACTTGAAGGCATTTATTCTTAGTTGAGTTTTTGCACTTGTTAAAATCTTTTAACAAATGCATTTCTTATAGTTCAAGAATGAGCTGGGTCTACTTTATTTAATAGAACTATGTTGTTTGAATACTCGGAAGGTGTACTTGGCCCTGGTCAAATAGATTAGGGTCTCCCACCTCTCAACCGATCCCTGTTTGAGAATCCCCAATCCAGACCTTCTCTGGAATTTACTATACATCTTCTCATTGTGTCTGTAGCTGGCACTTACTAGACTGAATAAATAGTTGGTGTAAATCATATATGATTGGTTTGGTACTTTTAACTACTATAAAGAACACTCATTTACTTGGAAATAGGTGGATGTGGAATCAAATTGAAACTGTTTTGGTCTGGTGGACAAAATTTAAATTACCAATTTGCAAAATGTTTTAAGAATTTTTGTTAAGACAAGTGAATTTTAATTTTTGCATTGCTTATCTTTAGTCCTTGTATTAAATAAGGGCTAAAGGCTAAACAACCTTAGTTGAGCTGAATTTAGTATTGGATTGTTCCACCATATTGGTTGGTTGGATTCTTGGGACTCAAAATTGTCACTTCTTGAACAAACAATGATCTCTTCTTTCTTATTTTATCCATGGGTGCCTATGTGCACATTCCATTGTATACTTTTCAATATAAATTTCTAGTTATTTTAACTGTGGGATTAGTATCCTTCATGCCATATCGCTTTAAATTTTGCTTTTGTTAGAGTTGCCTTTTTTAGCTTTTTAATATTACTTCCTGTTTGCATCAACAAAGTCTGCTGCCTCCTTTGCCAGTTTCGTCCCATTTTTTAATCCCTGTGGGTCTTGTTTGATTGTAGGATGGCAATGAGGTGTTCTTTAGGATCAAACGAAGCACCCAGCTTCAGAAACTCATGACTGCATACTGTGAATGGCAGTCTGTGGAGTTCAACTCCATTGCATTCTTGGAGGTGAATGAACACAGCTGAAGCTGAAGATGAAGCTGATGATCCTGGTGCTTTGGCTGCAGTTGGCTGTTTGCGTGCCATTAGCACAATTCTTGAATCAGTGAGCAGGCTTCCTCAACTTTTTGTCCAAGTTGAACCAACGTTGGTCCCTATAATGCGTAGAATGCTAACAAGTGATGGCCAAGGTATGTATTCTAATACCTCAATTTGGCTTATTTTTGACATTCTTTCTATTCTTTTCTGTATCTTTTTATTTCCCAATAAGGTTTTGCTGCCAAAGAGGATTGGTGGGCCTTGTATATGTTGTTATCAATAACTCTCAAGGAATTTGATTGTGTATTATGTTTTTTGTATATATTGGATTCTTTATCTTCTTGAGTGTTTGCGGTTGTCAGTTGTTTAAAGGATTGGTATTTCTGCTATTTCGTACGGGTACATAAAGGGTTTCTGTATCTTGTCCTTGTGCCTTCACATGTAAATATACACAAGCACTTCTGCATAAAGGGTAATTCTACTTTGTTACCACTGTTCATTTTTCTGTTGAATTTTCTTGTGGCTTGCCAAGTAAAAAATTTAATTTTTTTCTTATGCCCCATCTTTGAGTTTTGATAATACTTGGCCCATTGAAAATTACAAAAATAATGAGAAGGTTTAAGGTAATGGCCCCTTCAATTTTTTCTTCTTTTTGTTTTGTTTGTTTGTTGTTGTGTTTTTTTTTTTTAAAGTAAAACACTCATTTTGTATTAGTTTCTCATTTGTTCTTTTATTATTCAATTTCTACCACATACTTCACAATGCTACTGAAGGAAACAGAGTTGGCACTGTGACGAGTATTTCTTGCACATTTGTACCATAAAGTATTGTACTACGGTGCGCATGTAACTTGCTAAAAGCTTACTCTGTGGGAATACAATTGATTATTGCAGGACCTTGTGTATGCTTCCAAAGGCAACTCAGGTTCATGTGCACCGTAGTGGTATGATTTCTGCCTATGATCTGTAAGAACTATTTATGTACGGAGTGGTATGTCCATTCACTTTGCAGTAAAAAGAATAGAACACTAGGTTAGTTGTTTATATCTTTCCAGTTTTAAGCAAGTCTGTAAACAACTAGATTTATTAATCTATCCCTTAATATGGGCTGCTTATTTTTTCCTTTTTTATCCAGTCAATGGATGTATGGATCCTTGGTACCTAGTTCTTTCCATTAAAACACAGATTTGGTGCTTTTACAAGTGGCCTGTACTCTACTTTAAAACCCACACAAATTTGGGGGTTCTGAAGTTTGAATTATGTGCTAGGAAACATGACTTTGAAAAACAACCTAAAAGGTGCTAATCATGACAGATAAAGTCATTGTATGACATTATATTACAGGTTTAGTTTGAGCCCGTACAACACTAAAGAATAAAAAGGACAAGGGATAGAAAAAAGAAAAAAGAAATGCTCATAGAATGTTATTGTTAGGAAGAGCTAAACATCAAACGGGTGAAATGACAAAGTGCTTTCCCTTTTACAATGTCAAGGCTCATTTTACTAGGATTTGTTGCTCTCAACTTGACTTGATTGTCAACCAGATCCAGGTCCCTCTTGAATCTATACTTCGAGGTAGCATAGATCACCTTACTTCTCACTTTTGATGTATCAAGGTGACCTGAAAAGCAAGAGCCAACTTTCATAGACAACATTGCACACCAAATTGCCTCCAAAGCGGAGAAGTGTTCTGCCTGGAAGCCAAATCTAGTTTGGCATCCAGTTTCTAATTCCATTGTGTCATTAGCATTTTGAGAGTACTTACATTAATTGGGAATCAGAATTTGCTATGATTTTTTCATCAAAATTTTTGTACATGGTATATGAAAGGAGAAACATTAGTCTTTTAGCATGCATATAGACTTACTTGAGGAAAAGTAGAATTACCATGCAGTGAAAAAAATCTTGCTTTTCTGGCAATCCTCATCAGTGATGAAATACAAATCATTGACAGCTTAGTGACACCCATTTGCGGGCAGAGGCTCAGCAAAGTCCTCAGGTTTCATCTGGGCTTCCAAGTTCCTCTTCACTTCTAGCTCCAAGAATTTCAGTTTACATTCATCACACACAGCCATTCCAAGTGCCGCATTTGCCTAACCCAAAGGTTTTATTTTTGGAAAGAAAGAAAGGTATTTATCAATCACAGAAGGCCTAACAGATGTCATCATGCATATACAATAAAGATGATAGGATTTATTTGTTTGGAGAGGAAAACATTATCAATAAATGCATATCAGCATTTCTTTTAGTATACTATAGGTCATAATTATCAGAAAAAGCATATTATCATTACTGGATTGCATCATAACTAAGTGCACTTGCAAGATTACTGAAAGGCACTTTGAAATGACCCTCTCTTTTTGATTGTGGCACCGAGTATAAGGGAATAAGAGATGATGGAAATAGCTAAATGTTTTTTATTTTGTTAAAATCTTCTCATCATGGAACAGAAATGATTTTATTCTCTTATGCTGCTTGTGTAGGATCAAATGAATATTGTTTGCATGTCAAGAATATTTTCATAAATGAAATAACAGGAAGTAGCATCCAATGTTCATTTTGGGAAATTGAAGTACATTATCAACAATTCATGGTGTGGTAGACATATTGTGACAAGTCGCACAATCCTAGGACTTTTTTCTAGATCTGCTTTGCCTAATTCCTAAAAAGATCCTCTGCATTGATGACAGGTAGAATATTTATGAATACGATGTTTCTTCCAATAAATGTCAAAGGCAATCCAATGTGATAGTCAAAAATCAATTTTCAGCTCATACAAGCAGTGATCTATTACAGTATTTTACTATACCTAGCCAAGACACCACCTTCGTTACTGCTATTCAAAAAGAAAAATTGCTAATAGGTGATCTGAATGTTCATCTAGCAATCAGGGTAGCTCTATTTTGAGTCTCTTAGTGATCTGTGATCACTTTGTAAAGTATCAAACAATAGACGACAAGGTTCTATGTAATTGTACAAACTAAATGACTCTTTGTAACAAAATCCGAGGATATTTGATGAATTCCTTACAACCAGTGTGTAAGAAAGAGGCCCAGGCTGTAGAAGAGTTGGTTGCTAAAGTCTACTTCTCCATGTGTAGAATCTGGCCTTCAATGTTTATGGAGAATATCTTGGGAGTTTTTTTCTTTTTCTCCAAAGAAAATTATTATTTTCAAATACTTCTTCAATTAGTAAATAAAAGGTTTAATTACCTAGGACATTGATACAGCAATTAGTTTAGTGTTGTTTTGTTTTCTCAAGTTTGGCAAATGATAGTTAACTATACTTTTGTACCAAATGAGTTTTCTCTTAATGGTGCTTTCCTTTAGCCCAGGAAATTTAAATTTCGATAGTTCATTTATTTAGATAAATGCAGCAGAGGAGCAATAATGAAAAGAAATCTTAAGGGAATTTGGACAATTACTTGGGATTGACCATATTGAAGTCTTACAGGACCCTTATTTAGCTGGACAATTTCTTTGACAGCATATTGGATATGAAAATAGTTCTTATCTTTGGTTGGATAATGGTATCCTGAGGGTCCTCTATTGCTTACATATGGACCTTGAATTATTTATAACTCAGTCTGTACTGTGAATGAAAAGGTCTAAATAGCTCTCAGTGCAAGAAACTAAAGTTGGCTACCAGCAATACCTGTGATTTAGTATTCTAGACAGGTAAACTGAGGTGAACACTGATTAGAATGCAGAAAAAAATGTCAAAAATATGGGAATTTGGAATTTGGGGCAACATGGAATGCTATATTTAAAGTTACTCTATTGAAATTTGAGTGGTGCAAGCTTATCTAATTTTCTAAATCTGATTATCAATTTATTTATTTTTTCTAAATCTACAACTGTAAAGAATAGATTATCCACTAGGGATTGACAAATCTATTTTAGTGCTGCACATTTGTTTTCACCCAAATGAGATTTCTCTCAACAATGCTTTCTTTTAGCTTCAGGAAATTTAAAACTGGATAATGTGGTTCATTTATATGGATAAATGGACCATAGGAACAAATCAATTTGCAATTTCATAAAAAAATTCTCAAAAATTAGGAGATTTACAATCAAAATCATTAAATTTAATTAATTGTATATAAATCGATTTAAACCAAAACAACTTAAGCAAAACATCAAAGATACTCAATGCATAAACTAACTGTCAATTTGACACTGACACATTTTAATTATACAATTTTTCTTCTTTTACTTAGGGACGCACATATCTGGACTTTTAATACCTTAACCAAAATTTCACGTTATCAAAAAAGAAAACCCAGTTTACCCAGTATTAGATTTTGATGTCTCCTATCGTTTGTTGTGAAGATTCTAAGGCCTAGCGATCAAGCTTTAATTTTTGTGAAAGACACTTTCTTGAAAAATCTAGATGGACAAAAATGCTATTAAGTGTATTTATTGCTAGTGTGGAAAATTAGGTACTAATTTTACTTAGGGAGTCACATATCTAGACTTTTAATACCTTACCAAAATTTCACGTTATCAAGAAAGAAAACCCAGTTTACACGATATTAGATTTTGATGTCTCCTGTTGTTTGTTGTCAAGATTCTAAGGCCTAGCGATCAAGCTTTAATTTTTGTGAAATACATTTTCTAGAAAAATCTAGATGGACAAAAACGCTATGGAGTGTATTTATTGTTAGTGTGGAAAATTAGGTACTAAAGAAACAATTTTATAAATTGAAAAGTTTTGCCCAGCGTAAGGATTACTCAAATCGAAAGACTTTGGACAAGAAAAATGAAGTCTCCAAAACTCTTTTTTCAAGGTTTTAAAGGTTCAAAGTCTTTGGATTATAAATTTATAATTTCTTAAAAGAATATTAAATAAAATTTATTTATCATTATTTGAATAATCACAAATTCAAAATTATTGTTTTGTATCTTGACCTTGGTTATAATGGTGGCAGTGTAGCCAGTCTAATTTGGTTTTTCAAATAGTGACTCAAAGTTTTGAATATTTTGTTTAACCTCTATTTTATCTTTTATTCTACAAATATAAAGTAGTCATAATTTTGTAGTTACTATAAGACCAATTGTCTCTATTACGTTTTGCAAGTCAGAGGCTCTCTTTTATATCATTTGGATTTTAAATATATACGTGTCCTAAACCAACAAGCTCAACTCTTTGTCCAATTCTTTATGAAGGACATTTTCCCTGAAGCATTGAGTTGGAAATTTAGAAAACATGTCATCAATCAACTATAAAGTTCCCAAAAAATAGCATTTGAAACAATTTAGATTAATTAGAACAATATAAAATTTCTAGGCATCCAGAAGGAAGTAAATTGAAAATCTATAGTATTTGCATATATATATATATATATATAAAATAACTTATGTGGTTAGCCAAAAGTCAAACAACTTCAGTTTTATTTATATTATCAATTGTAGATTTTCTTGACATTGACATTTCCTCACTCTAGAGAGGATCACTTTGTCATGCATGCAATTAAATTCAACCTATAGTACTTGCTCTATGATGATTAATCTTTATGAACAAGCCTTTGTTTTTTATATAAAATGGGTTTAAATCTTAAATCTCTTATTTAATAATAAGAAACTTTACCAATTAAGTTAACTGAAATTCACAATGTGTACCGTATTTATACTTAGAATTCCTTGATTCAATTTTAATTAAAATAATTAAAGTCTTTGACCCTTTTATCAATAATAATAATAATTATAATAAAGCATTAATGGGAATATATTTGGTACTAGTAGGAAATTGCATTTCTAAGAAACTTTTGTCTTGAGAAATATTTCAAAAAAATTGGAGATGGAATTTGATTAGGAATATTTCTAATTTTTTATGCATCATCAAAAATAATGTTCCAAAACTTTAAAGATTTAAACACTTGCACATTCATAATTATTATGTTGGTTTTCTTGATGATAAAATTGTTATTGTGTCCTTTACATTCGAGCTGAGTTAATTATGCTTAAACCATGCATGATATAACTATACATCTTGAAAATACACCAGTAAGTAGTATTTGCATAAAGATACAATATTGTTAAAGCTTTTATACCTAGTTTCTGTGGAAAACTTTCAAAGTAAAATCTAGAGATTTTTGAAAAAAATAATATTATTTTATGTGGAAAATTTTTCTGAAAAATGGCCTCCTAAAAAAATCATGTTTTATATCGAAACTTTAAAATTTGCAATTTTAGAGTAAAATGTGTATATACTAAAGTTGTGTTTTCAAAACCGTTTCAATGCAAAATGTGATATAATCAATTTTAGTGCAAAATGTGATATTTTAATGCTTAAAATAATGTTTATAAAGAGAGGCTATTCTCCCATAAGATTTTACTATTATTTGTAATAATAATAAAATAATATATTTTTTGGCCAAAAAAACCGTAAAATCTAGCTAAACTCTGGACTAGCTTATCATTTTAATATGCAATTTAGCACGCTATATGTGCTTCTCAAATCTCAATAGTTTTATAAAAAAAGTAGAGTTTCTCAATTGTTTTTTCTAATATGAATCAAGAAAGCACAATATTCCATATATCTTTAGAGTTTTTTTTTTTTTTTTTC
Organism: Quercus gilva; assembly: GCA_023621385.1. Taxonomy (NCBI): domain Eukaryota; kingdom Viridiplantae; phylum Streptophyta; class Magnoliopsida; order Fagales; family Fagaceae; genus Quercus; species Quercus gilva. The sequence goes on from CM042481.1 coordinate 65,967,725, forward strand.
TATAATCTCCAAAGAAAATTATTTTTTTCAAATACTTTTTCAATTATTAAATGAAAGGTTAATTACTTAGGACATTGATACACTAAATAGTTTAGTGCTGCACTTTTTTTGCCCCCAAAGATTTCTCTCAACAATGCTTTCCTTTAGCTTCAGAAAATTTAAAACAGGATGGTTCATTTATTTAGATAAATGGAAAATGAACTGTAAGAAATTTGGACAATTGCCTAGGATTGGCCATATGGAAATTTGACACTTTTTTGGATCCTTATTTAGCTGGATAATTTCTCGGACATCGTATTGGATATGAAAATAGTACTTTATCTTTGGCTAGATTATTGGCATCTTGAGGGTACTGCTTAAATATGGACCTTGAATTATTTATAGCTTAGTCTGTACTGTGAATGCAAAGGTCTAAACAGCTTTCAGTATAGGAAATGGCAACCAGCAAGATATGCAATAAGTTTCGTATACAAGATAGGTAAACTGAGGTGAACACTAATCAAAATGCAGAAGACAATGTCAAAAAAATGGGAATTTCAAATTTGGGGCAACATGGAATGTTATTAAAGTTACTCTTTGAGTGGTGCAAACTTATCTAATATTCTAAATCTATTCCTAAGCATTATTCACTAGAGATTAACAAATCCAAGACATGTAAATTGACTTTATCCATTCAATAAAAATTGGTTTCTTTTACCTCTGATAAATACCTTATATGCTTTAGGACCTCAAGAATAGGCCCTGAAACTCTTCGTCCATGCAAACTCAATCCTCATAATTCAAAAGCATTTCATCACAGTAAATTAGAGAAAGAACACTCTTTTTTAAAACAAACAACTATTTCTCTTCAAGTGTCTCAAAAACAAGAAAAGTTCAAATCATACGCAAGATTTCTTAAGACAAGAAGAGCTCCACTTTGGACCAAATCCACTTGCAATTTAATAAAAAATTAGGAGATTTACAATCAAAATCATTAAATTTAATTAACGGTATATAAATTGGTTTACACCTAAACAACTTAAGTAAAAAAGTCAAAGATACTCCAATCATAAACTAATTGACCATTTGACACTGAACCATTTTAACTAGACTTTTTTTATTTATTTTTGTTTTACTTAGGGACTCACATATTTAGACTTTTAATACCTTACCAAAATTTCATATTGTCAACAAAGAAAACCCAGTTTATAGGGTATTAGATTTTGATGTCTCCTATTGTTTGTTGTCAAGATTCTAAGGCCTCGCAATCAAACTTTAATTTACTTGAAAGACACTTTCTTGAAAAATCTAGACAAGCAAAAATGCTATTAAGTGTATTCATTGTTAGTGTGGAGAATTAGGTACTAAGAAACAATTTTCTAAATTGAAAAGTTCAGCCCAGCATATGGATTACTCTGAATCCAAAGACTCTGGACAATAAAAATAAAGTCTCCAAAACTCTCTTTTCAAGACTTTAGAGGTTCAAAATCTTGAATTATAAATTTACAATTTCCTAAAATAAAAAAAGTATTAAAATGAATTTATCATTATTTGAATAATCACAAATTCAAAATTATCGTTTTGTATTTTGATCTTGATCACAATGATGGCAGCATAGTAGCCCCATCATGATTAGGAGCTAGTCTAATTTGGGTTTTCAAATGGAGACTCAAAGTTTTGGATATTTTGTTTAACCTCTATTTTATCTTTTCTTTTGCAAATAAAAAATAGTCATAATTTTGTAATTACTATAAGACCAATTGTCTCTATTATGTTTTGCAAGTTGGAGGATTCCCTTTCATATCGCTTGGGTTTTAAATGATTTTAAATATATATGAGTCCTAAACCATCAAGCTCAACTCTTTGTCCAATTCTTTATGAAGAACATTTCCTAGAAAGCATTGAGTTGGAAATATAGAGAACATGTCATCAATCAACTATAAAGTTCCAAAAAATGGCATTTGAAACAATTCAGATTACTTAGAACAATATAAAATTTCTAGGCATCTAGAAGGATGTAAATTTAAAATTTTTAGTATATGCTTCATTATAATTATCTATATTATAAACTGGAAATTGACCAATGAAAATTGATTTTCCTTGTATTTTTTAAATCTTTTTTCAAGCGGCATTTCCTCCTTGAATTGTAGAGGAATTCCTTCAATTCAAGTATTTTCCATATTTCTTTCGTGATAGAAGATTAAAATTAAAACATAGTTAACAATTATTAGATATGAAGGTTGTTATTGTACTAAATTAATGTATTAGGATTATTTCTTTAAAAATAATAGATTAGAGTAGATCAACAATCAAAGAGAACCAAAAAAAAAAAACTTAAAATACAAAATTAAATCTCATCAACCAAAAATAGCGTTCTAAAGAATACAAAAATTTATCAACCTAAAGTAGAGATGCAAGAAAAATAAAAATAAAAAACCAAAAGATTGAGAGAGAGAGAGAGAGAGAGAGCCTTTGTTTTTGTGACAGAAAACTATGCAAGAAATGGAAGAGAGAATGACAAATTTATAGTAAAATTGTGTGAATAAGAAGAGACAAAATAAGGGGAAGATGAAGAGTAATATTAAAGTAGAGAGTAGTGTGGAGATGAAAAGGTATGGGAGGAAGAAAGTGTAAATATTTAAAAAATGAGTAAATGTTAAAAAGAATTATAAAAAATTACAAAGAAATAGGGTAATGACATGGACGCTGATGTGGCTCAACTGGAGTGTAACAACAATAAATGCTACGCTTTAACTTTTAGATATATATAGATAATAATAATAGTAATAATAATATTGATGTAGTATACTATATCTTGAAATGATGCCCTGTTTGTGTTACTGTTTCTCATTTTTTTTTTTTTTTTTTTTTTTTTTTTTTTTTTGTTGGGGTGGGGGGGGGGGGGGAGTTGAGGACTATTTCTCTTACTTTAATGGGGAATTTTGATATATTCCTAGCTAAGTGTTCATCCTGCTATCCTGGTAACTCTTTTTAGAATTTCCTAGTGATCACTTTGTAAAGTCTCAACAAGATTGTGGATAACTGGACAACCTAATCAAGTTTATAACAAATTCTAAGGGTATCAATTGGATCTCTTCCAAACAGTTTCAGAGAATGAATCTAGAATCCTAAGCTACAAAATAGTGGCTCTATAAAGTCTTCCATTACCCTGCCAAATCTGGCATTTTGATGTCGGAGGAGATTTTTTCCAATAATCTCAAAGAAATAAATAAAAACTACCTTGAATCTGGATTTTAAGGTTTTTCAAAATTTTTTTTTTTTGTTTTTCTTGAAATATTAATTAAATGTACACAATATTTTGATAAACCAGTAAGTCTAGTGCTATGCTTCTATTTGCTCAGGTCTTCCAAATGATAATTAATTTACTATACCTTTCTCCTAAATAGCAAGAAGTCTCTCAATAGTGCTTTCCTTGAGTTTCAAGATATTTAAAAAACTGGATGGTTCATTTTTTAAGAGTCACGGTTATGCTTGCAAAGGACCAATACTGAAAGGTACTATAGGGGGGTTTGAAAACTTAATTGGGATTGGCCATATGGAAGTTTTACACATTTTTGGTTCCCTATTTAGGTGGAAAATTTCTCAAACATCATATTGAAGATGAACATGAAACTAGCAACTTGCAAGTCAAGCTCAATATAGTAGCTAGTGGAATTCTTTCACCCACTTGCAAGAATGTAGCATACATGAAAATTTACGTATTAAAAAAGCATACATGAAAATTCTCACGTGTCAAGAAAATCAAACCATAAACAGTAGTCCACTTCTTTCTAAGGTGATATGTAAATGATCACTTTGGTTAATTACTAAAGAAAATGAATAAAAACATAAACATTATTTGTGAGCGTTGTCAATGGCTAGTTTTGGCTAAAAACCTATTTAAATACACGCTTGTGTTGTTGCCAGCTATTAAACATGTAAAGGTTCCTTTGAATTCAATTCTTCCTTACTTATTGCTTCATCAGATCTGTGTCTTTCATAATTGTTGTGCTTCTCTTGCTATAGTTTTCTAGCTCCAATCTAACTTGCAGTGAGAAAGAAAAACAAGCCCTTCTAAGTTTCAAAGCTATTACTAGTCCTTCGAATAGGCTCTTGTCTTTGTTTGTTCAAGATTGCTGAAGATGGATTCGAATCTAACGTGACAACGTAGGTGGATATAGGGTTGAGCTCCAACTAGGAATTAATATTCTGCTGATGAATATAGATTACCATTGGGTGGCAAGATTAATCCTTTTTTACTGAGCTAGAGCTACTAAATCAATTGAGTTAATTATTCTACTGGTGAGAGCATTCCAAGCTATTTTGTTTAGTTGGAGAGACTTAGACATCTTGACCTCTCCTTTGCAGGATTTGGATTATTCATTTCTTAGGAACTTAAAAATCTATCACAACTTAGTTTCTTAATCTGCAGGAAAATGATCTCTATTTGAATAGTCTAGTGTTGGTTTCTCATCTTTTTTCCCTGCAATAATTTTACACAAGTGGTGTTGGCTTTCAAAGGGAAAAAAGTAAAAGACTTTAGGTAAATCAGCTCCCTTCTCTTTTAACATGGTCATCTCAATCCCACCTTCATGACATGCATTGGTCCCTAAAAATGTAAATTTTCTATCCTTAATCAACCCACTTTTAATATATCTTTCTATGAATCTTAAAAAAAAAAAAAAGTTACTTTGATAGGAGATGAGATTTGAACATAAGGTGTCAATTGAACTATAAAACTTTAGGCTAATCTTTCTATGGATCATTTTAGTGACACAATAGCAGTTAGTAATAAACTTTCATACCTGTCCTTAGATTTAAGTAATCTACAATGCCTAAGTAACAAGTACCAAACTAAATCTTTGCAACCTTAAACATGTTTAGCATGAGCAGAAAGTACAAATTTTGTTTTAAAGAGATAAAGCTTTTAAATTGGATCATATATTTTCATGTCCAATGAGCTTTTCTTTTGATGGTATAAAGTGAGATTTTTAGTCCAAAACATGGGTGAAGCATGTTTCTAATTATTGTTAATGGACCAATCCGCCCCTAGATCATAGCACTGGTGGTAACCAAAATGAGAAAGTACGGATTATTTCCATATTACTTGATTATTTATTAAATTTTTTGATAACATATTTATTTAATTTTTGAATGCAGTGGAAGTATATAAATATGGAGCCATTTTTATAAAAAGTTAAAATTCAAAGAAAAACTTTCATTTTAAATTTCGAAGCATGAATTTTTTTATTTTTTTGAGAATTAATATTGCATAGTCAAGTACTTCCCCCCAAAAAAAACTGCATGGTAAAAAAATATAATCAAAATATGGAAGTTTATGTTTTAATTATATCCAAATCAAAATGAGAAAGTATGGATTATTTCCATTTTAACAAAGATTGTTTAAAATCATGAAGTGAAGGGCAAGTGAGTAATTCACGCTTCTCATAAGTTTCTAATACAAAGATGATGTCGTATCTCTCTTTTTATGGCTCTCTTAGAGGCTGTTTGGTTAGCTTGTTTCCGTAACTCAATTCTCTGTTTCCATAACTCAATTCTCAAAAATGGTGGGACCCATACAAAAAGTTTGTTTGGCTGCATTATTTTTTGTTTCCATAACTCTGTTTTCATTTCTCAATTCTCACCTTTTTGAGTTATGAGTTGTGGAAACTGAAAACAACTTTTGGCTGTTTTCAGTTTCCAATTTTCAATTCTCAATGGCAATCTTGTAAATATAATGCAATATCCGGTCCCACCTCTGACTTTTGCTCCCTTTTATCTTCTTTTCTCTTTTTTTATTTTCTTTTCCTTTTCTCTTTCACGGGTCAGACACTGCTCCTCTTCTTCTTCTTTTCTTTTCTTTTCATTTTCTGAGTTTAGTTCTTTTTTTTTTTCTTCTTTTCTTTTCTATTCTTCTTCTTCTTTTCTTTTCTTTTCTTTACTTTTCACTTTCTGAGTTTGGTTTTTTTTTTTTTTTTTTTTTTTTTTCCTTCTTTTCTTTTCTATTCTTCTTTCTTTTCTTTTCACGTTGGTTTTTGGGTTTGGTTTCCTGGGCTTGGGTTCTTCTTCTTTTTTTTTTTTTTTTTCTTTTTTTCTTCTTTTCTTTCCTTTTCACTGGGTTTCCATTCTTTTTTTTTTCTTCTTCTTCTTCTTTCACTGGGTTTGGTCTTCAGTTCATCCTCTTTTTTTTTTTTTTTTCCTTTTCCTGGGTTCGGTCTCCCCGGTGTTCATCCTCTTTTTTTTTTTTTTTTTTTTTCCTTTTCCTGGGTTCGGTCTCTCCAGTGTTCTTCCCTTTTTTTTTTTTTTTTTTTTTCACTGGGTTCGGTGATCTAAGTATTTTTTTTCTTCCTTTCTTCTTTCACTGGTTTGGGTTTGTGGGTACTGGGTTTTCCTGGGTTCCTAACATCAACATCAATGGCCTGGGCAGATTTGAGTTTGCTTTTTTTTTTTTCTTTTTTTTTTTTTCATGATTGAGAAATCTGGGTTTGTTCTAGAATATATCTATGCATGTTTAATTTTGTTCTGGATGAGAAATCTGAGATGAGAAAGGTGAAAAGGGAGAAAAATGAAAAATGAAAAAAGAACGAACTGAAGAACTGAGAAAGAAGAAAGAAAAATGGAGAAAAAAAAATCTGACCAAGTGACAGAGGTGGGGTCCATGAATAGTGTGAAAAATATTGAGTTATTGAAATAGAGTGATGGTGCCAAACAAGTGTATATTTTAGAGTGATGAGTGATGAGTGATAGGTGATGAGTGATAAGTGATGAGTGATGGAAATTGAGTGAGCAAAAAAAGGTGGCCAAACAGGCTCTTAGTCTCTCCCCCCCACTGGAATATGACAAATAGCGCTTCAAAGGAGAATTGAAAAAGCTCAGGTTTGATTTCTCTCATTTCTATACAATCTTTCGAATTAACAATTAAATTCTTAAGGCATTAAATCTTGTTTCGTATTCTTTTGTTTGTTTGCTTGGTTTTTTTTTTTTTTTTTTTTTTTTTTTTTTTTTTTTTTTTTTGTGAGACTTATAATTATGAAACTATTGCATTTGTTAAAAGCAAAAAGGACACATGACTTTAGGTGGAAAAAGCCAAATGAAGCTAAGACACGATCATACAATAATATCACAATGGATTTTGAATATAACGGAAAATTATTAGGTACTCCCGGAGTATCATAAATGCGTGCTCCCTCCTCTCACATGAATGGTGGGTCCCACCATGAATTTAATTAGTGGGACCCACCATTCATGTGAGAGGAGGGAGCACGCATTTATGGTACTCCGGGAGTACACAATAATTTCCCATAGCCTAACATACTAGAACAAAGATGGTTCCGAATTTGGCTCTTCAATCATCAATACTTGAGGATTGCATACTTATTACCCTACTAGGCATTAATTATTCCATTAAAATAACATTTTTTTTAATGAGCTTGATTTTCATATATATATATATATATATATATTATTTATAATTTATTTATTTGAACATATTTTATTACATCTCTTAGATTTGTCTTTTTTTTTAGCATTCTTATGGTCACTCTTACTTTGTTAGAGTCATCTCATCAAAGTTGACAAAATATTTTCCCCCAAAGTAGGGATTGGGTATCAATGATTTGACTTGACTACACCACGTCACAATCATTACAATGTATACCTGTTGTTAATGGCTTATCATATCATTGGATATAGAAAAATTTAAAATATTACTATGTTTTTTAGAGTTTTGGTTGAAGCTAGAGAGCAATCCAGTTGAGATAAAGTTTTTTTTTTTTTTTTTTTGGTTAAGATAAAGTTGGCCTCAAGAAAGATACACTCTTTTGTTTTGGAGAGCAAGTAAAAAAATCTAAATTAAAATGAGCAATGAACAAATATTTTTTTATGTTAGCAAAAGTTACAAGTTTTGTTTTAAAGAGAGAAACTTTTAAATAGGATAGTATATTTTTTTGTCCAATGGGCTTTTCTTTTGATGGACGAAATTGAGAGTTGTAGTCCAAACATGGGTGGAGCGTGTTTTTAACAATTGTTAATGGATCAATCTGTCCATAGATCAATTCATAGCACTGGTGGTAACTAAAAGGTAACCAAAATGAGAAAATATGCATTATTTTCGTAGTACTTGATTATTTATTTAATTTTTGAATACAATGGAAGTATATAAATACTTAGTCCTTTTATAAAAGTTAAAAAACAAAGAAACTTTTTTATTTTAAAATTCAAAGCATGAATTTTTTATCTTTTTTTTCTTTTAGAATTAATACTGCATAGTCATGTACTTCCCCAAAAAAAATTGCCTTGTAAAAAAATAGAATCAAAATATGGAAGTTTATCTGTTTATGTTTTAATTATATCCAAATCAAAATAAGAAAGTACGGATTATTTCCATTATTTCAAGATTATTTAAAATCATGAAGTGAAGGGCAAATGAGTAATTCAACCTCCTCATAAGTTTCTAATACACAGAACGACGTCGTATCTCTCTTTTTATTGCTCTCTCAGTCTTCTCTCTTTCACGCTCAATCTCTCTCTCACTGGAATCTAACAAATAGCGATTCGAACTTCGAAGGAGAATCGAAAAAGCTCAGGTTTGATTTCTCTCATTTTCTACACAATCTTTCGAATTAACAATTAAAATGGGTCTAGTTGTGTAAATATTTGAAATACATTTGTTCTCTTCTGCGAAATTGCTTTGGGCATATTTGGTTTGTCTTTGAAAATTCCTAGTTATGTATTGTACAAGGTATATATGCTTTAAACATTATGTCCTTAATACTTGTGTGCTCTTGTTTAATGACAATTTTTATCCATATTCATGAACCCACCCATTACCCATCTTATTTGAATAAGTCTTAACCCAACCCATTTGAGTATTTAGGTTAAATGGATAAAGACTCATTTGGTTATTTAATTAGATGGGTCTAAATGGATAAATCCACTAATACCCACTAAACCCATCTAAAATTTAAAATTAAATAAACCCACTAAACCCTTCTAAAATCTAAAACTAATAAACATTATATCAAATTTTTAAGCCCAAACATTCAAGCCCTCAGTCTCACTTTCCCTCAGATTTTGTCTCACTTTCCTTCGTATTTTCTCAGTAACCAAACACTTTTCCAAACACTTTAACAGAAGAGAAATCCCACTACATCTGCTCTGCCTCTGACCTCGCCTGGTCCTCTGACTCCCACTACATCTGCTCCGCCTCCGACGACCGCACTCTCCGCATCTGGGACGCACACGCCTCCACCATTGAGGACTAGGCGAGGTGTGTGGCGTTTGCATTTGGGTCACTGGAGTTTATGGGTTAAAATCTGAGCAGCGATTACCTAAGCTTATTCGAGATCCACCAGAGTTCGGAGCTGTGCGAGATTGTAGCTAGGGGCGACGAGATTTGAGCAGCATTTCATCAGCGGCGGCGGCGGCGACGAAGGTTGAAGCAACACGAGATCAGAAAGGTGGCAGCGGTGGCAAAGGTCAACGAAGGCATCCGAGGTTCTTGTGACGAACGATCTTGGATTTCAAATCACGAATCGAAATGGAAGGTCGACCTTCAATATCGACGGAGTCAAAGTCCGGTGAACTCCTGAATTTGAAATGGACAGCCATGGACGAGTTGAATCGCTGAGTCGTTTGAACTCGGATAATGAATTTTTCGTCTTATAACGAATCGGTGAGAGAGATTTGTTCTTTGTGTAAAGGGAGTAAGGGATAGAGTCCAGAGAATATTTTGGTTTCTTGGGGCAGCGGGTGTAACAGAAAAGATTGTTTGATTAGCCGGGTATTGATCTGGGTGAGGAGAAGTTCTGTTTGGTTTGTGAGAAAGTTTGGGAAAATAAATGAAAATGAAGTGGTTGATGTTGTTATAAAGCTAAAAGATTTTAATCCGATTTTCAAGAGTCCAATTTGGTTTATGAGAAATTTTGTAGTTGGTAACTTAATGGGAAAATCTAGTAACAAGTTATTTATTTATTTGGGTTATATTGGGTTAAATGGGCGGGTTACTAATTAAATGGGTTGGGCGGGTAATGGATAATTAATTTATATATAAACGGGCCATAAATGGATAAATGGTTAATTATACACCCAATCCATTTAAGACCCAACCCATTTATGACCCAACCCGCCCATTTGCCACCCCTAGTCTCTCCCTCCTACTGGAACATGACAAATAGCGCTTCAAAGGAGAATTGAAAAAGCTTAGGTTTGATTTCTCTCATTTTCTATACAATCCTTCGAATTAACAATTATATTTTGAACGCATTAAATCTTGTTTCGTATTCTTTTGTTTGTTTGTTTTTTTTTTTTTTTTGTTTTGTTTTGTTTTTGTTTTTGTTTTTTTTTTTTTCGTGAGACTTATAATTATGAAATTATTGCATTTGTTGAAAGCAAAAAGGACACATGACTTTGTGTGGAAAAAGCCAAACGAAGCTAAGACACGATTATACAATAATATCACAATGGATTTTGAATATAGCCTACCATACTAGAACAATGAGGGTTCGAATTTGGCTCTTCAATCATCAATACTTGGGGATTGCAAACTTAGTACCCTACTAGGCATTAATTATTCCATTAAAATAACATTTTTTTAATGAGCTTGATTTTCATATATATATATATATATATATTATTTATAATTTATTTATTTGAACATATTTTATTACATCTCTTAAATTTTTCTTTTTTTTTTAGCATTCTTATGGTCACTCTTACTTTGTTAGAGTTATCTCATCAAAGTTGACAAAATATTTTCCCCTAAATTAGGAATTGGGTATCTATGATTTGACTTGGCTACACCACATCACAATCATTACGGTGTATACCTGTTATTAATGGCTTATCATATCATTGGATATAGGAAAATTTAAAATATTACTATGTTTTTTAGAGTTTTGGTTGAAGCTAGAGAGTGATCTGGTTTAGATAAAGTTGGCCCTAAGAAAGATACACTTTTTTGTTTGGGAGCAAGTAAAAAAATCTAAATTAAAATGAGCAATGAACAAATATTTTTTTATGTGAGCAAAAGTTACAAGTTTTGTTTTAAAGAGAAACTTTTAAATAGGATAGTATTTTTTTTGTCCAATGGGCTTTTCTTTTGATGGACCAAAGTGAGAGTTTTAGCCCAAACATGAGTGGAGCATGTTTTTAACAATTGTTAATAGATCAATCTGTCCATAGATCATAATAGCACTGGTGGTAACTAAAAGGTAACCAAAATGAGAAAATATGCATTATTTTTGTAGTACTTGATTATTTATTTAATTTTTGAATACAATGGAAATATATAAATACTTAGTCCTTTTATAAAAGTTAAAAAACAAAGAAACTCTTTTATTTTAAAATTCAAAGCATGAATTTTTTATCTTTTTTTTTTTAGAATTAATACTGCATAGTCATGTACTTCCTCCCCCCCCCCCAAAAAAAACAAATTGCATGGTAAAAAAATAGAATCAAAATATGGAAGTTTATGTTTTAATTATATCCAAATCAAAATAAGAAAGTACGGATTATTTCCATTTTTTCAAGATTATTTAAAATCATGAAGTGAAGGGCAAATGAGTAATTCAACCTCCTCATAAGTTTCTAAAACACAGAACGACGTCGTATCTCCCTTTTTTTATGGCTCTCTCAGTGTTCTCTCTTACACGCTCAATCTCTCTCTCACTGGAATCTGACAAATAGCGCTTCGAACTTCGAAGGAGAATTGAAAAAGCCCAGGTTTGATTTCTCTCATTTTCTACACAATCTTTCGAATTACCAATTAAAATGGGTCTAGTTGTGTAAATCTTTTAAATACATTTGTTCTCTTCTGCGAAATTGCTTTGGGCATATTTGGTTTGTCTTTGAAAATTCCTGGTTTATAACTTATAACTCTTTGTGTTTTCACTGTAACAGGGTCTCAGTCATTCATCGGAGTGAATTACGGCCAAGTCGCCGACAATATTCCACCACCGGCGGCAACCGCGAGTCTCCTCAAATCGACGGCGATCGGAAAGGTTCGACTCTACGGCGCCGATGGTGCGATCATCAAGGCACTCGCGAAGACCGGAATCGGAATCGTTATCCGAGCCGCCAACGGCGACATTCCGACGCTGGCTTCCGATACGAACGCGGCGACTCAGTGGGTGAACTCGAACGTGTTGCCTTACTACCCGGCCAGTAACATCACGCTCATCACCGTCGGGAACGAGGTCGTGACCTCGATGGACCAAGGGCTGATCTCGCAGCTACTTCCGGCAATGCGAAATGTCCAGAATGCCCTCAACTCGGTCTCACTCGGTGGGAAAGTGAAGGTCTCGACGGTTCATTCCATGGCCGTGTTGACTCAGTCGAATCCACCCTCGTCCGGGTTGTTCAACCCGGTTTTCCAGGACGCGTTGAAGGGCTTGTTGCAGTTCCAAAAGGACAATGGGTCTCCATTTTCGATCAATCCCTACCCTTTCTTTGCGTACCAGAGCGATTCCAAGCCTGAAACGCTGGCGTTTTGCCTTTTCCTGCCTAACGCGGGACGAGTTGACTCGGGGAATGGAATCAAATACCTGAACACGTTCGATGCTCAGGTGAGTTTTTATTTGGGCTGGGCTTACGGCCCAATATATTTTTTTTAAAAGGTTGACGTGTAAGTCAACAAAAAAAGATTACTTTAGGACGACCTAATTTATATTTTGGCCTTCAATATAATTGCACGCCTCCAAAGAGGAGAAGCGTTCAGCCTGGAAGCCAAATCTAGTTTGGCATCCAATTTCTAGTTCTGTTGTGTCATTAACATTTTGAGAGTAGTTAGAATTTATGTGCACAGTATTCCAAAGGAGAAACATTAGTCTTTAAGCATGCATATTGACTTATTTGAGGAAAAGTAGAATTACCATGCAATGAAAAAAACTCTTGCTTTCTGGAAATTCTCATCAGTGATGAAATACAAATCATGGGCAACACCCATTGGCAGGCAGAGACTCTACAAAGTCCTCAGGTTTCATCTGGGCTACCAAGTTTCTCCACCACCTCTTCTTGATTCTCCAATTTTCAAACTAATGAACTAGTGATTCCTCTTTACTTTTAGCTCCAAGAATTTGAGTTTACATTCATCACACAGCCATTCCAAATGCTGCATTTGCCTAATAGATATCATCATGGATTTACAATAAACACGATAGGATTTATTTGTTAGGATAGGAAAACAATATCAAGAAATGCATATCAGCATTTATTTTAGTATACTATGCGTCATAGTTATTGGACAAAGCATATTATCATCACCAGATTGCATCACAACTAAGTGGACTTGCAAGCTTACACAAAGAGATGATGAAAATACTACATGCTGTTTATTTTGTTAAAATGTTCTCGTGGAACAGAAATGATTTTGGGACAAGTGGCACAATCCTAGGACTATTTTCTACAATAAATGGTGATGTGCTAAACATATTGGGACAAGTGGCACAATCCTAGGACTATTTTCTAGATCTGCTGTACCTAATTTCTAAAAGAAATCATTTACTTTGATGTCAGATAGAATATATATGAATACGATGTTTCTTCCTATAAATGTCCAAGGCAATCCAATTTGATAGTATAAAATCAATTTTCAGCTCATACAAGCACTCATCTGTTAAAAGTGGTAATCTATATGACTATATCTTGCCAAAGGCAATCCAATTTGATTTCTCTCTCTATAGCCCATAATGTTAAAGAGATTCATGTCTGTGTGAAAATTTTCTATACAATTCTTGTGTTTGAAATTTTTTTGTTTGCAATGATGTTGAACTTTGTGAGGTCTGTTAATACATGTTAGTATTAGATTTCGTAACATATGTGATTAAAATTCTTTGGAAAATATTGCTTCACATTCCTTATTGAACACTCCATACACACAACGTCCGTAATTATGATTATGATGTACACACTCATGACGTGCGCATTTATTACGCAAAATGGGTGATGGGTACAAATGATGTTCACTAACAAGTGTGGGAGAATCAGTGCCCTAAAATTGCTGTTTCCACTTTGTGCCATGTGAAATCGGTAGTAATGTATTCTATACTTTGTCTTCTAAAAGTGAATAATATATATTTTTTTGATAAGTAGAAGTGAATAATATTTAGCTCATATTACATTGTATCTTCATTTTGGAAATATTTGTAAATTATAAATGAAGTAACTTTGTAAATGAAAGTCATCAATGACTTGAAAGCATTTATTCTTAGTTGAGTTTTTGCACTTGTTAAAATCTTTTAACAAATGCATTTCTAATAGTTCAAGAATGAGCTGGGTCTACTTTATTTAATAGAACTATGTTGTTTGAATACTCGGAAGGTGTACTTGGCCCTGATCAAATAGATTGGGGTCACCCACCTCTCAACCGATCCCTGTTTGAGAATCCCCAATCCGGACCTTCTCTGGAATTTACTATACATGTTCTCACTATGTCTGTAGCTGGCACTTACTAGACTGAATAAATAGTTGGTGGAAATCATATATGATTGGTTTGGTACTTTTAGCTACTATAAAGAACACTCATTTACTTGGAAATAGCTGGATGTGGAATCAAATTGAAACTGTTTTGGTCTGGTGGACAAAATTTAAATTACCAATTTGCAAAATGTTTCAAGAATTTTTATTAAGACTAGTGAATTTTAATGTTTGCATTGCTTATCTTTAGTCCTTGTATTAAATGAGGGCTAAAGGCTAAACAACCTTAGTTGAGCTGCATTTAGTATTGGATTGTTCCACCATATTGTTTGGTTGGATTCTTGGGACTCAAAATTGTCACTTCTTGAACAAACAATGATCTCTTCTTTCTTATTTTATCCATGGGTGCCTATGTGCACATTCCATTGTATACTTTTCAATATAAATTTCTAGTTATATTAACTGTGGGATTAGTATCCTTCATGCCATATCGCCTTAAATTTTGCTTTTGTCAGAGTTGCCTTTTTTAGCTTTTTAATATTACTTCCTGTTTGCATCAACAAAGTGTGCTGCTTCCTTTTCCAGTTTCGTCCCATTTTTTAATCCCTGTGGGTCTTGTTTGATTGTAGGATGGCAATGAGGTGTTCTTTAGGATCAAACGAAGCACCCAGCTTCGGAAACTCATGACTGAATACTGTGAACGTCAGTTTGTGGAGTTCAACTCCATTGCATTCTTGGAGGTGCATGAACACAGCTGAAGCTGAAGATGAAGCTGATGATCCTGGTGCTTTGGCTGCAGTTGGCTGTTTGCGTGCCATTAGCACAATTCTTGAATCAGTGAGCTGGCTTCCTCAACTTTTTGTCCAAGTTGAACCAACGTTGGTCCCTATAATGCGTAGAATGTTAACAAGTATTGGCCAAGGTATGTATTCTAATACCTCAATTTGGCTTATTTTTGACATTGTTTCTATTCTTTTCTGAATCTTTTTATTTCCTAATAAGGTTTTGCTGCCAAAGAGGATTGGTGGGCCTTGTATTTGTTGTTATCAATAACTCTCAATGGTATTTAATTTGATTGTGTGTTATGTTTTTTGTATATATTGGATTCTTTATCTTCTTGAGTGTTTGCGGTTGACAGTTGTTTAAAGGATTGGTATTTTTGCTATTTCGTATGGGTACGTAAAGGGTTTCTATATCCTGTCCTTGTGCCTTCACATGTAAATATACGCAAGCACTTCTGCGTAAAGGGTAATTCTACTTTGTTACCACTGTTCATTTTTCTGTTGAATTTTCTTGTGGTTTGCCAAGTAAAAATTTTAATTTTTTTCTTATGCCCCCTGTCTTTGAGTTTTGGTAATACTTGGCCCATTGAAAATTACAAAAATAATGAGAAACTTTAAGGTAATGGCCCCTTCAATTTTTTCTTCTTTTTGTTTTGTTTGTTTGTTTGTTTATTTTTTATTTATTTATTTATTTTAAGTAAACACTCATTTTCTATTAGTTTCTCATTTGTTCTTTTATTATTCAAGTTCTAACACATACTTCACAATGCTACTAAAGGAAACAGAGCTGGCACTGTGACGAATATTTCTTGCACATTTGTATCATAAAGTATTGTACTATGGTGCGCATGTAACTTGCTAAAAGCTTACTCTGTGGGAATACAATTGATTATTGCAGGACCTTGTGTATGCTTCCGAAGGCAGCTCAGGTTCATGTGCACTGTAGTGGTATGATTTCTGCCTATGATCTGTAAGAACTTTTTATGTACGGAGTGGTATGTCTATTCACTTTGCACTAAAAAGAATAGAACACTAGGTTAGTTGTTTATATCTTTCCAGTTTTAAGCAAGTCTGTAAACAACTAGATTTATTAATCTATCCCTTAATATGGGTTGCTTATTTTTTCCTTTTTTTTTCCAGTCAATGGATGTATGGATCCTTGGTACCTAGTTCTTTCCATTAAAATACAGATTTGGTGCTTTTACAAGTGGCCTGTACTCTACCTTAAAACCCACACAAATTTGGGGGTTCTGAAGTTTGAATTATGTGCTAGGAAAAATGACTTTGAAAAACAACCTAAAAGGTGCTAATCATGACAGATGAACTCATTGTATGACATTATACTACAGGTTTAGTTTGAGCCCATACAACACTAAAGGATAAAAAGGACAAGGGATAGAAAAAAGACAAAAGAAATGCTCATAGAATGTTATTGTTAAAAAGAGCTAAACATCAAACGGGTGAAATGACAAAGTGCTTGCCCTTTTACAATGTCAAGGCTCATTTTACTAGGATTTGTTACTCTCAACTCGACTTGATTGTCAACCAGATCCAGGTCCCTCTTGAATCTATACTTTGAGGTAGCATAGATCACCTTACTTCTCACTTTTGATGTATCAAGGTGATTTGAAAAACAAGGGAGTCAACTTTCATAAACAACATTGCACACCAAATTGCCTCCAAAGAGGAGAAGTGTTCTGCCTGGAAGCCAAATCTAGTTTGGCATCCAGTTTCTAGTTCCATTGTGTCATTAGCATTTTGAGAGTACTTTCATTAATTGGGAAGCAAAATTTGCTATGTTCAGAATGCAAAAGAAAATGTCAAAAATATGGGAATTTGGAATTTGGGGCAACATGGAATGCTATATTTAAAGTTACTCTACCGAAATTTGAGTGGTGCAAGCTTATCTAATTTTCTAAATTTGATTATCAATTTTTTTTTTCTAAATCTACTCCCAAATCTATTTTAGTGCTGCACGTTTGTTTTCACCCAAATGAGATTTCTCTCAACAATGCTTTCTTTTAGCTTCAGGAAATTTAAAATTGGATAATGTGGTTCCTTTATTTAGATAAATGGACCATATGAACAAATCAATCTGCAATTTCATAAAAAAAATTCTCAAAAATTAGGAGATTTAAAATCAAAATCATTAAATTTAATTAATTGTATATAAATCGACTTAAACCAAAACAACTTAAGCAAAACATCAAAGATACTCAATGCATAAACTAACTGACAATTTGATACTGACAAATTTTAATCAGACTATTTTTCTTCTTTTACTTAGGAACTCACATATCTAGACTTTTAATACTTTACTAAAATTTCATGCTATCAAGAAAGAAAACCCAGTTGACACGGTATTAGATTTTGATGTCTCCCGTTGTTTGTTGTCAAGATTCTAAGACCTAGCAATCAAGCTTTAATTTTCGTGAAAGACACTTTCTTGAAAAATCTAGATGAACAAAAATGCTATTAAGTGTATTTATTGTTAGTGAGGAAAATTAGGTACTAAAGAAATAATTTTCTAATTGAAAAGTTTTGCCCAGTGTAAGGATTACTCCAAATCCAAAAACTTTGGACGAGAAAAACGAAGTCTCCAAAACTCTTTCTTCAAGATTTTAAATGTTCAAAGCCTTTGGATTATAAATTTATAATTTCTTAAAAAACTATTAAATAAAATTTATTTATCATTATTTGAATAATCACAAATTCAAAATTATCGTTTTGTATCTTGACCTTGGTCACAATGGTGGCAGTGTAGCAGCCTTATTATGGTTAGGAGCCAGTCTAATTTGGTTTTTCGAATAGTGACTCAAAGTTTTGAATATTTTGTTTAACCTCTTTTTTATCTTTTATTCTACAAATAAAAAGTAGTCATAATTTTGTAATTACTACAAGGCCAATTGTCTCTATTATGTTATGCAAGTTGGAGGGCTCTCTTTCATATCGTTTGGATTTTAAATATATACGTGTCCTAAACCATCAAGCTTAACTCTTCATCCAATTCTTTATGAAGGACATTTCCCAGAAAGCATTGAGTTGTAAATATAGAAAACATGTCATCAATCAACTATAAAGTTCCTAAAATATAGCATTTGAAACAATTCAGATTAATTAGAACAATATAAAATTTCTAGGCATCTAGAAGGAAGTAAATTGAAATCTATAGTATCTGCATATATATATATATATATATATATATAAAACAACTTATGTGGTTGGCCAAAAGTTAAACAACTTTAGTTTCATTTATATTATCAATTGTAGATTTCCTTGACATTGACAATTCCTCGCTCTAGAGAGGATCACTTTGTCATGCACGCAATTAAATTCAACCTATAGTACTTGCTCTATGATAATTACTCTTTATGAACAAGTCAATACACCCATTTGTTTTTTGTGTAGAACGGGTTTAAATCTCAAGTCTCTTATTCAATAACAAGAAACTTTATTAATTAAGCTAACTGAAATTCATAATGTGTACCGTATTTATACTTAGAATTCCTCAATTCAATTTTAATTAAAATAATTAAAGTCTTTGACCCTTTTATCAATAATAATAATATTTATAATAAAGCATTAATGGGAATATATTTGGTACTAGTAAGAAACTGCATTTCTAAGAAATTTTTGTCTCGAGAAAGATTTCAAAAAAATTGGAGATGGAAATTGATTAGGAATATTTCTATTTTTTATGCATCATCAAAAATTAATGTCCCAAAACTTTTAAGATTTAAACACTTGCACATTCATAATTATTATGTTGGTTTTCTTGATGATAAAATTGTTATTGTGCCCTTTACATTTGAGCTGAGTTCATTATGCTCAAACCATGCATAATATAACTATACATTTTGAGAATACACCAATAAGTAGTATTTTGCATAAAGATACAATATTGTTAAAGCTTTTATACCTAGTTTCTTTGGAACACTTTCAAAGTAAAATCTAGAGATTTTTGAAAATAATAATATTATTTTATGTAGAAAATTTTTTCTGAAAAATAGCCTCCTAAAAAAATCATGTTTTATATCGAAACTTCAAAATTTACAATTTTAGAGTAAAGTGTGTATATACTAAAGTTGTGTTTTCAAAACCTTTTCAATGCAAAATGTGATATAATCAGTTTTAGTGCAAAATGTGATATTTTAATGCTTAAAATAATGTTTATAAAGAGAGGCTATTCTCCTATAAGATTTTACTATTATTTGTAATAATAATAAAATAATATATTTTTTGGCCAAAAAAGCCGTAAAATCTAGCTAAACCCCGGACTAGCTTATCATTTTAATATGCAATTTAGCATGCTATATGTGCTTTTGAAATCTCAATAGATTTTATCAAAAAACAAAAGTTTCTCAATTGTTTTTTCTAATATGAATCAAGAAAGCACAATATTCCATATATCTTAGGATTTTTATTTTTTTTTAATAATCTCCAAAGAAAATTATTTTTTTCAAATATTTTTTTCAATTATTAAATGAAAGGTTAATTACCTAGGACATTGATACACTATAGTTTAGTGCTGCACTTTTTTTGCCCCCAAAGATTTCTCTCAACAATGCTTTCCTTTAGCTTCAGGAAATTTAAAATAGGATGGTTCATTTATTTAGATAAATGGATTAGAGGAACAATAGTGAAAATGAACTGTAAGGAATTTGGACAATTTCCTGGGATTGGCCATATGGAAATTTAACACTTTTTTGGATCCTTTTTTAGCTGGATAATTTCTCGGACATTGTATTGGATATGAAAATAGTACTTTATCTTTGGCTGGATAATTGGCATCTTGAGGGTACTACTTGAATTATTTATAACTCAGTTCGTACTGTGAAAGCAAAGGTCTAAACAGATTTCAATGCAGGAAATGGCAACCAGCAAGATATGGTAAATTGAGGTGAACACTGATCCGAATGCAGAAGAAAGTGTCAAAATATATGGGAACTTCGAATTTGAGGCAACATAGAATGCTATTAAAGTTACTCTTTGAGTGGTGCAAACTTATCTACTATTCTAAATCTATTCCCAAGCATTATTCACTAGAGATTAACAAATCCAAGACATGTAAATTGACTTTATCCATTCAATAAAAATTGGTTTCTTTTACCTATGAAAAATACCTTATATGCTTTAGGACCTACAGAATAGGCCCTAAAACTCTTCGCCCATGCAAACTCAATCCTCATAGTTTAGAAGCATATCATGATTTTCATCACAGTAAATTAGAGAAAGAACACTCTTTTTTAAAACAAATGGCTATTTCTCTTCAAGTGTCTCAAAAACAAAAAAAGTTCAAATCATATGCAAGATTTCTTAAGACAAGAAGAGCTCCACTTCAGACCAAATCCATTTGCAATTTAATAAAAAATTAGGAGATTTGCAATCAAAATCATTAAATTTAATTAATGGTATATAAATCGATTTACACCTAAACAACTTAAGTAAAAAAGTCAAAGATACTTCATGCATAAACTAATTAACAATTTGACACTGAACCATTTTAAATTGACTTTTTTATTTATTTATGTTTTACTTACGGACTCACTTATTTAGACTTTCAATACCTTACCAAAATATCATGCTGTCAACAAAGACCTATGGGTACAGGTCTCTCCATTCCCTTATGGGGAAAGACCTATCCCAGCGCTTTTTAAAGCGTTGGAATAGGTGGACCATATTCCAATGCTTTTAAAAGCGCTGGGATAGGTCTTTCCCCATAAAGGAAATCAGTAACCCTATCCCAGCGCTTTTAAAAGCGCTGGAATAGGGTAACATATTCCAACGCTTTCAAAAGCGCTGGGATAGGTCCTTTCATTCTCTTATGGAGAGAGGCCTATCCCAGCGTTTTTGTAAGCATTAGAATAGGGTCAACTTATTCCAGCGCTCCAAAAACGTTGGGATAGGTCACTTATAGTGTATTTTTGGTTAATTTAATTATATGGGTCTTAATAGATAAACCCACTAATACCCACTAAAACTCATCTAAAATTTAAGTAAACATAAGAAATGACCAAAATACTTCCGAAACTAAAAAAATGACCAAAATACTCTCAAACCTAAGAAATGACCAAAATACCCCCTAAAACCCAAAAAATGACCAAAATACCCCCAAAAACCTCAAAATTACCAAAATACTCTCAAAACCTAAAAATGACTAAAATACCCCTGAAACCAAAAAAAATTACCAAAATACCCCCAAAGTCCAAAAAATGATCAAAATACCCTTGAAACCTAAAAATTTCCAAAATACCCTTAAAACACAAAAAATGATCGAAATACTCCTGAAACCGATAAAATGACCAAAATACTACCAAAACCTAAAAATTATCAGAATACTGCTGGCATAAAAAAATGATCAAAATACCCCAAAAACCTAAAAATTACCAAAATCCCCCCAAAACATAAAAAATGACTAAAATGTCCCCTGAAACCGAAAAAATGACCAAAATAAGCTCAAAGCCTAAAAATTACCAAAATACCCCCAGAGTCCAAAAAATGACGAAAATACCCTTAAAACCTGATAATTACCAAAATACCCCCAAAACACAAAAAATGACCGAAATACCCCTGAAACCGATAAAATGACCAAAATACCGCCAAAACCTGAAAATTACGAAAGTACCCCTGAAATTCAAAAAAATTACCCACATTCACTGCGCGGCGGTTTGAAGCGCTGGGAAAAAAAATGCCGGGATAGGAATTTTGACCCTATCCCAGCGCTTTTTGGGGCTATCCTAGCAGTTTTGAAAAAGCTGGTATAGCCCCCTTTTTTTGTAGTGATTCTTTATTTCAACACGCTACTACGTACACCAAAGGAGAAACAATAATCTTTATGCATATAGCCTTATTTGAGGAAAATTAGAATTACCATGCAATGAAAAAAAATCTTGCTTTTTCTAGTAATTCTCATCAATGATGAAGTCAAACTCATAGGCAACATAGCGGCACTCATTAGCAGGCAAAGATTCAGTAAAGTACTCATAGGTTTCATCTGGGCTTTCCAGGTTCTCAACCACCACTTCTTGATTCTCAATCTTGAAAATAATAAACTAGTAATTCCTCTTTGCTTTTAACTCCACGAACTTCAGTTTACGTTCATCATTCACAGCCATTCTAGATACCGCATTCGCCTAACCCAAAGATTTTATTTGGAATAAGGAAAGAAAGTTATGTATCAATGACAGAAGGCCTAACAGAAATCATCATGCATATTATACAATAAAGATAATAGGATTTATTTGTTTCTGATGAAAACAATATCAAGAAACACATAACCGCACTTGGTTAAGTATACTATGCCATAATTTATTGGACAAAGCATATTGTTATTACTAGTTTGCATCACAGACAAGTGGACTGGTTTTGATTGTGGCATTAAGTATAAGAGATGATAGAAATAGTTACCTTCTGTCCATTTTGTAAAAATGTTGGCATCATGGAATGCAAATAATTTTATTCTCCTATGCAATTTGTGGAGGATGCAATCAATAAAGTTTATATGTCTAGAATATTTCCAAAATTAAAATAACAAGAAGCAGCAAGCAATGTTCATTTTGGAGAATTAAAGTATATTACAATAATAATAAATAGTGTACATTATGCAGGCATATATATTGGCACAAGTGGCACATACCTAGGACTAGTTTCTAGATCTGCTTTGCCTAATTTCTAAAAGTAACCTCTACAATGATGCAGGCATATATATACACACATGATAATAGAGAGAGAATGTTTTTGGATTTGATAAATTATAGAGAAAAATACATGTAATCCATCCTTATAAATTAACGAGGATTTATACTTTCTCCAAAGTTTTTGGGCTAAAACTTAATTTGTTGCTATTGCATATATATTGAAGAAAAAATAATAGTGTTGAAATTAAAGAGAAAAAAAATATATAATATAAACCTAGCATCTATCTTTAACAAACAGAAAAAGACAAACATTATTTAGCTATTTGAAACAAATATTAAGTTGTAAGAGATATAATATTAAAGGGAAAAAACTGCAAAAGAAAAGGGCAAGTTTTGAAGATAATGATGGTGGAAAAATTTTAGAATCTGATTCAAAAGTTCGAGATGTCTTACTATCAATGAAATGAGATGTAACCATTCATATGTAACCAACTCATTTCTAAGAAGGAAGCCTAGGCTACAAAAGAGTGGGTCTCTAAAGTCTACTTCTCCCCTGCCAAATTTGGCCTTCAATGTTTGAGGAGAATATTCTTAGAGTTATTTTCTTTAATCTCAAAGAATTAAATAAAAATATCTTGGATCTTGAGTTTAAAGTTTTTAATATATTTTTTTTCTTCTTGAAATGTTCATTAAATGTATCCAATATTTTAATTAATACAGTAGTAAGTTTACTACTATGCATATAGACTTATTTGAAGAAAATTAGAATTACCATGCAATGAAGAAAAACAAAGGTTCTTTTCTGGCAATTCTCATATCAGTGATGAAATCTAATTATAGACAGCATAGCTGCACTCATTGTTGGACAAAACCTTGGTAAAGTCTTCATATATGGTTTCATCTGGGCTTCCAAGTTTCTCCACCGCCCTTCTTGATGACTTGGTAGCCACGTCAGCAAATTCTATTGTGGTTATGAAATATAATACCAACACGTGCCCATGCATTCCTTTATTGGGCTTACCAAGTTGGGCTATTTAAAAGCATGAGTCTCTTTAGGTTCAAGGATTTTTTCTAAAGCCCAATATTGGCCCATTTACTGAGTCCTCATACTCAAAGCCTCACTGTAGCCAAACTCTCAACCATGGGGGAATTGAGCCAAGCCGACACCAATGGAGCTAAGAAACTAGAAGAAGAAGAAGAAGAAGACTACATGGGGGATCTCTATCTCTTTATTCCACAGGTTAACTCACTCCCTTCAAAATCTTCTTCCGAAAGGGTCAGCAGTCTATGCCTTGTTTGGTTCCCCAGAAAATTTTGGAACAAGCATAGCCAATATAGTCTATAAGGTTCTTCTCTTTTTTTTTTTTTTTAAAAATCTTAATTCATATATATTTAAAATACTGTCTTGTTCTAGTGAAAATTTAACCTTGTTGAATTGAACCTGATAGTGTAGGATATAACACAAACCCTATGTTAGGTTGCCGAGAAAAATGAGGAAAGGAAAAGATGAATAAATGTTTGATGTTGTGTTGTATGTATTTTGATGGGAGTTTAATCATTATTATTGGTTTTCAATATTTTAAGCTAACTAGATTGTATGAAGCAATGCTAACATTAGATTCATACTTTTTCTTGGGGTCATCATCAACAAGCATGCTAGGTTTTATCTGGGCTTCAATACATGACTATCATTATCTAGACATTTCCAAGTCAAGATTTATACAAGGACCAATCCATATTTTGATCGACTCAAGTATCATTGAATTGACGTCTAATCACTCCATTGGCTACCATGTATATCAAACCATTGCCCAAGTTGAATACTACCACCAACTCTATTTCAAGACCTATATTCCCTTTCACTTGTTGTATGATAAATATAGAATACAAATTAGAGGTCATGGATTTGTCACATTAAAATTTTGTCTAGGGACCTTCTTAACTGCTGGATACATTGGCAGTCTTTGCTTCACCTAAACTTGGGGAAGTAATTTGCTGTCCAGTGAAATTTCAGAATTAATGGGCTCTTTACTGTTTAATTTCCAATCATTGTATTTGCACAACAATTTGCTTCTTTGAGGACATACCTCAACCATTGCAGAACTACAAAGATTTGAAGCTAATTGATTTAACAGTAAACGAATTTTCAGGAAATATAACTAACTGCATGGTATAATGGCAATGGGTCTTAAATTAAGATTTAATGAATATATATATATATATATATATATATTAAATGAAGATCTAATGAATTGAGTGGCAACATCCCACCTAAAATATGCCAACTTGAACAAAACCAATAAAATTCAATCAACATACAACCTCAAGTCCAGCCAGCCCATTAACCTAGGCCCAATCCGAGACTCTAGCCCACACACTAAAACTTTACACCAGCCTATCTTCATATAGGAAAAGGCTGAAAACGAAAAATACCAACCATTAAATAAATGGCCCAATAAATTAAATCCAAAAACAAATCCTCAGTAAATTCAACATAATAGGCAAATAAAGCCCACCAGATTTTTAGACCGGCCCCATTTAAATGAATAAAACATCAACCTAACAAATCCACACTATAGTGAAGAGAAGGGGGGAAAAGAGAGATTTGAACTCGCTAGTTTTGTTTCATGAAGCACACTCACAATCAATTTAGTTAGCTAAAATTAAAAAATTAAAAAAACTCTTTTTATTAAGAAAAAAAAAATTATAGTGGCAGAATTTAGGAGACTAGCTTTTGATAGTGGAAGACTTCTTTCTTTGGAAAAAATGTTGATGTTTGGTGAGAAAATTTTAATATTTCCTTTTTCTGAACTATACTCTACAAAGATGGAAGAAAGATTGATTGAAGGATGTGAATGTATTCAACTAGACAAATTTGTTTCTCAAAAAAACTACACCTATTTTATATGCCGAAGGACAAGCTTTTCGTTGGAAAGAATTTAAAATAAAAATAAAATAAAATAAAAAAAGACCGGCTTGATAATAAATTTATTATTGTGCTCATGCATTTTGAAGCTGTGTTCTATTAAGTTCAACACATCCACTGAATGATATGCCTACATGCCAAGATTTTGAGGAATAGAACTCAAGGATAAATTTCTTTTTGTTCCCGTCTTAATTTTTTTTTTTTCCTATTATGTTCTTCTTCAGTTTCATGAATTTTCTTTTATGTATTTCTTTATAATTTATATAATAACTATTGGATTATTATTTCTTTTACATGCAAACTTCGTTTATAAAAGAAAAATAAAATCATTCATATTATGTCAATGTCTTTTAAGACTCAAAACCTACAGAAGAAAAATAAAGGATGAAAAAAGGATAAATAAAAAAGCACAAATTTAATAAAAAGAATATTAATTATTGCTGCCTTTGACTTGATAAAAAATGATAAAGCACAAATTTCTAACGTAATAATTATTCTTTACTAATAAAATTTGTGTATAAATAATAAAATATAAAATAATTATATTATAAATTTCAAATTTTAATATTATTTTTAAGTTAAACTCCGAATTTCAAGGGCATATAAGTTCATAATCTACTAAGATCTTTTATGTGACTCGTAAATGGAATTTTGAATTTTTTTTAAAAAAAATTATAAAATGACTTATTAACGTGTAAACAAATCCCTAATAGATCAATACATAATAACAAATATGTTATATTTTGCGTGTGCACATGAGAGTGGCTTATAAATTTTACCCTGTTATTAGTGGAAGACTAAGCAAATGTGTTAGACGTGCTGTGAGAAAATTTTTATATTGCTTTTTGGAATCTACACTCTAATAAAAACAAGGATCAGAAGTTGTTTGGAAAGTTTGAATGCTCTGGCTAGCTAAGATAAACTTGTTTTATAGAGGAAGACCGAAGATTAATATGAATACATTACTCATGCAATTATTACGTCTAAAAAGAAAGACTTACTTATTTATTGCAAAAGACTTTTAAAGTACAATCTTTTTTTGTTATTAATATACTTTTTGTTTTTGTTTTTTTGCCCAAAAAAAAACTATTAAACATTTTTTCAACTATAAACAAATAAACAGAACTTTTTATAGTGGAAGACTTGGGAGACTAGCTTTTTTTTTCCCAGAACATATACCACTTCATTGACTTGTTGACTTGTTAACCATCTACTAAGCCTTGACTCTATTCTCTTCACGGCAGGTGTGTGAGAACTGAGAGCAAAAGATTAGTCTTACTCTTTGGTTGATGTGTTGCAGAGAAAATGCTTATTGCGTGTTATGAAGTATACTCTACGAACATGGAACATGAATTTATTGCAATATTTGAATATTTTTCACTTGATAAATTTTATATGCTAAGAGACAAGCATTAAAATTGTGACTTCAATGAGTAACGTTTATTTCACACAAACTGTTACACCCGCTCAGATTTTAAAAAAAAAATAACTATAAAACTCAAACTATATTATTAGTTAGGCAAGTTTTAAAACATATTTGGTTTCTAACAATTCGAGTCTAGAAGAGTCGATTTCGCCGTTCGGAAATGCACTTGGAAATCGAGTATCTTACACTCGATTTCCAAGTGCATTTTCGAAGGGCGAAATCAACTCCTCTGGACTTGAATTGTTAGAAATGAAAATAGTTTCAAACATTGCCTTACTAATAAAATAGTATGAGGAATTTGATTATTTTTTAATAAAATCCCAATTATACACACACTTTGCACTGAAATCATGAATTCAAAGTGTATGTCCAATAACCAATATTTATTTCACACCGGTTGTACACAACCATACACATACATTTTGCGTTGAAATTGTGACTTCAATGAGTAGTGTTCATTTCACACAAATTGTTGCATATAACTGTACACACACAAGGCATACCGTTGAAACAGTACAGGCACTATGATGATTTTTCTTTTTTTAAAGAGAAAGATAGAAATTTTATTCACTTGTAAAATTTTGGATTACAATGTAATCTTTAGCAATGGAGGTATTTCGCGGAGCCAACTCTTCTGGGACTCAATACAAAAGGCATACTATGCTAAAGTTTATTTTAACTGACTTTTTTTTTCTTTGACTTGGGGACTCACATATCTAGACTTTTAGTACCCCCATCGAAACTTCACCCATCTGCAAAGAAAGAAAACCCAATGCATACGGTATTAGATTTCGATGTCCTGCATTCCCATTAAATGAATGTTGATTTCTTCTCATTATTTGTCAAGATTCTAGAGCCACACCGACACGAGCTTTATCTTTATCCCAACGTTAGTGTGAAAAGAAGAAATTGGTACTAGGAAACAATTTTTCAAAGTCAAAAAGTTAAAGAAGCGAAGTGGATGAGAAATAAAAAATGAGAGATATTTCACAACGGTTTTTTGAGAAAGAACGAGAATTGGCTGAGAATGAGAGAGTCAATGAATTGAGTGTGTTGTTGTGATGCCAGGCTAAAATAAGTAGTATTTTTTTTGACTGGTAAGTGATTTTTTTGGGTACACGCGCTTTCTTTAATCCAGGAAAGTTCGAAGAAATCTCTTTGCAGAATCAAAATTTAACCCCAAAAAAATAATAATAAAAAAAATAATGTGGGCCAAAAATTTAAAACGTGTTGAATGGGTCTCAATGATCCATTTCCTTTGTTTATGGAACCTATTTCATTAGTTTATTATTATATCTGGGAGACTAGGACTAACATATCAGCAGACAGGCAAAGTAGTTAGAGATAATATTTTATATTCTAACCAATAATATATATATATATATATATATTTTGATGGTTAACCAATAATATTTTATCTTTGGCGTTTGGAGTTGGACTTTGGAGTGTAGCTGGAAGCTGATGTGCATTTTCTGATTAACTTTCAAAATTTTGGACTCAGGAAAGTACGAAAAAATATCCGCTGGGCCGGGCGTAAAATACTCAGCATTTTACTTTCAGACCTAGTTGAATTTATCTGTATTCTGTATGACCCAATAAACAATCAATTATACTTTTTTTTTTTTTTTTTTTTTTGAGAAACAGAACTAAAGTGCTTTAAATTACGAAATACCAGCTAAATCAGCGTGGTAAGAAGACAATACATCGGATGGAATATCTTCCATCCATATTACACAATTTGAAAATTTCACTGCTAACTTAGCTACACTGTGTACAACTGTGTTGCCCTCTCTCTTAGTGTGAGAGTAGGACAATTTTGAAAAACCAGCAGATAAAGTTAAGGAATCCTGCATCAGTAACCCAAACGGAGCTAAACCAGTGTCCTTTGATCTCAGCGCCTCCATCACCACAAGAGAGTCACCCTCCAGTATGGCCTCTGCTATACCCAAGTCTCTAGCAAACTCAAGAGCTTTGCTAGCAGCCAGAGCCTCAATCTCAACCGGCTTGAGCTGTTGAGGGATCCGAGTGGCCATGGACGCGATCACAAGACCCTTCCTGTCGCGAATGATAACACCCAGACCAGAGCTCTTCTCTTCGGCGAAAATAGCACCATCAAAATTAATTTTTAGCATTTCCTGGACTGGAGGTCTCCACCGTGTTCTTCCTGCCGGTCTACTCGGAGATGGTGCGATTTTCAGCGCCTTGAATTCAGCCCAGCTGTCGTGAGCCCACTGCGAAATGAGATTCAGGGGACGGTGGGCTGTTTGAGTCCTTGCCTGGTTTCTCTGATGCCAAATGGACCAAACGGTAAATGTGAACAGAGCTGGATTCCTTTGATGGTCGAAAATCCAAGCCATGACTTCACTGAAACTTGAAAAGATTTGCTGGTTCTGGAAATTCCATGAAGTATTCGCACCCCACACACTGTCCAACGATTTGCAGCTCCACACCACATGCAGGACGTCTTCATTTCCAGTCTTGCAACGATCACAGCACTGCTCTAAGATAATTCTCCTTCGGAATAAGTTGCACTTCGAAGGCAGGGAATTATGGCAGGCCCTCCAGATTAAGTTTCTAACTTTATTTGGGCAATCAAGAGCCCAAATCTTCTTCCAAAGCCCATTCTCATGACCTTGCTGCACAGCCAACTGAGGACCAACTTCATCTTCCTTCAAGAAACGGTATCCCGTTTTGCAACTATACCTCCCATCATTCTCCAACGGCCAAAATAAGGAATCCTCCGTATCTTTTCTAGCCAATGGAATATTCTTTATTTCTTCAGCTTCTTGTGGAGCAAAAATTCCATCTATCATCGCAGCGTTCCACGTTCTAGTTCCCTCATCAATTAAGCAATCCACCGTGGCTTCTTCCATTGTTTCCACTATTGGGGAGAGCACCTTAGTTGGGTGTTCTCGGGGCAGCCAGTGGTGTTGCCAAATTTTTATGGATTTTCCATTTCCTACCCTCCAGCAAGCACCATCAAGGATAACTTCACGGCCATGCAGTATACTCTTCCAAGCATAGGACCCCGAACAAGTTTCCTTAGCTTCTAAAAAAGAGTGATTAGGGAAGAACTTTGCCTTGAATACTTTGTAGAATAGAGTTTCCTTGTTGTGCAGAAGCCGCCATGCTTGTTTTGCCAAGAGGGCATCATTAAAATGAGTCAAGTCACGAAAACCCATACCACCCACCATTTTGGATTTTGTCAGTTCACTCCACCGGATCCAATGAATTTTCCTTCTATTTCCCCTTTGTCCCCACCAAAACTTCCTTATCATTATTTCAATGTCGTCACAGAGCCCCAATGGCAATTTGAAGCAACCCATTGCATAAGTAGGGATGGCTTGGATCACAGATATGACTAAAACCTCTCTCCCGGCTTGTGAAAGCAATTTTCCCTCCCATCCTTGGAGTTTTCGCCAAACCCTCTTTTTTATATAATTGAAACTAGCCTTTTTTCCCCTCCCAACAAAGGAAGGTAACCCCAAATATTTCTCGTAAGACTTCACTTCTTGGACTTGGAAGAGGTTCTTTATGCTTGATTTTGCTTCATCCGTGGTGGATTTGCTAAAGAAGATTGCGGTCTTATCTTTGTTTATTTTTTGCCCCGACCAAGACTCATAGTCACCTAGAATCTTCAACACATTATTGCAGTCCTCAGAGATAGACCTACAAAAAAGTAAGCTATCATCTGCAAAAAACAAGTGGGTTAGTTTTGGGCCACGTTTGCACAAGGAAAAGCCCTTGATGTCCCCATTCCTCGCAGAAATGTTTAATAAGAGCATGAAGGCCTTCCGTACATAAAAGGAATAGGAAAGGAGAAAGAGGGTCTCCTTGTCGAATTCCTCTCTTAGGATAGATCATCCCAGTTGGCTCACCATTCACCATGATAGAATACGACACTGATTTCACACAACTCATCATAAGAGCGACCCAACTAGCACAAAAACCCATTTTCTCCATAAGCCTCTCCAAATACTCCCACTCTACTCGATCGTAGGCTTTACTCATGTCTAGCTTGATAGCCATAAACCCATGTTTTCCTGAATTATGATTTTTCATATGATGAAGGGTTTCAAATGCAACCATAATATTGTCTGAAATGAGTCTTTCTTTAGCAAAGGCAGGCTGATGTTCAGAAATTAGGGAAGGTAAAAATTTCTTCAACCTATTTGCTAGGACTTTAGAATAGATCTTGTATAGGACATTGCACAGACTAATAGGGCGAAATTCAGACATATGTTCAGGGTTAGCTATCTTAGGAATGAGGGTAATGAGTGTATGGTTAATGGGTTCAGGTAGGATACCTGAATTCAGCCATGAGAGAATGGCTGAAGTAACATCATACTGCATCGTCGACCAAAAGTGTTGATAGAACAACGGTGGCATACCATCAGGACCCGAAGCTTTTAAAGGTGCCATCTGATTTAAGGCTTCCTTCACTTCCACTTCTGAAAATTCCTTCATCAAATCCGCATTCATCTCCTCAGTCACCATGCATGGAATTTTCTCAAGAGAATCAACTTCAAGAATCGGATTGGAGGTGGAAAAAAGTTCTTTGTAATAATTCTCCATCACATGCCCAATTTCCTCATGATTTGTCACCCATGCCCCATTTTGGTCCCTTATACCTCTGATCAAATTCTTCCTGAATCTCTTTGTAGCCCTACTATGAAAGAAGGCTGTATTGTTGTCCCCTTTGCTTAACCACAGCACCCTAGACCTTTGGCACCACATCCTTGATTCTCGATCTTGTAGCAAATTAATCTCCAATCTTAAGCTTCTAACCCGGGTATTGTTCCCACTCACCAAAGCCTCATTCTCAGCCAAAACAAGTAGGTTCTTTTTGATCTCTAATTCCCTTCTCACGTGCCCAAAATTGTGTTTATTCCACCAAGTTAATTCCCGTTCACAACAAGCCACTTTTTTCAGGATGGCGAAGCTTGGATTTGGATCCCTTGTATTACTCCACACTTCCTCAACTACTTCCCCACAAGTTGGATCCGATAACCACATTTCTTCAAATCTGAAACATCTCTTCTTTCTAGGTTCAGGCATCCCCGACAAATTGATCAATAGGGGAGAGTGATCCGATGACATACAACTAAGGTGATGTACCCTAGTTCCAGGAAATTTTTGGAACCAAGAATTTGTTGCCATGCATCGATCCAATCTTGTTCTTATGGAATGCCCATCCACAAAATGTTTTGCCCATGTGAATTTAGGCCCCACATATCCCAAATCCATAAATTGGCATTCATCGATAACATCACGAAATAGTTGCATTTGATTGTGATCTCTAGGAGCCCCACCCCAATTTTCCTCTTGACGAACTATTTCATTAAAATCACCACCACAAATCCAAGGGATATCCATTCTAGCCTTTAAACTTCTCAATTTGCTCCATGCTTCATTCCTCCTATGGGTTTCGGGCTCTCCATAAAAACCAGTGAAACGCCATTCATTTTCAGTGTTCCCATTAATGATCGTATCAATAAAGTACCTGTGGGAATCAACCACCTCAATATTGATAGAATTTTTCCAAAATAATACTAATCCACCACCTCTATTTAGCCTTGGAACCACCCACTTCTTGTCAAAATTAATCTTGCTCAAAGTACGATCTAGCCTTGCTTCATCTGCCCATGTTTCGGCTATAAACACGACAGAGGGATCTTTTGCCTGTATTAAATTAACAAGCTCATTCTCTGTACGTGAGTTCCCAAGCCCACGACAGTTCCAAACTAATAGACTCATTGCTTCTGGCAGGGCTGATTATCAGCCTCTGCCAATATCTTATTTTTTGTTGCACCTCCCTGTGAAACCCTTCTTTTTTTTGGTAACTCAGTTTGGTTTGTTTCCCTAACTCCACTTCTTTTTCCCCCCACTGCTTCGGACATACCAATATCTTCAGTCACCCCAACTCTTTTAAGCCTTTTTCAAACCCCTTCAGTATACCCGTGCTTGACAAAGGAGCTTGGTAATTCTGCCGAAGGTACTATTGAAGCTGAGGAAAAATTGATTGCGTGAGTTGGTGGACATAGCATGCATGCTTCATTAATTGTAGGCTGGCCCTCCAAATTTTCCTTATCCATGCTAACACCTAGGCTGGTTGACAGAGAGTCCTTTGGGTCAGATTTGTTTATTTCCTCATCTAACTCCACAAGTACTTCCTCAAAAGACTTTCCTGACATCTCTCCCTTAGCTGACCCGGTCTGTTGTAGCATGATGGCATCCTTGATTCCCTCAACTTTTGGCAGCTTCTTATCCTCCACTAGGCCGGTCTGTTGTATCAGCCTTTCAACAACAAAACCAACCTGCTGTAGCTGCATTTCCTCACCTAACCCGGCCTGCTTTATTGCCTTTATTTCTATTTCCAGCTTTGAATCATGCTTTTGGGCCTCCTGAAAAACCGGATCAATGTTTCCAACTTTGGGAACTTCAAAGTTTTCCTTTTCGAGCCTACACATCTCCGGTGTTTGTTGGCTTGTTCGGACCACCACCACAGGTTTGTTCTTCTTCGTTTCAAGCTTTTCCTTCGCTGCCTCAGCCTTTTTTCTAGCAAAGAAACCGGGCACTTTGACCACATACTTACGGTTTGGCACAAATGGTGCTGCCTTAAGCCATGGGCTGAACTGCTTGGATTCAGGTAAGAGATTTCCTTCACTTTCAACCCAAAGATGGCAGTCGTGATCATCATGCATCAAACACCCACACCAGAAGCACAGGCTTGGGAGCCTCTCATATTTGAAGTTCACCCATATTTCCTTACCACTGTCAAGTGAAACCACACGTCCCCTACTCAATGGTTGAGATATATTTATAGTAACCCGGATTAATGAAGTGACCATTTAGTTACAAGTCAGAAGTGTTCAATGCCCTTGGTTTGATTGCCTTTTCTTCAGTAAGATGTATTAGTTAGTAGTTTCCTAATATTATAAAGTTAAAATTGTAGTTTTGTATAACCCATTAATCCATATAAAGTATATGGACACATACAAGAAGAGATACGGAGAGGGTGTTATGTACAATTTCATGTTTTAGTGATAGTTTGGAACTTTGGTGATGTCATTTCATGTTCTTAGGAATAAAATGGAGTCATGTTTTCTGAATGTTTTGTGTAGAGGGTTAGTTCAAGGAAGGGGCTAATTAGTCTTTTTAAAGAGGGGGAAATAAAGAGAAATTTTAAAATTTTCAGGGGTTGGGTAAGGCAAGGAGGTGTTAAATAAATTTTTATTAAACACTAAAATTTGGTGGAATGAAGAGTAATTGAACTATGTAAACTGGTAAAGAGATATTATTACAGGATGGATGTTTTGGTGTCAATAGAAAGTTTTCGAAGAGTGGAGAGTATTTGTGACACACTTTTACTCTTATTTTTCTTTGTTTTCATTAACAAAACTTAAAAATCTTACTTAATTCTTCTGTTTGATTAGACTTTACTTCCTTTACTACATTAACTAATTATTATCATTGATCTCACTAATTTAACCATCATACAGCATGAGACACTTTTACATTTCTTGCGTTATATGCCTCCCATTTTTTGCGTTATATCTGGTCACGAGAATCTATTGACTTATTTCGTCTTGATTGTTTTAGGTAATTGCTAGACTTGAAGATCCTGCTGTGAGTCAGTAGTGTGTAGAGACTAGTAGTAGATTTTATTTATTTATTTATTTTATAATTTTAATTCCATTTTCATACTTTGTTTTAAAATACTGTGCATCATATAATGTATATTGTAGATACATGGAAGAAGAAATAACAAGTGGTTCTAGGCTTGTAGAGTTGAATGAACACAATAGTGATAATAAAATGAAGGATACAGTGGATCAGAAAAATAATGAGTTGAATGAAGATAATGTTGAGAATGAAAAAGAGGAAACAAGAAAGGTAGAAGATAAAGCGGAGGATCCTCGTGTAGGATTATTGTTTGGTTCCATTGATGATATCATGGAATATTTTCCAAGGTATGGTAATAAAAAGGGTTTTGCAGTGGCTAAAAGAACATCTAGAAAGGGAAATGATGGGGAGGTGGAGTCTTTGACTGTAGCTTGTAATCATGAAGGAAAGCAACAGATTAAAGTTAGCAACTCACTTAAAGCACAGCCACAATCGAAAATAGGTTGCAAAGCTCATTTTAATATGATTCGATGCTTAGATGGGTGGATATTGAAATCCATGGAACTTGAGCATAACCATGGATTAAGTCCAAGCAAAACTCGATTTTATAAATACAACAGAGTGTTAAAACCACATGTGAGAAGACAACTTGAGTTGAATGCTAAAGTTGGTATTAAAATGAATAAGAATTTCAATTCATTGGTGGTTGAGGTAGGGGGGCATGAAAACTTGCAATTTCTAGAGAAAGATTGTAGAAATCACTTGGATAAAGTCAAGCGTTTGGAGCTCGGGGAAGGAGATGCTGTAGCAATGAATGAGTACTTTTTAAAAATGCAAGCTGACAATTCTAACTTCTTTTACACGATGGATTTTAATAAAGATGGTCGATTAAAGAATGTATTTTGGGATAATTCTCCACTCCAGAAGGCATGTTATGATTTGTCAAATGAGCATCCAAGCAATTCTATTGGGAAGTTTGGTACCAATGATGTGACAAAGCTTGGAAATCCAAAATTACATGAAGATGGCTTGGGCAATTAGTTTGTTTGTGATATATAGGGTCATAAGATTAGTTTAAGCATGGAAACTTGACAGTTAATATTTTTGTCTCATAATGTAGCCCATTAGGCAACCTTTTGTAATAAGGTAGGAACCTTCTCTAACTCTAGAACATTAATGTAAAAGTTCTTTTTAAATGCAAATCATTTTTCATCATCATTTGCTTGTACATAATTTCTTTCTCCTTTGCTAACAGAAGTTGGCTAATATTAAGAAGAAATAAGTCTGTTACAGGATAATCTCTATTTATTGAGGTGCAAAGATGATCCACTGTACAATTGTTATTTAATAGATAATTAAAAAATTGTTATTTCATTATACAACATGCTACAGTACAATTCTATCAATACAATTGTACTGTAGCAAGTTTGCTGAAAATGCTAAAACTTTTAGCATATGAAACACCTCATGAATCTTGGTTTTGGGTGTTTGGTGTGCCAAATGCCAAATATTTGACATTTGGCACACCTGATGGGAATGCTTTAAACCTCTAAAAATTGCATTCAATAGAGGTCAAGTTCTATGTCATTCTCCCGCAAGATCTCATGAAAATAAAGGAGAGGAACGAAATTGGGTTGCAAATTTTGGGTATTCTAATTTTCTAAAAATTAAAATAAATTAAAGGGTAAAATATCATTTTTATCCCTAAACTTACACAAAAGTTTGTTTTTTATTCCTAAACTTTGCAAAATGTTCTACTTTAATTCTTGCGTCAATGTTTGTTAATTTAGGTCCTACGTGACTTAATGGAGTGCTGATGTGGTATTTGATATTGACTAAACTAATTTATTTTTTTAAATTGTAAACACATGGCACACAATTATTGGCACACATGAATTAAACGGTTCTACTAGTAAGACAAATTTACCCTCACACCACCCCTAGACAACCCAATTCAAACCTCAATCATCTCAAAAATCCCTAAATTTGAAATGCTTTTAAACTCCAATGCCACAATCCCATGGCCTCAATTGGCAACTCTAATTGGAGACCCTAACCCAGAACCAGAGTACCGGCAGTGGAGTGTAATCAAATTTAGTCACAAATTAAAAGAGGACAACATATAATAATAACAAACGTTTATATAATAATAATAATAATAATAATAATAATAATACATTTTCTTTTAAATGAAGAATATTTTTTCTTATAATATGTCTACATATATTATTTATAAATTAATAAATTAAAGGAAAAATCGTATGAAGCAAGGGCCAATAATTAGTTCTGTTAAGTACCAAATAAGTATCGTTCATTAAAACATGTCGTCCATATATTACTAGGTGTCATCGGATAGTTAATGGAAATAGGCAATAGAAAAATGGATTCAAACATAAAGGGCCAAAATTAAAATTTTAATATGTAAAGAATTAAAATGAAAACAATCCAAACTTTAAGACCAAATGTGTACTTTAGTCGAATTATTACATAACTACTTGATAAATATAGCCACAATCTTTGAAAATTATTTAGTATTTTCAGGATACAATAATCCCATACATTCTTATTTCATATAAATAATAAATCTCATCATGAATCAATTTCATGTGAGAGAAATGAGTATCACATTCTACAGTACTAAAAATGAGTATCAGGACGAGGGATTAGGGATGCCCGAACCCTCAAAAAAAGGGGTAGGGATACCGTGAATTGGAGACGGCTCCTGTAGAAGTTTCCTTCGGACAACAATTGCTCTTGGCAAGGAACTCTTCTTTTCTGCAAGCAAAACAAGAAATTGGATAAATGTAAAACAAGTTCATAAAAAGCTTTTAAACAATGGGCGTGAGAACACACTTAGATTAATTAAACGACTCACTGGCTGGTGGGATGACATTGCTTGGGTCAGAAATCACCATTGTAGATGAGAGAAACAGAAAGAAAAGCATCGAGATTATGATAAGCCTAATGGAAGCCTTGGAATCCATTTATGGCTCAATGGCTGTAAAGAGACCAGAATTAACACTTCATTACTTCTGTGACACACACACACACACACGCGAAGGACAACACTGTCTAAAGTCAAGTAAACCAACGTCAACACACGTCATTCTCTCTCTCTCTCTTTTTTTTTTTTTTTTTTTGGGAATAATCCCGAAACTGCATATTCAATTACTAAGAAAAATGGGTACATAGCAATAAATAACGTAGACAATTACAGATCATAAACAGTCAAGATGTATGAATTCTAACACCAACTCTGGATATTCAACACACACTATTTTGGTCCTTTTCGATCCACAAAATATTTGAAGACATTTTCAAAATCATCGTCTTCAAGTTTTTCTCAATTTGGAGACTTTATGGGCAAAAAATTACGTTTATGGTTTCAAAACATGATAGCATGCGTTTACTAAAATTTATAAATTGTGCATTTTTTTGGGTCTAAATAACATAGACAACGGACAGCAACATCTAATATCCAATACGCGTTATGTAATCTACTAATATCTTTTCCACAAATCGTTTGCAGAAATTTTCAATAGCTTTATCTGTGACTTTGTCTCCATTAGGAAACTTAAGGTAGTTCCCATGAAAAGAGGGCCCAAAATTTAGGGTATGATCTCCAAGTCAAGTAAACCATGCAAGTTTAAACGGACTGTATGCAAGTTTGGCACTACAAAAAGACTTAGCACGCAACTTAGCGTACGTGTATTACACGAAAATAGTATCCTTAGATTTTTTTTTTTTTTTTTTTTTGAAATCATAATTATCCTAATTATATTTAAATGTGCTAAGATTTATTTATTTATTTAATAATATGAGTGGCTTAAAATACCCATATGATGAGCAGTGTATCAGTAAAAGGGTAAATAACTGTTAAGAATATGTGGTTTTGAACAAACACACACACACACACATATATATATATATATATAGATGTTCAATTGTTATGATCTTAGTGTGCCACATGGATTAAGTATAAGTTTAATATGTTTTTATAAGCTCTTGAGCACCCTCCCCTTGCAAGCCAGTTTTCAAGGGTGAGTTGCACTCATGGGTTTGTAACATCAATCAGGTCAATACTCTAGAGTTAAGAAACTATGCAGCAATGCTTTAGCATACTAGTGGATAAGTTGATGTGCTCAATTTATATAATTATTTGTGATATTATTAACTGTAGAAACTCATTTGGATGCGTTTACTAAAATTTATAAATTGTGCATTTTTTGGTCTAAATAACATAGTTCATGAAGGGGATAAAACCCAAGGTAGATGGATCCAATCAATGGAGCCAATCTTAAGTGACGGTGCTAAAGAAAAGGATGGTCTGAACACACTGATGAATTACGAGTAGAATGGATCGTGTCCTGGATGGAGGGGAAGGAAGATGGACGGTGAATGTTCAAATAGCGTTGAAAACACTATGAACGTTTAGACCCCCCAAATACAAATTATCAATTCAAGCTTATTATCAAACAATAAATGTGCGGAACATGAACATAAGCTAATGACAGAATTGATAAACAATCTAAACTTATTTAAAATCACATCCACAACAGAAATTAAATGGCAAAGATTAATGGAAAAGAGATGCAAACATAAAGACAACACGGCGATGTGTTATCGAAGAGGAAACCGAAGCCCTCGGCGTAAAACCTCTCCCCCGCCCTCCAAGCGGTAAATAATCCACTAGAAAATATAGTTGGGATACATGAACAGCAATAGTCCGTCCAAGCCTAATCTACCCAGATACTTAAGCCCTCCAAGCTTCTTGCTCCAACGAGGCTTTGCTGAACCTTTTTTTTCTCTAGCTTACCAGATTTCGCTATAGCCCATAGCATCAACCAATAACCATTGGTTCATTCCAAACTGCTTCCTTAAGCACCAAAAGACCTTCTCACGGGCGTGGGTATGGTGAGAAAAAGATTTGGTCAAGAACCTCTCAAGGATGTATCAATGGAGAGGGTGAAAGTAGAGGAATTTGAAAAGTCTCTTAGGTGAAGATTGTAGATGAATCAATCTTGTTTTTCTCTAGGGTTTCTCTCTCAAAATTCTCTCTGGAAGCTCTCTACATTTCGTGGGTTTAAGGGGTATTTATACTTAGGTGAGAAAGGAATGCGAAGAGTTAGTTTTTCCCAAACAGGGCTGGTTGGCGGCTTGGCCTCGCGACTTGACTGAGTCGCGAGTTCAAGCCGCGAGATAACAGAATGGCCAGGCTGGACCTTTTGTCCTATAGTGCACCAGCTGGCGTGACTATTCATCTTCTCACACACTTCACACGTGTGCTAAAGTTAGCAACTTGCTAGTCGCGAGTCACCCGCGAGTCCCAGCCGCGAATCCCTACATCCTTGCACAAACTTAAGCATTTCTTCGCACTCTCTCACTCACTACCCTTACATGAATCCCAGCTAAATACAGGGTTTCTAAGTGCTGAAATACAAGCAAATTGGCACTGAATAAAGCCAACAAGATGGTTGATTAAATTCAACCTTACAGACGGACTCTCCATAATGGATGGATTTCAATAAGACAGACACAAGGAAGACGGTTGGCAAAGCCACGTGGCACGTGTGTGGCCTAAGTGGTCTCCAAGAAACCCCATATGGAAATGACTTGTGCCCTACAATTAACCCTAATCAACAAAGTCTCTAGGTGGAAAAGATCCCGTAAAATACGTCTATTAATAAGGATCTTCACCACAAGGAAACGCCTTGACCGCCAAGAAATAAAGGTCGGTTCTACACTACTATAAAAGCTAAAAAACCCCTTAGAACTCAAGGTACACATAATTTACCCCAGCTCTAACACTCTAGAGTTATGAAAAGTTCTCTAACTTAACATTCGAAGGGCATTTGGTTGGTACCACAACGGTACTCTCTGTGAGGTTTTTTCTTTCTTTGTTCCGCAGATCTTTGCCTAGGGTATGTGAGGACTATGCAACTTACTATGATTTTCGGCATCATCAGTCCACATGAAAAGACAAAGGAAAGCAATATCTAATATCCAATACGCGATATGTAATCTGCTAATATCTTTTCCACAAATTGTTTGCGGAAATTTTCAACAGCTTTACCTGCAACTTTGTCTTCATTTGGAAACTACAGGCAGTTCACATGAAAAGACGGCCCAAAATTTAGGGTCTAATCTCCAAGTCAAGTAAACCATGCAAGTTTAAACGGCCCTGTATGCAAGTTTGGCTCAATAAGAAGACTTGTGTGACTTGGCGTGTTTTACACGAAAATAGGATCCTTAGAATCTTCCTTCTTCTTCTCATTTTTTTTTTTTTTTAAATAACAAAATTATCCTAATTATAATTAAATGTGCTGAGATTTTATTTACTTGTTTAATAATGTGAGTGGTTTAAAATACCCATATATATGTTGAGAGGTGGTTTAAAGACAAAGGATAGCAACATCTAGTATCCAATACGCGTTATGTAATATGCAAATATCTTTTCCATAAATCGTTTGCAGAAATTTTCAACAGTTTTATCTGTAACTTTGTCTCCATTAGGAAACTTAAGGTAGTCGTCATGAAAAGCAGGCCCCTAAATTTATTGTATCTTGAATTTTCTTCTTCGGGCAGGACTGTCTAATCTCCAAGTCCAGTAAACCATGCAAGTTTAAAAGCCCCTGTATGCAAGTTTGACTCCATTGGAATTAAGAAGACTTATGAGTGTTTTACACGAAAATAGTTCCTTAGAATTATCCTTTGACTCCATGCAAAGACCTTTACCAGAAATTATTTGAAGACATTTAAACGGCCGTGTATGCAAGCTTGACTCCATAAGAAGACTTAGCCACTTAGCGTGGTCCACACGAAAGCAGGGTCCTTAGAATATCCTAATTATAATTATATGTGCTGAGATTTTATTTATTTATTTAATAACAAGAGTGGTTTCCCTCAAAAAAGAAAAAAAAAAAAAAAAATAATATGAGTGATTTAAAATATCCACATGACGAGAAATGTATCACTCAGTATCAGTAAAAGGGTAAATGATTGTATGTAACTAACTCGATGATGGATGGAATTTATAAAGAGGGTTCTGTTGGTCTCTAATGTGAATGACAACTCATTAGAGTAGGCATCAAAAACATAAAGACTTCAGATTGTAATGAAAAATTCCCAGGGTTTGGTTTAGTGATTCCTAAAATTTCATGAGATTTATGAGATCCTGAATTTGAAATCTCTTGTCAGATTCTTGAGGCTACCCCTATAGGACGGAGGACTGCATACACCCAAGGTAATAGTCAGATACTCGAAGAGGTCTAGACACCCTCATTTGTTCAAAAAAAAAAAGGTTTGTAGAGTGAAAATTGTATATATGTCGAATTGAATAACCAGAAGTATTTATAAGTCTTAAATTACAAATTGTCTCAAAATTTTAAGCTACTGGGATATGGTAGATTTAATCACACCCTTGGTGCAGTGGTCACTCCACAAGTATAAATTGTTTGTAAGGTAATAGTCAGATACTCGAAGAGGTCTAGACATCCTCATTTGTTAAAAAAAAAAAAAAAGTTTGTAGAGTGAAAATTGTATAGATGTCGAATTGAATAACCAGAAGTATTTATAAGTATTAAATTACAAATTGTCTCAAAATTTTAAGCTACTGGGATATGGTAGATTTAATCATACCCTTGGTGCAGTGGTCACTCCACAAGTACAAGTGTTTGTAAGGTGTGAGGGGCAAGGGCCTGGGTTCAAGTCTTTAGGAGGGAGTTTCACACACATATACACTTAGATTAAGTTAAAATAGAATTTCTATCTTGTATTAAAAAAAAAAAAAATCACGTGGGAATTTAAACAGGAGGTAGAGTGGAGGAGATAATGATCATACTTAAGACCTTTTGCTTTGATACAATATTAAATTACCGATTGTTTCAAAAACTTAAACTATTAAGATATGATAAATTTAATCATTTACGCTTCGTTTGTTTTGATGGAAAACATTGTGTAAGGATAGTTTTCCTTGTTTTCCAGTGTTTGGTAGCATCAGAAAAAATGAGTCAAAGGAAAACTATTTTTTATCAACATAAAAAGTATGGCTTATTTTAGAGATTGTCTTCCACTAATTCTTTTTGAAAAACAACTTTATCTTACAGCAAGCTAAATAAGAGAAGTTAGAAGATTGTTTTTCAACTCATTTAAGGTTGCTACCAAACATAAGAAAATGAGATAGTTTTATAAAAACCACTTTTTGAAAAATGACTCTTTTTCTAGAAAACATTATTGCCATACTCCTTAAGAACAAACATACATGAACAAATATACTTATTCCAATTTTCGAGAGTTATGTCCTTTCCCAAAAACAATTTAATTACTAATTCTCTTATAGAATAACAAATCCTACGAATTTGAAGTAACGGTATCTACCAGGTGGGTGTTGTTACACACATGTACCATATTATGGTGTATTGTAGGAGACCCCATTTGGAAATGACTTGTGCACTATGATTAACCCTAATAAACAAAGTCTCTACATGGAAAGGATCTCATAAAATACGTGTATTAATAAGGATCTTCTCCACAAGGAAACGCCTTGACCGCCAAGAAACAAAGGTCAGTTTTACACTACTATAAAAACCCAAAAAGTCTCAGAAATCAAGGTACGCATAATTTACCCCAGCTCTGGAACTCGAAGGGCATTAAACTATAGGTTCAAACTCTCGCCGCAGCTGTGGAACGCCTTACTAAGTAGAACCATGATCTAGAGGAGAAACTGCGCCAAAGGAACGCAGGGCCTAACACTTATGAGGAGGAGGAAATTGGTACCAATGCCGAGAGAAGGGACTAAAAACGACAAGACACCAGCTGTCTGTCCATCACAGATATAGCTCCATTATACATGGTCATGGAGATGTAGATGATGAAGGAACAGATGGACTTCATGATGAATGCCCTCCGTGGACGGGTGTCAAACTACTTCGATGAGCTGGTCCATCGGACGAACTCACCCTTCACTACACCCATCACTTTGTGCCCCCTTCCACCGAAGTTTCGTATGCCACAAGTTGAAGCCTACGACGAATCTAAGGAACCCCTTAGACCACCTAGAGTCATTCAAAACCCTCATGCACTTACAAGGCGTGGCGAATGATATCATGTGCCAAGCTTTTTCCAACTACGCTAAAAGGTCCTGCATGGTTATGGTTCAGCAAGTTGATGCCCAACTTCGTCAGTACCTTTAAGGAGCTGACCGCACAGTTTGCCTCGCACTTTATCGGGGGGTATAGGCATAAGAAGTCCACCACATGCCTGATGAGCATCAAACAACAAGAGGATGAAACGCTAAGATCTTACATGACCCACTTTAACAAGGATGCCTTCTCAATTGATGAAGCGAACGACAAGATATTCGTTGTTGCATTCACCAATGGGTTACAGAATGGGAAGTTCCTATTTTCCTTATATAAAAACAACCCAAAAACTGTGTCGGATGTACTCTGCCGAGCTACTAAGTACATGAACGTAGAAGACGCACTGCTAGCCCGAGAAGAGAAGCCTAAGAATAAGGAAAGGCAAAAGGATACACTGCAGAATAGGGGATGAAAGACAATAGGAACTGGAGACCGACGGGAGGATAGGCACTCTAAATCCCCCATTGGAAGGTTCACAAGCTTCACCTCGTTAACTACCCCGATCG
Source organism: Quercus gilva (assembly GCA_023621385.1). Classification (NCBI taxonomy): domain Eukaryota; kingdom Viridiplantae; phylum Streptophyta; class Magnoliopsida; order Fagales; family Fagaceae; genus Quercus; species Quercus gilva. Next base: position 66,012,159 of record CM042481.1, read on the forward strand.
ATCAAGTCCTTATGCAGATCAGGGACGATACGACCTTGATGTGACTTGGCAAGCTGAAGGGAGATCCCAGTAAGAGGTCCAGAGACAAGTACTACTATTTTCATCATGATCACGGTCACAACACCTCTGAATGCTATGATTTAAAGCAACAGATAGAGGCCCTTATCAGACAAGGAAAGCTGCAACGGTTCGTCAGCAAGGAGAAGATGGACCTGCCACTAGAGCAGGCTGCCTGGAAGGAGAACGCGCGTCTTAAGCCAAGTTTCATCTTAAAGATGGCACGAATTGACAACCCCATAATTGGGTTCACAGAGGAAGATGCTTGACACCTCCACCACCCGAACGACGATGTGCTTGTTATTAGCATACTGGAGGGGACTACAACATTCACCAGGTCCTAGTTGACAATGGAAGCTCTGCTGATATCCTCTACTACCCGGCATTCCAGTAGATGAGGATTAGGAGAGAACGGCTGGTACCGACCAATGCACCACTCATTGGGTTCGGAGGAACGAGAGTGTACCTGCTTGGTGTTGTCACATTGCTCGTGATGGTTGGTGATTACCCACAACAAATTACTAAAGATGTTACATTCTTGGTCGTTGACTGTTCGTCTGCCTACAATGCCATACTGGTTGGCCTACCCTCAACTCGTGGAAAGCCGTAACTTCAACCTATCACCTAATGATCAAATTCCCCATTAAGTATGGAGTAGGAGAGGTACGCGAGGACCAGATAGCAGCACGCAAGTTTTGTTTAGCAATGCTAGAGATGGACGACCACTTACAGACCATGACGGTAGAAGAATAACGAACAGTTGCAGAGCCCATTGAGAGGTTAGAGGAGATACTCCTCAATGACTCCAGACCTGAGCGAATTATCAGGATTTGCACCCTCACCAACTAGCCAGTTCGTCAAGCACTCACAACATTCCTAAAGAAGATCCAGGATGTCTTTGCTTGGAGCCACGAAGATATGCCTGGGATTGACCTTTCAGTCATGGTTCACAGATTAAATGTATCACCTTTTTTTCCCTCTATCCTGCAAAAGAAGCAAGTATTCGCCCAGAAGTGAGACATGGCTATAGCAGAAGAGGTGTGAAAATTGCAAGAGGTAGAGTTCATACAAGAAGTGTACTATCCCGACTGGCTGGCCAACGTGGTGATGGTTAAAATGGCCAATAGGAAGTGGAAAATGTGTGTAGATTTCATGGACTTAAATAAGGCGTGCCCCAAGGACAACTACCTACTTCCGTGGATCGACATCTTGGTAGACTCGACAATAAGCCACCAGTTGCTGAACTTCATGGACTCTTTTTCTGGTTACAACCAGATCAAGTTGGATGAGGCTGATCAGGAAAAGACCTCATTCGTCACTAGCCAAAGTCTCTTCTACTACAAAGTGATGCTATTTAGTCTTAAGAACGTGGGTGCAACGTATCAAAGGCTAATGAACAAAATGTTCGTACATCAGATTGGGAGGAACGTTCAAGTTTACATGGACAATATGTTAGTAAAAAGCTTGTGGGAAGATGACCATTTGGACAACCTTAAGGTGACCTTTGATACCTTTCCTTTCACTCTTATAACATGAAGTTAAATCCAAACAAATGCGCATTTTGGGTGACGGCCATAAAGTTCATGAGGTTCATGGTGTCCCAGAGAGGTATTGAGGTCAACCTGGACAAGATATGGGCCATAATGGAGATGATGCCGCCAAAGAACATCAAGGAAGTACAAAGCCTTAACAATAAGGTAGCTGCGCTGAACAGGTTCGTCTCAAGAGCAACGGACAAATGCCTACCTTTCTTCCACACATTGAAGAAGTCCTTCGAGTGGACGGCTGAATGTCAGCAAGCATTCGAAGACCTGAAAGCATACCTTTCTTCCCCGCCATTATTAAGTCCTTCCAAACCAAGAGAAGAATTGTTTCTATCTAGCCGTCTCCTTGGCCACCATTAACGTAGCCTTAGTCAGAGAGGAGGATAGGGTACAAAAACCTGTATACTACACTACTCGAGTGCTCCAAGGTACAGAAGAGAGGTACCCACCGATGGAGAAGCCCGCCTTTGCCTTAGTGACCACGGCTCGTAAGCTCAAACCATACTTCCAAGCCTATACTGTGGTCGTCCTAACGGACAAACCTCTGTTAGGTTCTAAATGTTTAGAACAATTGGCAAATCGTGAACACAAACTTGTCTAGATATAGATCTTAGAGTCTATAGGTTTTATTAGACAATGCTCAAGGTGATTCAAGTCAAGATTTAAGAACATACAAGTTGCAGGAAGAAGACTTCATATTCTGCCTAGTTCGATCGATCGAAGGACAGGCTCGATCAATCGAAAATCGTATTTGTAGAATTTTAAGTCGGCCTAAACAGCAGCTTAAGCCCATGAAGGATTAGGGTTTCAGATCTACTTCTTCCACTATATAAAGGAAACCCTAAGCCACGTTTTTGAGAGCTTTTGAGAGAGAGAAGAGAGTGCCTCTTTTTTCCTAGGGTTTTGTACCCAAACCTCTCTAAGCTCTTGTTGCTCATATTGCTGTTTTGTGTAAATCTCTTATGAGATCTAGAGGAGCGTTCCTTTACACAAAGCTTAGGGTCTTCAAGGAGGAGATGTTATCTACACCTTGATGATCAACTCAGTTGCTACCATTGGAGCTTAAAGATGCACAAGCAGGTGTGCTTGTATTTGCTAGAGAATCCAAGAAAGAAGGAGTCCATGGTCTCGGAGCTTGCACGTGATCGTGTTAATAAGTTCTACTGGTGGGTAGCAATAAGAAGTCGAGCGTGGGGACTTGTAAGTCTTATTGTATGAACTTCGATTATTTCATATAGTGGATTCAAGTTTACCATGAGGATAGCTAGGTTAAATCCTCCCCAGGTTTTTACCGGTGTGGTTTCCTAGGTCATCATATCTTTGTGTTATTTATATTTCTGCTGTCATATACTTGATATGATTGTTTGATTGTGATAACATAGATTTGCATAATTTGACTAGTTAATCACTTGGCTAATTAACTAGGTTAATCAAATTGTTATTTAAGGGTTCTAAAAAATCGTACAAGTGGTATTAGAGCGGGTAGCTCTTCTTGTTGTAGATCTTTTGATCTCTGAGCTGATCCTTGACCCCTGTTGTCATGGATAATTTGAAGTGTCTTTCTGATCATGTTTTGGCTCATGCTTCTGTTGATTTTATTGATGTCTATGAAACTCTTTGTAAGGAATTATCTAAATCCTTGAAAATTTCTAAGAAATTCAAGGAAGAGTTAAAATTGGCTAATCTTGAAAAAGAGGAATTAATTGTGAGATTGGATGAGTCTAATAAAAAGAATGAATTTTTGAGAAATCAAATTTTCTCTCAAGACGAGAAGATGAAAATCTTGGAACAAGAGTTAGTTGAATCTAAAGCTAAAATTGAAAATTTGACTAGTGCCAAGCCTGCTGTTGATAACAGAAGTGTTTATGTTTCTCTTAAGCCTAAAACTGAGAAAGTTTATATCCCTCCTTTTAAGAGGAATAATAAAGAAAAGGCTTATTTTGCTAGGTTAGACAAAGGCAAAAATTCTGATGTAGACGCTGAAATTTCTAAACCTATATCTAAACCTATTGTTAGAGAGCATAATAAATCTGTTTTTGTGCCTACCTGTCACCTTTGTGGTGTTGTTGGTCATATTAGACCAAATTGTTTTTTGTTGAGGCAAAAACCAAAATCTGATACTAGATTTGCTGTTAGGAATACTGATATTCCTAAATTTGTTTCTGTTTGCCACTTTTGTGGTCCGTCGTCACATTCGTCCTAATTGTCATAAGTTGAAATTTAAGCATTTTGTATGTCAATCTAGGATATGTGATGATATTTCTCCTGCCATAAGTTTAAATAAATTGTTTCATATGCTTTTGAAAAATTTAAGCTTGTTGGCTTGTGAAAGGAAATTGCAGGATTTTAGTCTTTCTCAGAAGATTGGTATAATCCCTCAAATACACTCTGCTTCACATGGATTTTCACCTACAAAGCCGAAGAATCGTGCTATATGGGTGAGAAAAGATTCTTTAAGGTGAGTGTTGCTGACTTGTCCCTGATTTAATTCTTTCAATTGTTTGTGGACATGTCTTGTTTTTGTTTTTGGTTGTTTTTTTTTTAGGTTGTTTTTTATTAAAAAAAAATCCAAAAACATTGAAAATTTTCGAAAAGACAAAAATATTTTATTTTGTGTCTTGTTTTATTTGTTTTGAGGATTACATGAATTATTATATCTCTCTCTTGATTTAGAACATACTTGACATTGTAGAGAAACTTGAATAGTATGTGTTATATAAGTGCTAAGCTATTTCTAATTTTGTGTGAGTATGTACTAGTTTGTACGTGTACTCAAGAGTTAATTAAGAAATTGATATTTCTTATTTGTGTACCTTCTATAGCTTAGTTAAGCACTATCATGCATTGCTTTGCATTGTTCATTTAGCATAATGCGTGCTTTTTATTTTTGGTCATAAAATTTGTTTTTAAACCAAAAATATTGTTATTTGTTTTGTATTATATATCTTGGATTTGTAATCAAGGTTGGCCACCTTATCTTTACATAATGTGTTTATGTACCTTGTTTAGCTTGGATGAGCTTATTTATTGCACTTTACTAGTGAAGCTTTGTAGTGCATGTTGTGTGGGAAAGATGTTTATGGTTTTTGATCACTTGATCTTGATCTTGAAGTCACATGCCTTTGATTGTCAGACTTGATCCTTTTGAGAAAGGCATAAATAACCATCTCACCACTGTTTACTAACCAATCATGAACACCTTAGTGCATATCATAAGATTTTGTACTCAAGAAAGTGTAGCACATGCACAAAAAGAACATAAGGTGTAGCCTCAGTTTAAATGCTAAAATTGGTGTGTACATTATTGGACTTAATGTTAAATCAAATAAAATTAGTGTGTACATTAGCCCAGCTATTTTAATAAGTTTCTGCTCAATTAAAATTGGTGAGTACAACATGAGGCAAATTAAGAAACTTACATGATTGCAAGCTTTTATCCTAGGAGATGTGAGAGTTATATGATGTAACTCTTTAAGTGATAGTCTCTCTCAAATTTATGTGATGACTTTTGTAGACTTTGTGTTTGATTTCTATTCACATATCACCTCACATGTCTCTCAAACTTTTGCTAGTTGCACACACTACACAAGTTGCTCTTTGCTAAACTTGGTACATTTAATTGTGTGTGATATTATTGTGGCCATCCAAGATTAAAAGTTCATTGATCTTAATGCAAAATGTGTTTAAAGACAACACTGTTTTTCAAGGTTTAAATTCAAGGTTTTTTGAAAAACTTTTAATCTCATACTCATGCACTTCTTTCATAAAAAAATGTGCTTTGAGGAGTTTCTGCATTAAAATGCTATGTTTTTCAAAAATTTAAATTTTTTTCAGATTTTTGATTGATAGATAATCAATGTGCACATATTTTCTCTACTCATGCAACTATTTATGGGTCACATAGTGTCAAGTTTGCATTTATTGAAAGAGATAATATTTTTCTTCATGTGTATCCTCACCTTAGTTTTTCACTTTGGTTTGTGTGTTTTTATTTTTCCCCCCTCCCCTTCTTAACTTTTCCCTAACACTTTTTCCCAAAACATGTTTTGTTTTTCCTATTTGTATAGGGGGAGAAATGTTGTTTTTAACCTTTGTTGTTCATAGGGGTAGTTGTCTCTATTTTCTATAGAGTTGAATTGTTTTGTGTTCCCTTAATTCTCTATTTTGTCTTATCCTCTGTTTACTCTTTGTTTGAGTTGTCTTTGTCAATATGTGACAAAAAGGGGGAGAAATAGTTGATATGTAGGAATCCTGTCTGTTTTGTTTAGGGGGAGTTAATATTGTTTTTGATATATCTAACTTAGGGGGAGAGTTAGTTTGCATATTTGTTGATTTACTGTTTTTTTTTGTCACACATGCGTTTATGCGTTTTGTTTAGTGTTTCATAAAATATACAAGTTGATTCAGTCGTGCTGCTGTCTACACTTGCAATTGATAGATAGTAATTAGGTTGAATTTGTTGTAATTTGGGTAACATTGTGTAATTGGACATTTTATTGTATTGGGTTATTCTTGTATTTGAGCATTTCATTGTTTATGTAAGTTTTGTCACGAATTGCCAAAGGGAGAGTTTGTTAGGTTCTAAATGTTTAGAACAATTAGAAAATCGTGAACACAAACTTGTCTAGATATAGATCTTAGAGTCTATAGGTTTTATTAGACAATGCTCAAGGTAATTCAAGTCAAGATTCAAGAACATACAAGCTGCATGAAGAAGACTTCATACTCTGCCTGGTTCGATCGATCGAAGGACAGACTCGATCAATCGAAAATCGTATATACAAAATTTTAAGTCAGCCCAAATAGCAGCTTAGGGTCCGTTTGGATACCGCTGAAAACTGAAAACTGAAAACTGAAAACACTGTAGCAAAATAATATTTAAATATGTGAATAGTACCGTGGGACCCATTTTTAATGAAAAAGTTGCTAAAAAGTGAAAATTGTGGGTCCGTGAACAGTAAAAAGTGTGGAGAAAAGTCAAAAGTTGCGGCTACTGTTCATTGAATAGTAGCCGCAACAGTGATGAACAGTGAAAATTTGGGCTGGAACGCGTGGAAAAAAAAAAAAAAAAAAAAAAAAGAGACAAAACGCGAAATTGAAAGACGCAGACGCAGACGCCGAATCCAAACGGAGACTTAAGCCCATGAAGGATTAGGGTTTCAGATCTACTTCTTCCACTATATAAAGGAAACCCTAAGCCACATTTTTTAGAGCTTTTGAGAGAGAAAAGAGAGTGCCTCTTTTGTATCTAGGGTTTTGTACCCAAACCTCTATAAGCTCTTGTTGCTCATATTGCTGTTTTGTGTAAATCTCTTATGAGATCTAGAGGAATTTTTCTTTACACAAAGCTTAGGGTCTTCAAGGAGGAGATGTTATCTACACCTTGATGATCAACTCAGTTGTTGCCATTGGAGCTTAAAGATGCACAAGCGGGTGTGCTTGTATTTGCTGGAGAATCTAAGAAAGAAGGAGTCCATGGTCTCGGAGCTTGCACGTGGTCGTGTCAATAAGTTCTACTGGTGGGTAGCAATAAGAAGTCGAGCGTAGGGGCTTGTAAGTCTTATTGTATGAACTTCGATTCTTTCATATAGTAAATTCAAGTTTACCATCAGGATAGCTAGGTTAAATCCTCCCCAGGTTTTTACCGATGTGGTTTCCTAGGTCATCATATTTTTGTGTTATTTATATTTCCGCTATCATATACTTGATATGATTGTTTGATTGTGATAACCTAGATTTGCATAATTTGACTAAGTTAATCACTTGGCTAATTAACTAGGTTAATCCAATTGTTGTTTAAAGGGTCTAAAAAACCTTACAACCTCTGCATAGAGCAATGAGCACTCCTGAAGCCGCTAGACAGATTGCACTATAGGCAATTGAGTTAAGCGAATTTGATTTACAATACCACCCATGTATCGCCATAAAGGGCCAAGCTATCGTTGACTTCATTGTTGAGTTTACCAATATAGAAGGCCAAAGGGTAGAAGGGCACCCTCAATGGAACATTCACATGGATGGATCGTCCAACAGGCAGATGGGCAGAGCAGGTATAGTACTCCACTCACTGAAAGGGGACAAGATCGAGTGCATGGTTCGACTTAACTTCCCTACAACCAAAAATGATGCGGAGTACGAAGCTCTAGTGGCAGGATTGGATCTCACCAAAGCAGCAGGAGCAACAAATGTGGTTATTTATTGCTATTCTCAGGTGGTCACGAGTCAAGTGAACGGTGACTATGGGTGCAAGGGTGAACGGATGAAAAAGTACTAGAGCAAGTGAGAAAGTAAGTGCACAACCTTCAAGTCAAATTTGTTCAAATCCCAAGAAAAGAGAATGAATACATGCTTATTCCCAGTAAGATATTTTCTTTCGTTCAGATTTCACCATTGATAGATGGCATCAGTGTGCAGAAAATAGACTCGAGAAACAACTAGACCACACCCATAGTCTCTTACTTAAAAGGAAGCTAAGGATTCAGGCAGCATGATTCTTACTTATCAACAATGTCTTGTACAAAAGAGTCTTCTCTCGCCCGTACCTAAGGTGCCTTAACCCTGAGGAAGCAAACTATGTCATAAAAGAAGTCCACGAAGGGGTCTACAAGAATCATTCAGGATCACGGTCTTTAGTGCATAAGCTAATTCGGGTAGGATATTATTGGCCTACCTACAAAAGGATGCCCAGTATGTCAAAATCTGCGACAAGTGTCAAAGGTACAGCAATGTCATCAGACAGCCAACAAAGGAGCTCACTTTAATGAAGGCCCTGTGGCCTTTCGCTCAATGAGGGTTAAATATCATGAGCCCATTCCCAATAGCAATTAGACAATTGAAGTTCCTTGTGGTCAGCATAGATTAATTCACCAAATGTGTGGAAGTCGAAGCCTTCGCCACTATCACGGAGAAGAATGTGCTAAACTTTGTCTAGAGAAACATCATCTGCAGGTATGGTATACCTAGAATATTGATCTCAGACAACGGAAAGCAGTTCGACAACGACTCGTTTAGGGATTTCTGCTCACAGTTGAGGATTAAGAATCACTACTCCCTCCCCCCCCAGCCCACCGTTACGCCAATGGATAAGTTGAGGTCATAAACCGATCATTGCTTAAAATCATCAAGACTCAACTCAAGGGGGTAAAGGGTATGTGGCTGGAAGAGTTTCCGAGCATACTATGGGCATAAAGGACGACGGATAGAACACCTACAAGGGAGACACCATTTTGACTAGCATACGCAAGTGAAGCCGTTATCCCAGCCGAGGTCAGACTCACAAGCTACAGAATAGAGAACCATGACGAGGGCAGAAACGACAAGGCTATGCACTTACAACTTGATTTAATGGACGAAGTCAGAGCAACGACCAAACAAAGGTTAGCGCGGTATCAGGACCTCATGGCCAAGCACTACAATTTCAAAGTCAAATACAAAGATTTTCAAGTTGAAGACCTCATTTTGAGGAAGGTGCGGGTGCCACAAAAGATTCCTCCCAGGGAAAGTTAGGACATAATTGGGAAGGACCTTATAGATCACTTCATGGTAGAGGAAATGCACCTACCATTCAGAGACGCTAGATAGGCAAAAGTTGCCCCAACCATGGAACGTAGAGCACTTGAAGAGATACTACCAATAGACAACGGCACGAACAACACCACTCCTCATTTCCAGTTTACTTTCTTTTTTAGCTATGTTTACTATCTACAGTACCTTTTTAGCCCAAAGGGCAGCTTTCCATTTTTTAAAAACAATTTTTTATGCATGTATTTATCACAATAAGAGGAGTTATTCAGATATGTCATGTGTATGTCTACGACTCTACAATACTACGTTTATTATTAAGTCCACAAGTGGATAGGTTCATCCCAAAGGATGCCTTGAAAATATCAAGTCCATAAGTGGACGAGTTCATCCCAAAGGGTGCCTTGAAAATATTAAGTCCATAAGTGGACGGGTTTATTATTAAGTCCACATATGGACGAGGTCATCCCAAAGGACCCCTAAAAATATCAAGTCCTTAAATGGACGGGTACATCCCAAAGGATGTCTTGAAAATACCAAGTCCTTAAGTAGACGAGTTCATTATTAAGTCTTTAAGCAGACAAGTTCATTGTTAAGTCCATAAGTGGACGATACATTCCATGGGATGGAAGAAATCCATTAAAATGCAATGGCAAGAAACACATTCAGACATATGAACAAAAGTATAAGCGACGGATATAAACAACATTATATAAAAAAGGCCCATGAAGGGAAATTGTCCACGTTTGATGCCCTAGGGGCGATGGTGAAAACAACCCAAATATTGTCCTCCCAAAAGATTTGTACATTAAAAAGAAAAGGGAAAAAGGATAATAAATTGACAACAAATTCAAAAAGAAAACAAATAGTCTATGGCTAATCGATGAGGGTCTCATCTTCCTTCTGAGTCTCTTTAACTGGATGGGTCTCGTCTTCAACGGACTTGACCTACTCACCTTGGAGAGCAGTCTCACCACCACCTTGAGCGTCAGGCGTAGGGTCGTCTGCGAACAACTCGTTAGTACTATCAGGGTCGATGGATCGGGTTGGGGTTTGGGCCGTGGCATCAATGGTAATCTGGGATAGGTCAAAGTCGGGGAAGGAAGCCTTGACCTAACAAAAGCAGTCATTGAAGCCGTAGGCAAAAGACCCTCCTAGCTTGAAGAGAAAGGCATCGGAGTCACAAAATTCCTTTACCACATCCCCTTTGGCACGAAGGACTTATTTCCTTAACAAGGAAAGCTTCTCCTCCTTGTCCTTAAGGATGTTCTTTAGCACCTCTATTTTTACCTCCAACTCCTCCAAGAGCTTATTTGTTAGATCAAGTTTGTTAACCTAGACCTCTTTCCAAGCCTCAAGCTTGCGCAACGATGACTTCGTAACCTTAGCCTTCTCTCTCAAAGGGTCTACCACAATCTCTTGGGACATGCAACGGTCCATCAAGCCCTTCATCATGAGCACCCCCTGAAAAAAAAAAATCAAAGTAAAGGTTAGAAATAGGGGTAACAACAAGACGGGAAAGAGAGAAGGACGGACATGCACACCTGTGTCAAGCTGAAGAAACCTGTCTCTCCTATGGTCTTAGTTGCATGGTTGCCTAAGTCCTTATAATCATCGTCCTTGATGATGGATGAGAGTTGCTGGATAGTATATCACGAATCCTCGCGGAGGAGGATGGGGCACTTCTTAGAGACGAGACCCTAGCCTATCATTAGACCTTTTCCTTTCCCAAGATCGGATGAAGGGGGCAACTTGTTGGTATGAGGAGTCCCCCCTGACTGTTGACCCTGTCACCACCTTGGGCTTTTAGGGGGACGATCAATTTTATTTGACGGCTTTCTCATAATGAACAAGTTAGCTGGACCTGTTCCCTTCAGGGGCACGCCTTCCTCCTGCTGCTTCTTCACCTGTGCAGTTGCCTACTGACGAATGTATGCCCTCCTCTTACCGTCTTCCATTTCTGCGCCAAGAAGGACGAAAAGAAGGAGTTAAACAAGATACTAAAAATTGAAGAAAGAAGTGTAAATGACGGACTTACGTTTGCATGCTTGACTATTGTAGCGATGGGCAGCAGCCACAGGCTCGGGACCCTCATAGTACCAATGAATGGTGTCCAAAGTAACGAGTTTTTTCCACGTCCTCTCCTTCAACTTGATGTTAAAGATCTTTTCCAAAAAGCTCCACTACTCAAAAGTAACCTTTGTACGGTCCTGAGCTGCAATAAGGGACGGTTAGGCCAACATATGAAACAAGAAATAGAAAACAAAGTTTAAAACAGACGAACGCCTACCAGACGGAGGCATTATACTCCAAGTTTTATCAACAGGCATATTCTCCCGATCATTAGGGTGACACATCCAGTTGTCCCCCTGAATGAAAAAGTACCAGCTCTTCCAATTCTTGTTTGAATCAAGAGTCTCACACACTGGCCTAAATGACGGCTTCCTTGGTAGACGTGGAAGAACTCCTCTGCCGTTAACCGCACTCCACATTAGTCAAGACCCCATATAGCACTTCTGCCCCAAGGAAGACTCTCCAAGCATTTGGGGAGATCTGGGTGATGGCTAGCCCCAGGTACTGAAGCAAACGATGGTGAAGAGCATTTAAAGGCAGTCTAAGCCCTGCCTTAAACATCTGCTCACACACCCCGACGTTTTTGGCATCTTGGTAATAGCATTTTTTGAATTTGAAAGGTAGATGGATGGGGACGTCAATGGGAATCTGATATCTATCCCGAAGGGTCTCAAAGTGTGGTCTCTTAATGGTGGAGTTAAATTCATTGACTGTCCACATGAGGGGAAGGAGAAACTACTTAAGACCATTAGGACTTATGGCGGATTTAATAGCGGATTCAGCTTTATCTACGATTTCTTCGTTGTTTGAATCCCCATTGTACCATTCTCTGACCCATCCACGTCCAAATCCTTATCCTCCTCCTTAGAAGGTGAGTTGGCAGACGGAACCCTTTTATCGTAAGAGGTGTTGGGGTTGTCATAACCTGACGGATACACCTCATCATAGCCCGCTCCTTCGTGGACAGATGATTGTTCACTCAATGCTTCACTAGACATGTATTACACCTACACGTGACAGATAAACTCCTAAGACTTTGCAGATCTACATATGCAACAGGCATACAATATTTAAAGTAAACAACAAAAGAAAATACTTAGTATAAGACAAAGGATACTTACAATTGCAAAAAGGCGATGGAAACAGCATAGCAGACAGGCACACTGGGACGACGGCATGACAATTTCTGGCAGGAGACAGTAGCGCTCTGACACTGAAAATTAGTTGCGGAAAGTGAAAATGAAAGCGAAAAGCAACCTATATATAAGCAGACGGCACGAACGACAAAGAGACGCCTCAGTCCGAGTAACCAATCACTAAAAATGTGCCACGTGCCTCTTGCAATAATGACCCTAAGCTATCTTGTCACTCAAAACATAACTCCCTAGGATTGGGTTAGGCTGTCACTCCACATATCCGTTTGGGAAACAGGCGACAGATCCGTAAAGTGAGGGTGTAGCTGAAGGGGATAAAACCCAAGGTAGACGGATCCAATCAATGGAGCCAATCTTAAGTGACAGTGCTAAAGAAAGGGATGGTCTAAACACACTGATGAATAACGGGTAGAATGGATCGTGTCCTGGACGAAGGGGAAGGAAGACAGACGGACTCTCCATAGTGGACAGATTCCAATAAGACGGATGCAAGGGAGATGGTTGGCAAAGCCACGTGGCACCTACGTGGCCTAAGTGGTCTCCAAGAAACCCCATATGGAAATGACTTGTGCCCTACAATTAACCTTAATCAACAAAGTCTCTACATAGAAAGGATCCCGTAAAATATGTGTATTAATAAGATCTTCCCCACAAGGAAACGCCTTGACCGCCAAGAAAAGAAGGTCGGTTCTACACTACTATAAAAACCCAAAAACCCTCAGAAATCAAGGTATGCATAATTTACCCCAGCTTTGGTACTCTAAAGTTGTGAAAAGTTCTCTAACTTAACTTTCGGATGGCATTTGACCGGTACTACATCAGTACTCTCTGTGAGGTCTTTTCTTTCTTTGTTCTGCAGATCTTTGCCTAGGGTATGTGAGGACTGTGCAACTTACTATGATTTTCGACATCATCAGTCCACATGAAAAGACAAAGGACAACAACAATATCCAATACGCGATATGTAATCTGCTAATATCTTTTCCACAAATTGTTCGCAGAAATTTTCAAGAGCTTTATTTGCAACTTTGTCTCCATTAGGAAACTTCAGGCAGTTCACATGAAAAGAAGGCCCAAAATTTAGGGTCTAATCTCCAAGTCAAGTAAATCATGCAAGTTTAAACGGCCCTGTATGCAAGTTTGGCTCAATAAGAAGACTTGTGTGACATGGCGTGTTTTACACGAAAATAGGATCCTTAGAATTTTCCTTTTTTTCTTTTTTTTGGGAAAAAAATTTACTTTATTTATAATTAAATGTGCTGAGATTTTATTTATTTGTTTAATAATGTGAGTGGTTTAAAATACCCATGTATATGTTGAGAGGTGGTTTAAAGACAAAGGACAGCAACATCTAATATCCAATACGCGTTATGTAATCTGCTAATATCTTTTCCACAAATCGTTTGCAGAAATTTTCAACAGTTTTATATGTAAATTTATCTCCATTAAGAAACTTAAGGTAGTCGTCATGAAAAGCAGGCCCCTAAATTTATTGTATCTTGAATTTTCCTCTTCGGGCAGGACTGTCTAATCTCCAAGTCCAGTAAACCATGCAAGTTTAAACGCCCCTGTATGCAAGTTTGACTCCATAGGAATTAAGAAGACTTAAGAGTGTTTTACACGAAAATAGTTCCTTAGAATTATCCTTTGACTCCATGCAAAGACCTTTACCAGAAATTATTTGAAGACATTTAAACGGCCGTGTATGCAAGCTTGACTCCATAAGAAGACTTAGCCACTTAGCGTGGTCCACACGAAAGCAGGGTCCTTGGAATATCCTAATTATAATTATATGTGCTGAGATTTTATTTATTTATTTAATAATATGAGTGGTTTCCCTCAAAAATAAAAATAATATGAGTGGTTTAAAATATCCACATGACGAGAAGTGTATCACTCAGTATCAGTAAAAGGGTAAATGATTGTATGTAACTAACTCCATGATGGATGGAATTTATAAAGAGGGTTCTGTTGGTATTTAATGTGAATGACAACTCATTAGAGTAGGAATCAAAAACATAAGGACTTCAGATTGTATTGAAAAATCCTAAGGGGTTGGTTTAGTGATTCCTAAAATTTCATGAGATTTATGAGATCCTGAATTTGAAATCTCTTGTCAGATTCTTGAGGCTACCCTTATAGGACGGAGGATTGTATACACCCAAGGTAATAGTCAGATACTCGAAGAGGTCTAAACACCCTCATTTGTTAAAAAAAAAAGTTTGTAGAGTGAAAATTGTATAGATGTCAAATTGAATAACCAGAAGTATTTATAAGTATTAAATTACAGATTGTCTCAAAATTTTAAATTACTGGGATATGGTAGATTTAATCACATGGGGAACCATCACACACCCTTGGTGCAGTGGTCACTCTACAAGTATAAGTGTTTGTAAGGTGTAGGGGGTAAGGGCCGAAATTCAATTCTCTAGGGGGAGTTTTACACACATATACATAATTAAGTTAAAGTAGAAAATAATAAAAAAATAAAAAATCACGTGGGAATTTAAACAGAAGGTAAAGTGGAGGAGATAATGATTAGGCTTAAGACCTTTTGCTCTGATACCATATTAAATTACCGATTTTTTCAAAAACTTAAACTATTAAAATATTATAAATTTAATCATTTACGCTTCGTTTGTTTCGATGGAAAAGATTGTGTAAGGATAGTTTTCCTTGTTTTCCAATGTTTGGTAGCATCAGAAAAAATGAGTTAAAGGAAAACTATCTTTGATCAACATAAAAAGTATGGCTTATTTTTAGAGATTGTCTTCCACTAATTATTTTTGGAAAATAACTCTATCTCACAGCAGGCTAAATAAGGGAAGTTAAAAGATTGTTTTTCAACTTATTTAAGGTTGCTACCAAACATAATAAAATGAGATAGTTTTATAAAAAACACATTTTGAAAAATGACTTATTTTCTAGAAAACATTATTGCCGAAACATACAGAGCATTAACCACCCAATTCTAACAATAGTCAATAACATACTCCTTAAGAACAAACATACAACAAGCATCCATGAACAAATATACTTATTCCAATTTTCTAGTGTTATGTCCTTTCCCAAAAACAATTTAATTACTAATTCTCTTATAAAATAACAAATCCTACGAATTTGAAGTGACGGTATCTACCAAGTGGGTGTTGTTACACATTTACCATTTTATGGTGTATTGCAATATTCATGTACGAGCAGTGTAGTTGGTTAAGTAGTGGAATCCTACATTGGATATTAATGAGAAGAAAGAATGGTTACTCATACCCATTGAGCTTAAATCTTTTGGGTTAAGTGTGTCTTTATATGTTATATTGGTATTAAAAGAAAGAAAAAAAAAAAAGACTTTTGAATGCTTTAAATCATTGTAGGCTGCGTTAAACATGAATTACTTGCATTAACACAACTATTTTTCAATTTAGCTAATTATTTGTGATAGAACTAATTGTAGAAACTCATTTGGAAATATACTTGATAAGCTATTCAAATTTAACATACTTAATAGAAGCGAGTCACTTTTGATCAATAATTGCCTTTTTTTTTTTTTTTTTGTTGCATAAATGGGAAATATATTAGATAGACAGAAGTCTTACAAACAGAAATATTACAACAGCACTACAATGCAAGGAAACCATATCAACACACAAACTAAATTGAAACAAGATAAACACAATCCAATCAACACCAAATCGAAGAGAGGAATAGCTGAAACCAAACAAAACACTACTGGATCCTTATTAACCACGGCGACTCCGGGATGAGACAAAATATTTGCATTTTTGTTCTGAAGAGAAATAACTGAAGTATTGTGTCATTCTTTCACTTCATTATCTTTCTTCATTTCTTTATGTTTTCTAATATGATTTGTGTGTATATAGGTTTCAGTCTTGCTAAATATTTGTTGAAGGATTTTTACTATTAATTATTGAAATCAATATATATATACACTTATAGGTTTAGTGTATCAAAAGTATTTTTCATATTTATCATTCATATTTGTTTTGCAATGAATTTTCATTAAGTTACACCATAAAATACATGTTTGTGATATCAGCCAATCTGAATGCGTGGGTAGTCTCAATCTAATACTTTGTAATATATGATTCAACCGTGTTCATTACGGCAACTACATGTCCATTTTAAGGTTCGGTTGAACTTGAATTAGCTTCATTTGTGATCTATAAAGCTGACGCTCCTAGCAAGGAGGACTGGCATTAGTTTCATGTAATGAAAGTTGTCGCTTAAAAATGTTGTACATCAAAGTGATGAGAATGGGAAGGGAAAGGAAGCAAAATTAGTAGCTGCTCAATTGTTGTAAATTTTTAAATTAAAAAAAAAAAATTTGTTGTAATTAATATGTACACAATTAAATTGATTTATTTTATAAAAAAAAAATTGCTGAATAATTTAACTGATGTTGCAGTCGTGGAAAGGTCATTAGTTTCATTGATTAAAAACTATCAAATGGCAATGTTGTGCATTGGAGAAGGGTGAAGTAAGCAAAAGACGTAGTTACTCTATTGTTGTACATCAATGTGATCTATACTATTGAAATGATGTCATAGCCAAATATCGATGAGAATGGTCAATTAACAATATTGATTATGAAATTATTATGTTTGTACCAAGCTCCACTTTAGGCTGCGTTTAGTTCAATGTAAATCGAATTTCGAGTATAAAATGACTCTCTAATGTTGTGGTTTACAAAAGTACTATCAACATCAATATGTTTTTCATTATTATTATATTTTTTTGGGTACGAGCAGATACATTCTTTTTAAATATTTTTTGGGATTGTGCTAATTAGTCATTTATTTGGATTAAAAAAAGTATGTGTTTTTTTGTTTGCGGATAAAAAAGGTAAAATAAAATTAATTAATAGTATAATGCCAGGTCATTGCGCGGGTACAAGTCTAATATTGGAAAATTGTGCACCCCATGTAAAGAAAAAGACGTGATATTCAGAGAGTCAAAGTCATATTTGCTTGACAACGCATGCAAATATGCATTTAAAATAAAAAAATAAAAAAGTTAGTGTGAAAGTTCCAGCCACCATCTGACATTTCGTGAAGAGTAGTCCAATTCCATATTTGTCTTTAACCCGAAAGAAATAAGTAAATAACTACCCATTGACGACGAAAATTGGTGTGTAAGAAATTAATGGGGTAGCTTAAACATATTATAAATATATATTGTTTTTGAGAAACAGCTTAGACATATTAAGATAGTGTTTTGAATATGTTTTCAACTTGTAAAACAAAGACCATTACAATGTCTAGCTTAAAAAAAGTATTTTCGGTCCTCCTTACGGCCGTCTTGGCTGTGTTACATTCCTCATTAGATGTTGCTTCTCTTTCTGTGAAGGCAGAGGCAAACGCAGAGGCAAACGCTCTACTCAATTGGAAAGCCAGTCTTCAAAATGAAACCCACTTACACTTGCCTTCATGGACTCTCCATCCAAATAATGCTACCAATTCTTCGAGTAATCAAAATAAAGGCTCCATCCCATGCAGTTGGTACGGCATTTCATGCAACCAAGCAGGAAGTGTTATTAGATTAAACCTGACCAACTCAGGCTTGCAAGGTACGCTCCATGAATTTTCATTCTCATCTCTCCCCAACCTTACATTTGTTCATCTTAGCATGAATGAACTCTTTGGTACAATCCCTGTTGAAATTAGCAACCTGTCCAAACTTATACATCTTGATCTATCCTTCAATAACTTATCGGGGGAAATCCCACCACAGATTGGCCTGCTGACCAATCTTGAGGCCCTGTACCTAGCTAAAAATCAATTGAATGGCTCGATTCCGTGGGAAATAGGTCAGTTGAAATCTCTCACTGAGCTTCATTTGTATGCCAACCACCTCCATGGCTGCATTCCTGCTTCATTAGGTGATTTGAGCTACTTGACTAATTTATATCTCAGCAATAATTCCATTGTGTGTACCATTCCTGCATCTTTAGGTAATTTAAGCAACTTGGCTTATTTGTACCTACGTCAAAATCAACTTTCTGGTTCCATTCCTCCAGAAATCGGAAACCTCTCCAATTTATTTAAATTTGACATATCAAGAAATAATCTTACAGGTCTCATCCCAACTACTATTGGAAACATAGAGAAGCTAACCATGTTGCATATGTATGAAAATCATCTGTCTGGCTCTATTCCCCAAGAAATAGGAAATTTGAAGTCTCTTATCTCTTTAAGCCTTTATTCAAATAATCTGTCTGGTTTGATTCCCACATCACTAGGTGCTTTAAGCAACCTAACTGTTTTACACTTGTACGACAATCAACTTTCGGGCACCATTCCTGAAGAATTAGGAAACCTAAAGTCCATAAAGGATCTTGAACTGGGTGAAAATAAGTTGACTGGTACTGTTCCAAATTCCTTGGGTAAGTTGAGCAACTTAGAAATTTTATTCCTCCCTGATAACCAACTTTCTGGTCTCATTCCGGAAGAGATCGGAAATCTAATGAACTTGAGTTTGTTGATATTGGATAACAACCACTTCATTGGGTTTTTGCCTCAAAACTTATGCCAAAGTGGATCTCTCCAAATAGTAACTGCAAGCAACAACCATCTCACAGGTCCAATACCCAAAACCTTGAGAAACTGCACGAGCTTAGTTAGAGTCCGCCTTGAAAGAAACCAAATCTCTGGAAATATATCCGAAGATTTTGGTGTCTATGAAAACCTGCAGTTCATAGAGCTAAGTTACAATAGTTTTTATGGTGAAATATCACAAAATTGGAGTAGGTGCGCACAACTGACTAGCCTACGGATTGCTAGGAACAATATCACTGGTGGCATACCGCTTGAAATTGGAGACTTCGCTCGACTTCGATTGCTTGATCTTTCTTCAAATCGATTGGTTGGGGAGCTTCCAAAGGAATTTGGAAAGTTGACTTCTTTGCAGAAGTTGATGTTGAATGGAAATAAACTTTCTGGTGGTATACCCTTAGAGGTTGGATCATTTGCGAACCTTGAGTATCTAGATCTATCCACTAATAGATTTGGCAAGTCAATCCCAGCAACTATAGGGAACCTTTTGAAATTACATTACTTGAATATGAGCAACAACAAGTTCCACCTCAACATTCCAGTTCAAATTTGTGAATTAACTCATTTGTCCCAGCTAGATTTAAGCCATAACTCACTCGAAGGAGAGATACCTTCACAAATCAAAAATATGCAGAGCTTGGAGTTGTTGAATGTCTCCCACAATAACCTCTCAGGTTTTATTCCAGCTACTTTTGAAATGATGTATTGGTTGTCTTGTGTCAATATATCCTATAATGAATTAGAGGGCCCTCTTCCCAATTGCACAGCTTTTCAAGAGGCTCACATAGAAGCAGTACAAGGTAATAAAGGACTATGTGGAAATGTTACAGGATTGCAACCCTGTAAGGCAAGGCATATTTTAGAAAAGGGACATAAAATCATTTTCTTTATCATTTTCCCTCTTTTGGGAACACTTTCACTTTTATTGGTATTCTTTGGAATTATCTTCTTTGCAAAAAGAAAATGGCAAAATCCACATACAAACAGAACAAACAACGTTGACAAGAAAGAAGTGTTTGCAATATCATCTTTTGATGGAAGAGCAATGTACCAGGAAATCATTGACACAACCCAGAATTTTGATGCTAATTTTTGCATTGGAAAGGGAGGACATGGAACTGTCTATAAAGCCCAGCTAATATCAGGAAACATAGTCGCAGTGAAGAAACTACAATCCTTGCATGATGGTGAGATTGCACAACAAAAAGAGTTCTTAAATGAGATAAGGGCATTAACAGAATTACGACATCGAAATATTGTTAAATTTCATGGCTTTTGTTCACATCCACAACACTCTTTTTTGATTTACGAGTACCTTGAAAGGGGTAGCTTGGCCACAATTTTGACCAATGATGACAGAGCTAAAGAGTTGGATTGGAATAAGAGGGATAATATCATCAAAGGTGTTGCTCATGCTTTGTCTTACCTGCACCATGATTGCTCACCACCAATTGTTCATAGGGACATATCAAGTAAAAATGTTTTGCTGGATTCAGAGTACGAGGCTCATGTTTCAGACTTTGGCATAGCTAAGCTTCTTAATCAAGACTCGTCCAATTGGACTCCACCTGCTGGCACATTTGGATATGTTGCACCAGGTAATGTACTTATTTGTTCAATCAATATAGAACATAGATCATATGCGTACATTGGCATAAAATTCTTTTTTTTTTTTTTCTTTTTTTGTAGAGCTTGCTTATACGATGAAGATAACTGAGAAGTGCGACGTTTTTAGCTTTGGAGTTTTGGCTATTGAAGTGATCAAAGGAAGGCATCCTGGTGAAATCATCCCCATTCTATCTGCTTCATCTGTAGAGGAGAATTTATCGTTGAATGATTTGTTAGACATACGCCTTCCACCTCCCACTCTTGAAGTTGAGAATCAATTGATACTCATCATAAAGCTTGCAATTGCATGCTTGCATGCTAATCCAGAATTTAGACCAACAATGCGCATGGTCTCTCAGGTGTTATCAAGATGAATTGCACTTTCCTAGAGCCATCCATAGTCTGACTAGAACAAGCAAGGATATGAATTATATGGGATACTATTTTGTTGAATTTATGCTGCTAAAGGCAATTGTTTGTTTTAAGATTATGTTTTTTTCTTTTTCTTTTTTTGATGAACTATTTTGAGACTATGTAATGCCTAGAGTACTACTAGATTTTAAATTGCAAGTATCAATAAATTATTACTATGAAGATACATGTTTGATTGGCCATTTTGGCATGCATTATAAAGGTTTCGAATGTAGTAAAATAGAGATTTGCACGAAGGAATTGGCTTTCAAAAAGAAGAATTTGTTGTCATGGGTCATGGATGCTCCTCTCCTTGCTTTTGAATGCATATTTTAGAATCTATTTTTTACTTATTATCATTTCTTTCTCAAAGTCAAGTTTCTCGCTTCTTGCTTTACTTTAGTTTTCAGTTGATAAGTAGCTTATGAATGGTCGTTTGTAACTTGCAAACCATCTATAAACAATGATGATTAAAAGTATAGACAAGCTTAAGCGCATTAATCCCAAACAACATTCAATGATCAGACAGTAAATAGTACGAAACTGTTATCCTCGACCTATAATGAGTAATTAAGGATCAGTTACAAACAGAAAGCATTGGGATCAAATGGCTATCATTGAGCATTAATTCCTCCAGCTACAATGTAACGTTATACTGAGTATTAACTCAGCATAAGGCTGTATAAAGTCAAGAAAGACAGGTAAAAAGACACGAACACACAAATTGCGCTAAAGATTATAGATTTCTAAAGAGTATAAGCTAACTTAAGCATTGGAGGGTTCTTGGTAGGCCTCAAACCGGTGCCACAATCTATTTAGTGCTTTCTTTTATACAGGATCTCAGGTCGCCCATCGTACTGACAAGGAGCATACTAACGAGGCAAAATTTGGCTTCATCAGTTTGGCGCTGTCTGTGGGAACCCGACCACAAGCTGTTGAATTCTCTACCGACTAAGTTCCTCAAAACCGATGGACACAACTACGACTGCTCCACCAGATTCGATGGTGATGGCCCAACAAATTCAAGCACAGACAGCTAATGTGCAAGAGTTGATGAAACAGAATGAAAAGTTGAAGCAGAAGGCGCATCCCGAGGGCACGAGTATATCGCAATCTTGACGCAACTGCAATGACAATGACGATGAAGCCTAGAGTCCAGAGAATAGCAAAAGGGAAACTTCAGAATACAACGGGCTGTCAACTCGCAGTAGTGATCAAATGATAAAGAACATGAAGAAGGAGTTAGACAAAGTCAAAAACACCATGAAGGATAAGAAGTAGTAAACCTTGATGGCATGATCAAGAGGACAAACTCGCCTTTTACTGCCAATGTATTGGGATATCCTTTGCCTCCCAAGTTTTGTCTTCCTCAACTGGAAGTTTATAATGGCATTAAGGATCCCCTAGATCACATAAGGGCGTTCAAAACAATTTTGAGCCTCCAATTAACCCCAAATGAAGTCATTTCCAAGACATTCCCAGCAACCCTTAGGGGAGTAGCCAAGGTGTGGTTCAATAAACTGCCTGCGGCGTCTATTGCAAATTTTGACCAGCTGAGTGACTCCTTCATCAGTCACTTCATTGGAGGCCAATGCCATAAGAGGCCCACCTCCTATCTGCTAACTGTGAAGAGTAGGAAGGAGAAACCCTGAGAGAATATATGAAGCATTTCAACAAAGTAGTTCTAGAAATTGACGAAGCAGATGATCAGGTGATAATGATGACCTTGCAAGCCGAGTTGAATAATCTTGACCTTATCCAACTTGCAAAGACTCCTCCAACCAATGACAGATCTGTTGTTCAAAGCATAAAAATACATGAATGGGGAAGATGCACTGACTGTAAAGGGACTGATGGGTAAGCGAAAGAAGGAAGAAAATGTTGAGTCCCAAGGCAAGAAGAGGGATTACAAAGATAATCTCACAGAAGCCAAGATTGGCAAAAGTGGTCTGGACATATCATCAAAGAAAATGCTGAATTTCACTGCTTTGTTGACACTTGTGGACAAGATTTTCATGCAAATAAAGGACGACCCTGCACTGAAATGGCCTAAACCATTGAGCTCATCCTCAAAGCAGAGAGATACAAAGAAATATTGCCACTTCCATAAGGACCATGGTCATTATACTAACGAGTGCCGAGATTTGAAAGAGCAGATAGAGGAGTCGATCTAGAGAGGAAAGCTTTAGAAGTTTGTTAAGAAAGATTATCAGGCCTACTAGTGGATAAAGGAGAAGTCTATTGACGACCATAAGGAAGAAGATTGGGACAATCTTAAGCCGATCATGGGAGAAATAAGGACGATCACCGGAGGATCGGTCGTTGGGGGATCATATAAGTCCCTAAGAAAAGCAATCCAAAGGCAGGTAAACAACATTCATATCAGATACCCAATGGCAAAACATCATCGTACTGGGAATAACGACATTGTTTCTTTGAGCTAGATGTGAAGGGGATCAAGCAACCACACGATGACTCCCTTGTCATTATTCTAACCATTGAAGAATGCTGGTGGATAATGGAAGCTCGACAGATGTAATGTACATGATGACTTTCTAGCAGATGAAGTTGGATCCAAAACACCTCAAACCCTTCAAATCCTCGTTGGTCAGTTTCAGTGGAGACCGTGTTTACCCAAAGGGCATCATTTCATTGCGAATTACAACAAGGACTGACCCCGCTCAGGTGACGAGGGTGGTAGACTTGATCGTCGATTGCGCTTCATCTTATAATGTGATTCTTGGACGACCAATCCTTAACTGCCTTAAGGCTACAACTTCCACATACTACGTGAAAGTAAAATTCCCAACCCCCCATGGGATTGGAGAAATCACTGAAGACCAACTTTTAGCTAGGGAATGTTACCAAGCATTCCTGGCGTCTAGAGAAAATCACACTTGGATGGTAGACAAGGAACCACCCAAGCCCATGGAGGAAGTGGAAAACATCGAGCTAGTGGAAGGAGACCCATCCAAGGCCACCAAGGTAGGAAAAGAGCTCCAACAATCCTTAAAGGACGAGCTGGTGAACTTTTTGAAAAAGAACTTAGATGCCTTTGCATGGAGCCATGAAGATATGTCAGGGATTGACGAACAAATAATAGAGTATAGTCTCAATGTCGACCCAACAAGCCCGTTCAATAGAAGAGATGAGTATTCGCTCTAGAATGGAATAAAGTGGTTACAGAAGAGGTGGAAAAGCTTTTAGCTGCAGGATTCATTCGAGAAGTCTACTACCCCAAATGGCTTGCCAATGTTGTCATGGTAAAAAAGCCCAACAAAAAATGGAAAATGTGTGTGGATTTCACCGACTTGAACAATGCATGCCCCAAAGACAGTTTCCCCCTTTTTAGAATTAACCAGCTCGTTGATTTAACAGTTGGTCATGAACTGCTACCCTTCTTCGATGCTTTTTTAGGTTACAACTAGATCCTAATGAAGAAAGCAGATCAGGAGAAAACTACGTTCGTCACTAGCTAGGGCCTATATTGCTATAAAGTCATGCCGTTCGGACTGAAGAACACAGGTGCCTCCTACTAAAGATTGGTAAACCAGATGATCAGCAAGCAAATAAGAAGGAATATGGAGGTTTATGTGGATGATATGCTTATAAAAAGCAAAGAAGCCAAAACCCACCTTGAAGACCTCCAAGAGATGTTCGATACTTTAAAAATGTATAGAATGAAGCTCAACCCTGCGAAGTGTGTTTTTGGGGTCTCATCAGGAAAATTCTTAAGCTTCATGGTATCTCAGCGAGGAATTGAGGCAAATCCAAAGAAGATTAGAGCCATACTTGACATGACTTCTCCCAAGACAGTCAAGGAGGTGCAAAGGCTGACAGGGCGGGTAGTGGCATTAAACAGGTTTGTCTCAAAGGCCACTGACAAATGTTTCCCCTTCTTTAAAACTCTTAAGCAGGCTTTTCATTGGACGGACGCATGTGAGGCAGCCTTCTAGAACCTCAAGGAGTATTTAGCCATGCCTCCATTACTGAGCCCGTCAGTAAAAGCAGAAGATTTGTTTCTGTACCTGGCAGTATCACAAACAACAGTCAGTTCAGCATTAATCCGTGAAGAATCCAAGATACAATGGCCCGTGTATTATACAAGTTTGGCTTTCTAAGGTGTCGAAGTGAAGTACCCACGCATAGAGAAGATAGCCTTCTTGTTAATTGTGGCTTTAAGGATGCTTTGTCTATACTTCTAGGCCCATGCCATCATAGTTATGACGAATCAACCAATACAAAAAGCAACGAGCAAACCAGACACTACAGGATGCATGGTCCAATAGGTTGTTAAGCGAAGCCAGTTTGATATTGAGTACAAGCCAAGAACAGCAATCAAAGCTCAAGCTTTAGCGAAATTTATTGTAGAATTCACTTTTCCAAACCTTGTCTGGGAAGTAGAGTATTGGACAATTTTCATAGATGGCTTGTCTGTTGCAGGGCTCGGAGGCGTCGATATCATAATGACATCACCAAAGAAGGACGTCCTTAAGTATGGAGTTCAACTCCAGTTTCCAACAACAAACAACGAGGCAAAATATGAAGCAATTCTTTCTAGACTAGGAATTGCAAGAGCCTTGGGAATCAAGAATTTGAGATTAAGGATTGGTTCTAAGCTAATTGTTGGGCAAATAACCAATGAATACGAAGCAAAGGAAGAGAGAATGAAGAGATACCTCAAGCTGGCGACACAACTCATTGACGAATTTGATGACGTTAAATTCGAGCAAATCCCAAGGGAAAACAACTCAGTTGTTGATGAGGACACTAAATTGGTGTTAACTGAAAATGCCACAGCAACGACAGAATTGCTCATGGAAGTCCAGACAATCCCCAGTACCAACGAACTACAGACCCTCTCAGTCCAATGACCAAACACTTGGATGGACCCGATCCTTTCTTACATCAGAGACAGCCAACTCCCATCTAATATGCCAAGAATGTATTGACCCATTGTGATGAATTAATCAATTAATTCAATTTGCATGCAATACACGTGGTAGCACAAACAAATTACCAACTAAGTAAATATGCAACGAAAAATAAATTTGACACGGTGATTTGTTTACGAATGGGGAAAACCTCAAAGGCAAAAAACCTACCAGGTGATTTTAAGGTCACCACTTCCGATAATCCACAATTATCACAACAAGTGGTTACAAGTAAAGGAATCCAAGTACCTTATACCAAACTACAGTTGAACCCTTACCCCAATACCCAATTAGACTTGTTCTGTAGTGACAATCTCTCTTTTTAATGCATGGCTCTTAGTACATGACTAACCAATTCGATGCACAGATCCAAGTACGTGACTAACACTCCAACTTATTATTTTAAGGTTTGATTGTTTATAAAATTATAATTTATTAATTTATAAAATTAGTAAATAATTACAATAAAAAATTATTTTAAGGTTTGATTGTTTAGAGTTTAGACTTTATAAGTGTTTAACTATTTTAATATTTTAAAATTCTCTTTGTACTTTGTGTTAATTTCTTAATATGAGATATAGAATGAGTTAGCAAACACAAACAATAATAAACAAAATAATTCCTCAATACAATTTTTTTCTTAGTGATAGTCTAATTAAAAAAACTCAACACATTGATAAATTAAATACAATAACCAAAACCAAAAATCAAAACATACAGAAGAGTCCAAAAACTGAGAATATAAAAAATAAATAAATAAAAACTTACATAAGAGAACCAAGAACTTAAATGGGTGTCCATTATTTTGATTCTTTACCGTAAACTTCCTTTAACATAATATCATGCACACAAATTCAAAAGCAGAGCACAATAAGTAAGATGAATTTATTAGATTAAAATACAAGAGTAAGTTGGATTTTGAAAAAACAAAAATACAACAACGTGGGGTGTATTGTGTGTGATTTAATTATAGAGATGACTTATTAGTTAAGAGAGATTGTATCGAAAAACCATGGCTGAATATATATAAATTTTGAAAATTTTGATGATAGACTTTTAATTGGAGTATAATTTAAATTCTAAAACTTAGATGATAAAGTTTTATCTTAAATTAAATTATTATTAAATCCTATCCCTTAATTAAGTCCTTTGTAGTTAATATCCCAATAAAATATTAATTTAATAACATACAACTTAAAGGGGGGAAAAAATTCTGGATTGTGCGGGATTTAAGTTTAGAACATTTTTATAATAGACTTTTAGTTTGAGTAGAATTTAAATTTGCTGAAATTTAAATGATAATATTTTACCTAAATAAAATAGTTGATAAATATTATCCCTTAATTTGAGGAAATATATCCTAATAAATAATATAAAATTAATTTACTAATTAGTAGTCATTTGGCACAACCACGGTTTCTAGAATCAACTTTTATTATTATATATATAGTATATGATATTATATGATTTATGAGTTATGTGGTATTTAACTTTAAAAAATTTTGATGATATCCTTTTAGTTTTATTTAAATTAAATATTTGTTAAATATTATCCCTTAATTTGAGAAAATATATCATAACAAATAATATAAATTAATTTAATAATTAGTTGTTCTTAAGATGTTGTTAGGGTACATTTTTTTTTACACCTAATTTTATTTAAGTACCACCTATTTATTTTCAAACACCACTAATAAGTTATTGGGCTTTCACAAATATTTTTTGCCCTATTATTATGTTAACCACAAATATTTCATATCTTATTATCTAAATTGGGTCATATTATAAACTATCACAAAAGGCCCAAAAAACTCATATCTTATCAAATTTTATTATTATTATTATTATTATTATTTAGTTAAGCCCCAAACCAGCCCTATGAGCCCAATACACATATCCCATTATATTTAAAGTCCAAGAATACTTATACTTGTCAATATTTGAAAAGCTCATGATTCAAGTCTATGGCAAAATAATTTTATCAATAGAATTCAAATTCATAATCAAAGCCCATGATTTAAACCCACGACAATTTTATCAATGGAATTCAAATCCATGATCAAAGCCCATGATTTAAACCCATGACAATTTATTTATCAAAAGCCCAATTCTCTTTGGCAATATCAAAAAAGCCCAATTCTCATTGGCAACATTAAAAACTCAGTTCTCGCTAACAATATCAAAAAGTCCTATTCTCATTGGCAACATCAAAAACCCAGTTTTCACTGGCAACATCAAAAGCCCAATTCTCACTGGCAATATCAAAAGCCCAATTCTCATTGGTAACATCAAAAACCCAGTTCTCATTAGCAATATCAAAAACTCAATTCACATTGACAATATTAAAAGCCCAAGCTAACTACTTGGCACTATTTTATTAAAAGCTCAAGGTTACTAATACTTGGCAAAATACTACATTATAAGCATTACACTTTAAAGTCCAATAATTAACAATGTTTTAAGTTCTTATAAACCTATTACTATAATACTAAAAGCCTATGAAATCTATCTTATAAAACCCATGGTAACTATTTATGTTACGTGACACTATTCATTTTTCTAAAACCCATGGCAAACATATATCAAGCTCATGGAGAATTATGAATTTGTGTTACTAATATAAAAACTCATGGAAAGTCATGATTTATCTTAAACCCATAATATTTATTTATTTCATACCATATCATAAACCCATGAAATTTATATAAGAACTCATAGTCATTATTTATCTTACATCACAACATTCATAATATCTATTTCCAAAACTTATGATCATTATTCACCTTACAAGCATAATATGATTATCTATAAAAAAACCCATGAGAATATCACATAATTCCACTATAGTGGTTGTTACCATATTTTATTTGAAACCCATGGATATTGTCTCTATTTAAAACCCATGGTAAATATTATTCCCAAGAAATATTAGAGGTCATTATTTAAAAACCCCAAAGAAAATATCGTTTACTAAATAATTCATGACAAAAATTATGAAAAACTATTCAAATTTTTATTTAAAGCCCATGGAAATTAATACCCAAAACCTTTCACAAATATTTATTAAAGCTCATGAATACATTTAATTTTTACTAGCAACTAAAGCCCATGTGGAATAAAAATACATGGCAATATATGGTAGTTTTGTCCATTTTGCAGGGCTCACAATGAGAAAGCAAAAGGATAGACCCAAGTGGAGAGAACCACCAAGTCAGAGGCCCACCAAAGTGCTCAACCCTCATGGCCAAGCCTAATATGAAGTCTCAACTAAAATAGCCCATGTGTGCAAACTGACTCAGCTGGAGAACTTCATTCAGTTTTGCCTTTCATTGGAGGTCACTTCAAGAAGCAACCAAACTCCCAAACCAAATTAGGAGCTGGCCACCTGCCCCACTACCAATTCTGACGTGAACAGTACCAGAGGCGGACAAGGCTAATGGGCAATAAATATCATGCTTTCCCAAGTTTTGGTCACAGATCAAGGAAGCCATAACCAAGACCTCCAAGCTCATGAAATCTTCAACTAAATAGTTTATTTTATTATAAAAAATGTATGTAATTGATTCATGAACCAAGACAATGAATCCTAAAGTGGAAAATTTGGGAACATGTGGTTTGGAGGTCATAAAGAGATCCCTAGTAGAACCTTCTGAAGTGGACTTAAACTTTGACTCCTAGCTTGGGGTGTTGAATCCTATTTTCTAGGGTCCAAATCTCAGTTACAGCATAAGGATTCCTCCTTTATACCTACCTTAATCCCATTTGCTGAACACAATCTCAGAATTCTTAGCATTTAATGCAAGATTACCCCAAATACTCACCATGTGTCATATTACCCAAAGAAGCAGGACAGCCCCAAAAGCAAATCTCCCATTTATAGCCAAATCCTAAGATAATTATGTCTGCTATTCTACCCCTAATCAGTCCTACATTTTTGGACTTTTGTTAATTAATACCTCCCTAAACACCACTATAAAAGGGTAAGCACACCAGCCCACAAAACACACACCAACCCCAAGAGAGATGTTCAAGCAATAAATGTGGTAGAATTCATGGGACAAGCCTTAAGGACCGTTTGAGGAGAGAAAAGGGGGAGGAGGTGTTGGATAAACGATAAAGGGTCATAGAGAATAAAAAATTTTGGACATGTGCCAATTGTTTCAAACTTCCAACAACACATCCCTAATAAGAAATGGTAAAAATCTCCAAAGATGGATTGCAGCAATGAACCGTATTATAAGTCAGGACATAGGAATTGCGTCCTAGTTATAGGTATAGGTACCACTCTTTTGATCCAAGTCTAATTGAAGTAGACTATGAATTCAGAGTTAGGATACATGCTTGGGAAAATGTTAAGCACTCAAAGATCAACCTCCATTTATACCTCTTAGTCATATTTTAATAAGGCCCCAAATGGGATCTCTCCAAAACATGCATAACAATTTGAAATTAATAAGCTGAACAAAAATAGATAGGTGCAAATGGAACATGTATTGGGGTAGGTGTCCTACTTCTAGGGTTCATCGTAGTAGCATATACTACCAGTATGGGTGTTATTGACTGCGTCGATTCGGACATTTGGGGGCGAGTTTCAATTTCTTCTCATGAATGTGTTCAATACTTTGCCA
This sequence comes from Quercus gilva, assembly GCA_023621385.1. Lineage (NCBI taxonomy): Eukaryota > Viridiplantae > Streptophyta > Magnoliopsida > Fagales > Fagaceae > Quercus > Quercus gilva. Next base: position 66,042,658 of record CM042481.1, read on the forward strand.
CTTTCATCGATAAATACTCTACAAAGGCATGTCTTTATTTTGTAAAGACAATTTTAATTATGATTTTACATTATTTAAAAAATGGTATCAATTCCTATATATGCTTGATTTTGTTATGGTAGCGAAGCATATTTTTTTAACAAAATTGTAGTGGTCAACATAGGTGCAGACAAATTTGGTTGTAGAGACGATGATTATTTTTCTCAATAAAAGCTTTGCTTAGATGAAGGCAATGCTATCGCGATCAAGAAGGAAGATAACTTGATGGAGTTTGAGTAAAAGTGGATATTTGTTGATAAAATTGCCTTTAATTTCTATTTGGACATGGTTACCTGTTTGGCTTTTCTTGGTGTGAAGGGAAAGTTGACTTGGTTACATTTTTAGGGTTTTTTTTTTTTTTGGAATGAAAATCTAATCCTTGTTGAAGAAGTAATTAATATTTATAATCTACTAAGAAATAGGATTTGAAGGCTTATACATAGAGAGCATGGTAAAAGGTTAGGTGGATTTGGCCCATGGCTTCTTCGATATGGTGAGAAAACTCTTTAGAAGAGTTCTCCTAGAGAAAGGAAGATTCTTAGAAGAAGAGTTATTTCAAGAGATGAGAAGATTCTTAGAAAAAGTTCTCCTAATAGAGGAAAATATTCTTAGAAGAAGGGTAATTTGATAGTTCTTTTGGGTTTGAGCGTTAAAATTATTATTTAGCATAGTAGATTTGATCCCTCTCTCTCTCTCTCTTTCTCCATATGAGGTAGGCAATTTACTGAACCACATAAATTTCTTGTATGCTTTATGTGTGTGCTTGTTGATTTATTTCGCTTTACAGTGATTTATTCAGATACTTAAGTGTTATTGCGTAACAAGTAGTATGAGAGCTTCTACCATTGCATACCGAGTAGTATCAGATCTTCCACCATCACAATTAAGAAGTATTGATAAGCAATTTCAAGTAAATAATTAATCATTGTCCTACATTTCAAAACCAAAATGGATCATGTGCCATTGAAGTATAAAAATATTATCTCCACACAATAGCTTACTTAAGGCATCTCATAAGTTCACTTGTACTAGAAAAGAGGAAGACATACTTATAATATTCTTGATAATCGTAAATTGCTATAAAAGATAAGACATCTCCGTTACTCATCATATCACACTACCAATGGAAGAAATCAAACAAGTCATATTTACTCACTGTAGTAGGAATCATAGTGCAAAATAATAAAACCTGTAACACCATAGCAGTATTAAGCGTGCTTTCATAAATTCAAGTTATCTAAAACTGCTAGGAGACATCAGATAAAAGCCAATGATCAAACAATTCAAACACCTCTGAAGAGTTGTATCTTACTTGTCTACCCTTACCTACCCTGTCTTAGTATCTGGCTTTAAAGATCAACACTTAAAAGAGTGTACAAAAGCAAAATTTGCTCTGTATTACTTCTTGAAACATCTTAACTGTGTTGGATGCTAGAATTTTGACAAGTTTATTATTTTTGTTTCTGTTTGTTTCAACTTTAATATGTTCCTACTATATCCATTTAATTGTAATGACATTATGAAAATTGTTTGGACTATGAAAGAGTTCTCAAAATCTACTCTTGGATTGAATGATGTTATGACAAGACCATCAATTTTCATACCAACTTAGATATATACATATTGTATTGTATCATTTTTTTTTTTCCATGAATTAACTTCTCTTGAAAGCGTTTATCTTAGACTACGTATGATGTTAGTATTACAAGATAAGGAATTGTAATGTGCATAAATGACTTGACATGAGATTCTACTATGTTTTGTGATTCGCTTAACTTATTATTTTGAATTGTTAATGTACAATTATATGTACATTTACAGTTTTCGAGGACGAAAATTTTTTAAGGAGGGAGGGATGTGATATCCCACACCTCTAAACCTAATGACTAAGTATGGCTGTGTCATCTTATTAATAATCGTCATGACATAAATGGATATTAAAATAAAAGAAGTCTACTTAAATAATGTGGAAGGTAAATAATGGTGCTGTTGCAGAAAATATTGAAAAGCAAGGACTTAGTGCAATTAAGTAGAAATCTAAGGACCACTTTGCAAATAAAATTTTAAGTTTCCAACCATGACACCTCTTGCTTCTATCATAACACCACCAGCCTTCCCTCACACCACCTCCTGCTTCACCATGCAACTATCTAATTTGCAATCAATTGCTGCCCAATTCTTCCAGAATCTTACACTATATAGCAGCCAATATTTTAGATAGCTAAAACATGAATTGAATAGAAAAGAAAAGAGCAATTATTGTACTAGGCGGCACCTATTCCTACCAAATATTATCGATGTTGAGTTCAATTTGAGTAAGTGATAGTTCCATAGTTTGATTCTTCCTTAGCTATGTGGTTCTTTGTTTTGTGATGAAGATTTATTCTATGAATAATTGTACTTACTATTGTAAAATAATAGAAATAGATAAAATAAAGTAAGAAGAAAACAAGAAATATATATTGATAAACTCTTATATTCAAGTGGTCATCCACAATTCTTATGATCTCTCTTTGATGTGTACAATAACAGTAAAGTAATCCAACATATATATAGGATTTTAGAATGCTTGTAGAGTTTATGGGATAATGAGTACACTTATGGATATTCATCTCCCCTATAGACACTTATGGATATACATCTCCCCTATAGACTTTACACATCTCAAATAACCTTTTCATTGCCCAAAGTTTACACATTCCAATAAGACTTTATTTCTAACACTCCCCTTTGGATGACCACTTTCTAAGAATATGCCTCGTTAAAACTTTGCCATATAAAAACCCTATGGGAAAAATTTTGGCTAAGGAAAAAGAGTACAATATTTTTGTATATCTTCTAGTGCCTTAGGATTGCCTCATTAAAACCTTGCAAAGGAAAACCCAGTGGGAAAAATCCTTAGCGAAGGAAAAAGAGTACAATCAACACACATCCTTTAGAAACTTTACTCCCTCTAATGAGTATATCAAATATCCTTAAGTCGACGCATACCAATGTTGTGCACCATCTTCTTAAAATTCACAGTTGGTAATGGCTTAGTGAACATATCAGCCAAATTATAACATGATTGTATCTGCTTGACATCAATATCGCCACTCTTCTAGAGCTCATGTGTATAAAAGAATTTTGGTGCAATATGCTTGTTTCTATCACCCTTAATATATCCTCCCCTAATTTGAGTGATATAAGCGGCATTATCTTCATATAATATCGTTGGACTTTTTTATGATTGATGATAATCCACAGTTCTCATGAATATGTTGAATTACCGATTTCAACCAAAAACATTCACGACTCACTTCATGAATTGCAATAATCTCTGCATGATTTGAGGAAGTAACAGAAATTGTTTGCTTAACAAATCTCCATGAAATAGCAGTATTTCCATAAGTAAATAAATATCCTATTTGTGATCGGCCTTTGTGTGGATCAGAAAAATAACTTGCATCAACATATCCAACTAACTGTGGTTTTGATCCATTTGGATAAAATAATCCCAAATCAGTAGTCCCACAAAGATAACGTAAAATATGTTCTATTCCATTCTAATGTCTTCGAGTTGGTGCAAAACTATACCTTGCTAGTAAGTTAACTGCAAATGCTATATCAGGTTGTGTGTAATTTGCAAGATACATCAAAGCACCGATTGCACTAAGATATGGTACTTCAAGACCAAGAGTTTCTTCATCATCTTCTTGCGGTCGAAACGGATCTTTCTTAACATCAAGTGATCGACCCACCATTGGAGTGCTCAAAGGATGAGCTTTATCCATGTAAAATTGCTTCAGGACTTTTTCTGTGTATGTTGATTGATGAACAAGAATTTCATTTGGAAGATGTTCAATTTGCAAGCCAAGACAAAATTTTGTCTTACTAAGATCTTTCATCTCAAATTCATTCTTTAAACAATTTGTTGTTTTTGTTAACTCTTCTAGAGTTCCTACAAGATTTAAATCATCAACATATACTGCAATAATAGCAAATCCGGATTCTGAATATTTTTTTTTTTTTTTTGGGATAAAAACACATGAATAAATTGGATTATTCTCAAATCCTTCTTTCAAAAGATATTCACTGAGGTGATTATACCACATGCGTCCGGATTGCTTTAACCCATATAAGGGTCTTTGTAGCTTGATAGAATACATACTTCGAGATGTAGGATTATATGTTTCAGGCATTTTATATCCTTCAGGGATTTTCATGTAGATATCATTATCTAATGATCCATACAAATATGCTGTAACAACATCCATTAATCGCATATCCAAATTTTCTTTTGCTACCAAACTAATCAAAAATCTGAATGTAATTACGTCCATTACAGGAGCATATGTTTCTTCATAGTCAATACCAGGTCTCTGCGAGAAACCTTATGCTACAAGTCGCGTTTTGTACCTTATAATTTCATTTTTCTCATTTCGTTTACGTACAAATACCCATATGTATCCAACAGGCATTATACCTTTAGGTGTTCAAACTACAGGTCCAAAAACTTCACGTTTACTTAGTGAATTTAATTCTGCTTGAATTGCCTTCTTCCACATTGGCCAATCATTTCTACGTTGACATTCACAGTTTGTGGTTCATATTCATTATCATTACTTCTAGTAATATCAAGGGCAACTTTATATGAAAATATGTTGTCGACAACAATTTTATTTCTATCCTATATTTCTCCTATATGTACATAATGTATTGAGATTTTGTTATTTTCAAGTACCTGATCCTCTTCAGGGGATAACTCTTCAAGAGGTTTATTTTCAGGAGATTTTTGTTTATAAGTTTTGGATAAATCAATTATTTCTGTAACTTGTTTCCTGGGTATAGCCGCTTCATAGGCTGCAACTTGTTTTTCTTGTATTTTTCTCTTCCAGGGAATTTTATCTTTAACACCAATAGGTTCAGGTGTGGTGTATTAACTGATTTTCCTACAGGGACTTCAATCCATGCTGAAGTATTAGCAGCTGGAATGTGAGATTTCACTATTTTCTTATTATCGGTGAATACATCTGGAAATTGATTTGCAATTCCTTGCAAATGAATAATCTTTTGAACTTCCAGTTCACATTGATTTGTATGAAAATCAAGATGAGATAACGTCAAAACATTCCAAGTAATCTCACGTTGTGCTTCAGGCAACGACTTTTCTCCCCCTAAAGTGGGAAGATTGTTTTATTAAAATGACAATCCTCAAAACGTGCCTTAAAAACATCACCAGTTAAAAGTTCAAGATATTTAATAATAAATGGGGAATTAAAACTTGTATAAATTCCAATTCTACGTTAAGGACCCATCGTGTTGTAGGGTTGCAATAGGTACATATACAGCACAACCAAATGTGCACAAGTGAAAAATATTTGGTTGGTTGCCAAGTACAAGTTGCAATAGTGAAAATTTATGATAAACAGTTGGCCTAATGCGAACTAATGATGCAGCATGTAAAATAGCATGACCCCAAGCAGAAACTGGTAATTTTGATTTCATTAGCAAAGGTCGAGCAATAACTTGAAGTCTCTTGATAAGTGATTCAGCTAAACCATTTTGAGTATGTGTATGGGCAACAGGATGTTCAACATCAATTCCAATTGACATGCAATAGTCATCAAAAGCTTGAAATGTGAATTCACCAGCATTATTTAAACGAATTTTACTAATTGGATAATCAGGAAATTATGCTCGCAACCTAATTATTTGAGCAAGAAGCCTAGCAAATGCAACATTTCTAGTAGAGAGTAAACATACATGTGACCATCTGGTTAATGTATCAATTAAAACTATAAAATACTTGAATGGACCACAAGGTAGGTGTAGTCCACATATATCACCCTGAATTCTTTCTAAGAAAGATGGACACTCAATAACAATCTTTAAATGTGATGGTTTGGTACTTAATTTACCTTGAGAACATACACTACATGGATAATCACTAGGTAAAAGAATCTTCTGGTTCTTTAAGGAATGTTCGTGGGAGTTTTCAATAATTCGATGCATCATTATTGATCCTGGATGACCTAGACGATCATGCCAAAGCATAAAAACCTTTGGGTCCAAACACTTCTGGTGTATTGTAACATTTGTTTCAATTGTTCTCATTGTAGTATAATATAAACCAAAAGAGAAAATAGGCAGTTTTTCTAATATGAGCTTCTGGCCTAATACTATTGAAGTAATATAAATAAATTATTCACTGCCTTCGTTATTGGTTTCAATATGATAACCATTATAACATATATCCTTAAAGCTGAGTAAATTTTTGCTTGATTTAGAATAATACAAAGCCTCATCAATATAAAATTTTGTGCCCTTTGGCAACATGATAATCGCTCTCCCAGAGCCCTCAATTAAGTTTGATGAACTTGATATGGTATTAACATTGGCTTTGCATAATTTTAAAATTTAAAAATATTTTTTATCTTTAAGGATCATATGAGTTGTTGCACTATCTGCTAGACAAAAATCTTCTCTATTCATCTTGGAATTGATTTTACTAGTATGATCCATGCATCTTCACATATGCAAAACATAAATTAAACTTTAATATAATGAAATAAAAATAATTAATTGGTATGGACATTTCCACCACCAATCATACTTATTAGAATACGATAATATAATAAAAGAAAATAATGAATTGGTATGGACATTTCCATCACCAATCAAATTATCAAAATTTCCATCAACATCCTCAAAGAAATCAGAGATATCAAGCTGAGTCATATCCACTTCATTTGAAAACGAAGATAATTTATAAGATCTTCAGGATCATTATGATTAGCAAAGTTCGTTTCAATTCCCTTTTCCATTTCTTTTATGGAGACTTAGTACAAATCTACCAAATGTTTAGGAGTATGACAAGTACGTGACCAATGACCTTCCATTCTACACCTATAACACTTATTTTCATGACCCTTTGATGGTTTTCAGCAACAGCTCATTATTTTGTTCAGCCACTAGAAGATAAAATATTAGTTTATAACACTTTATGAACATATGCATTCAGTATTACTACTGCAAGAGCACATTCGAAACATAATATATGTGTTTTCTATTATATAATTTTAATTGTGGGCTGATTCTAAAGTGCCAGATTAATTCACTTGCACCTTTCGTTTATTACAATTTTAGTCATACTAAGCTTTTAGGATGATCAAGTTCTTTTGGAACTTGTGATTCTCCTAAGTGGTCTTTTATTGTAAAGTACTCAGTTTTTACGTAAATAATAACAAATAAAAATTATTGCTTTTGAACTATCCTTCTGGGATACTCTGTTGCCATCCATAATAATATCTTCAGGATTTATTACGTTAACATAAATCTCATCAAGATTCATTGTTTCTAGATGAATCTTAGTATCAAGGATCCATGATAAGAAATGATTGCCTAAGATGTCAAGGACAACAAATTCAAGCTTTGTAAGGTTTGAAATTTATATCAAATATATCATTGTTGGGTTTTAGACCCCTTAAAAACAACCAGATTAGTAGCCTAGTTAATTAGCCAAGTTGTTACTTAGTCAAATTAAGCAATTCTAGGTTAAAACAATCAAATAATCATATCAAGCATATAAAGCAGCAGAATAATAAATAATACAAGATATGATGACTCAGGAAACCACACGGTAAAAACCTGGGGAGGATTTGACCTAACTATCCTCAAGGTAAACCTGAATCCACTATGAAAGAATCGAAGTTCATACAAAAGGACTTACAAGCTCCCCGCTTGACTTCCTAATGCTACCCACCAGTAGAACTTACTGACACGACCACGAGCAAGCTCCCAATCCACGGACTCCTTCTTTCTTGAATTCTTCAATCAACTACAAGCTCCCCGCTTGTTTTTCTTTAAACTCTAATGGTTGCAATTGCGTTGATCATCAAGATGTTGAAATAATCTCTACCTTGAAAACCCTAAGTTTTGTGTAACGGAAAGCTCCTCAAAGATCTCACAAGAGATTCACACAAAACAGCAATGTATGAACAACAATACAATGTGAACAACATCTAAAAACGTGGCTAGGGTTTTGTTTAAATACCTAGGGTAAAAACATAAAACCTTAAACGTTTAATGAAGTAGGGCTGAGTTGGAAATTCTGTAGAAAACGAAACTTGTGCGATTTTCGATCGATCGAGTCTGTCCTTCGATCGATTGAGCCAGGCCGAAAGTCACAAAGACTTCTGTAGCCACTCGATTCCAACTTTACAATAATTAATCAACTTTGAGCAAGCCTAAACAAGACTAAATACATTGTTTTGATCATGGTTTGCTAACATTACAAATTAGAGTTCTAAATACATTAAATCCTAAGTCTTTAGAACCTAACAAACTCCCCCTTTGGCAATCCGTGACAAAACACAAACTAAAAAGCTCAAAGTTTACCTTAAAAAGCCCTTTACAAAAGGTAATGCTCATAAAACAAATTCAATCCTAACTACTATCCATCAGTTGCAAGTGTAGATAGCAGCCAAATCGAATCCACCTATATATTCCTGAAACACTCAACAAACGCATAAACGCATGTGTGATAGAAAAACAGTAAATCAACAGACATGTAATCTAACTCTCCCCCTAAGTTAGATACACCAAAAATAAACACATTCTTGAAAGTTCACACAACATATAATAAAGACATATATCAATGAATAACTCACAAATATAAATCAATAAACAGTGAACACAGAATCAAGAATCATATATCAAAAGAATGTATTTCCCTACAAGAATAGCCCAAAAGAAAGTATACATGGTAAAGCACCTAGATACAATCTAATCTCAAAAACTCCACTAGCTCCGCAAAAAGAAATACAAACTCCCCCTAGCTACAAAAACTCCTCTACAAGCTCCAAACTCTACTCCCCCTTTTTGTGACAGAATGCCAAAGGACATCATCAAAAGGAGGTGGTGAGGATGAACGAAGATGCGCCAAATCAGCTCTTAGAGCACGAATCTCATCAAACAAGTCCACCAAAAGCTGACCATGAGCCGCCTAAATGGTCATGACAGTCTCCAAGGTACGACGTACATCGAAGTCATTCGAAGGAGGTGGAGAAACAGTAGCAGCAGCACCAACAGGATCAGGAACAGCCTCACGAGCAGGACCTGTAGAAGAAGAAGGGGGTGCGGTACCAGAAGGCTCAGACCTAGTGTGTTTAGAGCTAGCTCGAAGATGAGCAGCCCTTTGTCTAAGGAAAGAAGCACCTATGGGAGCAATAACATGGACGGGCTCAGAAGAAGGGAAATCATCTAAACCAAGATGAAGCAAAATCCTATGAATAAAGATAGGATGAACAAGAGCATGAGCTGTAGATGAACTCTTATAAACTTCATTCAAAGAATGAAGGAACAGATGAGGAAAACTAATAGGAGCATCAGTGACAAGAGCGTACAAAAATACACACCTCTCGAGAGGAATAGTGTGCAGATGAGAAATGGGCCAAAGAGAATGACACGCTATCCTAAAGAACAGATAGATAGTCTCAGGAAGTTCAGCAGTGGTGATCCAAGGATCAGAACCCCACTTGATAGAAGACCCAGTGATGTAAGACATGATATCACTCAACTCAGGTGACTCATCATAAGGGTAGACAGGGTGCTGTACCAAAGGTACCCCTAGAGTATCAGCCACGACATCAAGATCAATGGTGAACTCTACACCTCGTATCCAACTCTTAACTAAAGTGTTGGAATCATAGACGCGGATAGAGATGTTCAAAAAGAACTCTTTAATCAGGGTAGCTGGAGGAGGAGGATCAGAAACATCTAGCAGAGGTAACCAGCCCCGACGCTCAAAGTTTGCCCTAATGGCAGGATCAACCTCATCTAAGGTGACAGAACGCTCAGCCCAAACTTTTCTCTTAAGGTTTAGCTTCTCAAAAATCTCTTGGTTTTTCTCACTCGGAAACCTCTCACTATCAAAAGAAGGTGGGGGAGGAGAAGGAGAGGGAACAGACCTATGGGCTCTAGTCTTCCTAGGCATGATGCTAAGGAAAGGACAGAGACACAAGGAAAAACCAAAAAGAATAAAAAAAAAAATCCAAGGGCAGACTGCAAGTTAGCACAAAAATCAATAGAATAAAAATCTATATGATGCATGAACAATTACAATGCCATGATGCATGTACTAATACAGTAAAAAATTAAGTTCAATTGAGATCAAATTGACAAAATTGGCTTGAGCAGGGAATTTCTATCAAAAAACCCCAAAATTAAAAACCACTTGTTAAAATTTTTAAACAAATTGATGAATTGAGCATTACAAAACACATCACATAGATTATAATGCCTAATTTCATCAAAACAACAAGCCAATTTCATCAAATTCAACCCAATTTAACAAAAACCCCAATTCGGATCAAGACAAACCCTAGAATTTTCAATTTTTCATCAAACTCAAAATTGATCAAATTAACAAGCAAGGATCATGTTTATAACGTGTCCCCACAAAAATCCAATGATCAATTGCACAAAATAGGGCTTAAATCAATAGAAAATCCCAATAATGCATAGTCCGAAAATTACCCAAAAATGCATGGATTTATGCATGTAAACTTGAAAATAAAACCAAAAGGAAGGGTATAAAGGACATACCGGCTTAAGGAGAGAGAAACCTTGCAAAAATTTCGGAAGAAAACGACAAAAAATTCTCTGTGGAGCCTAGCCGAGTCAGAGAGAGAGAAGAAAAAGTTTGAAAAAGTTTGAAAAGTGACTTTGAAAAAGTCAGATCTGATTTTTAAAAAAGCTTTTTCGCGATCTTCAATCGATTGAAAATTACATTCGATCGATCGGATCAATCCGAGACTCATAAAAGAATTGAAGCTTATTTTCGATCGATCGAAGAACAGATTGGATCGATCGAATTAGGCAGAGGCTCACTAAATTTTGAGAAAATCACAAGTTTTGAAAAACAACAAGCACTTTTTGAAAACAACTCCTCAAAGCATTGAAATTGAAGAAACAAAATGCATGAGTATGAGATGTAATGAAATGCTTTTTCAAAAACCCAAATTTTAAACCCAATTTTCTCAAAAACAAGTTTCAATCATTCTCCCATTGAAATTTCTTAAGCAACAAATATGTTGTGCACAATTCTCAAGATATTTTCAAACTTGGTTGGTCAGACCAAAAACACACACACTAGCATGTACAGTGTTTAACAAAGAGTAACTTGTGTAGTATGTGATACTAGCAGAAACTTGAGATACATGTGAGGTGATATGTGAATAGCAATCAAACACAAAGTCTACATAATTCATCACATAGAATTTAAAAGAGACTATCACCTAAAGAGTTACATCCTATAACTCTCACATCTCCTAAAACAAAAGCTTGCAATCATGTAAGTTTCTTGAATTTTTGCCTCTTATTTATGTGAATTGGCATCAAGCCTAATAGTACACACCGGTTTTAATTAAGTGAATTGGCATCAAGCCTAATAGTACACACTAGTTTTAATTAAATGAATTAATTGAGACTACACCTTATGTTCTTTTTATGCATGTGCTACACTTTCTCGAGCACAAAATCTTATGATATGCACTAAGGTGTTCATGATTGGCTAGTGAACAGTGATGAGATGGTTATTTATGCATTTCTCAAAAGGATCAAGTCCGACAGTCAAAGAACATGTGACTTCAAGATTAAGACAAAGTAATTAATAACCATACACATCTTTCCCACACAACATGCATTACAAAGCTTCAACTAGTCAAGTGCAATGAATAAGCTCATCAAAGTTAAACAAGGTACACAAGACATGACATGTGTAAATAAATTGACCAACCTTGTTTTCAAAAATCAAGAAAAATAGTGTCAAACATAGTTTTGCTTCCTTTTTTTTTTTTTTTAAGAGAAAACAAATAAATCCTAAAATGAAATGCATGAATGTAATGCAATGCAAGTTTTAGAACAAAAACACAAAAAATCAAAGAACAATGGTCACAGAAGAATAGAGTAATGAAGCATAAGGACCATGTCAGAAAGACTCAGTTAGTTCGAGTCTTTTGCATCCAAAACTTTTTAGATGTATCACGAGCATTGGAGTTCTTATTCACATTCGAGTGATTCCCAACTCCAAGATTGGAATAAAGGTTTAACGCCTTTACCAATTCACCAATTAATGCCATAGGATCTTGTGCTTGAGGCACATGCACTTTTGGTTTGTTTGCTCTCTTAGCAGCTTGAAGCTTGTAACAATTAGGACAAATGTGTCCAGACTTTCCACAGTAATGACAAACCTAAACAGGTTTACCATGCATCTTTTCCTTAGATTTGGTAGGCTTCTTAGGTTTAGATTCTCTCAAATCTACCCTAACCTTCTTAGGTGGTGAAACTTCTACAGGTTTAACAACCTCACTCACAAAGGGTTTAACTGTTTCACTCACAACCTCACTCACAGAAGGTTCAGAAGAAGATGACGGAACAAAGATAGTGGAACAAGGTGCAGACACAGAGATGCTCTCAACAAAACCTAAACCAGATTTGTCAGAAGGATACTTTTGAACACTCAGCATTTGATCAAGTTTAGAATTAGCAAATCTAGCAATAGATAAATCATGTTCCAAAGTTTTAACTTTATCAAGTAAGAGCATATTCTCAGATTTCACATTGTTCAAAAGATCATTAGCATCAAACAATTTAACAAGCAAATTCTTCTTTTCAAGCTCAAGAGATTCAATTTTCTTTAGGCCAAGTTCAACATTCATAGCATCTTTTGCAGCAACTTTGCAAAATTTGTTATAGGCCTCTTGAAGATCTGCATCTTCAGAGAGTTCCCCATCAGAAGGGTTCTTCTCAGCAGATATGCTTTCATTGACTACAGCAGTAGCAGTGAAAGCAATGATGTTTCCATTCTCGTCACCACCAGACTCATCATCAGAAACCCCATTATCACTAAGGGTTACAGTCATAGCTTTGCCCTTAGACCTCAAGAATGTTGGACATTCAGATTTAACATGACCATACCCTTGACAACCAAAATATTGAGCACCCAAGGAATTGTTAGAAAATTGGCCTACTCTTTCTCTAGGTTTTTCAGTGTTGCTAACCTTAATGGGATCATTCTTCCTAAAATTTCTAGGTTCAGCAGTGTTGGTATTCCTTGCTCTCCTATTAGTATTCCTAAGAAAGTTTCTAAAGTTCTTGACAAAGTAAGCTATCTCTGTAGCAGAGAGCTCATCATCAAATTCACCAGCATCAACATCATCAACAGACTTAAGAGCCATTGATTTGGATTTGTTAGTTTTGGGTAGGTCTAACTCATAGGACTGAAGAGATCCTACAAGCTCATCCACAAGGATGGAGTCCACATCCTTACTCTCAGTGATGGCAGTCACTTTGGGTCTAAAGTCTTCAGTTAAAGATCTAAGTATCTTCCTAACAATTTTAGGTTAATCATAGACTTCACCCAAATTAAAAGCAGAATTAACAATACCATTCAGTTTGGCATAAAATTCATCAAAGGATTCATCATCAAACATCCTAATACTTTCAAACCTAGAAGTTAATTGCTGCAGCTTATTTATTTTGATAGCCTTCGTGCCTTCATGCACAGTTTGGAGGATTTTCCATGCAGTATGAGCAACCTCAACATTTGAGATTCTCTTAAATTCCTCCATAGAAACAGCATTAAAGATGGCATTCATAGCTTTGCTATTAAATGCAGCTGCTTCTTTTTGAGAAGTTTGCCACTCACTCACAGGAGTAGTGGGCTTCTCCCATCCGTACTCAACGAAATTCCAAACTCTCTCATCAATGGATTTTAGGAATGCTTTCGTCCTTACTTTCCAATAGGCATAGTTATTCCCGTCAAAGTGAGGAGGAACAACAAGAGAGTGTCCGTGTTCCATGACAACAGGGGTCAAGGATCAGCTCAGAGATCAAAAGATGTACAACAGAAGAGCTACCTACTCTGATACCACTTGTTGGGTTTTAAACCCCTTAAAAACAACCAGATTGAGTAGCCTAGTTAATTAGCCAAGTTGTTACTTAGTCAAATTAAGCAATTCTAGGTTAAAACAATCAAATAATCATATCAAGTATATAAAGCAGCGGAATAATAAATAACACAAGATATGATGACCCAGGAAACCACACGGTAAAAACCTGGGGAGGATTTGACCTAGCTATCCTCAAGGTAAACCTGAATCCACTATGAAATAATCGAAATTCATACAAAAGGACTTACAAGCTCCCCGCTTGACTTCCTAATGCTACCCACCAGTAGAACTTACTGACACGACCACGTGCAAGTTCCGAATCCACGGACTTCTTCTTTCTTGAATTCTTCAATCAGCTACAAGCTCCCCGCTTGTTTTTCTTTAAGCTCTAATGGTTGCAACTGCGTTAATCATCAAAATGTTGAAATAATCTCTACCTTGAAAACCCTAAGTTTTGTGTAAAGGAAAGCTCCACAAAGATCTCACAAGAGATTCACACAAAACAACAATGTATGAGCAACAATACGATGTGAATAACACCTAAAAACGTGGCTAGGGTTTTGTTTAAATACCTAAGGTAAAAATATAAAACTCTAAACGTTTAATGAAGTAGGGCTGAGTTGGAAATTTTGCAGAAAACGCAACCTGTGCAATTTTTGATCGATCAAGTCTGTCCTTCGATCGATCGAGCCAGGCCGAAAGTCACAAAGACTTCTACAGCCACTCGATTCCAACTTTACAATAATTAATCAACTTTGAGCAAGCCTAAACAAGACTAAATACATTGTTTTGATCATGGTTTGCCAACATTACAAATTAGACTTCTAAATACATTAAATCCTAAGTTTTTAGAACCTAACAATAACTATGTAAGTAATTAAATAAACAAATATTTTATCATCCAAAATTCTAATGAAAGAATGCTACATAGACATATATATTCAAAGTTGATTTATACATGATACATATAACTATTATTAAGTTGCTGTATCACAAACCATTTTTAACAAAATATTTTTAATCAATTAAATGTGAATCTCACAACATGCATCTCATAACAATATTTAACAATAGAATAACGTGAATCTCATAAAACTTTTTAATCAATTAAAAATCACTAAAATTATAAGTATAAAACGTAAAGACAAACAAATAGGATAATTACTAATTCCTTAAAAAGAAAACTTACAGTGAGTTGAGAGAACTACACTAATAATCTTTGATGTTTGAAGAACAATGGGATTACAACTTCCTTACGAAATTGGATAGAGACTCGTGCTGATAACGTGTTGTAAAATAATAGAAATAGATAAAATAAAGTAAGAAGAAAACAAGAAATATATATTGATATACTCTTATATTCAAGTGGTCATCCACAATTCTTATGATCTCTCTTTGATGTGTACAATAACAATAAAGTAATCCAACAAATATATAGGACTTTAGAATGCTTGTAGAGTTTATGGGATAATGAGTACACTTATGGATATACATCTCCCCAATACACTTTACACATCCCAAATAACCTTTTCATTGCCCAAAGTTTACACATTCCAATAAGACTTTATTTCTAACACTTACTATTATTTCAATGAACTAAGTGGCTGCAACTTCAATTGCTAGAGCCCTCAAGTGGATTTTAATTGGCATATGCTTCAAAACAATCGACATCATTTACAATTGATTTCTAACTTTTGTTTAAGCTTTTACTTGGGAATTCTTTTCATGTACTATTCTTTACTGCCATGATATTGAGTTATTTAGCTATTCCATAAGTTCTTTCGATGATTTAATTTAAGTAACAAACATGCGTAGATTTTTCAATAGATGGTGGCTGAAGTGATCACATTTGGGAATCATATTACTATTTTTTCACCAATTAAGGCACTGTCCGTGGACAACTTTACAACCTACAAAATCGTTGTCTGCGAGGCACAATGATTCTCCCCTGGGAGACATACGTGTGTAAATTGGAACTATACAAGATGCACAAGGGGTTGATGATAGGTTTGAAATCAATTTCCTTCATCTTGATATTGCTGAATGTTTGAATGATATGTCCTACTCTTAGGTAGTGGAGAGGAAATTATTTGGAGTACAAATTAAGAAAACTAAATGTACTAAAAGCAGCGTACACACTACAACAAACTTGAGTGTTTTCAACATAATTTTATCCACAGTCATTTAAAAACATTGATAAAAGCCTTTAGTTTCTACCTTTGCACTCAACCGTTGAAAAATTCACATATTTATTTCCATAGTTGGCATGCCTATTGAAATAAGTGGTAAAAAAAATTAAATATGGATAATTTATATAAACAGTGGGATAAATGTTGAAAAAAGAAATTAAATATTTTTAATCAACGGGTTGAAAAATGTCGAAAATAAAAACACGGAACTTATATAGGTAGCTCCATATCTCGCTCTCGCTCACACTCTCTCTCTATATATCTCGCTCTTGTCCTCACTCTCTCTATATCGCTCTCAATCTCTCTCAGCTGCAAGCTTTTCATAGGTCTTGGCTGTAAATTTTCCTATTATTTTCTAAGCAACCAAACAGAATTCTTGATTCAAAATTTCTATTATTCTCCCTCCGATAAGGTATTTTTTTTCTATTTCTCTCGATTTCTTTATTTTAAAACTTATTTCTGATCAGTTTTTTTTTTTTGCTTGGTCTTGAATTTTGTCCATACTATGTTATTCGCTTGGAAGATTTTGAACTTTTGTGGTTTTTGTTCTTGAATTTGAAATGCTTTGTCAAAATTGAATTTGTGGTTTTGTGTATTGCGTGCTTTCAATGTGATTGCAGGTGTTTTGGGAGTTCAGCTCAATGAATGGTCAAGGAGAGTTCAAATTTCACTATCTGTAGGATTGATTGAAAGCTAGAATGCCTATGAGTTAAAATTACAATTGCTTGGTAAGTTCTTTAGCTGAGTTTCATGCTTATTGTGGTTCTAATTTTTAATTTGTCGGTTTTTGAATTTTGACCAAGTTTGTGATGAATCGTAGTAGCTGTGACCTCATCACTATGAATTATTATTGTCTTGCTTATGGTTCTAGAATAAATTCTTTTGCAGTGGACACTAAGACAAACCCATATATTCTAGATTATGCTAGTTCTTGACAATGAAACAAGGGTATGGCCTTTGGTCAGAAATTGAGAGCAGAAAAATTATCAAGTCAGTGAAGTCTTTGAGGGTTATAGCCTTATGGATTTTGGAGAAGGAAAATGGATCGTGTCTAGGTTGGAGTTGGATGTCTTAGCATGTATTAGCTGTTTAGTGTCTATACTAATGCAACAAAAAGAAAGGTATTTGTTGTGACAGCATACAGTTTACTTTAGTTCTGTTTATTGTGAATTAATTATGGAGATATAAGTACCTGTCTCCGGCCTTAGAATGTCAGTAGAAATAAGTTCTTTGGTAAGTTTTGGCTTGTATTGAGAACCCACTCTTGAGACTAAATTCTTTTTAGAACTATAATTGAGGACCACTTTTCTTGATCATTTCATTGGGCTCTTAACTTATTGCTTTGCTGGGCAAGCACATTGAATGTAGGTGCTGGCTATAGACCAGATCATCCTGTAATCATTCAATGTGCTAAATTTTTATTCTATTCTATAGTAACTGCTGCTGCCTGTACCTCTATTTTGGGTGTTGTATGCTCGATGGCTTGCACAAGATGTTCTTCTCTTTCTAGCTTGTGTCTATGCATTGTAGCAGTGATAAATTCAATGTAGTGAATTGTTCCATTCCCATCTACATCAGCCTAAACACAAATTAAGAATGTCAGTTTGGAATTAAGGTAAAAGATTAATAAAAAAAGGAAGGGAAAAGAGGAATCAATGTAGTCAATTGTTCCATAAATGGCTTTGTATTGAAAATTAAAAGATGGCATGAGTCTCATTGATTGTTTTCTTCTTTTACATATAAGCCAGAAATGAATTAGAAGCTGGACATCATTCTCAATTTTCGTAATTGGCCTTTTTTTTTTCTTATGCAAGTTGTAATATTGGCAATGGGGATACAAATGCTGCTCTTCCAACCAACAGGTCCAACTCTAATGCAAACCGTGTTGAACTGACAGCAATGGAAGTTCCTGGTATGATGCAAATAGTTTGAAACTTATTAAACAGTATCAAATCTATAGGAAAAGAAAATGAAAAAAAAAACAGTATATCACTTCTCTTTAAAAGCATGGTGAAGTAAGAAAAATTATCAATAAAAACATTGATAATCAAATAGCACAAAAGTGAATGAAACAGGGCCTACTGTATGAATGAACTTCAGAACAATTATAATAAAGGAACCTCACCCTTGGAACAAATAGTTTGTCAGTTGTTACATAATGGAGATGTCTTTTGGCTCCAAAAAAAAAAGAAAAAAGAAAGAAAGAAAAGCAACTTTGAATATCTTTATTTAAGGGGGCATAAAATGCTGCTTGAATTGGAGCTTCACAGGGTAAAAGCTTAAAGGCAAAAATTGAAGGTTTCATTTCTCCCTGCCCCTGTCTTTTTCTTTTTTTAAATGGAAAAAAAGATATGTAGCATTGAAGTTGCTTTACCTGTTGAAATATTAGTATTTTTGGTTTGTTAAAATGTTGCTGATTTTTACTGTAAGAAGTAAATTAATAGCATCTTTTTTGTTCTCTATCTTGATGACAGGTAGATTTGCGAACTATCTCAGTCCCATCTAGTACTGAGCGAATGCCATGATCAGAGTTGTTCTACTTCTTATAATTGGCTTAGTTAATTTCAGAGGATTAGAGTTCAGGTCTTTCCAGGCTTAATTGCTGAGCATGCTTTTTTAACTTTCTTTTACTACTTAGCAACCCTCAAGCTATTTTCATAAATTCTCCTTGTTTGTTATATATGATAAATTTTGGGATGAGTGAATAAGTTTTCCTGTTTTTATGATTACCACATTCTTTAAGAAAATATTTGGATGTGGAAATGGTCACAATAAATGCACAATGGTTATGATTAATATGCATCTCTTGCAAGTGTAGTTTTGGGATAGGAAATAAATACAAAAGGCCTTCTTCGGTTTTCAAAACTAATTGGAAGTTGTTCTAGGTTGAATCTTGCCATTTTTAAAAAAAAAGAAGTTTGTCTAGAAACAGAATAGTTAATGAAATCTTGGAAATTCAACTTAACATTATTTGCTTTGCTTGATCCTGATGAACCTGTCACAAAATTTGGAAGAATTTTGGAAATTGGATGAAATATTACAATCTTTGAGAATATTTTTAGGTTTTTGGCTGCTGGTTGAGACAAGCTTGGTATCAATTTTTAGGTTATTGGCACCCCCACCTAGTGGTGGGTATACGTATACCTCCGGGGTTTAATTCCCGGCATCTTCACTTACGGGAAAAAAAGTTGGCATCTCCTCTTGTTGAAACAATGAGGTGGGGGGTATGGTCATAAGTTCAATACGAACTTGGTGTGTAACTTTTTAATAGAGAAAAATAATAATAATAATAATAAATAAATAAATAAATAAAGAGAAAAAAATCCAATGTCCATTAAAAGAATTGAAATACTTGACTAATTGCCCATTAAAAAAAAATCATGACCTCTGCATTTTTTAACAAAGGCATTCTCCCAGAGTTTAGAAAGGGCCCTATAGAGAAACACTTGGGATGAAAACTCTCTTTTTGTTGCCACCTTTTCTGAAAATCTTCTTCTTTACTCCTATTTGATTAACATTTTGCTTTACGTGTGTACTCAGGTCCACATTGCACAGAGTTTTGGTGAATGGTCAAGAGAGATATTCTGTAAGGGCCCTTTTTTGTTTTTGTTTTTGTTTTCCCTTTCTTTTTGAGTAAAAATTGTTGCAAGACCCTTTATAAGCTTTTGAATGATCTGTGCTAATAGTCAGTTTCTGCAATATCATCATCTAAAGGGTCAACTTTATTTTCTGTCTGTTTTCTCTTTTATTTATTACTTGCAGCTGGAATGGTTTTTTGCAGGGTGCTGAGCTGTGTTACAAATGGCCATTTACAGTTTTGCTGTTTGAAAATTTAGCTGCTTGGACCTACTTTTTAATACTTTCCCCTATTAGTGGTAGAATCAGTTGTGGTAGTTTTAAATGTGTTACAAATGGCCACTTAGAGTATTACTGTTTGAATCTTTAGCTACTTGGATCTAAGATAAATTATTCTCCTGAAACCTTAGTATTTTATTTTATTTTTTTTAGAATGTGAGACCTTGGTATTTTATTGTGCCAATTTGACTTCATTTACATTATCAATATTCGTAGTGCACTTATTGATTCTCTTGCTCCACTGACTTGCTCATTGTGTGTGAAGCCTGATCTATTGTGTTAGTTATATTAAGTGACTTGCTCATTTTGTGTGAAGCTTTATCCATTATGGTAGTTAAACAATAAACTGTGGAGGTTTATTGTATTGTGTACTGAGCTTGATTAATACTTCTTTTTGTATTGCCTTTGGCTTATCTTAATTTCATACGCTCTACATGTTTGGTGTGAATCAATTAGGGGCTACAAAATAGTTATTTTAGTACAATTTACTTCCAAACCGTATTTCAGATTCTGTTGAACTGGGATAAGAAAGAAAATAAAATTTTTCTTTGATAAGCATGTATTAGAAGACCATATAATTAATAAACAAGCCATATTTCCCTCTCTCTCAAGTATACATTTTGAAATGAAAGTGCTGTGTTTCTTCCCTATACATGGCAACAAAGTAACTTTGCTATGTATTTTCCTGTTTGTAATTGACAACCATGCATCAACAAAGAAGCTTGTTGGACGATCTCAAATATCACTGCTGGGAATAAAGGTGAAATATGGGTATGTGATTCACTTTCTATATGATTTAACATAAAGATTGTGTGGTTAATAAAATTTAGGTAGCTTCTCACTTAAGTGTTACCCAATTTTATGTGATTTACAGGTTGTCCTTGATGCACACAATGGATTAACATCTACAATGAAACCTGGAGCAAATTGGGTGGATATGCACTTGTTAGAGTGGATGTATGTGTTTTATGGAGTAAGGAAAATATGGGAGGAGGGATGGGGGTCCTCTACGGGGAAGTATATGAAAAAAGGATGCATCATCTTTTTTTTTCAATGATACTAGCTTTTGTCATGGGCCTGGCCTTCTTGTTGGGAAGTGGCAAAGTGGCACTTCTCCATATATCTGTTACTTGAGGATAATTGATGGAGCACAATGGTTTTCAATTTTTATTTTTGTAATTAGCCATTTTGAAAACTTGTAACTATTTGAATACTTGAAAAGTAGACTGGTGCTTTAGTTTTTATATGAGAATGGATAGTTTAATTTGGAATTGCACAATTGTATTTATGTTTATTTTTGAATCAGGTTATTAAATTTCGATCATGTGGAGGACAGCATCCAAATTTGTTTTTTTTTTTTTTTTTAAAATACTTATTTCAATAGTTTCAAACAGTTGAAATTTACCTTAAGAGTTAAGATGACATATGTTTCAACGGTTTTTAACAATATTTCGACATTTAATAACTGTTGATAAAGGTGAATCACATTTTTTGACGGTCACATAGGCTGTAGAAAAAAATTTCAACATAGTTTTTAGTGGAAGTTCTCAACAGTCACTTAAAATTGTTGAAAATATTTTTTTTGACGGTTTCAATCATGGAAAATAACAAACTTTCTTGTAGTGAAAATAGATTACTTCATAAACGGAAAAAATTAAAATAAAATAAAATATTGAAAAAGAAACACAACACAACAAAAACACATACAGGAAAGTACCACAATAAGACTACTTAATGATTCTCCTAGAAAAAAATATTAGGCAATGTCATTAAGTTATAAGATTCTTAAAGTGCGAAAGCTTATTAAAAACATGTACTCTAGTCAAACATAGTTTATATTTATGTTTGTCATTGATAGAGTTCCGTAGCAAGGCGTGGATTGAGAAGAACTTCAAGGGGAGTTGCCTTGGGTAAGGTAATGCCCAAGCCTTCAGTCATGTCTACTGGCATATTCAATGGTGTCGTGAACTCAAATCCTTGAAGTAATCGAGCTAGTGTCAAGTGAGATACCTGCAAGGCAAATGTGTAACCAGGGCAAGATCGTCTACCAGACCCAAATGGTACGAACTCAAAATGTTGCCCTGAAGCATCTATATTTGCATGTTTTGTGAGGAACCTCTCTGGAAAAAACTTATCTGGGTCATCCCAAATCCTTGGATCTCGATGCAACTTCCACACATTGACAAAAACACGAGTACCCTTTGGAACATAATAGCCACATACATGACAATCCTCCATGGCTTCATGTGGAACTGATAAGGGGCCTGGTGGGTACAAGCGCAAGGTTTCCTTCACTATGGCTTGGAGGTAAATTAGGTCTTTGATATCATGGTTGTCCACCCATCTCTCCTACCAACCTTGAGATCGAGCTCTTCTTGGGCTTGCTTCAAAGCATGCTTGCTGTTCAATAATATAGACAAGAGCCATGTCAAGTTAAGAGATGTAGTGTCGGACCCAGCCAAGATGAGATTCTACATGAAATTGAGACCACACTTAGAAAGCAGAGTTTCTTTATAAAATATTGTTCTTTGTAGATAAAAGAAACTATGGTCTGATTATTTAATATATTAGAATGAGCATATATAAGTCAAAGACACAATAAAATCTTGGTTGATTAATTAAGTTGTGGGATGTTATTAGCCTATCCTAGAGATGGACATAAAAAGGAGAAATTTATAGTAACATGGATCAAGGATGTACTTAGAGACTGTTACCGTTAGTGTATACTATTTATATGGAAAATTATTAGATGCTTCTGGACTTCGGAGTACAATGATTTATCGTGCCCTCATCTCACATTCATGATGGACTCTTTTATGAATTAATTTGTGAGATCCACCATAAATGTAAGATAAGAGAATACTATGCCATTATACTCTAAAAGCATCTAACTTCTCTACATTGTCTTTATTCTCAACAAGGAATAACATTGATCATGCAAATGTTTTTTAAAATATTAATCTTTCATAACAAGACAGGAATAAATAAACTAATTCATAAACTGTAGAGGATAAATAAACTAATTCATAAACTGTAGAGGACTAGATGTCTTTAGCAAGACTTAATTATTAGTAGTTTGTGCAGTTTATTTATTTATCGATGGGTAATTTCAGCAATATATGATAATGATTTATAATAAAAGAGTAAATATAGTGACACAATATTTTCAAACATAATTGTAGGTGGCAAATTGTTTGTAGTAGGTAAAAAAGTAATGTTAGTTATAAGCGCAAATAAAAATCAGTAATTAATTGTTATCTAAGATTTGTTTTGAAAATATTGCGGGTATAACACTTTTTATAATAAAATATAACTAAAACATACCAATGTTGTTGCCTTGATAATGGTTTCACGCGTATGGCCAAACATGCCATCATCCTCAATTACAGATAACATGATATCGATGAAGTCTGGTTTGTCGATTGGTTCATTTTCAGCCCTCCTCATAGTATGTTCTTCAACCCAACTTCCAACTAGAGTGTCCAATTCCCTTGCAAGTCGCTTGATGGATTTTACTTGGCCCAGAAAATATTCAAGCCCTCCTAAAAATGGAACTAGATCCGAAACAACAGGGACCCCAGATACATACATGAACTCTTTAATAATTTTTCCTATTCTTTGTGCCTCTCCATCATTCCCATCATTCAAGTTTCCAAAATATTTTTTCCCTGCAATCATTTTAGTAATTATGTTGAATGTTAAGCGCTCAATCCACTCACTAATCACCACCTTAGCTTGGTTGTTGTGCTCTTTGCTCATGCAAAGAGTGTACAATTCTTTAATCAAATTGTCGACCTCAATAACTTGCACATTCTTTAGTGTCTCAAGCCGACGACTAGAGAGGAGTTCTAGCATGGTTATCTTTCTCATCTTGAGCCAGAATTTTCCATAGTTGGTGAACCCAAATGCTGCATAGTTGTAGGCAAGGTACTTTCCATGGCTAGACCTTGGACGAGCAGCCAAAGCCTTGTCATTTGTAGTGAAACAATCCTTGACAGCCTCATGATTGCTAATAACAATTGCACTTTTCGTACCAAATCGGATCGTGAATATGGGACCATATTGATCAGCCATAGCTGCCAAGGTTCGGGCAATTGGGTTTTGGCCACCTAGTTTGTGAAGGTGACCTATGATTGGCAAGCCACCTGATGGTTCCGGGGCCAACATACCCTTACCTTTGTGACTACCAATTCTCAGCCTCCATAGATTGTACAATAGTACCAGTATGAAAGCCCCTGCAATTGCAAGGAGATGAGAAGCAATTTCCATGATGTACTGTAACTTGAGGGAAATCAGAGTATACTATGAACTTTTCATGGTTTCTTTAATGGTGAGAAAAAGGACAAAAACAGTGAAAGTATGACTAATAGAAATAAGTTGAATATGACATGGCCCCATTACATTTATGAATAATATGACTCATGTTGCTCAACTAGTCGGGTTTGTGGAAAGTTGTAGTGGCTCTCAATGTCATGATGTTGACTTTCTTGACTTGGTTTCTCATCCTTATCTTGAATGGTTGAATGCATGAAGTCTGACTGTCTTTGTTGATAGTCACGCCAATGGAAATCTTGATGCAGCTTGGGAAGTTTACAAAGTTGGGCAATGCATTGTTTACATATTACTTAAAAAAAGGGCAAGGGGGTAAATATGGGTAACTAAAATTAAAAAACACAAAATCTTACTACATCAGTTTACCAATTTTCCTCTCAAAAATAGGTTTAAAATACAATTTCTCTCTATCTTTAAGGAGCATTATTCATCTCCTAAACATATATTTATTAATTTTGTACTTCTATAATTGTGATAAAGTAAAGTGAGTTTTTTAAAAAGTAAAGAGAATAATAAAAAATAAATTAATAAATAATATTTACATGGAATAGGATTTAGACTTTAGAATAAAAAAGCTACAGTGAGTGGGAGAAAAAATTAATTAACTAAAAGAGGAAAAAAAAAGTTTTATCCGAAAATATGATGAAAATTGAACGAAACTACTACTAAATGCTCAATAAGTCTAGTCAAGTATTCAGCAAAAAAATAGAAGACTTGTCAAGTAAGAGCATTCACAACTGGAAATCTCATCCCATCCTATTTTACCATCCCAAAAAACTACTTTATCACTTATACCATACCATTTTTCAATACACCCAACGTCTCAAAACTCTATTTTTTTTTCTCATTTTATTTAAATATTCTTTTTTAATCTTTTTTTTTTACTATTTCTTTTTTTTTCCTCTTCCTTTTCCCCTGTCTCCCTCAACCTCTAGCACCGGCCTCAACCTGCCTCAACCTCTAGCAAACCCATACACAGCAAAATCACAACAAGCAAATCACAATAAAAAATCACCCAAATCAAACAAGCACCAGAAATCCACCTGCCACCCCAGCAAAATCACAACAAATCTAAAAATCCAGACTCTCCACTTCGATGGATTACAACCCAGATCGTGCACATAGAACCCAGACTCTCCAGAAACACACACACACACACAGAACCCAGATCACAACCTAGAAGAACTGGATCGCAACCCACTTCGGCGGCGCTTTTTGACACCAGACTCTCCACTTCGACGGCGCAACCCAGATTGCAACCCACTCTCAACCCGGATCACAACCCACTTCGGCGGCGCGCTTTGACCCGGATCAAGTTGGAGCTCTCCAACATTTGCGACAAAATCCTCAAGCTCCTTGACACTAGACTCATCCCCTCTGCTGCCACCGGCGACTCCAAGGTCTTCTACTTCAAGCACCAGCACAAAGAGAGAGAAACGAGAGAAGTCAGAGAGAGAGAGGGAGACGAAATACTCAGGGATGTTGCAAAAGAAATTTTGACACAAAGGAGAGAGAAAAAATAAAAGGCTTAAAATATATTATTTGGGTTTGGCATAGCGCTACAGTGCCAAGTGAGATGGCACTGTAGCGCTATGCCAAAAAAAATTGGCATTTCTTAGTTTTAGCCTTCCAGTTACTGGCATGATTTTGGGCCTAAATGCCAAATGTATCTTACGTTTGGCATTTAAAAGGCCCATTGCTAATGCTCTAAGGTTTATCGATTGTCATTTTATTTATTTATTTATTTATTCCGTATGAAGACAAACTTTTATTGGGACAAAAGAATACTGATGTTCTTGGCCTCTTTTTTCATTGGGTAATAAAAAAAAAATCATTAGGATGTCTCCATCAATCATATCAGCCTTCTAGGAATAAAAATTATTAAAATTCTGTTTAAAAAATATTTAACAATTTATTACTTTTTTTTTTAATCAAGTTCTAGAAACTTGAATTTGACTTCCAACTCAAATTTAAAAAAAGTGAATTCCATAAAAATTTGTTAACAACTGCTAATGTGGTAATTAAATTTTTATCCATACTCAGCCTGATTACCTTAGGATATTTTGATAATTGAGCAAAGCCTACAGCTTCCTATGAGTTTCTTGAGTGTCTTGAAAAACTTTTCCATATCCAAGTTAGTTTTTTATTATGTTTTATGAGCACTCTGTTTACAAGTCAATTCAAGGAAAAATGTCTTCTCTCTTTCTCCCTCACAACCCAACATACCATCAGGCTTCAGAAGTCAGAACTACAATAACCAACTAAGAGCATTCTTATCAAGGTTTGCAAAAAATTTAGTATTTACTATCTCAAAATCCAATTTTATAACATATAACACCCCACTTTTCAATACAACCTACATCAAAACTTCTAGTTTTTTTACCATTTCATTTAAATAATGTTTCTTTATTATTTTTCAATAATTTTTTTTTCCACTCTCTCCTCTGTCTCTCTCTTTCTCACAACACCGCCGACACCACACTACCAACCGCCCACCAAAAACCCACCACTCATACCATAACCACCACTAACAAAAAAAGAAAAAAAAAATCACAGCAGAGACCTCCACATCCACATCCACATCCACCCACAACCACCAACCACAGCAAGAAAGAAAAAAAAAAAAAAAAAAAAAAAAAAAAAAAAAAAAAAAAAAAAAAAAAAAAAAAAAAAACCTCCACCATCGCCGCCACCAGCAAACCCACTAGCAATGAAAGCTTCTCCTCTCTCTCAAGATCGGCTTGTAGGCTTCAGATTGGCGTTCAGATTTTCGTGGGCCGGTGGTGGTCGTGGCTCGCCGTGGGTGGGGTTCAGATCATAGTGGGTGGCCATGGGTGGGTTCAGATCATTGTGGATTTCCATAGGTGGCTTCAAATCGCGTGTGTGGCTGTGGGTTGGTTCAGATCGCGAGTGGCCATGGGGCTGTTGCTCACCGTGGGCCGCCACGGTTTGCTCGCCTTGGGCCACTACGGTGATGGTCGGTGGCTGATTTGGGGTCAGTCACAAATCAACCATGGGTTTGTGATTTGGACAGTCATTAACTGTCAACCATGGGTTTAGAGGCAGAGCAGAGTAGAGAGAGAGAGAGAGAGAGAGAGAGAGAGAGAGCAGAGAAATGGTGAAACGGGAGAGAGAGCAGAGAAATGAGAAAAAAAAAAAGTGAGCCCACTTGAATAAAAAAACAATATAAATTTTACAATTGGTGAACAGTGCGGTCTCATATTTGAGACCGCACTATTCACCAATGCGAAAAATTATAGCATTTAAAACCCTTGATGGAGCAAGCTTTTGGGTCAAAAATGCTATAAAAAAAAAAAAAAGCATCTTTTGGCATATAGAACCCTTAATGAGAATGCTCTAACACAAGTCTTTGACAAAAGCATGTTTGGTGACAAGACAATGACATCACATCACAATACATGGTACTCGTATATGAAACAAATGACATGGGCATTTGTATGTTACATAAATAGAATAGGCAAGGATGCATGCCTTTCTTCCATAAGTAAAAACACAAGTTTTTGTCATTTATGTCAGTGAGTTACAAATTTTGAAACTAATGAGCCCACGAGTTTATAAAACTGGAGTTATACGTGACATTGTATATTTTTTAATTCCAAGTTAGCAAGTTTTACTATGGCAAATTTTTATGGAACTCAATTTTCATAAACTCAAGTTATAGATTAAACTTGAGTTTTGAAAATGTGGTAAATTTCTAAATATTTTTAAAATAGTGATAGATTACTAAATATTTCGCCAAATAATGGTATTAGGCCTGTAGGGGTGAGCCCAACGCTACGAATTGGGCCCAGGGCCCAATTTGAATATCCTTGTTTGTTCGAAAAGGTAAAAAGATCAGGGCTAAGTCCGTTTGGTGAAGTGCACTTGAAAAGAATGATGGGACACGTTTGAAGACTATCCTATTTGTCCGAAGAGATCCCCTCATCGGATCATTAGAGAGCTTGATCAAGCAAATATACTGAAGGCCAGAGCGGCCTTCACAACTGATCCCACGGTAGAGAACGAATTCTGGGCATCCCTAGGAATAAGAAGAGCATAAAATATCTTAAAGGAAAAGCTGCTACCACCGCATTTAATGCACTGCAGCAACTTTCCTGGCGGCATTTATGTGGAGCAGACACCTGAACAGTTCAGCCTCAGCTACTACCACTCACGGCAGACTAAAGCAAACATCTGATGTGACACATACTCAAGTGGATGCTTGGATGAAGAACAAGTGTACGGTGAAGATGAGGAAGGAGGAAGATATATAAAGGGAATAGGTCTCTGGAGAGGGGGGAGGAAAAAATGGTATTCATTAAGTTGATAAATATGAATTCTCTTCGGACCCAAGAGAATTTTTGTTGAATACTAGTCTGAACATCGTTTTATCCTGACTTGCATGTACGAACCGTTGCTAAATCCATAACAAGCCCAGCTGTTTAACCCATTCTCTACAAATTTATTGTTGGGGGGTTCGTTGGGCTCACAGTGCGCAAAATTTGTGCCTAGCCCATCAAATTTCTACCCTACAAGGCCATTTTGGCCCATACTAAGGAGCACAAAGATGGGAATGGGCCCATGAATATTGTTTTTTCCTTCTATTTTACATCACAAATATCTTTCTCTGTTTAGACTATTTTTTATTCTCGCAAAACACCAATCACCCAAGCGTCTCTCTCCTCTCCTCTCAACTTGTGATCATCTAAATCTCTTAGGGAAATGCACTCACCTAATCCACCCATCGATAAAGACCCAAAGAAACCCACTTGCCCAATCAACCTATCAGTGGAGATCAAGATTAAAATATAGAGACAAAGAGAAATTAATAATTGTAAATAAATCCGTGTAACCATATATTTTTGTTTACCGAATAGGTTAGAGGTTTCTTTGGGTGAGAATATTGCTATTACGAAACTATAGATTCTTATTGCTCTATCCTCTATCTTCCTCAATCTCATTCAACAATTTTTCTCCATTTTGTTTCAAAGTACACTATATGGTGGTCAAAATTAAACATGGAGTAAATAGATATATATATATATATATATAATTATTTTATGAAAAAAATTTGTTGTTGTACTAATTATGATGCTAAAGAGAGAGGGGACGTAAGGGGAGGATGAAGATAATGGAGAACCTCTTCAATTTTGCTAAAATGCTAATTGATAATATATATATATGTATATATGTATGTATATATGGACAAAATTTAGGTACAATACCTTAGGTGCTGTTCCTTAGATTCCCCACTTAAGATTGAGCTATGTGGCTACTTAACTAAAAAATATACTTCAATCTCATGAGGAAAAATTCACATAGCAAAATCTTAGGAAAGAAATCTAAGGAACAGTACCTAAGTACTGTACCTAAGTCTTGCCCTATTTATATGGGTTGGGTTCAAGTTACACCTAGTGCAACTCTAAGCAATATTACATCATCCAATAACTTGTTGTGAAATTCATATTTTGAAAGTCTTACCGTTGAATTACATGTTCTACATGTTCTTAACATTCATGCCAATTTTTATGTCAATTGAATATTATTTACCGTTCTCATTTTTTATGCATTATTTTAAACTACAAAAAATTGAATTTAAACAATTGATTGATGACATGGCTATTAATCTTTCAACACCTTAAAATTTTGCAAGCATAGAAAATATACAAAGATAATGTAATCTAACAATGGATTTGTAAAAATTTAAACCCAATTAAAAAATATTAGTGATGTAATATTACTTAAAGTTACACATTGTGTAACTTGAACCCAGCCCACTATATATATATATATATATATATATATGGGGTAGCATACCATGGTAAACTTATGTTTTGGGAAATTTTGTTTTTCTTAGCCACAACTTAGAAATGATTAGCAGATTGAGTTAAGGAGCATTGCCCAGTGCAACATGGTCTGAGGTGGTGCCATGACATTGGATTCACACGAGTGCTCATGGAGTGTGAAGATTTTTCTCTGTTAAAGTTAGTTGCCAGTGGGGAAACGTGTTAATTCGTCTGAGGTGGGGCTATTATTATCGGACCATATCCATACCAGATCACTATCATCATTTGTTTTTCAACATATATATCTCTCTCATTTGTGGATAAAAGTTGTGATAGAGCTTCCAGTGAGAGTGTCCTCATTTGATCTCATCTAGCGTATTGGAAGATTAAGGTCCCGTTTGGTTTAGAGCTAACTCAAACTCAGTTCTCATGACCCAAACTCAAAACTGATAACTCAATTCTCAAACTCCAGTTTCACTCAAAAATTGCAAAACACATGTTTGGGTTGAGTTCTCAATTACATATATCTACCACTTTTCCCCAAACCAATGGACCCCACCACTGACACTAACCACTGTTGCGTCTGTTGCTACCCGCGTCTCTCCATCTCTATCTCTCTATCTTTTCCCTCCCTTCAACCCACAGCCACTCACCGGCGCCGTCAACCACTACCAATCCACCACCACTAACCCAGCCACTAGCCACCGTCAAACACTACAAACCGATCCACCACCACAAACCCAGCAACCATCAACAAAACCCATTCATTAACAAAACCCAACAACCATCAACAAAACCCATTTATCAACCATTGACAAAATCAAAACCCATTCATCAAAATCAAAATAAAACCCATCGTCAACCCAGCCACTCCAAGACCCCAACCCCACTGCCAGATCCTAATTCCACACTCAAATCACCAACCCTTTGGAACCACGAAGATAGAGCAAAAGTCCTGTTGCCGCCGAACCAGATCATCAATTTTATTCCCTTCCTTGCAACGGTGATCCACCTCCGTCAGTTCTTGCTTGCCACCGTGACTACCACTATGCACACTCGCCAGCCCCAGTTGCAACGACCCACCATGAGCACCTTCCATCCTGGCCTTGCACCACCATGACCTTCACTTGCTCACTATCATTCCACCGCAAGTACCCATCAACCCGATCTCAAAGGTAACCCAATACAACCCCCTCTGCGTTATCCACTTTCTTTAGCCCAAAAAAAAAAAAATTCCAACCAACCCATTTTAGAAAGGTCTTGGCTCAGTCGGATTTGCCGGCGTCCCTTTTCTTTTTTGGTCTTGCTCTCTCTTTGGGTCAGTGAGAAGAGAGAGCTTTGGGTAAAAGAAAAAAAAAGATGAAGAAGGAGAAGTGGAGAACAGGTTGGAGAGAGAGAAGTTTCTTGATGGGATAAGTCAATTGGGTGGGCTCCACGAGGTCAAAAGATTTACGGAAATGCCACTGAACTCAAACTCAGTTTGAGAGGTGAAAACAGAAAACAGCATTTTGCTGTTTTCGGTTTTCATGTTTTTCACTCAACCCAAACTGAGTTTGAGTGATGAAAACAGGGAGAGAAAATCAAGCCAAATACAAGGTTTTCAGTGGGTCCCATGCAATTCTCAGTTTGAGTGATGAGAACTGAGTCATATGACTCAAAACACCTCTAATCCAAACAAGGCCTAAGATTATCGAACAAAAATAAAGATCATCTAGAATTTACACACTTATAAAAGGAAAAAATTTGTTCCAAACGTGTTTAGAACTTTGGGCTTCAACTTTTAATAAAAAGTTGACGTTTGTCTTTGTCATATGCATGCACATGACTCAATTAACCACATTTAATATAACCACCTAGGTGAATCATGTGCATTACACATGATGAGATACATGTCATCTTCCTATTAGAGGTTGAAGTCTAAGACTCTTAACATGTTTGCAAACAAATCTTTTTTCTTATAAAATTAAGATTATTTGGATTTTTATGCAGTAATTAAGTTAATAGATTATAACAAATAAGTGTTTTTTTAAGTATATTTTAAATCAGTACATGTGGCAAAGTGAAGGAAAAATAAGGTTTGGTATCATTGAAACGTAAAAATAAAAACAAAAAAAAATAAAAAAATAAAAAAATAAAAAAAAATAAAAAAAAAGGAAGAAGAAGCCATAAATTAGAAAAAAAATATTGTGGTATTTCATACGTAAGAAAGAATGAAAAAGGAAAAGGAAAAAAATGTTAGTATTTATTATTAAATTTTTGTGTTTATCCAAAGAATTTAAAACAAATAGAGATAAAGTAGTTGATAACAACAATTGAGTTGTTTTCATCTAAAATTTACTGCAAAGAAGTGACAATGCAAATCTCAAGGGGTCCTTTTGCATTTTGGCCTAAACAAAAACATGAACTTAATAAGGAGATACATGAAAAGTTTTACAATTGTTTTCCTTTTTAAATTATCATTTGCAAAACTGTGTCACTTAATATGTCATTACTAGATTTTCAATTGAAGAGAAAGTGGAAATGTAATTCTCACTCTTAAGTCTTTTCTATTTGATTAAGAGCATCCACATTAGTGGAGCTATTTTTTTAGCTATTTAGCACTACAAAACGTTACTTTATCTATTTTTCCTATTCACTTTACAAAACATCTAGTATCAATGGATCTATTTTAACTTTCAACATAATAAAATAATATAAACATCTCAATAAAATAAACATCACAATAGCAATATGAACGCACAAACAATATACAACAGTGTGAACACTATATAAAAAAAATAAATAAGTAAAAGAAGTGTGAACGCACAAACAATAACAATATGAACATAGAAGAAGAGAAATAAGAATAAAAGAAAGAATAAAAATAGGTAAAATAATCAAAAGCAGTAACACACAAATAAATAAAAAAATTTACCTTTCAGTTACTGTGCATCGTAGTTGTGGAGCCAAAAAATATAGTTTTGGCTTCACTATTATAAGGCACATTTTAGTATTTGGTGGTGCTAAAAATAGCAATATAACTATTTAGCACTGTCAATATAGATGCTCTAAGAAAATATATTCAGTCTGGATGGGATGTAAAACCCTACTTTACCCCTACCCAATAAAAATGTCACATCAGCCACTTCTTTATGGGATAGGACATTTGAGGCTGGCGTCAATTATGTTGTTCTCAACTACAGCTTTTCCAAGGGATCTAAAAGTGGGTT
Organism: Quercus gilva; assembly: GCA_023621385.1. Classification (NCBI taxonomy): domain Eukaryota; kingdom Viridiplantae; phylum Streptophyta; class Magnoliopsida; order Fagales; family Fagaceae; genus Quercus; species Quercus gilva. The sequence goes on from CM042481.1 coordinate 66,076,002, forward strand.
TATTGGGGCATCTTCTTTACTTGATGAATATCAGACGCTAGTGGCAAATCAAAGAACTATGCAGCTAGAAAACTGTTCTCCAAAGATACATGAAAGTGTAAACCCTCAGTAAAAAACCATTTCCTTTAGAATGTCCAGTGAGCTCGATGACCCTGAAAACCATTTCCTAAAGGATAACTCCTGGAAAAAGTCTTATGCTGAGGTGATCCAAGAAACTTGCATGCAAGAGCTACGGGATGGAATAGAAGTTGATTCAGAGGATGGACAACCCATACAGGAGAACGATATTGCTGACCAGCCGGGGATGGAGGAGACTCACACTAGTGACATGGATGGTTCACCTGGGGAGGACAGGGAAATCACGGTTACCACCGAGGTGAAGCGCAAAATGGTTGGACCATGGCAAACAAGCATCATACTCAAACTCACAGGCAGACAGCTTGGGTATCGAGCTCTTCAAACCAGGTTAGCGGGTATTTGGCACCCTGCAGGTAAGACGCATTTCATTGATATCGGATATGGTTTCTTTATTATGCGCTTTGATATTCTGACAGACTACCAACATGCTCTTATGGAGGGACCATGGTTTGGGGGTGACCGGTATTTACATGTTCAAGCTTGGGAGGCGGATTTCCACCCACATGTAGCCAAAATAACAAATACGGCGGTCTGGATCCAATTAGAACAACTTCCTATAGAATACTATCACCCTGACTTCTTAAGGCACGTGGGCAATAAGTCAGGCAAACTTCTAAAGATCGATGCCGTCGCAAGTGCCGCCAGTCGGGGACGTTTTACTAGATTATGTGTCCAATTTAATATCACCTCTCCCTTGCCGAAACGTGTCAAGATCGGGGCCTTTTGGCAGGATATAGTTTATGAGAACATGCCATTGTTATGTTTTAGGTGTGGCCGAATAGGACATAGGGAGGTAAATTGCTCTGAACCACAACTTGAAATTAACCACGCGAACCCACCTGGACCTGAGCCACATGGCGAGCCTGTGGTGTTGGAGCTAGAAAATTCTCATTCTCCATGGAAGACAGTCCAGACGAGGCGGTCTAGCATGCGAGGGAAAGTCCACGAGACCCAAGCACGTGGCAAGCCTACCCATCGAAATGTTTACATGCAGAATAAGACACGTGCTTTTGCTCCCTCAACTGACCCACTAGTGCTGCAATCTTCCCATTCCAATCCAAAGACGAGCCAGGTGTCCACAAAAACATCCAAGCCAGCTAGTACTCACCGATCTGATGTGGCGCGGTATGGTGAAAATCCTTTTTCACTGCTGCCACGTGAACCTGAATGGGATAACATGCAAGAATCCCATGCAAACAGCTGCCCCCGTGTTGCTCAGGTTCTTACTATACCTTCTGGCTGCATGCCTGAGAAGAACACAGTTCTCCCGCACTTGCCCAAAGTTTCACAAGCATCTCCCAAGCCACAAGATGGCCCCCTCCTTCGACCAAAACTCCTCAACCCCAACACCAACAGACCCCGACCTCCACTTCACGAACGCTCACCAATCCTATCCGAGCTCCCACACCCCTTACTCCTCCACTCCTCTTGGCCAAGCTCAGCAGATGGAATTGCTAGAACAAATATGGAATGGTCTCTCCCTCGGCTACTCTAACGACGAGGCAGTGAACTATGTGCGCATCCCAGTTCATCCACGAGCAGCATTAGTTTGGAACTAGGTGACTCAAACTTCGAGCTTGCCAATGCGCCTCGAACCTCCACCTCAATCCACTCTTTACCAACGGACTCGCACCCACACACAAGTGCGCCGGGCAGCACACCCCTACCAACGCCCGAAGGGGCATCACAGGGCTCCATCAGTCCGGCAAAGAAATGCTCGGACGAGCCAGTCCAGTGTGTCCTCCCCAGAACAACTTCCAGAAGCCATTTTTCAATTCCTCGATCTTAGCGAAATAAATTTGGCCATTCAGGACAACAAACCCAACCTTTAAATCATCATGTTCTCAAACCCAAGTCTACCATCTGTCATGTCCGTCACGCACTGGGCTAGGCTAGGCGAAAGCGACCCAAGTATCGTCTCAAGACGACAACAGCGAGGCATCAATGCCTCTCTCACTCAGTGACAAGGAACCCGAGGACCTGGGGAGTCCCGAACGACTACCTGAATCCTAATACCTCATCCATGAAAATGATTGCATGGAACTGTCAAGGTGCAGGAAGTGTGGCTTTTCGCAACCATGCGTACGAGCTTCATTGTCGACATCGTCCTGATATTTTGGTCATTGTAGAGCCCTATATAGCTAAAGAACGGGCACAAGCGGTTATTAACACTCTTCCCTATACTCATTTCCAGGCGTGTGGACCCTAACGGCTTCTCTGGAGGCATTTGGATGTTATGGAACGAGCGCACCGCCTTTCAGGTGGAAATTCTCACGCAGAGTGAGCATAGCATCCACACACAGGTAAAGGTATCCTCTCCCTCCCTATCTTTTTTACTTACGGCTGTTTATGCTTCTCCGAACTTTCATAAACGTCAGCTCTTTTGGAATTACTTACAAAATCTTACTACTCTTGTCGAGCTTCCTTGGGTTTTACTTGGCGATTTTAATGATATGCTCTCAGAAAAGGAAAAAATGGGGGGGCCCCCGATTAATAGAACTAGGTTAAACACATTTAAAAATTGTGTAGATAACTGCGGCCTTATGGATCTGGGCTTCCAGGGACCACGGTTTACTTGGACAAATAAGAATCCTGACTAGCACCGCAACATAAAAGAGCGGTTAGATAGAGGTTTGGGAAATGCGGAGTGGAAGATCCTTTTCCCTACAGCTGAATTACATCATCTCCCTAGTGTTAAATCTAACCACTACCCCATATTGCTTGTTACTAACCCATTGGAACGAAAATCCCCCGCCGTTTGTATTTTCTAACAAAAAATATTAGTGAGTGGAATAAGACTCAGTTTGGAAATATTTTTTAGCGGAAAAACCGTATCTTAGCTAGGCTTCGGGGCCTCTAAACGGCTATAGCCAGGAAACTATATGTTTTCCTCTATTCCCTTGAATAGCAACTCACCTAGGAGTACAACACCATCCTTCACCAAGAATATCTATTTTGGCAGCTTAAGTCGCGCATCCTGTGGTTAAACTATAGGATGCGAATACCAAATATTTCCATCTCCACACTATTCAACGCCGTAACCAGTCTTGCGTGTATGCCTTAAAGGATGACACGGGGCTTTGGCTTACTAGAGACCCGTTAATGCATCATATAAATAATGCCTTTCACAAGCTTTTTCAAGCTATATCAGCTCATATGCACCCCTAGTCTAGGTATGACAGACAATATTCTCATCCCAGTCCCTTTAGAGAAAATGCCTAGTCTCTGACCCAAATTCCCCAACCCGAGGAAATTTTAAAGAATCTTAATGCTCTCCCCCCGTTAAAAGCACCGGGACCGGATGGCTATCATGCTCTTTTCTTTCAATCAAATTGGTCCAATCTTGGCTCAAGTGTCATTCAGGTTGTTCAAGAGATCTTTGAACAACTCACTATACCGCCTTCGTGGGGACTAACAAACTTAGTCCTCATTCCAAAAATTGCCCATCCTGAGATGATCACTCAATTTCATCCAATTAGTCTCTGTAACACTCTTTACAAGTTGGTCTCCAAGATCATAGTGCAACGGCTCAAGCCTTACATGGCTGATATTATTAACCCTTTCCAGGCAGGGTTTGTGCCGAGCCGTAGAACAAGTGATAATATAATCCTTGTCCAGGAGGTTATTAGGACCTTAATCAAGCGTCGTGTTGGGACAGTGTACATTGCGTTAAAATTGAACCTTGAAAAGGCTTATGATCGATTAGAATGGGACTTCATTCGAGAATCGCTGGAATTCTTTCAGCTACCCTCCAACCTTATCACCCTCATCATGAATATGGTTTCCTCTACGTCTTTTCGCATTCTGTGGAATGGAAGTCCCCTTCAAAATATTGTGCCTACTAGGGGAGTTTGGCAGGGGGACCCACTCTCCCCCTATCTTTTTATCCTGTGTTTAGAACGTCTGTCTGTCAGACTAGAAGAGGCTGTACGCGATAAACTTATCCATCCTATGGCTTTTCGGGGAAGGGTCTGCCTTTCTCATTTGTTCTTCGCTGATGATATCTTTCTTTTCACTAAAGCCACAAGTAGAGACTGCAGAAATTTAAATACAATTTTGCAAAAGTTCTGCGCCTCTTCGGGACAGATTATAAGTGCCTCCAAATCCCGTATTTGGTTTTCCCCTTGCACTCCCAGATGATTAAAAGATCAGGCGATTGGCATATTTGGTATACCAACAACTGACCGCATTGGCACATATCTTAGAACCCCTATTTTCACTATGCGACTCACAACAAACTCCTATCAATTTCTTGTGGATAAAATCCAGAAACGTATTGAAGGTTAGCAAGCCAAATACCTGACAATGGCTAGCCGCGCCACCCTCATTAAAGCAATGGTGACAACCATCCCTATTTATGCTATGCAAACCACGCTCCTCCCCCAAAAGATTAGTCACCAAATTGACAAATTGTGTTGCAAATTCTTATGGGGGGACGCCACTTCCCGGCGTGGTTGCCACACGATCAACTGGGAAACAGTTACATTACCAAAGGATGCAAGGGGATTAGGCATACCCTCAACCCGGCATCGGAATCGAGCGATTCTCATGAACCAGGCTTGGCGATTATATACCAATCCCAATATGCTCTGAGCTCAGGTTCTTAAAAGCAAATATTTCCCTCACAACACACTGTTTACCAGCACTAGGTGTACGAGAGGGACTCATATTTGGCACTCACTCTCACTTGGTATTCAATTGCTTCGGGAAGGTATGCACTAGATTGTCGGCAACGGGCACACTATAAGAATTTGGAAGGACCAGTGGCTGCCTCAGGGCACACTACGTAGCTATATAATAGGTCCTATCTAGGAAGAGGATCAATGGGTTAGCACCCTGCGAACACATCTCACTTGGAATCTCGATGCATTAAACTTCCCACTCCCCTCCTCCCTTCAAAATCTTATTCAGGGTATCCCTATTGCCCATTTCACGCAACTATCGGACACTCTTAAATGGCCCCATAATAATGACATGTGTTCCGTGAAATCGGCTTCTTTCTTTCTCTTCCAGAAACAAAATTCCCCCTTCAACGCTCAGGGTTGGAAATCGATTTGGGCTTTAACCTGTCCTAAAAAGATTCAAGTGTTCATTTGGAAAGCAATGCGTGATAGGTTGCCCACTCGCACCTTCCTCACCATTGGCCGCCCTCATCTAGATGCTCGCTGTCCTAAGTGTCATCAACCAGAAACAACCATTCACATCTTACGGGATTGCCCCTCGGCAAAAGAGGTATAGAGGCAATCCCCGAGAATTCTGCCCATGTCCTTCTTTCAATTGTCTTTGCAAGATTGGCTCCGAAGTAATGCAAGATTGGTTCCGAAGAATCTTCTCACTCTTCAAATCCCGTGGAATGTTTTGTTTCCGTTTCTTTGTTGGAATTTATGGCTAGCTAGAAATGAAAGGATCTTCAAGGGACAATCCCGATCCCAACACACTCTTATATACTCCTCTGTCCATGTTGCAATGGAATTTCATTTCTTAGCAGGGCCTACTAGCCGGCCTCAGATTAAGACTACACAAACTATATATTGGACGCTGTCTCCTGCACCTTTTATTAAATTAAACACTGACGGGAGTGTTGTGCCTAATCCGGGAGTAGCCGGGGCAGGAGGACTTTTGTGAAACCATTCGGGTGACTGGATTGTTGGTTTTTCCCTTCACTTGGGAATAGCATCAAATAATATGGCCGAGCTGGCTGCTGTCAAACAGGGTTTAGAGCTCACATGGGACATGGGATTCAAATTTATACAGCTTGAACTCGACTCTAGTACTGTCCTAACTTGGTTAACTGATCAAAATTCCACTTATCCTCATAATATGTTACCTTTAATCTGTGATTGCAGGAACCTCTTGGACCGGGACTGGGTGGTTCGGGTGCTTCACGTGTATCGTGAAGCTAATGCATGTGCGAATGCCTTGGCAAAGCGGGGAACTCACCAGCACCACTTTTTGTCTATATTTAGTTCATGTCCCAGTTTTGTATATGTATGTTATGCAAGGATTTGGCAGGCCTAGGAGCACCTAGACTACGTGCTCAACGGCTTACTAGAGTTGATGTGTAAACTTTTATTTTAAATAAGACCCCAGTTTCCATCAAAAAAAAAAAGTGGGTTTATTTATTTATTTTTTTTTAGAATTTTGTGAAATTGACCTTTAAGGAGTTACTATATGTAACATGTTTATTTTATTGTTAAGTATAATGCTGATGTGGTGTGTTTCTATTGTAAAGCGGGGGTTTTACCCCCTATCTGGATGAAATATATTCTCCTTAATTAATATTTTTTAAAATATTAAAGCCATATGCCAAATTATAGCATCACTTAATATAATAAAACCCTTCCAATAAACTAAGCACGTGCCTTGCCTGGTCATCAATACTAATCATAAGAAAGAAGCATGGTTTATAAACTAACCACGATTAAACTACATAAATGTCAAAATAAAGTGCCATGATAAGTGGGGAGAGAAATCTGAATACTAGTTCTCTTCATTAATAAGATCATTCATGCAATACCACTAAGGTATAAGACTCTACCAAAGCAAGCTTATTAAAAACAAGCATAGTTTATATTTTTTTCTGTCATTGATAGAGTTCCAGAGCAAGGCGTGGAGTGAGAAGAACTTCAAGGGGAGTTGCCATGGGTAAGGAAATTCCTACTCCCTCAATCATGTCAATTGGCATATTCGATGGTGCCATGAACTCAAATCCCTAAAGAAATCGAGCTAGTGTCAAGTGAGATACTCGCAAGGCAAATGTGTAACCTGGGCAAGATTGTCTGCCAGACCTAAATGATATGAACTCAAAATGTTGCCCTGAAGCATCTATATTTACACGTTTTGTGAGGAACCTCTCTGGCAAAAACTTATCTGGGTCATCCCAAACCCTTGGATCTCGATGTAAGTTCCACACATTAACAAAAACACGAGTACCCTTTGGAACATAATAGCCACAAACATGACAGTCCTCCAATTTATGTGGAGCTGCTAGGGGACCTGGTGGGTACAAGTGCAAGGTTTCCTTCACTATCGCTTGGAGATAAACTAGATCTTTGATATCGTGGTCATCCACCCATCTCTCTCTACCAACCCTGAGATCAAGTTCTTCCTGGGCTTGCTTCAATGCATGCTTGTTGTTCAATAATATAGACAAGAGCCATGTCAAGTGAAGAGATGTACTTTCGGAGCTAGCCATTCTACATGAAATTGAGACAACACTAAAAAAAGCAGAGTTTCTTTATAAAGTATTATTCTTTGTAAATAAAGAAATAATGGTCTGATTAATTAAGTTGTGCAATGTTATTAGGCTGTCCTAGAAATGGACTTAAACAAGGAGAATTTCATAGTTATATGAATCAAAGATGTACTTTGAGATTGTTAGTGTATACTATTTATATGAAACATTATTAGGTGTTCCCAGTTCATAATGATGTAGTGCTCATTTTTCTCACATTCATAGTAGATCTTATTATAAATTTAATTTGTGAGATCCACGTCCACCATAAATATGTGGAGAAAGAGCACCACGTCACTATACTCCAGCCCACTACCCCACCAAGCCCACATCTCTAATGTGTTAAAATATAAGTTGGAGGAAAAGATAAATTAGGGTTTTCATAGGAAGGATTTTATCAAGGAGGCTAAGAGGTGTTTTTCTTTAGAGTTAGAGCACATACAATTGAAGAGGCAATCAAATTGTTCAAGGTATGATTTCTCATCATTAGAAACAAAGAATTAAAAGTTTATACGGTTATCTTGGAATCAGTTGTGATATTAGATTGTTCAGAAGTTTGATTTTGGTCCTAAAATTCTACTTATATTTTACGGTTAGATTTGCCGCTGTATTTCAATAAACAAAGGCATGACTATTACATTTTCATTAGGATATTTATATATATAATCCTAGATTGAGCCACGGAATTTCAATAATCCATGATTTTGGCTTAAGTCTTCCTTCGGTTTTGTACATATAAAATATATATAAATATATAATAAGTCAATGATGCTACCACCGTTTCATTGAGATTATGCTAGTAAAACCATTGAGGTTATATATTAAAGGTTGGATTTGGCTTTTGTGGGAGTATGGTCCTCACTTTGTTCTCTGTGGGTCCCTAGAATAGGTATATACTTTGCCATCAGGTCTTCTATTAGATTTGTATATATTTGGTCCTTTTAGTTTTGCCAGGTTTCTTTGATTATATATGTTAGGATGAATTAACGTTTTCTTTGGGGTTGTATATTAAATCCTAGGTCAATGATATTTTGGCTACTGCCTTCCTCATGGCAATATGAGTTTCGATTAATGCAAGGGAATATTATTGGTTAGAATATCATTGGTTAGAGAAACTTTAATTTAGTGTTAAAGTGTTATTAGTTCAGCAAAATATAATCCTAGTGAGTCCATTTGTATAGTTCTATAAGCTTTATATTTTGTAGAGGATATTAAGTATATTTCCATGATTGATTATATGTCCTTAAATTATTTGATTATTGAGTAAAAATATTTGAAAATTGTTCTAGGTGATATCTTAAGATTTTAGAGGAATTGTTAAAAAAAAGTTCCTTTGGAATAGCTTTTGGAGGTAAGTAACCTTATCCTAATTGGTTTTATTTTGCGTATTTTAATTACTGAAAATTGTTTACAGTTGTTATAATTTTATTTCTATTGTATTACTGATTTCAAGTAAAGAATTATCACAAATATATATCTGATTACTGAATATATGATATATTTTATTGAATTTTTCTTAGCTATACTGAATCAAAGTAAAGAATAAATAATTTTCACAAATATACATGAGCATTGAATATAAGATTTATTTTATTTTATTTTATTTTATTTTTTTTAGCTATATTGATTTAAAGTAAAGAATTATAGAAATATCACAAATAGATTTGAATATTGAATATATGATTATATATACGTATTTGAATAAGATATATTTTTGTTAGAAACTATGATTTCATATATATGATTATGAATAATCTGACTATGAATTTATTTTGATACCCAGCCAATGGGGGTTATTCATTGGTACACTGATACCCAGCCAATGAGGGTTATTCATTGGTACTCTGATACCACTCTGATACCTAAACCAACGGGGGTTATTCATTAGTATTCTGATACCCTAACCAATGGGGGTTATTCATTAATACTCTGATACCCAGCCAATGGAGGTTATTCATATGTACTTTGATACCTAGTCACGGGGATATAATGTGACCATAGTCATAAGATTTTTAAGGATATGAATTATGTTTGAATATTGAATTATTTTGAGTCCTTAAAACTACATATATGATTTTGAAAATGTTTGAGTATTTGAACTATTTTAACTCACTAAAACTACTTATGTGTTTTTGACACCTATTGTAAGGTAAAACTTTTGACATATGGAAAATTGACTAGTGTCTAAACCATCTATGATATATTTTTAATAATTAAAATATATGATCTATGTGCAACTTATTATTTTAAGACTATGAAACTTCCTCAGTTATTTTGAAAACACATAGCATATTATAACTTTTGAAAACGCATATTACGTCTCATACTTTACAGATCTATTGCTTGATGGAACTTATTAGGATTTTGGTTACTTGTTGAGTTGTTAGCTCACCCCTTTTCCCCTCCAGTTTCAGATTGTGAAGAAAAGCAAGTTTTTGGAGTTTTAATGTTGTGTTGTGAGCAAAGAAAGAAGCTTAGTGATTTTGGAATTAGGTGGTTTTCTAATAGTTTTAAATTTATTGGCCAATTGGCATTATGTACATGAGGTTTGGATTTTGTTCTTATTAAATTATTGGAGATCTATTTTTAAAGGAATTGTTGAGGTATTTTGGATTTATTTGATATAATTTTTTAGGATAAATTTTAGTTACTAAAAATGCCTTGCACAATTGTAGGGTGCTTACTTTATAAGCGTGTGGCAGTTATCACGTGCTTATCTTTATAGTTGGGTTCTGGGCGTGACAGAAGTAGTCCGTAGACTCGGAGTTGTCACATGGCCGTGGTAGTAAGTTTTCTATATGAGGTAGTAATAGGATGTTAGTAGTCTAAGTCTTATTGTACAAACTTTAATTCTTTCATAATTGATCTGTTTTACCTTGAGGATAGTTAGGTTAAATCATTCCCAAGTTTTTTACCAGTTTGGTTTTCCTAGGTTATCATATCGTTGTGTAATTTACTTTTTTGCATTATTTACATGATATGATTTGATTGTGTTAACCTAGATCTGAATAATTTATCTAAATAATCACTTGGCTAAATAACTAGGTTAAACAACTTATATTTTAAGGGGTCTAAAAATGTACAGATTAACATATTAGAATGAGCATAAATAGGTTAATGACACAACAAAAGCCTGGTTGATTAATTAAGTCGTGCGAGTTTATTAGCTAGTCCTAGAAATGGACTTAAACAAGGAGAATTTCATAGTTAAATGAATCAAAGATGTACTTTGAGATTGTTAGTGTATACTATTTATATGAAACATTATTAGGTGTTCCCAATGCATAATAATGTAGTGCTCATTTTTCTCACATTCATAGTAGATCCTATCATAAATTTAATTTGTGAGATCCACGTCCACCATAAATATGTGGAAAAGGAACACCACATCACTATAGTCCAGAAGTACTTGATTTCTCCATCTCTGCCTTTATTCTTATTTACAAGGATTAAAAAAGATCATTCTTACACTTTTTTCTTATCCAAAAAAGAAGAGAGGAACGCTGTGCATTTTCTCTTACGTTGATGATAATGATCCCTAGAGAAATATTTACTTTTCTTGTGTTAAGGTTACTTTTTCAGTTTTTGCTATATTTCTCTACTCTATAAGAAGAGAAACTAATTTCCGCCAATTACCTATCACCTGCCCTTAAAATCCCTTAAAACCAAGGTGATTTATTTTGATTTTTTTTTCAACAAAAGTAACTCGGTACAAAGAGTTTATTTGTGAATTGTGAAAGATTAAAATAAAGAAATCATGCAAATGTATTTTAAAATAGTAATCTTTCATTACAAGATGAGTAAAAAAACTACATAATTCATAAACACTAGAGGTCTTTAGCAAGACTCAATTATTGGTAACTAGTAAGTTTCCCGTGCGATGCACGGATAATGTTATAATGTTTTCTATAAATTTGTTTTAGGAAAATATTATACATATATTATAGCATATTTATTATAAAACTTTGTTAGTAATGAGTTCATCATAAAAAAGTAACAATTATAAATTGCTCATATATATCTATTATAATTATTTTGTTCAAGTAATGAGCAATACTGAAAACAACTTGGAGTAATATTGTATAATAAAAGTTGATAAAAGCATATTAATTCATTCTATATTATTGATTTTTATTATGTGATGTAATAAAAAGCTTCATTACGATTTTTTTTTTCTTCAATGCTTTGTTACTGCGGTATGGTGACGCTTGTTGTCATCATCAGTTTCTCTATCTTTATTATTTGAAATTTAGTCCGTCCATATTTGTTCAATTTTTGAGCTTTCATCATTTTTTCCTTCTGTTGCATCATTTGTGTTAATTATTAATGAATTGGTACCGAGAGATTCTTGATTAGATCTTACAAAGTTTGGACTTTGTCGCTAAGATTTTTTATAGGTATCATTTATATTAAATTTCAATGATGTGACAGTTATATGTATATATATATATATATATATTGTTAATTTTGGAATAGTGCAGCAAAAAGAATTAATATAGCATGTTAAATTGTGTTTTTTTTTTTCTTCCATACCTTTTTATCATTTGAAGGCGCATCAAAAATCTTAGCAACTATGTAATTTTCAAAACCATCTTTTAGATTAAATTCATTCAAATGAAGTAAAGAAATCCATTTTTTTCCTAATTTGTTTTTCAAATCATGTGAGATTCCTTCTCCAATATCAATATTTTTACAATAATTTAAATAAGTTGTATCTTAATTTATTTTTCAGCAAGATCTCGACCTTGTAGATTTATTTAGGATTTTCTCGGCATCTCCATCAAATATCACAAACTTTGTTTTGTTAGTTGCATTAAAAACTTCAATTTGAATCTTGTATTTGAAGTAGTTTGCAATTGTATATATATAGTAGTTATAGTGAGATAAATATATTATAAATATTTGGAGAGTATGTAGTTAATGTGAGTGCCTCTAACTTTGGGATAGAAATTTTTTTTTTTGTTTTCCATTTTGCACACAAATATGATCTTGCTTGTAATTTGACATTCCTTTCACAAAGTATGCACAAAATGTAATACCAACCCATTGTTGTATCAATGTTATTATTACAATACCCTAGCAGTTCACATCTTGCAAGGAACTTTGAAATTGATATGTATTATTTTTTTAATGTAAATAATATGATGTTTTATTATTTTTTTTTACATAAATGATGAGTATAATTTGAAATAATTAACAAACTTGTTTCGTAGGATCTTATTCAATGCATTTTATCTTTACTATTGTCTTCATATTATTTAAAGATAAATCCTCCTATGAAAATTGTTTTGCATGTATATTTGGTATTTATTGTATAGGATTATATTTTTGACCATTCCTATCATTGAATTTTTTTAAAAGAAAATATTAAGTTAATGGCATTTTGTGAGATAGTATATGCTATTTATTAGACTTTTTTGTTATTATAAATTTTAGAAATATGCACTTGTCAATTATTTCAGCAACTTAAGGGATCTCAAGATTTATATATATTTTTGTTGCACTTGTCAATGACAGAGAATTTGTCTACATAAATTGCATAGAATATTATTAATAGACAAAAGCATATTGAATTGAAATTGGGGGAAAAATGAAGAGATATTTCATGAGAATGAGATTTTCTAGAAGTATCATCTATACGTGCGGGAGGAAGAAGAGAGTTTGTAAGAGGGTAAGAGTTTTTGCTTTGATTTACACGTGGCAATGGTCAAACTTGGGTCATAATATGTAAAGTAAGAACTGGGCCTGAGTTTTTGATAAGGTTTGGTCTACTTTTAAAAGGTAATCCATTTTATAGTAAATAACTTTTGGTCTAATTGGTCTAATTCTCAAGAACAATTCATATCAATATAATAGTAAAAATAAGCTACTATGATCTATTGGGTAACAGTAAAAAAAACACAATAAAAGGAGGTAAAAAATACTAAATTTATATAATAGTAAAAATAAGTTACTATGATTTATTGGGTAACAGTAAAAAAAACTTAATGAAAAAATGTAAAAAAATGTTAAATGCAATAAGTTACTATGATCTATTGGGTAACAGTAAAAAAAAACTTAATAAAAAGAGGTAAAAAATGCTAAATTTATATAATAGTAAAAATAAGTTATTATGATTTATTCGGTAACAGTAAAAAAAACTTAACGAAAAAAGGTAAAAAATGTTAAATGCAATCTTAGAGTGCCACGTGGCAGGACCTCATGCACTCTCACATGAGGTCTCTGCTTTTATATATATATTGATTTGAGTAGTTTATTTATTTATTATTTTTTTATGGGGTAATTTTTGCAATATATGATTAAAACTTATAATAAAAGAGTAAAATAAGGAAACAACATTTTTCATAAAAACTTTTAGGTAGCAGGTATTAGTGGTAAGTAAATAATGATATCAGTAATGAGCTTAAATAAAAACCAATAACACTCCTCACAATAAAATGTAACCGGAACATACCACTATTGTTGCCTTGATAATGGTTTCACGCGAATGGCCAAACATGCCATCATCCTCAATTACGGATAACATGATGACATCAATGAAGTCTGGTTTGTCGATTGGTTCACTTTTGGCCCTACTCATAGTATGTTCTTCAACCCAACTTCCAACTAGAATGTCCAATTCCCTTCCAATTTGCTTTATGTATTTTACTTGGCCCAGAAAAAATTCAAGCCCTCCTAGAAATGGAACAACATACGAAACTACAGGGACACCAGATACACGCATGAACTCTTTAATAATTTTCTTAGAGCCTCTCCACCATTTCCATCATTCAAGTTACCAAAATATCTCTTCCCTGCAATCATTTTAGTAATTATATTGAAGGTTAAGTGCTCAATGCACTCACTAATCACCACCTTAGCTTGGTTGTTGGGCTCGTTGCGCTTGCAAAGAGTGTACAAATCTTTAATCAAAGTGTCAACCTCAATAACTTGCACATTCTTTAGTGTCTCAAGACGACGACTAGAGAGGAGTTCTAGCATGGTTATCTTTCTCATCTTGAGCCAGAATTTACCATAGTTGATGAACCCAAATGCTGCATGGTTGTAGCCAAGGTACTTTCCTTGGCTAGACCTTGGACGACCAGCCAAAGCCTTGTCATTTGTAGTGAAACACTCCTTGACAGCCTCATGATTGCTAATAACAACTGCACTTTTCGTACCAATTCGGATCGTGAATATGGGACCATATTGATCAGCCATAGCTGCCAAGGTTCAAGCAACTGGGTTTTGGCCGCTTAGTTTGAGAAGGTGACCTATGATTGGCAAGCCACCTGATGGCTCCGGGGCCATCATACCCTTAACTTTTGTGACTACCAATTCTCAGCCTCCATAGATTGTACAATAGTACCAGTATAAGAGCCCCTGCAATTGCAAGGAGATGAGAAGTAATTTCCATGATGTACCGAAACTTGAGGGAAAGCAGAGTATACAATATATGAACTTTTGATGGTTTCTTTAATGGTGAGAAAAAGGAGAAAAACAGAGAAAGTATGACTGATATATAGCTCAACTCGACCTTGACTTTCTTGACTTGGTTTGTCATCGTTGTGATGAACAGTTGAATACATAAAGTCTACTAATTTAGAAATCTTGACAGAGCTTGGGAAGCTTACAAAGCTGGACAAGCCATTGTTAGCGTATTACTTAAAAATAGAGGAAGGGGGTGAATATGGGTGACTACAATTAAAAAGACACCAAAAAATACCTAGTGCATCAGTTAACCAATTTCCCTCTCAAGATAGGTTTTAGCTATCAAGGAGTATATTTCCTAAACATTTATGGACGAAGATACGAATTTAGTTGTGAGGTGGGGGATGCAAAGACCGGGGTTCAAGTCTCCACGAGAGAGCTAGCTTCACACTTCTATACACTTAAATTAAGTTAGAGTAGAATTTCTATCTTGCATAATATATATATATATATATATATAGTTTTACTTAATATATTTTTATCAAATGTAAATTTTGACAAACTTACTATTGGATTATATTTTCTTTTTATATCTTCCATATTTAAAAATTTTCCAAAAAAAAAAAATTATATCATTAATCAAATTAAATTTTAAGTTTTTATAGTTTAAAATTATGCATAAAAAACACGTTTATGGATCAGATAGTAAACAAGTTTATAAATCAAGTTTATGGCATAAATTTGACACACGCATATTAAAAACAAAAAGAATATACAATTTGCCTGTTAAATTCTCAACATATATAGTCATATTAATATTTTTAGTGGAAATGTTAACCATTTGCTACAATCAAGTTTATAGCCAAACTTTGTTTAACGTTTATATATTATTTTTGTGTTTTTGTAACTATGATAATGTAAAGTAAGTGTTTTGAAAAGTGAAAAACAATAATAAAAAATGAAAGAACAAAGAACATTCAAATGAAGGGAAAAGTTAACATATATCCTAAAAGCATTAGTTTAGAAACTTTTTATGGGAAAAGAAAAATGTAAATAATTTTTTAAACAATTTTTATATTTATCATAAAAGTGATATTAAAACTTTCTTAAAATAATCTATTAACAAATGTCTTAAAAATATCCGTTAACATGATCCTTAAATGAAATAGAATTTAAAATAAGAAATATGAGATGAGTGAAATTTAAAAAGTAATTAGCTAAAAGAAGAAAAATAAGTTTTATTTTAAAATATGGAGAAACCTTAGAGAAATCGCTACTGATGCTCAATAAAACTAGTGAAGTAAGGTTTTCAATTGGCGTTTATTATTATTATTATTATTATTTTTTATGAATGACAAACTTATATGAGGACAAAAGAATATTGATGTACTTGGACTTTTTTTTCGTTGGGTATTAAAAAAAAAAAAAAAAAAAGGGTGTATAAGGACATGGACTGTTTTGCATTTGTTTTGAAGGAAGAAGGATTTTGGGTCCTTCTTAAAGCTTTTTTTCTACTACAGACCCTATTTTCTGTAGCTTATTTATTTTACAGAATTGGATTTTATTGTTTGCGGCCTGTTTTCATTGGCTCGCTGACCTGGGCCCTTAGGCTTGCTCTCTTGAGGCCTAATGAAAAAATGGCCTAGCAACATCTAGATTGTATTTCTTGTAACCTTGTCCAATAATAAACAAATTAGGGCCATGCAAATGGAAAATTGTGGATCTTAGGCCCATGTTGCATAACAACCCGCAATGTATGGTGATAGGAGGATGTAGGTATTGTGTGGAGCTGAGCCATTGTGATCATGTTTACTGATTTTTTTTTTTTTTTTTATGGCCTCTCCATATATACAAACTTCCACTGACTATATTTCATAATGGAAATTTGAAAATTTTGGCTTTTACATCTTACTGTGGTGGTGCTGGTTTACTGGGTCTGTGATTTTTTTTTTTTTTGGTGGTGGGTTTACTAGTGGTGGTGTGGTGTAGGGCAGCGGTGGTGGAGTGGGGTTGCTGGGGTTTCTTTTTTGCTTTGAATTTTTGTTGTGGGTATTGTGGCTGATTTGTGGGTAGCCGGATGGTGGTTGCTTTTGATTTGTGGTTGATTTTTTGTTGTGGGATGTGTGGGTTTGATGGTGGTGGTGGTGGGGATGGGTTCGTTGTGTAATAATGAAATTAGAAACGAGGGATGAAATCGGATCGTGATATTTGGACTTCGAAAAATTCCAAATTCTACCATGGATGCAGCAATGCCAGCAACAAATTTCCAAGTGCGTACTAAGTGCAACTTATCCTTTTTTTCTCTTGGTTTTCGAAATTCTTTTATTGGTTTCGAAATTCTATCATGATATCATCCCATGCTTTTAACTAGTATGTCTTGTTACTTGTTAGTAAGCTTCTGATTAAAATATTTATAAAAAAAAAAAAAATTGACTGGGTTTTGTAGAATGCTGGGTCTGTTTGTTTGTTTGTTTAACTGTGATTATTTTATATTTTATTAATTTCAGAAGTTGAAGCTTTAACACATCCCAATCGGTACTTGGTGATAGCAACCAGTGGAGGATTGAATCAACAAAGAACTGGGGTAATTTTCTTGTACAGTATTTTAGTTTTTTTTAGATGTAAGAAAAAGGGTTTGATGGAATTTTTTTATTAAAGGTTTGTACTCGTGCGTGCATATATATATATATATATATGCACTTTTTTTCTTATTAACTCACTAATTATATCACTAATTATAGTACTAATATGTTGCTTCTTTCTTTACCAGATGTCCAAAGGGAGAGTTGTATGCTTGTGTGGAGGTGAGGACATTAACTGGATCAGGAAATTCACAACTACAGGAAAAGCTGTAGCTGAGGCTGCTGGGATCAACTTAGAATTGGTTTATGTAGGAAAGAACAAGGATAAGCAATATTATTTAGAGGATCAGATGAAATGGTTAGGGCCAATTAATAAAGTGTGCTGTGAGAATTTGGTATAAATGTAGGAGACCTGGAATGTTTGTGTATGTTGGTAGGTTTTGGCAGAATGTTTGTGTTGGTATGTTTTGACCTGAATTTGTGTTGGTAGGTATTAGTGGGAAAAGGCTTGAATATTGGTGTAATTCTCTTTGTAATCTGAGCCTTTAGCAATGTAACATGATCTTTTTAATTAATTTATAACTTGTACCCAATTTATTGCATTGTTGTGAAGTGTTTGTGCCTTGGATTGAATGTCCTGTTTTAGACAGCAATTTTGAGACTGCAGAAACATTATGTGTCTGCCAAGCAACAAAATGGAACTTAAACCATTAATACACTCAAACTGAATATGCAAGTTGACTATATAATAACCAATGCACCAAGATGCAATCATAACTACCATTAACCATTATTATTTCACATTCACAGCAGCAGTTTTGATAATGAAGCACTTGTTATTTCTGGTCTATCAACAAACAAGTTATCCTTAATTAGCAATTAAGCTTTAAAAGTGCATAAAGAGTAGCAAAATCCACATGGATTCCACTCATTTCAGCAAAGACCAATACACACACTAATGGCATTGAAGTAACTAATTTGGTATTGGTGTTTTCTGTTCTGCAACTATTGGCATATCTGCAAATGAGGCTTTGCTCTACATGAATGACATTAAACTAACAACTATGCAGAAAACAACTACGCAGAAACATAAACAGTAATTATGCAGAAAATTACTGTTTATGCAGAAAATTTTTGCGAATATTACTGTTTATGCAGAAAATTTATGGCGAAAATTACTGTTTATGCAGAAAATTACTGTTTATGCAGAAAATTTATGCGAAAATTACTGTCTATGCAGAAAATTTATGGCGAAAATTACTGTTTATGCAGAAAATTTATGCAGAAAATTACTGTTTATGCAGAAAATTTTTGCGAAAATTACTGTTTATGCAGAAAATTTTTGCGAAAATTTCTGTTTTTGCAGAAAATTTATGTGAAAATTACTGCTTATGCAGAAAATTTTTGCAAAAATTACTGTTTATGCAGAAAATTTATGCAAAAAATTACTGTTTATGCAGAAAATTTCTGTTTTTGCAGAAAATTTATGCGAAAATTACTGCTTATGCAGAAAATTACTGTTTATGCAGAAAATTTTTGCGAAAATTACTGTTTATGCAGAAAATTACTATTTACGCAGAAAATTACTGTATATGCAGAAATTACTATTTATGCAAAAAATTTATACATAAATTACTGTTTATGCAGAAATTACAAACAGTAATTATGCAAAATTTACATTGTCAGTTGGTAACAAAAGGAAATTTATGGACCATCATAACTTTAATCTTAAAGTAAGAAAATTACAAAATCAGAACACTTGGTCACAAATGTGACTAAGTTTGAACATTTGAATGTGACCAAATGTGACTAAGTTTTGGACCATCAAAACTCCAATCCTAAACTAGGAAAATTACAAAACAAGAGCACTTAATCTCAACATGCAACACTTCCTTGAGTCAAGAGACCTCCACTTGCAACACTTCCTCCATTTGCAACACTTCCTTGAGTCAAGAGACCTCCACTTGCAACACTTCCTCCATTTGCAACACTTCCTTGAGTCAAGAGACCTCCTGCACTATTAATTTTGTCGTTGGAGCTTACAACACTTGGTATACTCTCTAAATGTGATGCTAATGCAGCATTTGCTGATGAGCCTCCTTGATATGCTGCAGAACTTGTAGAAGCCGACTACAAAAAATCCAATTACACATTACACATATCACAAGCTTAGCATTAAAATTGTCAAATCATTCATCTAAACTATTATTAATATCAAAGTAAAATATATAATTGTAAATATCTTTACCTCATGCACTTTTCTTTTCTTTGTTTGCTTCTTTGATGTGTCTTCCTTTGGTTTCCTCATCTTTTCTATCCATGATTTCGTCCTACGCTTTTTATTACGATAAACCTCTCTTTTCTTGATTCCTTTTGGTACAATTGTAATTGAAGCACATAATTGATCTTCTTTGTCTGCAAAATCAGTGGAAGGCCTAGTGATGTCTTCTTCTACATTAGCTTTGCAATTCCTAAGGTCACAAAGTTTTTTTTTCAAATCTGCAATTGCTAAGCTTAGAATATTATGGCCTTCTTTAGTTTCACATGCCTCATTCACCAATTGAATATATTTTGGACATAAATCTCGATACCGATCTACATATTCCAGTCGAGTATCATGCTTAATGTTATGTGTTATGCAATTTTTTCCGCTTTCATCTTTTGCATCTCTTCTCCACCTCTTCATGATATATCTATTAGGAATCAATTTGATATCCAATACATCAAGAACTTTCAAACCATGTCTACATAAAATACCAAATGACTCAAACTTTCTGCAACTACAAGATAGAGTCTCATCTAATGGATTCCACATGATCTCATATTTTCCATTTTGATTGAAAACTCCAACCACGTAACTATGTGTTTGACTCACATTGCGTTCTAGAATGGAAAGTGCCATTACCTCTTCAACTTCTGTCTGAAATAAATCAAACAACTTAGGCGTGTACACTGTTGCTACTTGGTTAAGCATAGGAGAGCTTTTGAGCTTCAATCTTGGAAATTTCTGTCTAGAGTTGTATTCTGCTTCTAACTCCTTATCCCGCTTTTGATTGACAACTGTTTCAAAATGAGTGAAAAACTCTACTATATTGAGATCAGTACGCAAGCAATCCTTCAAGTCAGCATTGAAACTCTCACTAAGCTGGGTTGTCTTCATTCCTGCAGTGAAAGTTCTCTTAACATATGCTTGGGCCCATTTTTCCTTCAATTTAAATAGATCAATTAGCCATTTATTTTCACGAACATCGTACTTATCTAGCATTTCATTCCAAGCTGTAAGAAACTCATCTTCACTGTCATACTCATAGATACATGCTAAGAAATCAGCGTTAAATTGAGACTCATTTTTGAGTAAATGACCCAAGTGTTTCTCAGCATTCTGCCACATATGCCAACTACATAATGCATGATATGTCTTAGGCATGACTATTTTTATTGCAGCTGACATTGCTGCATCTTGATCTGTGAAAATAGTGATTGGCTTCTTTTCAGACATTGCTTCTAAGAAAGTCTCAAATAACCATACAAAAGATTCAATCGTTTCATCATATAAAAGTGCACCTCCAAATACAACAGTTTCTCTATGGTGGTTGAGACCCAAAAATACTCCAAGTGGCCTTGCATCTCTATTTGTACTATACGTTGTATCAAACGTTATTACATCGCCGAAGTGGCTATAATCAATGATCATTCTTGCATCGGCCCAAAAGATATTAGTAATCAACTCTTCACAGTCCAATTGAGTAGCAAAATAATATGAAGGATTTTCCTTAAGTTGACGACTGAAATATCTTCCCAAGCTAGCAGCTGCCCCATGCTCCATGTCTCTTTGTCGCTTAGTGCGTAAGTAGTTTTTATGATCTTGCTTGGTAAAACCAAGATTATCATATCCACCAACTTGCTTACTAAGAAGCTCATAGGATTGCTTTAATCTTAATCCCGATTCATGTGCCAAATCAATTTCAATAGCATGAGTTGCAGCCACTTTCCGTTGTGATGGCATCATGTGCACAGTTGATGGAAGGTGGAGATAGTGGTTATGCTCAGCAATAAATTCACTCACCACATATTTTTTATTATCTCGATTAAGTACAATAACCAAACGTGCTTCACAACCACATCGTGTTTTTGCTCGTGGATTCTTTACATTCTGATCTCTCTTGTCTTTGCCTCGAACTCCCTCCTTTGCACACACAAATCTCCTTGAAGTAACCACTCCAGTCTTTTTACATTTATTTACATACTCTTTTCTAATACTAAAACCAGCCTTTCTGCCATATTCATTATAAAAACCATATGCAATCTCATCCGCTTCAAACTCCATCCCTTTAAATGGGGTAGATTCCATGGGCACATTAGAAGGAACATGTATTCCCATCATTATCCCTACAAAAAATTGAACATAAATTTATTATAACTTTCACCTATCATTTGTTTTCAAAACAAAGATAATGTAAAAAAAAAAAAAAATGAGGATGTAATGAATGATCAATATACTAATGAGGATGTACCTCATATGAGAGAAATGTTATATATCTTTGTTACTAAACATAAAAATTCAAGATGACCAAGCATGATTTCAACTCAATTCACTCAAAGGCCAATCAATTTAAACATGACAATAATAAACATGTTCTTAAAAATCTTGCATCCATAATATGCCATCAAGAATTATTATAAAGGAATCTTTTTATTATGATTAAAGAACTTATTTGTTATGAGAATTTTTTTTTTCAAAAGAGAGAAATTTATTAATTTAAATATCTAAACCTTGTGATCAACACCACAATAGAGAAATTTATTAATTTAAATTTATGTATATATATTTTTTTAAATTGTGCAACTAAACTTATTGATTACACTATGAATTAGAAGGCCCCCAAAATCAAGCCCAAGGTCAACAAAATTTAAAAATATAATCTCAAATATTAGTCAATACTTATCCAATACTATATTTAAAAAATAAAGACGGGTAGAAGAAAATTTTGGATTATTAATTATCTTGGAGAGTATTAATTAAGCCCCAAAATTTAGCCAATACATGAAAATTTCAATCTCAATATGCGTGTATTTTGTTTGAATCTCTCTTTCAAACGGTTAGAATTTTTCATAATTTTAGACTAAATTAAGTCTCCTAGACACACTAAAAAGTAAAAACATAGACCAAACTCTCTCAATCTCTCCAAAACTCCTAAACTAAAACTGATTACTAACATTGCCGCTAGATCTTTCGTCTCTACCTAAAATGGTAGTCAGTTACAAGCAACTTCCTCGACAATCAATAGGCCCTTGAAGAGGTAAAACAAAGCCAATATTTTACCTTTTTGTGACATAGCTTTCTTATTTTACTTTCTTTAGGTTATTTAGAAAAGAATGGGAGAAAGAAGACAATTTTTTATTTATTCTTTCTTTTTAAAGAACATGGTAGAGGTTCTTTGGGTTTTTGAGGCAAATGTTTGGTAAAGAGTAAAAACTCCTCTAGTGGTTGTATTACAGTGACTACACTCTTCTAGATTTATCATTTTGTTCTTTTTTATTTTTTTTTAATTCATAAATTCTTATTTTAAAATATAAAGAATAGTCTAACACTAGCTACTTAATTCGTTGTTTCTTGGTCCAACTAGGCGTTATTTAATCTTTATTTTTTGAAAAGTATTTATTCTATTTGATTTTATTAAATAAATCTGTGAATTTGGTATAAAAAAATTTAAAAAACTTTTTAAACCAAATCTCAAAACAGATCTCTAGATTAATTTGTCACTAGCAATAAAAAAAAATATAACTAAAAATTCAGTTAAAAATCTTACAAATGAACAATAAATTTATAAAATAGATTTAGAAGATAACAATGAAATAATTGCAATTATTATCAATTAAAAAGAATATTTTAAAAGAAGTTGAATACAAAAACTTAATTAATAATTTTGCATCTTAACAAGCAAGAAAAATAAAATTTAAATAAAAATATTTTATATAAAGTTAATAATATAAAGTAAATATTTAAACAATAAAAAAGGCCCAATTTAAAAGTTTTGCTTAAGGCCTCAAAATACCTTAGACCGGCCCTATTTTTTATGTTCGGCTGACTTGAAAAATTTTATTTGAACAATAGCTACAATGAAGAAGGTCTTTCATCAAACCGTTAGGGACTTGTAAGTCTAAACTGTGATTCTTATTATGTAGTTTCTTATCATGGTAATCTCATTGCTATTTGAGTGTTCTGTTTTCTTGATTCATCGTTGGCAATATTGGTGAGAAAAGATTATTTTTTGGATAGTTTCTCTTGAATTACAAAGTCAGTTTTCGGAGTTTAGTCTTGCTTATTCATTCATTATATCTTGTTTCTCTATTATTATATGACAACAATTGCCTAAGACGTTAATTTTTTACTGCTTTTCTTACAGTAAAAGAGAGGTGAATAAGAAAGTGCTTAAAGTCCCTGGAATTGAGCAGAAGCTAAAAAGATTTCCTTTAATTTTTTTTGCTTATTTGGGTTTTCAAAACTTTATTTTCATATTCTTCACTTTGCTTCCTTGAACAATGGAATCACAAAAACCTAAACTTAGGAAAAGAGATGAAAGAAAGCTTGAAATGGGATTCCAAAGAAAAAAGAAAAAAGAAACTATTAATTTTTTTTAAAGCTCTAAGCATAGCCTCTTTTTTAGGGTTTGGAGGTGGCAAGTGCATGAACATGTGCATGCCCATAAAATTCATGTTGAAGTTCCATTACTGGCCTACTTTGTATAATTGTATTATCATCCCCCATATGTATATATATATATATATATGCACATTTTAGTTTAATAAAATTTGTCATGAGCTTTTTCTTTTTGTTTGAAATGACTGAATATATTGTTAAAGAGACCAAAATTTTAATTTTGTTGGGTCTAAAAAAAATTAGGGTGGTCACAGTTTTTTTTTTTAAAGGTAGACAAATTATAAAATTTTTAAAATTTATATTTTTTTCCACCGTGCTATATGAATCTCACTCCCTCTTCTTTTTATTCTTCTGCTCTCATAATTTTCTTTTTCTAAACTCATACTCCTGCTCACTTTTTCAACTTCAAATTCATATACTAGAAAGTAGACACACTAGACAACCTAAACATTAAAATTCAACTTCAAATTTTGCTTATTCGTCCCCGTCAATGTCTGGGGGCAATGGTGGTGAGATTGAACAATAATTGCCCATGTGTTGTCCCTATGTTTATTATTGAAAGATCTTTGTCCGGTGATTATCACTCTTCTGTATTAGGCTATTGCTCCTTGACAACAATATAAATGCAGAAAAATGAGATGGACTCCAAGAATCATCCAGCCATTATAAAGATTCAATCTTTATCTCAAAAAATTAAAATTAAAATTCAGATAGACTCTAACTTGCATCCAGCCACCAAAACAACAATATAAACTCACCAAGACAACAATATAAATGCAGAAAAATTATCAAACATCAAATAAGATAAGCATAAACAAGTTTACGGTTATACCTCTGTTTTGGCAAGACAGAAACAGAGACGCTCTGAATCTGAACTTGTTCTGTGAAGCTTTTTTTTTTTTTTTTTTTTTGGGTTAAAATCTGTGAGCTTTGAACGTGGGATGGCAAGATAGAAACAGAGATGCTCTGAAGCTGAACTTGTTCTGTGAAGCTTTTTTTTTTTTTGGTTAAAATCTGAGAAGCATTGAACGTGCTCTGAACCTTCTATGAAGCTTTTCCCTCCTAAAAGGTTTTTTTTTGTTTTCCAGTGCACCGGATATGCCTCCTCTAATTCGTTTCACTTTTCCCTCCAAAAAGTCTTTTATTGTCCAGTTGAGTTAACAAGTCCTCTAGTTTAAATGTTTAACCGGGGTTCAGTGTGGTGTTAAAATTTTAAATGACGTGGACAATTTTTGGGCGTGGATGACTTTGGAGGAAATCCCATCCGTCAACTGGAGGCCTCTCCATTTCAAGGGAAATGGAGAGGATCCGCATCCCAATTTATGGGAGCTAGCTTAATGAGGTTTCCACAGAGAAACCACAGTATAGATGTGGATGAACGTATATGTTGTCTTTATATTATATTTAACCTTCATTGAGGTTTGTTGTTTAAGGAGAGAATCATTTCATAAAATCTCAAGAGAGTGGGTAGCAAAATATTTTTTTCAAACAAAAAATAAAAATTTAAAAGACAAAAGAGCTATTGAAATTTATTTTTAATTAGTATTCTCAAGAAAAGAGTTGGTAATAGCAACCTAAACAACAGGGATATATATGTTTAGATAAGGATAAAGATATATCCAAATCTTTATTTAACACTTCAACTAAGAAATGTATATTTCACAATAGTAAGTAACCTTCACAAAGAAGTAGCTTCAAAGGCATTAGTAGAGCTTCTTAGGAAGACGAGGCTTGAGAATAACATTTAGTGGATCTACCTTTGGTAAGTCAAGTCCTGATCCTTCACGCAGATCCACCTCTGCACCACCCACAGTCATGATATCAAATCCTTGAAGCAAACGAGCCAGTGCCAAATGAACAACTTGCATGCCGAATGTGATTGCAGGGCATGACCTTCTACCAGAACTAAATGGAATATACTCAAAATTTTGACCCCTAACATCAACATTTGCATGTGTTGTCATAAACCTCTCTGGCTTGAATTCAGATGGGTTCGACCACACACGTGGGTCTCGTTGCAGCTTCCATATATTGATGATCAAACGAGTGCCCTTAGGAACATAATAGCCACCAACATTACAATCTTCCATAGCTTCACGCAATCCTGTGACAGGACCAGGCGGGTATAGGCGTAAAGTTTCCTTAACAATGGCTTGAAGGTAGTTTAAGTTCCTAATATCAGACTCTTCCACCCATTTATCTTTCCCAACGTGCAAGTCTATCTCTTCTTGGGCAGCCTTTAGCACACATGGGTGGTTTAAAAGTAGGGATAGTACCCATGTTAGTGTAATAGATGTGCTTTCGGAGCCTGTAATTATGAGAACCTGCACACACAAAAAGTCTAATGCAATTACTCAAATCTAATATAGTATCTTTGGATAGAAAGAGCAATAATCATTTTCATGATCATATTAGGCTCTTGAGCCTTTTGTAGTAAAATTATTATTAGTTTTAGCATTTTTCTTGACATTATGATCTATTGGCATTTATCATTTTCTTATGGGTTCAATTCTAGGCAATTGCACGCTACATTATGATTAGGGTGTTCAAATGAACTTCTTTTAGAGATGACTACAACATACTGCTAATCACGTAGCTCGAATATTTTCTCCCTAGACCTCCAAGTTCTTTATGCATAAGGAGGTGCTAATTCAATTACAAGGCCCTTGGCATTCAAATGAACCTTGGCCTTCAAAAAAAGTTATTACTTATTATATATATATATATATATATTTTTTTTGTGTACCATGAATAAAAAATGAATGCCCTAAAAAAATAAACCCCCTAAAATAAAGTTACAAAGACCAATAGGTGTAAACAAAGTTATAGTAATAAAAATAATAATGCAATGGAAACAACAAAAATGCAACAAAAAATTTGAGTTGAGTTAAATTGTTAATAGGAGTAATGCTATGGACACAATAAAAATTATAGTATTAAGAAAAAAAATTATTTTTAATTGAGTAATGCTATGCACACAACAAAAATATTGCAACAGCAAAAATTGAAAAGTTAAGTTGAATTTTCATTTTAATAGAAGGAAATTGTAAAACTTCACATATTTGTGTGTGTGTGTGTGTTATTGTAGTGTCAATATATTTAAATTCTCTTTTTATTAGATTTTGTCTAATTTAAGTTTTTTAGAATATTTTCATTAGTTCGTACAAAATTTTCTGAATATTTTAGCATAAACCTACTTTTTTATTATTTTATATAACCACTTTTCAAAAAACACCCACATCAGATTATCTATTTTAAACTAAATTTCATTAATGCATTATTTCTTTATCAATTTTTTATTACCCTTCTAAATCATTTGTGTGTGTGTGTGTGTGTGAGAGAGAGAGAGTATTAAAAGCAAATTTGCATATGGATAATAATTATGAATATTTGCATAGTAACTATAACTACAAATACATTTTGCATTATAAGAATTCATATGATATATATACACACACATGCACTGGTGAAGCCGGCGGGGGGGGGGGGGGGGGGGGGTGCTAGGGGAAGCCATGGCCCCCTGGCTTTTTAAAATTTCCTATAACACTATTAAAAAAATCACAAATTAGACAAAAAAATTATCACTAGCCCCCCTTGAAAGATAAGATTTTAGAATTAGCTGCACAAATTTTTTAACTAGTCCAATAATAGTCAAGCCCAATCAAGCTAGATTGATAAAAAAAAATACCCAAAAATAATAAATTTAGTATGATAAAAAAATCTCATCTAGCCCATTTCCTCAGCCCATGGCTCTTCCAAATGCTAACAAAACCCTAATTCTTCCTTTAATAATTTTGTTAGATTTAAATTGGCCCCCCCTAAAGAAATTTTTTTGGCTCCACCATTGCACACATGTATACACATATATGCAAGAAATTAATTCAAAATAAAAATAAATGGGTAATTTTTCTTAAAGGCTTATACTTTTATTTCTTAGTTTGTCATTAATTTTCTACTTATGACGAAAAGATTTTTTGTTTATTAACCGTTCATGTGAGAGGGGGACTAAGCATTTATAGTATTTCAAGAGTACCTAATAATTTTTCCACACATAAATATAAAAATAGAATTTTTTTAGGTGGACCTCATGCCAAGCTTGTCAACCTTTTACTTATTTATTTTGCCCTCCTAAACTAATTGAATTATCAAGGTACCACACTTCTGATATTTATATTAGTATATCTATCATCGTATGTATGTATAAATAAATAAATTGAAGAGAGAAAAGGGTTTGGGCACAAAATAATAAATATTATGAAGTTTGAGTGTATCGTAGTCCTAGAGTACCCCAAAAAAAAAAAAAAGAAAAAAAAAAGAAGGAAAGAAGGATTATTTCCAAGATAAACTCATTTAATTTACTTTAAATTTATGTTTTTAGGAGTTTATTTATTGTTATATAAAGCTTAGTCCTTGTGAGGGAGAAATTATTATTTACACTGGGAGGATTGCTGATGTGGTCCTTCCTAACTAATGAAATGATGCCATCTATGTAAATGTATGTGTGAGCTTTTTAATCAGTACAAGGAATAAAAAATAAAAATTACCAGATGATGTCACATTTGCATAAATAACAGTATTTTATTAGTTAGGGGGTCAAAGAAGAAGACGTCAGTAATCCTCCTGGTAGACCTAATAATTTCTCTTTGTGAGGATAATTATAGAGTGAATTTCAACCATTTTGTAGTGTTTCTCTCGTGAATTTCCTATGACGGCAGGTGCGGAATTAGGGGGTTCAATTAACCCCCTGGCCCCTAACTTCAAATTTTTTTTAATATATATAATATTTTTTTATTAGTTTATTTACCCTCAAAAACATTTCTGCACACTCTAACTTAAATCTTGCACACCTAATCACATATTAGCACAGCCCAAAGTCAAACAACAACACAGATCACATACATTCCTCTCTCTCTCCCTCTCTCTTTCTCTCTATTTTTGATCTTTGACCTCATTTTCATGAATCTCTTCTCATCTCTTTTCTCTATCTGATTATCTTAGTATTTTCGACTCTAAAAGTAAAAAATGAGTTGTACGGCGGGTAAGCCCGTTTGGGCCGCCCGAGGTACCCAGAACCTTGAACAAAGTCATTTGGGCCAACTGAAACTTCCAGGCCCACTGTGACAACTGCCCGTGCTTCCCGGGTACGCGCACCCCGGTTTTGCTTAACTTCACGTGCCGTACAGTGCCAGCTACAGGGCCCGCGAGTTATACCCGGGGACCAGCGCCGAACGTGTTCCTGACCGAGAAACTCCGTTGCCGAGCACTTCAGAGGGAGAACCAATTCCAAGGCCACTCCCACCTAACCACCCACCTACGACTAACAGCATTGGACCTCCAAGAGCACTAGCGTCAGAGGTAATCATAACTGTTCCACTAACATTTCTCTATAAATACTGGGGGTTGAGAATAGGGAAGGGGTTGTTGAAAGAGGGAGAAAAAAGAGAGGGAGAGAGGAGCAAAAGAGAGAGGAACAATAGAGAGAGAAAGGGGAGGAAAAGCAAGTCTGGTTGTGAGAACCACCCTCAGTAGGAAATCCTCAATCCCACGTCATTCAATAAATTGTAAGCCCAATTGGTGTAGGCCCATTGGCCCATCAATTTTGGGTGCGTACAATTGGCGCCGTCTGTGGGGATCTCCTACGAAGCTGTGGTTCGGCCAAGACTCGCACGCAGCGGGATGTCAGGGGGAGCTGCTGAAAGCGAGGCTGAAAGTCGCTCGGCGGGACCATCTCGGGGGTCATCTTGGCGAGAGCGAAGGCACAAGAGACGTGAGGACAGGGGTAGCGAACGGGAAGAGCGGTCTGACCTCGGGGAGGGGTCGTACCAGATGCAGCGGGCGGCATCAGGGGCGACGGGAAATAGACAGTTCGGCGATAGGGATGAGGAGTTAGAACGGTTGCGCAGGCGGGTGAGGGATCTGGAGTTAGAGGCAGATGGAGACCCGAGAAGAGGGCTCGACGGCCGGAGAAGGGCAGCAGCAGGGGGAGATCGCCGTGCTGCGGGATCCCAACAATCAGGGTCCCACCAGCAATGACACCGTTCCCGGTCACACGAGCCTTATCGCGACCGGGACCGTTCGCATTCGCGGGAATCCCGCCGTCGCAAGCATCGATCGCGGTCAAGGGAATGCACGGATAGGGGATCCGATTCGGCCATCGAACGCCGACCGTATAACGCGGCAATGGATGCAATGAGCCGCGCTCTGCGGGGAGCAGCACGGTCCCCGTTCACAGATGACATTGAAAGAGCTGTAATGCCGAGCAGGTTCACAAGACCCCCATTCAACGTATACGATGGGAAAACGGACCCGGTCGAACACGTCAGTCACTACATCCACATGATGTCCTTGCATTCTCATAATGATGCGTTAATGTGCAGGGTCTTTCCCTCCAGCCTCGGACCAACCGCTCTAAGATGGTTCAATGGACTGCCAAAGGGATCCATTCGCGGTTTTGCCCATTTAATCCGGGAATTCGGTGCTCGGTTTGTGACGTGCAGTCGGGTGCCGCAGCCCGTGGACGCGCTGCTATCTATGAAGATGCGGGTAGGGGAAACCCTCCGCAGCTATGCCAGCCGGTATTGGGAACTTTACAACGAGATAGGCGGGGGTAATGAGAAAATTGCAGCGAGCACCTTCCGGATAGGGCTCCCCGAAGATTCAGAGCTGCGGGATTCGCTAACAAAGAAGCCCCCCGAGGATATGAGACAGCTCATGAGACGGGTCGAGGAATATAAGCGCCTGGAAGACGACTGGTTGCAAAGTAAGGGCAAGGCCCAGGCAGTAAACCGTCCTCGGTAGGGGGGTTTCCAACCGAGAAACCGGAAGGACATGAGGACCAGCGAGCCGCTTTGGCGGGCGGGGGAAGTGAGCTTGTCGTTCAAAGAGCTCGTGCATCGGATCTTGGAGCGGATCAAGAATGAGCCCTACTTCAGGTGGCCGAACAAGATGGGAGGTGACCCCTCACGGAGGAATCAGAACCTGTACTGTACCTACCACAAAGACAAAGGACACACTACCGAGCAGTGTCGAGTACTAAAAGATCACCTGGCACAATTGGCGAAGGCTGGACACCTGAAAGAGTTTGTGGTGGGCGACGATGTCCGGGGGAACGATGGAAGTTCCCGGCAGCAAAGAAACCCTCTGCCCCCGCCCCTGGGAGTAATTGAGATGATCCTCGTCGCTCCAGGGGGATCGTCTGCGGCAGAATTAGGGGTGTTGACTGTTGCAGCGACGGAGGATCTGCCGGACGGAGACCATACGAGAAAGAGGGCGAAGAACGCTCGGGAGATGCTCGCCTTCGACGAACGAGACTTGGAAGGAACGATACAACCGCATGATGATGCACTGGTGGTTACAGCCCGGGTAAGGGGATTCCTGGTGAAACGGATAATGATAGATCAAGGCAGCGGCGCCGACGTAATGTACCCGGATTTGTTTAGGGGCCTCGGGCTAAAAAGTAAGGATTTAGCAGAGTACTGTGCACCGCTGGTGTCGTTTGACGGGAGAATCGTGATACCCGAAGGACGTATCTCCCTCCCCGTGAGTATGGAAGGGAAAGAAGTCGCAGTGACGTTCATAGTAGTTAACTCCTTCTCCCCGTATACGGCTATCCTGGGAAGGCCTTGGATACACGCCATGGGAGCCGTCCCCTCCACATTACACGTTAAGGTCAAATTTCCTACCGATCTCGGCGTCGCCGTGGTCAGGGGGTGCCAAAGAGTGGCAAGGCAGTGCCTCGTCGCTGCGGCCGGCTGCGGAAGTAAGAGAGCCGGGAAAAGGGAATACACCGAGCAACCCCCATTATAGCAATTACATAGACCCCAAGGGGAAATGGGGGCTGAAGGCGCCGGGGAATTTATAAGAGCAAAGATACTGCCGGACGCTGACAAGTGTTTCAAAATAGGGGCCAGTATGACGACCGCTGAAAGGGTAGAAGTGTTACTATGCCTGATACAGAATGTGGACGTGTTTGCCTGGAGTCCCTACGACGTGCCCGGAGTGGATCCTGAGTTCATCGTCCACAAGCTCAACGTGGACCCAACGTGCCCCCCCAAGAAACAGAGGCCGAGGAGGGTGGCCAGAGAACATGCGGAAGCCGTGAATGTAGAGGTCCAAAGGCTCAAAGAAGCAGGGGCCGTGAAGGAGATTTTCTTCCCGGAGTGGTTGGCGAACACCGTGGTAGTAAGGAAAAAGAATGGTAAATGGAGGGTCTGTGTGGATTTCACGGATTTAAACCGAGCATGCCCGAAGGACCCGTTCCCCATGCCGAAGATTGACCAGTTAGTGGACGCCACGTGCGGGCATCCGAGAATGAGCTTCCTCGACGCATTTCAGGGGTACCACCAGATTGCCTTGTCAGCCGAGGATCAGGAGAGGACGGCATTCATAGCCCCGGATGCCAATTACCACTACACCGTGATGCCTTTTGGGCTGAAAAACGCCGGGGCAACATACCAACGAATGATGACGAGAATGTTCCGTGACAAGATAGGCCGAACAGTGGAGATATACATAGATGACATGGTAGTAAAAAGCACGGAGGAAGTGCAACACGGGGAAGACCTTAAGATGGTGTTTGAGCGCTTGCGGCAGCATAGGTTACGGTTGAACGCTGAGAAATGTGCCTTCGGTGTAGGGGCCGGAAAATTTCTAGGATACATGATCTCCTGCCGAGGAATAGAAGTTAACCCGGACCAGATTGAAGCCGTGAAGCGTCTCCAATCCCCCAAAAACCCTAAGGAGGTGCAAGTCTTGACGGGGATGTTAGCCGCCCTCAATCGGTTCATATCAAAGTTCTCGGACCGATGTCGGCCGTTCTATCAACTTCTGAAGAAATGGAAAGGGTTTCAATGGAACGATGAATGCGAGGAGGCTTTCCAGGGACTAAAAGAGTACTTAGCACATGCGCCCGGACTTACCGCTCCAAAGACCGGGGAAGACCTGTTTATGTACATCTCGGTGTCCGACCACGCAGTGAGTGCCGTGTTGCTGGTTGACCGGGACACGCAGCAGCCGGTGTATTACATCAGCAAAACCCTAGTGGACTCAGAAACCAGATACTTGCCTTTGGAGAAGTTGGTCTTGGCATTGATACACGCCACGAGGAAGCTGCCTCAGTATTTCCAAGCTCACACCGTGTATGTACTGACCGAATACCCGTTGCAGTCGTTGTTGAAGAGATCCGACTTCACGGGACGGATCGCAAAGTGGGGGACTCGGCTTGGTGCCTTTGACGTACGGTACAGGCCGAGAAAGGCAATAAAGGGCCAAGTGCTAGCAGATTTCATAGCTGAGTTTTCACCCAGAGCCCCGGGAGACCCGGTATGTGTGCTGGATAGTCGCCCATGGAGGGTGTATGTGGACGGTGCATCAAACTCCTTAGGGGCCGGCGCGGGCGTCGTTCTCATCAGTCCCGAGGGGATAAAAATAGAGCATTCCTTCAGGTTGAAGTTCAGAGCTTCAAACAATGAGGCCGAATACGAGGCTTTTCTGGCCGGGTTGAGGGCCGTCTCAAGCGTCGGCGCCCGGCACGTAGAAGTGTACATGGACTCACGGTTGGTAGTCAATCAGATCACGGGCAACTTCGAAGCTAGAGATCCCCGTATGAAGGCGTACCTGGAGCAGGCAAGGCAAGCCATCTCTGAGATCGGCACCGTACGAGTTATACAGGTGGCCAAGACGCAGAATAGACACGCCGATTCCCTCGCAACACTGGCTTCGTCGGTGACCGAGGACATACCCCGGATGATAACGGTGGAAGTAATCACAGAACCAAGCATCACTACCAAAGTGAACACGAATCAAGCGGGAATAACCGTCTCGGCAGTAACAGCATTAGGGGTCAGTTGGATGGATCCCATCATCGAATACCTTGCCGAGGATAAAGTTCCGCTCAATGAAAAAGAGGCAGGGAAGATCCGTAGAATAGCTCCTAAGTACTGGCTGTCACCCGACAAAAAGTTGTATCGGAGATCCCATGGGGGACCGTATCTAACGTGCCTACACCCCACCAAGGTGGCCGAACTCTTGACCGAGCTCCATGAGGGTGTGTGCGGCAACCATTCGGGGGGACGGTCACTGGCTCATCGGGCCATGACGCAGGGATTTTGGTGGCCTAGGATGCAGAAGGACGCGACCGAGTACGTCCGCAAGTGTGAGCAATGCCAGAAGCATGCCCCCGTGATCCATCAGCCTGCCGGCTGTCTCAACCCGGTAAGCAGTCCGTGGCCCTTCGCTCAGTGGGGGCTGGACATTCTCGGACCCTTCCCCCGAGCCACCGGCAACCGACGGTATGTAGTGGTAGCCGTTGATTACTTCACCAAGTGGGCAGAAGCAGAAGCTTTGGCAAACATACGGGACGTGGACATAAAGAGGTTTGTGTGGAAAAACATAGTCACCAGATTTGGAGTGCCGGACACCCTTGTCTCCGACAATGGCCTGCAATTTTGTAGCAGGGCCTTCCAGGACTTTTGCAAGGATCTCGGCATTAAAAACCGATACTCCACCCCAGCGTACCCTCGGAGCAACGGCCAGGCCGAGGCAGTGAACAAGGTGATCGTGAACGGCCTGAAGAAAAGACTAGACGGGGCCAAGGGGAATTGGACCGAGGAGCTGCCAAGCGTCCTGTGGGCGTACAGAACGACGCCCAGAAGATCCACGGGAGAAACGCCGTTTTCCCTCACCTACGGGTCCGAGGCTGTAATACCAACCGAAGTGCATTTGGGCAGCGGACGGACGTCCGTGTTCGACCCCGACAAGAACGATGGGTCGCTGGTGGAATGTTTGGATGGGCTAGAAGAACGCCGAGAAGCCTCTACTATAAGGCTCGCAGAGTACCAGCAGAAGCTGGCCCACAGGTACAACCGAGGCATTAGGACGAGGGAGTTCAGAGCAGGGGATCTAGTATTGAGAAGGGCTGTAGGCAACATGCGGGATACCAACTCCGGAAAGTTAGCGCAGAATTGGGAAGGACCGTACCGAGTCACCGCCGTCGCCGGCACGGGCGCCTACTACCTAGAGGAGCTTGATGGGAAGCCCCTACCCCGACCGTGGAATGTCCACAACCTAAAGAAGTTCTACCATTGATCGGCTATATCGCCGAGCATTCAAGCGGAAGAAAAATAGTACATTGTACATGTTCGGTTTATGAATGTATTAGTGTTTGAGCCTGCAAATGTGTGTTGTCCAAAAAAGAATATATAAACATTTAGCCTAAGGACAGAAGTCCGTCTCTCGGCTCGATCACTATCGCCGAGCGGGTGGAAACCTATTATTTATCCTAAGGACAGAAGCCCGTCTCTCGGCTCGATCACCATCGCCGAGCGGGTGGAATCCTGCAATTCATCCCAAGGACAGAACCCCGTCTCTCGGCTCGATCACTATCGCCGAGCGGGTGGAAACCTATAATTTGTCATAAGGACAGAAGCCCGTCTCTCGGCTCGATCACTATCGCCGAGCGGGTGGAAACCTATTATTTATCCTAAGGACAGAAGCCCGTCTCTCGGCTCGATCACCATCGCCGAGCGGGTGGAATCCTGCAATTCATCCCAAGGACAGAACCCCGTCTCTCGGCTCGATCACTATCGCCGAGCGGGTGGAAACCTATGATTTATCCTAAGGACAGAATCCCGTCCCTCGGCTCGATCACTATCGCCGAGCGGGTGGAAACCTGCAATTCATCCCAAGGACAGAACCCCGTCTCTCGGTTCGATCACTATCACCGAGCGGGTGGAAACTTAAAATTTTTCGCAAGCGACAAAGTCCCATTTCTAGACTCGGTCACAACAGCCGAGCAAGACGAAACCTAGTGTTTTCCCGAGACCCGTTCACGGTTTGACCGGTATCTCCGAGCGTGCAACGATTTAGCGCTTAGGGGCAGCCCCCGCGCCCCTATTCAATCAATACGGCTGAACGGGGGGAGCCTACGCTTTCTTTGGACGCAACAACTTGTCTAAAAACGTAAAACGGTTTAAAAGCGCGATGGAGCAGGCCGCGAATTGGGCAAGCAATACATACAAAAGAAAGAAAGAAAACCGAGATAGAACGTAACTTCAAATTAAGTCAGCCGGTAAAATCACAAGGTTTAAAATGCTTAAGGTAGAAACTTAGTGAAATTGTCTCGTCACCACAGCCCGGCGACGTAGGCATTCAAAAAAAAAAAAAAAAAAAAAAAGGGGATGAAAAGGGGCACGGCTGGTTAAACTGCTTGATCTTCGGCTCGGGAGACGCTGTTGACCTCCGCGCCAGCTGGCTCGGCATGGGCATCGATGGCCTCCACTAGCTCCCGCATGCTAGAGGTCTCATCTTCATCAATGACATGGGGGGCGCCCTGCGCCTGCGCAGCCGGGGCGGGAAAAGGGATGTTACTTGGGATGAGTAGGGGAGAGTCCTCGGGAACACCGGCGGCACGAAGTGCGGCCAGCCATCCTTCTTCGAACCCGAGCTTATGTGCCTGACGCATAACAGGTTCTGCGGAATTCTCAGCGTCGGCAAACCCCTCGTTGTACCACTTGCCTTCACAAGCGTCCAACGCGGCCTTTAAGTCGCCCAACTCCTCTCCCAGGGCCGTATTCAAACTCACGGCCTCGGCAAACTTTGTCTGCACGTCCCCCAGTTGCTGCTCCAGGGCGGCGCTTCGTGATTCGGCACGGGCCCTGGCCTCCTCAGCCGCGGCAGCCTTCCCCGCGGCCTCCTCCGCAGCCTTCGCCTCCTCCGCCGCTTTGACATCGGCGACGTCCTTCAGAGCCTTCTCCCGGCCAGCGTCCTCGGCGAGCTCTTTCATCCGCCCGTCGACTATCTGGGATAACTGCGCAGCCTGAACGAGAATAAGGGCAAAAAGTACGGGGTAGGACCCCTTGCATAAGTTAGTGCCAACGCCAATCTAAAAAGGGGGGAAAGAAAAGACAGGAGAGACTAAGTATCAGGGTTCCCGAGGATCTTACCGCCACGGCGAACCATACTAGCCGCCTACCCACAGACTCCTCCGTGCCGTCCGCATAGGCGTGCACATCCTCGGGCAGGAGCAAGCCGTTCGCCAAGCTCTGAGCAACACGGCCCCCCTGGCCCTTTTCCCATACTCTGACGCTGGCGGTCGCCGGAAGGGGCTCACCATTCAGCAGGAAGGAAGGTTGCCAGGGGGCGGCAGACCGAGAGGTGGACGCCCCATCCTGCCGGGTTTGGGTCGCCGGTTCGCTGATGACGATGCCAGATAACGGGCGGGCAGGCGAATGAGCCGGGGAACCGTGCGGGCTGGGCGGTGTCTGATCCGCAACGCGCTGTTTTTTACGTTGTCGGACTTGTTGAGCGGGAGGGGCCCGAGGGGGCTGACCCGAGTCTCCCTGCGGCTGAGCCGCCGGCTGGGCGCCGGGCATAAAACGGCCGATGGTCATCACTCTCCTTTGCACCATCTCGCGATTACGACTGGGCTCGGTTCCCGAGGGATCAAAGGGCTCGGTTACGGCACCTTCAGACGCTCGAACCTGTAATTCCTGCCCCTCGTGCTCCTCAGGTGGTTCGGGGGCTTGAGGCTGGATTCGTTCGTGGGCTCTCTCTCTCAGCGCACGGGAAACCCTTTCGGCTGAATCGTCCCGGATCGGTTGACGCTCGTCCGAGCAGATGATCTTCGGGCCGAGGTCGCGCGCTTCGCCCACCGCGAACTTGGGAGGAAGGAAGTTCGCGTTGCGCACGTCAATGTAAGAGAGAAGCGGACTATCAACCAGCAGGGCCTGGCTAAAGGTCTGCCAGGTGGTGTATACGGGATCCACGCCGAGGATCAGATGCGATGCACGGAGCTGGCCGTCAGTATGGACGAAGATCTCAGATCTGAGGACGAAGTTCAGATCCCGGACATGCACCACCCTACGATCCGGCTTGAACCTTTTTCCGTCTGCAAAGAAACCGCGCAAACGATTAGAAGATACTTAAATCAAATTTAAACAAAATGTAATACAAAGAGAGCTCGGTACCGACCGACATTGCGCGGCGAAAACGGACAGGGGAGATCCTCGGCAAACCAATTGCCGCTCACCCGTACGAACTCCCCTGCCGAGTTCCTATTGGAATCAGGTAGGCAAGAGATTAGCCGTACCCTCATGTCCCTAGTCCGTAGATAGTAGTCCGAATTGATATTACCGCAAAGACTGTACATATAATTGATGTCGTGATGGTTTAGGGTCAAACCGTACAACCGGTTCAGCCTACTAACACAACTCACCACCCGGTAAAAGTTGGGGGGGAGTTGGTCGGGGCAAAGTCCATAAAACCTAAGTGTACTCATTATAAGGGGGTCTACCGGGAATCTAACCCCGCCCTCCAGAATAGCCATAAGAGGAAAGAAAACTGTGTTTACGCCCTGGCGCCGTTGAATATCTCTATCACCCTCGGGGCAGTACGCTATATCAACGTCCCCGGGGATGTTAAAGGCGGCCTTAAAGGTGACCAGGGCGGCTTCTGACGAAAGCAAATAAGAATAACCCATCGCCTAAAACTAGAAGTTTCTAAAGGAAAACTGTAATTTAAAGAACTGAATAGAATGAAACGGAGCAATTAGATAGAGGAAGAGAGTACTTACTGTGGGCTCTAAGAGTGAATGGAGTCCTGAACTAGAAGGAAGAACGCTCAGCAAAAGCAAGGGAGGGAAGAATGGAAATGCGAAAGTGAGAAAAGAAAGCGTGAGGGGATATATATATAGTGGGGTAGGTGAGGGGAAAATGGCAATAAATGGGCCGTTGGGTGGGAAACCCAACAGGCCGTCATATCAGACTGCCACACGTGCGACGCCTCGGTTCGCGAAGCGTCAGATGGTAATGATACCCTGTTAAATCTTACGCGCCTTCTTGGGACAAGCGAACGTGTAATTCAAAAGGGGCAGTACCCGGGCCGGTAGGCGCTTGAGTTCCTTGATCCTTCCCCGAGAACGGGGACGAATCAAGGGGGGGCTATTGTACGGCGGGTAAGCCCGTTTGGGCCGCCCGAGGTACCCAGAACCTTGAACAAAGTCATTTGGGCCAACTGAAACTTCCAGGCCCACTGTGACAACTGCCCGTGCTTCCCGGGTACGCGCACCCCGGTTTTGCTTAACTTCACGTGCCGTACAGTGCCAGCTACAGGGCCCGCGAGTTATACCCGGGGACCAGCGCCGGACGCGTTCCTGACCGAGAAACTCCGTTGCCGAGCACTTCAGAGGGAGAACCAATTCCAAGGCCACTCCCACCTAACCACCCACCTACGACTAACAGCATTGGACCTCCAAGAGCACTAGCGTCAGAGGTAATCATAACTGTTCCACTAACATTTCTCTATAAATACTGGGGGTTGAGAATAGGGAAGGGGTTGTTGAAAGAGGGAGAAAAAAGAGAGGGAGAGAGGAGCAAAAGAGAGAGGAACAATAGAGAGAGAAAGGGGAGGAAAAGCAAGTCTGGTTGTGAGAACCACCCTCAGTAGGAAATCCTCAATCCCACGTCATTCAATAAATTGTAAGCCCAATTGGTGTAGGCCCGTACGCACCCAAAATTGATGGGCCAATGGGCCTACACCAATTGGGCTTACAATTTATTGAATGACGTGGGATTGAGGATTTCCTACTGAGGGTGGTTCTCACAACCAGACTTGCTTTTCCTCCCCTTTCTCTCTCTATTGTTCCTCTCTCTTTTGCTCCTCTCTCCCTCTCTTTTTTCTCCCTCTTTCAACAACCCCTTCCCTATTCTCAACCCCCAGTATTTATAGAGAAATGTTAGTGGAACAGTTATGATTACCTCTGACGCTAATGCTCTTGGAGGTCCAATGCTGTTAGTCGTAGGTGGGTGGTTAGGTGGGAGTGGCCTTGGAATTGGTTCTCCCTCTGAAGTGCTCGGCAACGGAGTTTCTCGGTCAGGAACGCGTCCGGCGCTGGTCCCCGGGTATAACTCGCGGGCCCTGTAGCTGGCACTGTACGGCACGTGAAGTTAAGCAAAACCGGGGTGCGCGTACCCGGGAAGCACGGGCAGTTGTCACAGTGGGCCTGGAAGTTTCAGTTGGCCCAAATGACTTTGTTCAAGGTTCTAGGTACCTCGGGCGGCCCAAACGGGCTTACCCGCCGTACAATAGCCCCCCCTTGATTCGTCCCCGTTCTCGGGGAAGGATCAAGGAACTCAAGCGCCTACCGGCCCGGGTACTGCCCCTTTTGAATTACACGTTCGCTTGTCCCAAGAAGGCGCGTAAGATTTAACAGGGTATCATTACCATCTGACGCTTCGCGAACCAAGGCGTCGCACGTGTGGCAGTCTGATATGACGGCCTGTTGGGTTTCCCACCCAACGACCCATTTATTGCCATTTTCCCCTCACCTACCCCACTATATATATATCCCCTCACGCTTTCTTTTCTCACTTTCGCATTTCCATTCTTCCCTCCCTTGCTTTTGCTGAGCGTTCTTCCTTCTAGTTCAGGACTCCATTCACTCTTAGAGCCCACAGTAAGTACTCTCTTCCTCTATCTAATTGCTCCGTTTCATTCTATTCAGTTCTTTAAATTACAGTTTTCCTTTAGAAACTTCTAGTTTTAGGCGATGGGTTATTCTTATTTGCTTTCGTCAGAAGCCGCCCTGGTCACCTTTAGGGCCGCCTTTAACATCCCCGGGGACGTTGATATAGCGTACTGCCCCGAGGGTGATAGAGATATTCAACGGCGCCAGGGCGTAAACACAGTTTTCTTTCCTCTTATGGCTATTCTGGAGGGCGGGGTTAGATTCCCGGTAGACCCCCTTATAATGAGTACACTTAGGTTTTATGGACTTTGCCCCGACCAACTCCCCCCCAACTTTTACCGGGTGGTGAGTTGTGTTAGTAGGCTGAACCGGTTGTACGGTTTGACCCTAAACCATCACGACATCAATTATATGTACAGTCTTTGCGGTAATATCAATTCGGACTACTATCTACGGACTAGGGACATGAGGGTACGGCTAATCTCTTGCCTACCTGATTCCAATAGGAACTCGGCAGGGGAGTTCGTACGGGTGAGCGGCAATTGGTTTGCCGAGGATCTCCCCTGTCCGTTTTCGCCGCGCAATGTCGGTCGGTACCGAGCTCTCTTTGTATTACATTTTGTTTAAATTTGATTTAAGTATCTTCTAATCGTTTGCGCGGTTTCTTTGCAGACGGAAAAAGGTTCAAGCCGGATCGTAGGGTGGTGCATGTCCGGGATCTGAACTTCGTCCTCAGATCTGAGATCTTCGTCCATACTGACGGCCAGCTCCGTGCATCGCATCTGATCCTCGGCGTGGATCCCGTATACACCACCTGGCAGACCTTTAGCCAGGCCCTGCTGGTTGATAGTCCGCTTCTCTCTTACATTGACGTGCGCAACGCGAACTTCCTTCCTCCCAAGTTCGCGGTGGGCGAAGCGCGCGACCTCGGCCCGAAGATCATCTGCTCGGACGAGCGTCAACCGATCCGGGACGATTCAGCCGAAAGGGTTTCCCGTGCGCTGAGAGAGAGAGCCCACGAACGAATCCAGCCTCAAGCCCCCGAACCACCTGAGGAGCACGAGGGGCAGGAATTACAGGTTCGAGCGTCTGAAGGTGCCGTAACCGAGCCCTTTGATCCCTCGGGAACCGAGCCCAGTCGTAATCGCGAGATGGTGCAAAGGAGAGTGATGACCATCGGCCGTTTTATGCCCGGCGCCCAGCCGGCGGCTCAGCCGCAGGGAGACTCGGGTCAGCCCCCTCGGGCCCCTCCCGCTCAACAAGTCCGACAACGTAAAAAACAGCGCGTTGCGGATCAGACACCGCCCAGCCCGCACGGTTCCCCGGCTCATTCGCCTGCCCGCCCGTTATCTGGCATCGTCATCAGCGAACCGGCGACCCAAACCCGGCAGGATGGGGCGTCCACCTCTCGGTCTGCCGCCCCCTGGCAACCTTCCTTCCTGCTGAATGGTGAGCCCCTTCCGGCGACCGCCAGCGTCAGAGTATGGGAAAAGGGCCAGGGGGGCCGTGTTGCTCAGAGCTTGGCGAACGGCTTGCTCCTGCCCGAGGATGTGCACGCCCATGCGGACGGCACGGAGGAGTCTGTGGGTAGGCGGCTAGTATGGTTCGCCGTGGCGGTAAGATCCTCGGGAACCCTGATACTTAGTCTCTCCTGTCTTTTCTTTCCCCCCTTTTTAGATTGGCGTTGGCACTAACTTATGCAAGGGGTCCTACCCCGTACTTTTTGCCCTTATTCTCGTTCAGGCTGCGCAGCTATCCCAGATAGTCGACGGGCGGATGAAAGAGCTCGCCGAGGACGCTGGCCGGGAGAAGGCTCTGAAGGACGTCGCCGATGTCAAAGCGGCGGAGGAGGCGAAGGCTGCGGAGGAGGCCGCGGGGAAGGCTGCCGCGGCTGAGGAGGCCAGGGCCCGTGCCGAATCACGAAGCGCCGCCCTGGAGCAGCAACTGGGGGACGCGCAGACAAAGTTTGCCGAGGCCGTGAGTTTGAATACGGCCCTGGGAGAGGAGTTGGGCGACTTAAAGGCCGCGTTGGACGCTTGTGAAGGCAAGTGGTACAACGAGGGGTTTGCCGACGCTGAGAATTCCGCAGAACCTATTATGCGTCAGGCACATAAGCTCGGGTTCGAAGAAGGATGGCTGGCCGCACTTCGTGCCGCCGGTGTTCCCGAGGACTCTCCCCTGCTCATCCCAAGTAACATCCCCTTTCCCGCCCCGGCTGCGCAGGCGCAGGGCGCCCCCCATGTCATTGATGAAGATGAGACCTCTAGCATGCGGGAGCTAGTGGAGGCCATCGATGCCCATGCCGAGCCAGCTGGCGCGGAGGTCAACAGCGTCTCCCGAGCCGAAGATCAAGCAGTTTAACCAACCGTGCCCCTTTTCATCCCCCCCCTTTTTTTTTTTTTTTTTTTTTTTTTTTTTTTTTTGAATGCCTACGTCGCCGGGCTGTGGTGACGAGACAATTTCACTAAGTTTCTACCTTAAGCATTTTAAACCTTGTGATTTTACCGGCTGACTTAATTTGAAGTTACGTTCTATCTCGGTTTTCTTTCTTTCTTTTGTATGTATTGCTTGCCCAATTCGCGGCCCGCTCCATCGCGCTTTTAAACCGTTTTACGTTTTTAGACAAGTTGTTGCGTCCAAAGAAAGCGTAGGCTCCCCCCGTTCAGCCGTATTGATTGAATAGGGGCGCGGGGGCTGCCCCTAAGCGCTAAATCATTGCACGCTCGGAGATACCGGTCAAACCGTGAACGGGTCTCGGGAAAACACTAGGTTTCGTCTTGCTCGGCTGTTGTGACCGAGTCTAGAAATGGGACTTTGTCGCTTGCGAAAAATTTTAAGTTTCCACCCGCTCGGTGATAGTGATCGAACCGAGAGACGGGGTTCTGTCCTTGGGATGAATTGCAGGTTTCCACCCGCTCGGCGATAGTGATCGAGCCGAGGGACGGGATTCTGTCCTTAGGATAAATCATAGGTTTCCACCCGCTCGGCGATAGTGATCGAGCCGAGAGACGGGGTTCTGTCCTTGGGATGAATTGCAGGATTCCACCCGCTCGGCGATGGTGATCGAGCCGAGAGACGGGCTTCTGTCCTTAGGATAAATAATAGGTTTCCACCCGCTCAGCGATAGTGATCGAGCCGAGAGACGGGCTTCTGTCCTTATGACAAATTATAGGTTTCCACCCGCTCGGCGATAGTGATCGAGCCGAGAGACGGGGTTCTGTCCTTGGGATGAATTGCAGGATTCCACCCGCTCGGCGATGGTGATCGAGCCGAGAGACGGGCTTCTGTCCTTAGGATAAATAATAGGTTTCCACCCGCTCGGCGATAGTGATCGAGCCGAGAGACGGGCTTCTGTCCTTAGGCTAAATAATAGGTTTCCACCCGCTCGGCGATAGTGATCGAGCCGAGAGACGGGCTTCTGTCCTTAGGCTAAATGTTTATATATTCTTTTTTGGACAACACACATTTGCAGGCTCAAACACTAATACATTCATAAACCGAACATGTACAATGTACTATTTTTCTTCCGCTTGAATGCTCGGCGATATAGCCGATCAATGGTAGAACTTCTTTAGGTTGTGGACATTCCACGGTCGGGGTAGGGGCTTCCCATCAAGCTCCTCTAGGTAGTAGGCGCCCGTGCCGGCGACGGCGGTGACTCGGTACTGTCCTTCCCAATTCTGCGCTAACTTTCCGGAGTTGGTATCCCGCATGTTGCCTACAGCCCTTCTCAATACTAGATCCCCTGCTCTGAACTCCCTCGTCCTAATGCCTCGATTGTACCTGTGGGCCAGCTTCTGCTGGTACTCTACGAGCCTTATAGTAGAGGCTTCTCGGCGTTCTTCTAGCCCATCCAAACAATCCACCAGCGACCCATCGTTCTTGTCGGGGTCGAACACGGACGTCCGTCCGCTGCCCAAATGCACTTCGGTTGGTATTACAGCCTCGGACCCGTAGGTGAGGGAAAACGGCGTTTCTCCCATGGATCTTCTGGGCGTCGTTCTGTACGCCCACAGGACGCTTGGCAGCTCCTCGGTCCAATTCCCCTTGGCCCCGTCTAGTCTTTTCTTCAGGCCGTTCACGATCACCTTGTTCACTGCCTCGGCCTGGCCGTTGCTCTGAGGGTACGCTGGGGTGGAGTATCGGTTTTTAATGCC
The DNA here is from genome assembly GCA_023621385.1 of Quercus gilva. Classification (NCBI taxonomy): domain Eukaryota; kingdom Viridiplantae; phylum Streptophyta; class Magnoliopsida; order Fagales; family Fagaceae; genus Quercus; species Quercus gilva. The sequence goes on from CM042481.1 coordinate 66,120,646, forward strand.
GAGATCCTTGCAAAAGTCCTGGAAGGCCCTGCTACAAAATTGCAGGCCATTGTCGGAGACAAGGGTGTCCGGCACTCCAAATCTGGTGACTATGTTTTTCCACACAAACCTCTTTATGTCCACGTCCCGTATGTTTGCCAAAGCTTCTGCTTCTGCCCACTTGGTGAAGTAATCAACGGCTACCACTACATACCGTCGGTTGCCGGTGGCTCGGGGGAAGGGTCCGAGAATGTCCAGCCCCCACTGAGCGAAGGGCCACGGACTGCTTACCGGGTTGAGACAGCCGGCAGGCTGATGGATCACGGGGGCATGCTTCTGGCATTGCTCACACTTGCGGACGTACTCGGTCGCGTCCTTCTGCATCCTAGGCCACCAAAATCCCTGCGTCATGGCCCGATGAGCCAGTGACCGTCCCCCCGAATGGTTGCCGCACACACCCTCATGGAGCTCGGTCAAGAGTTCGGCCACCTTGGTGGGGTGTAGACACGTTAGATACGGTCCCCCATGGGATCTCCGATACAACTTTTTGTCGGGTGACAGCCAGTACTTAGGAGCTATTCTACGGATCTTCCCTGCCTCTTTTTCATTGAGCGGAACTTTATCCTCGGCAAGGTATTCGATGATGGGATCCATCCAACTGACCCCTAATGCTGTTACTGCCGAGACGGTTATTCCCGCTTGATTCGTGTTCACTTTGGTAGTGATGCTTGGTTCTGTGATTACTTCCACCGTTATCATCCGGGGTATGTCCTCGGTCACCGACGAAGCCAGTGTTGCGAGGGAATCGGCGTGTCTATTCTGCGTCCTGGCCACCTGTATAACTCGTACGGTGCCGATCTCAGAGATGGCTTGCCTTGCCTGCTCTAGGTACGCCTTCATACGGGGATCTCTAGCTTCGAAGTTGCCCGTGATCTGATTGACTACCAACCGTGAGTCCATGTACACTTCTACGTGCCGGGCGCCGACGCTTGAGACGGCCCTCAACCCGGCCAGAAAAGCCTCGTATTCGGCCTCATTGTTTGAAGCTCTGAACTTCAACCTGAAGGAATGCTCTATTTTTATCCCCTCGGGACTGATGAGAACGACGCCCGCGCCGGCCCCTAAGGAGTTTGATGCACCGTCCACATACACCCTCCATGGGCGACTATCCAGCACACATACCGGGTCTCCCGGGGCTCTGGGTGAAAACTCAGCTATGAAATCTGCTAGCACTTGGCCCTTTATTGCCTTTCTCGGCCTGTACCGTACGTCAAAGGCACCAAGCCGAGTCCCCCACTTTGCGATCCGTCCCGTGAAGTCGGATCTCTTCAACAACGACTGCAACGGGTATTCGGTCAGTACATACACGGTGTGAGCTTGGAAATACTGAGGCAGCTTCCTCGTGGCGTGTATCAATGCCAAGACCAACTTCTCCAAAGGCAAGTACCTGGTTTCTGAGTCCACTAGGGTTTTGCTGATGTAATACACCGGCTGCTGCGTGTCCCGGTCAACCAGCAACACGGCACTCACTGCGTGGTCGGACACCGAGATGTACATAAACAGGTCTTCCCCGGTCTTTGGAGCGGTAAGTCCGGGCGCATGTGCTAAGTACTCTTTTAGTCCCTGGAAAGCCTCCTCGCATTCATCGTTCCATTGAAACCCTTTCCATTTCTTCAGAAGTTGATAGAACGGCCGACATCGGTCCGAGAACTTTGATATGAACCGATTGAGGGCGGCTAACATCCCCGTCAAGACTTGCACCTCCTTAGGGTTTTTGGGGGATTGGAGACGCTTCACGGCTTCAATCTGGTCCGGGTTAACTTCTATTCCTCGGCAGGAGATCATGTATCCTAGAAATTTTCCGGCCCCTACACCGAAGGCACATTTCTCAGCGTTCAACCGTAACCTATGCTGCCGCAAGCGCTCAAACACCATCTTAAGGTCTTCCCCGTGTTGCACTTCCTCCGTGCTTTTTACTACCATGTCATCTATGTATATCTCCACTGTTCGGCCTATCTTGTCACGGAACATTCTCGTCATCATTCGTTGGTATGTTGCCCCGGCGTTTTTCAGCCCAAAAGGCATCACGGTGTAGTGGTAATTGGCATCCGGGGCTATGAATGCCGTCCTCTCCTGATCCTCGGCTGACAAGGCAATCTGGTGGTACCCCTGAAATGCGTCGAGGAAGCTCATTCTCGGATGCCCGCACGTGGCGTCCACTAACTGGTCAATCTTCGGCATGGGGAACGGGTCCTTCGGGCATGCTCGGTTTAAATCCGTGAAATCCACACAGACCCTCCATTTACCATTCTTTTTCCTTACTACCACGGTGTTCGCCAACCACTCCGGGAAGAAAATCTCCTTCACGGCCCCTGCTTCTTTGAGCCTTTGGACCTCTACATTCACGGCTTCCGCATGTTCTCTGGCCACCCTCCTCGGCCTCTGTTTCTTGGGGGGGCACGTTGGGTCCACGTTGAGCTTGTGGACGATGAACTCAGGATCCACTCCGGGCACGTCGTAGGGACTCCAGGCAAACACGTCCACATTCTGTATCAGGCATAGTAACACTTCTACCCTTTCAGCGGTCGTCATACTGGCCCCTATTTTGAAACACTTGTCAGCGTCCGGCAGTATCTTTGCTCTTATAAATTCCCCGGCGCCTTCAGCCCCCATTTCCCCTTGGGGTCTCTGTAATTGCTATAATGGGGGTTGCTCGGTGTATTCCCTTTTCCCGGCTCTCTTACTTCCGCAGCCGGCCGCAGCGACGAGGCACTGCCTTGCCACTCTTTGGCACCCCCTGACCACGGCGACGCCGAGATCGGTAGGAAATTTGACCTTAACGTGTAATGTGGAGGGGACGGCTCCCATGGCGTGTATCCAAGGCCTTCCCAGGATAGCCGTATACGGGGAGAAGGAGTTAACTACTATGAACGTCACTGCGACTTCTTTCCCTTCCATACTCACAGGGAGGGAGATACGTCCTTCGGGTATCACGATTCTCCCGTCAAACGACACCAGCGGTGCACAGTACTCTGCTAAATCCTTACTTTTTAGCCCGAGGCCCCTAAACAAATCCGGGTACATTACGTCGGCGCCGCTGCCTTGATCTATCATTATCCGTTTCACCAGGAATCCCCTTACCCGGGCTGTAACCACCAGTGCATCATCATGCGGTTGTATCGTTCCTTCCAAGTCTCGTTCGTCGAAGGCGAGCATCTCCCGAGCGTTCTTCGCCCTCTTTCTCGTATGGTCTCCGTCCGGCAGATCCTCCGTCGCTGCAACAGTCAACACCCCTAATTCTGCCGCAGACGATCCCCCTGGAGCGACGAGGATCATCTCAATTACTCCCAGGGGCGGGGGCAGAGGGTTTCTTTGCTGCCGGGAACTTCCATCGTTCCCCCGGACATCGTCGCCCACCACAAACTCTTTCAGGTGTCCAGCCTTCGCCAATTGTGCCAGGTGATCTTTTAGTACTCGACACTGCTCGGTAGTGTGTCCTTTGTCTTTGTGGTAGGTACAGTACAGGTTCTGATTCCTCCGTGAGGGGTCACCTCCCATCTTGTTCGGCCACTTGAAGTAGGGCTCATTCTTGATCCGCTCCAAGATCCGATGCACGGGCTCTTTGAACGACAAGCTCACTTCCCCCGCCCGCCAAAGCGGCTCGCTGGTCCTCATGTCCTTCCGGTTTCTCGGTTGGAAACCCCCCTGCCGAGGACGGTTTACTGCCTGGGCCTTGCCCTTACTTTGCAACCGGTCGTCTTCCAGGCGCTTTTATTCCTCGACCCGTCTCATGAGCTGTCTCATATCCTCGGGGGGCTTCTTTGTTAGCGAATCCCGCAGCTCTGAATCTTCGGGGAGCCCTATCCGGAAGGTGCTCGCTGCAATTTTCTCATTACCCCCGCCTATCTCGTTGTAAAGTTCCCAATACCGGCTGGCATAGCTGCGGAGGGTTTCCCCTACCCGCATCTTCATAGATAGCAGCGCGTCCACGGGCTGCGGCACCCGACTGCACGTCACAAACCGAGCACCGAATTCCTGGATTAAATGGGCAAAACCGCGAATGGATCCCTTTGGCAGTCCATTGAACCATCTTAGAGCGGTTGGTCCGAGGCTGGAGGGAAAGACCCTGCACATTAACGCATCATTATGAGAATGCAAGGACATCATGTGGATGTAGTGACTGACGTGTTCGACCGGGTCCGTTTTCCCATCGTATACGTTGAATGGGGGTCTTGTGAACCTGCTCGGCATTACAGCTCTTTCAATGTCATCTGTGAACGGGGACCGTGCTGCTCCCCGCAGAGCGCGGCTCATTGCATCCATTGCCGCGTTATACGGTCGGCGTTCGATGGGCGAATCGGATCCCCTATCCGTGCATTCCCTTGACCGCGATCGATGCTTGCGACGGCGGGATTCCCGCGAATGCGAACGGTCCCGGTCGCGATAAGGCTCGTGTGACCGGGAACGGTGTCGTTGCTGGTGGGACCCTGATTGTTGGGATCCCGCAGCACGGCGATCTCCCCCTGCTGCTGCCCTTCTCCGGCCGTCGAGCCCTCTTCCCGGGTCTCCATCTGCCTCTAACTCCAGATCCCTCACCCGCCTGCGCAACCGTTCTAACTCCTCATCCCTCTCGCCGAACTGTCTATTTCCCGTCGCCCCTGATGCCGCCCGCTGCGTCTGGTACGACCCCTCCCCGAGGTCAGACCGCTCTTCCCGTTCGCTACCCCTGTCCTCACGTCTCTTGTGCCTTCGCTCTCGCCAAGATGACCCCCGAGATGGTCCCGCCGAGCGACTTTCAGCCTCGCTTTCAGCAGCTCCCCCTGACATCCCGCTGCGTGCGAGTCTTGGCCGAACCACAGCTTCGTAGGAGATTCCCACAGACGGCGCCAATTGTACGCACCCAAAATTGATGGGCCAATGGGCCTACACCAATTGGGCTTACAATTTATTGAATGACGTGGGATTGAGGATTTCCTACTGAGGGTGGTTCTCACAACCAGACTTGCTTTTCCTCCCCTTTCTCTCTCTATTGTTCCTCTCTCTTTTGCTCCTCTCTCCCTCTCTTTTTTCTCCCTCTTTCAACAACCCCTTCCCTATTCTCAACCCCCAGTATTTATAGAGAAATGTTAATGGAACAGTTATGATTACCTCTGACGCTAGTGCTCTTGGAGGTCCAATGCTGTTAGTCGTAGGTGGGTGGTTAGGTGGGAGTGGCCTTGGAATTGGTTCTCCCTCTGAAGTGCTCGGCAACGGAGTTTCTCGGTCAGGAACGCGTCCGGCGCTGGTCCCCGGGTATAACTCGCGGGCCCTGTAGCTGGCACTGTACGGCACGTGAAGTTAAGCAAAACCGGGGTGCGCGTACCCGGGAAGCACGGGCAGTTGTCACAGTGGGCCTGGAAGTTTCAGTTGGCCCAAATGACTTTGTTCAAGGTTCTGGGTACCTCGGGCGGCCCAAACGGGCTTACCCGCCGTACAAGGCCCATTGGCCCATCAATTTTGGGTGCGTACATGAGTGTTTGTAAGTGTTTCTATTTATTATAAATTTATATTATATGTGTATAAGTATATGTTTGATACTGATTATGTGCATTATTTTTTTATTTTTTTATAATCTTTTTTGTATGAATGTGTGAGTCCATGGTATAAATATAATATAACTTTATATAATATAATAGTTAGAAAATATTATTACATGCGTGTGCATTGTTACCAGGTTATAAAGTTAGTGATTCAAGAAAAAAAAAAGAGTAGATTTAGTAATTGTTCAAGCATTTAATTAATTAAGTAGATGTGGGGCCAGTTGCCCGAAAAACTAACAGAATATATATAAAAAGTGGGCTTATGGCCCAACGGCCCAAACCGTAGACACTCGTTCGTCCGAGGATATTCCTTTGTCCGAGGATACTCCTTCGTCCGAGGATACTCTTCTGTCCGAGGATGAGATCCATCCCTCAAACCAGCTTTAGAAGTGGACGTAACTATCTTAGTTGACAGGGAATTTCGCAGAGTCACATGCAAACTGAACTAAACAAGTATTGATCAAAGGAGGAACCAGAAAAGGTAACAAATATC